>VDFB02281492.1:1049737708-1049952249 GCA_007258455.2 Sequoia sempervirens | reverse complement strand
TCATGCCAAAAACCTGAGACCAAGTTCCTAACAACATCTTCAATCCTGTTAGAATGGGGAGCTCTACACATAATTTCCCAATTTCCTTCTAAACTCTCATCCAAAAACTTTCTCTTTTTCTCATATTTTATCAATGTTGTTCTACTATAACCAATTTTAGTTGAAAGTGTAGACATTTTTATTTTTCTTGCTATATCTTGATGTACAATAGATGTCAACATCACCCTTCTTGTAGTGGCCTTATCCACTGATTGAGATCCTTTCCCAATGGAATATAAAGCCTTTTTAATATTTTGAACAATATCCTTTTGTAATCCCATGTGTTTCTTCTTATTTGATGTCGAATGTACACCCAACAATTGTAATGACTCTTTGAGCTCATCGCGAAGAAGTAAATTTGATAAAAATTGGGTTTTTTCAAGTGTATCAAGATGATTGAAATAATGATTGATCATTCCATTTACAAATTTAGTCATTGGCCTCTTTCTCTTATTATAAGGTTGGTTGGCATAATATTTCAATTTCTCCATATCCATTTCAAGTAAATGATCTAAATTTATATGAGAAATTTGTTTCCTCACCTTCTCAGCTAGTTTTATATGCTCATCCATACCAGTAGGAGGAAGTGATCTCGACCCCTCTCCAACATGCATCGTTTGAACTTGTGCCTCCTCCCTATCTTCAAGGACCATGCATTCTTGAGTGGATTCATTTGATCCAATGTCTAGATTTGGCTCCACTTGAGCATGAAAACTTCCTGCTTGTTGAGCCCTTCCTACATGTCACAAAATATTTTGCAAAAAAAAGTGAGAGATGATATTATATAAGTGAATTTTATGTATGCAAGCAAACAAACTGATAAAACATGATGCTATAAGTGAGAGAAGTTTGTGCTAGTTTTATATTCTCATCCATACCAGTAGAAGGAAGTGATCTATACTCCTCTCCAACAAGCATTGTTTGAACTTGGGTCTCCTCCCTAACTTCAAGGTCCATGTGTTATTCAATGGATTCGTTTGATCCAATGTCTAGATTTGGCTCAACTCCAGCTTGAGGAATCCCTAGAGCATAAAACATAAAAATAATTTGAGAACATTGAATTGATGAAAAGAAAAGACCAAAGACACAAAATAACTACATGCACATGTTTGAAAACAAATCCATAAATGCATAGCCAAGGATAGGATACACATAGGTCAAATTCCATGCCAAGCATCAAAGTTTGAGGATTATACATACAAGTGACTTAGAACTTTTACGCTAGTGATATAGCAAAGGAAACCCTTAGAGTATAACAAGGTGATCCAAAGAACCCCAAAAAAATTGGGCTATAAGATGTTTCAAGGTTTCAAATAAATTTCCAATATGTGCTAAGATGAAAAAAGTAAAAAATTTATGGGATATAAAACACAACCCAAATAATCAACTAAAACCAAACACAAATATTGAAACAAAAATAATTGGCTTAAGGAACTGGAGTCAAGGACCAAATAAACATTGCAACTTGCATGACCAAGATGACTTGAGGACATTTAATAGTATTTATAGTCATTCAAGTGCAATAATGGTTAGAAACCTTCAAAAAAAATGTGTGTTAAGACATAATTTAAAGAATAATCTATCATATATAACTATTATTCCTTGGCACCATATAACTTGAGTTAGAATTGGGCATTTATTAAAATATTTAAAAAATATTTTTTAAGGAACTATTGATCATTAGATTAAATTCAATGGGAGTTTAGAAAAATATTAAGCTAATTAGATGTTGCAATGTAGATTTGATAGGGGATATTGATCACCAAATATCAACATTAGAATGTTACTTCATTATACATGAAGGTGTAGTTTCATGAATAATTAAGAAAAAATAATGGTTTCTTTCAAAGTGCAAAGTTAGAATATATAGGAATTTGCAAAGCCATAAAATAATTAATGTGGTTGAAGAAATTATGAAAATAAAGTGGCATAGTGAGGGACACAAAATTTAAGGTCTCATTGGAGAACTAAGCATGTATTGAATTACACTATCATTTTCTTCATGAACAAAGTAAAGAGAAAATTGTGTAGATGCAATACTCAACAATGATAATGTGATGACAAAAACATTAAACAAAGGTATTGAATAAATTATGAGTTTGTAGGGGAAAGTTTAATGTACAATATTTTAGTTTAAGAGTACATTTTAAGTTGGGGTATTGTAAGTTGAAAAATGTTCATACATTAAACATTTCTAATTTTAATAAGAAAGCCAATACAAAATGTATGCACATACAAATTTATGTTTAGGTGTACTAACCAAATTATTGGGTGGAGTAATGCACAAATTATGGATTCCATCCCATCAAATGAATACTCATATTTTTTCAAAGTAAAAGTCCTAAACACACACTTGAGAGTGAGAGAGAGAAGAAACAAGCATGTACCTTGTTTCTTTCCATGATAATTTTCCAAGTTTTGTTCACGCCTCTTATGTTCTTCTTTTGACAATTTTTCATTGAGACGCATTTTTTCTTTTTCTTTGTTGTCCCATTTCCTTCTTCAACTTAAAGATGACTCAAAACAAGTCCTCTACCAAATTTTTCCTTGATTGTACAATATTTTAGTTTAAGAGTACATTTTAAGTTGGGGTATTGTAAGTTGAAAAATGGTCATACATTAAACATTTCTAATTTTAATAAGAAATCCAATGCAAAATGTATGCACATACAAATTTATGTTTAGGTGTACTAACCAAATTATTGGGTGGAGTAATGCACAAATTATGGATTCCATCCCATCAAATGAATACTCATGTTTTAAAGTAAAAGTCCTAAACACACACTTGAGAGTGAGAGAGAGAAACAAGCATGTACCTTGTTTCTTTCTATGATAATTTTCCAAGTTTTGTTCACGCCTCTTATGTTCTTCTTCTTTTGACAATTTTCGTTGAGACGCATTTTTTCTTTTTCTTTGTTGTCCCATTTTCTTCTTCAACTTAAAGATGACTCAAAACAAGTCCTCTACCAAATTAGTTAAATTATCCTCCAAATTTTTCCTTGATTGATAAAAATGAAAAGTTGTCGAGCTCCAATATTTTCCTCCTTGATAAATGTGCAAAAACTTCTCCAAAATCTGTGCTCCAAGTATAAATGAGAATTAATCTTGCAATTTGATATCCAGAATAATGAAAAATAAGCTTCTATTTATATGCATATGGGATGGGAAAAAATTATTCTAGTGTACATGGAATAACTAGATCCTAGTTTAAATGAATCAAGTAGTAAACAAACAAGTTATTTCATTGTGGAGTTTGTTGTTATTTAATTCATAGGTATGCACAACATATCTAGTAATTTTAGAATTTTGTTAAAGTGTCAAAAATGTATATTAGAGGTATAATTTGAATTGAATTTTCTTAATTATATTTGAATTGAATTTCAAGTTAGTTGTCGAAAATGTATAATAGAGGTATAATTTGAATTAAATTTTCTTAATTATATTTGAATTGGATTTCAAGTTACTTGTCAAAAACGTATAATATAGGTATAATTTGAATTGAATTTTCTTAATTATATTTGAATTGAATTTCAAGTTACTTTTCAAAAGATAATATCTTGTTCTCAACTCAATGGTTCATGTTGCTTAAGTCATTTTTAAAAAAAAAATTATTGTGATCAACATGAATGAACTTAATTATAAAGTGGCATTGATTTCCCTAAAATTCTACTAGAGATCAAATGTATATTGAATATAATAAAATGTAAGTTGTAAGAGATCATAAAATAAGAAAACATGTGTGTATATTGAATATTTAAAGAAAATGCATACATATATTATGTGTAAACATGTTTAAACCATAAGCAAACACATGTGCATACATGTAAAGGTATTCAATACATATAAACATAACACATATTATAAGCAAAGAGGAAAATGTATGTATATATCATATAAGAAAATATGTGTACATATCATATAAGAAAAATGTAAATTAAAGATCATCAAATGTCAAATACTAAAGATCAACAAATAAGAAAATGTATGTATATCATATAAGCAAATGTAAGTTAGAGATCATCAAATCTTAAATACTAAAGATCATCATGTATAAGCAAATACATGTGGTAAAGATCATAAATCTAGTGTGCATGGCCTAATATGAATGTCTACTCCTATTCGAATGGCCATCTAAATGAGAATGGTCTTGCTTTGATGGATGTGCTGAGCCCTGCAAATAAAATTGTGTATATGATTTGTTAAATACATATAATTTATATTAAATAAATTTTATGAAAGTTATTTTTAAATGAACTTGTATTTTTAAATATCAATCTAGATCTATGCATACATAAATATTGCATGTACATATACACGTGTGATTATATAAAAATGTAAAACTCACATGTCCACTAGCAAATTCATCCACAGTCACATCGATGCACACGATCTAGACCAAGGCTAGGAGTGATATGAGGTATGTCCACCTATATAATATATATATAATATATATATCAACTTACATGAATATCTAGTTAAAAAGAAATTAAAAATAATTAAAAAAGAATTGAAACATGCACATGCACACATACATGCACATCATCTGATATCGGATGACCTAAGTCCTTTGAAACGGTCGCCTCCACCATATCCACCAAACGGTCAAGTGATGAATCAACATCTACATCCATCTGATCTATCCCATGTCATGCTAGAAATGATGAATGTAGAGGACTATGAAGGTGAGATGGCATCGGCAATGATGAACCAGAACCAATCAACATATTAGTAAAACCCATAGTCTGTGTAGCTACCGAATAAAGTGTAGGTGGATCATGATGCGCACTAGTGCTCGGCTGAGAGTGATGGGATCCTGGAACTGAATGACCTCTACATCTCAAATGATCTCTAACATGCTCTATATCGATCCCATTGTTTGATGCAATGTTGGCATATGCCTCCAACAGGTCCTCAACCAGACAATGTAGAGTCATGCGTGCCATATCTCCTGTAATTACATCAAGCTGTGTAGGAGTAGGGATGCCGACCACTGTCAAATGATCCATGGTGGTCCACTGTGTTGAAAATGGCATGGATCAAGAATTTCTAGACATCAAATACTGACCTACACAATCATCAGATATCCTAGTGGTGGCAGCTGCAATGTCACCTATAGTGTCAATTGCTTCCTTTTGGGAAGCAACGACAACCTCATCTACTATGGGGGCTAGAGCTAGGGTGAGAGAAGAATACCTCTCACCAGCCAATACCCTAAACACTGGGCGTGGTTTATCTGCTCGACGATAGGTGGGCCTATCAGCAATCCTACCATGCCCCAAACCAGCATATGGTGGAATGTACAGGTAGTTAACTTTGATGCCCAAATGGACCTCAACATACAACTGCTAAACAAAATACAATGGAATCTGGTCATTATTTGGGTATAGACCATGTGTTGTGAGAAATCGAGGGTAGATCAATGAGGCCATAGCATGATCGACACAACTAGTGACCTGGTATTCTAAGGAAATCTATGGAGCGAATCTAGTGAAAACTCCAAATAGTAGTGCCTTCGGTAACTTTCATTTCGATTAGGTTGCCTCAAAGACACTTACAACTATGTCCAAATGCGGAACAGACACAGTTCATTTCCCACATTGATCCATCTAAGAGAAACACATGTAAATTCAATAGCAAGCATTAACAGATTCTACTACATGAACCAACAGACATGAAAGATGAAACAGAAAACTAGAACACAAAGATTTACATGGGGAACATCCTTTCGGATAAAAACCCCACACTCCAAAGATTGAACCATTGTATTATTCAGCAACAAAGGATTACAATACAATTTCAAGCTCTTAGCCTTTTCAAAGATTACATCTTGTTCATCTAGATACAACTGGTAGCAAACTATTCATAAGAGATCAACCAAAGCAATTAGGATCACGAGAGATTCCAACAGCTTGACTTTGCCTCTCAATCCTCTGCTTCAACCTCATGGCTTCGGCCTTTCGGCCAGCCACTCGGTCCTTAATCTATAGTTCTCTCTCTAGCTCTCGGCTCTTCAGCTTTTTGGTTCATCAGCTTCCTTCTCTCTCTCGTATCTAGAACGTCCAATGCATACATATATGCATTCGTTCTCAACAGTCAGAAAGCAATTACCAACTCAGCATCATCATTGTAATGAAGATGTTTCCACTCTAGTCTAGATTTTTCCTTCCACATAGAAATGGTTGCAACGGTTCACGTTCTTCCCTCTCGGGTTGGTTCACATTGTACCACGTCAAATATTCTTCACTCGGTCAACAGCTATCAACTTGTGTCGCATGTCAGTGAGACACAAGAAGTGTCTCCCCGATGCCACAAGACCTGTTTACACATTGTCGCCAAGAGTCGTCTCCATCAGCAAGAGGTTCCACCGAGCTGACTAGTCATACTAAAACCCATTGTATTCCTATCGGCATCCATCTGTCAGCTCATCGGCATGATTGGTGAGACCTCTCACCGACCTCCAGTTGAACTCATCTGCCAACGCTATCACTAAGACATCTAACTATCACCAAGAGGTTACACCGAGGACTTCAAGTCATACCGAGTGCCAACTAATAGTCGGCAAGACTATTACTCTTCACCAAGACTTCATAATGAGCTCTTCATGTTATATTGAAACATCAGTCGGCAAGACATATCATTTTCGCTAAGACATTACTCCAAAGTCTCAAGACATACCAAACACCAAGCAGTCGCCAAGAGTCATACCGACCTCATGATTTCCATCAGCAAGAGAATCGAGTTCGCCAAGACATCACATAGATGTCTTCAAGTCACATCGATCTCAAAATTGCCATCGGCAAGACTATCACAGACCGCCAAGACCTCATACTGAAGTCTTCAAGTCATGCCGATGTGAGAATTCCATTCGTTGAGACAAATGTCTTTCACCAAGACATCACACCGAGCGCTCATGTCTTACCGAGTCGGCAAGAAATTTGACCTTCGCCAAGACCACACGTCGAAGTCTCCAGGTTACCTCGAGCCCACCTTTCGCTAGGAGTCATGCTGAACACATCCCACACCGTCGGTGAGACAAACGCCCGTCGCCAAGACTTCATAGCAAAACCTTACGTTACACTGATGACCCCTAACATTGTTGGCGAGACATTCCCCAGTTGCTAAGACTTCATGCCGATAGGAACAAGTCATACCAATTTCTTCATCAGCTAGATAGACTGAAGGTCATGTCAATATTGGCAAGACTTCCTATCGTCGCTGAGACTTCTTCCCGAGAGTTCAAGTCACCCTAAACCTGCTTATCGGTGAGACTTCTCCCGGTCACCATGAATTCCTATTGAATCCTTTTGTTATCTCGTAGACTCGAAGTCGCCATGAATCTCCATGTCATAGCGGTAGGTCCATTTGGCAAGATAGAAGTATTGTCTCTGCGACATGAGAAATACATAAGTTTAAACTACCAGTCGACCAGACAACCTGAATGTCACAGCGACCATGCTTTCTTAGAGGTTTCATCCTGTGAGATTGAGGCATATTTTCCAACAATCTCCCACTTGATGAAGATCACACACGCACCTCCAAAGCAACCAGAAACTAAGAACACACTAGCTCCACCAGTTCAAAAACTTGCAATACTCAAGACACCCAAACAACATGATTCCATAGTTAACAGTCCATTAGACAATCTACAACAAATATCAGGCAACCAACTGCAACTCACTATCCAACAACCAATCACAGCCTTTCAGGAAACCACATAGACCTCAAACATGCTCTCATGCTTTATCAAGAATTCTGCTCCAACATCCAAGATGTTCACCTTTCAGACAACAATCCTTTCATCTTCCACATGTGGAAGAAAGATACATCGCCAAGGTGAATAAGCATTATTCCAACAAACACAAGCAAAAGATCCCAGTGATATCTTCAACAAGATACTGGTACCACTTCACTATGCTCAACGCTATATAGAAGCAATATCAACTTCAAATCTTCAATCAAAACACAATAGCAAAGTCATTATTCAGAAACAAGATAGACAACACCAATTAGAACAACAATCAAACTTATCGCTTCCATCCAACTGATGAACCCACGTGACTAAAAATAGCACCCATAGCTCGTGCTATACTATCCAATCTCACATACCTCATAGGTATCACCATTAGTAAACTCCTGCCAATCCATTAATAGCAAATACAAGTCCCAGTGTCAATTAGTCGAAGAAGACAAGACACATACAAGAACTCTCGTTGTCTAAGAAAACCATATCTGAAAGATCAAAAGGCATCGCAAGCCTACCAATACCAGCACATAGAAAATGTAACCCTATAATACCAAAGAAAAATCCATAATGATATGCTCAACCTGCAACAACCTGCCACAAGAAACATTTCTCTCACAACAAACCTTCATGGCCACAGAGAGAAACATTGCACATCATCTTCTGTATAACATCCTCCTACATACACTTCTAACAACTAGATGTGTCAATAATGATCTCCTTCACGTCCCAAAAGAAAGCCTTAAAAACATCCATCCATTCAATCATCAAGATCAAACCATCTTTAAAACCAACATGGATGTTAGCATCTCAAAGAAGATCAAACTAGTTCATTTCCCATTTCAGGAAATCAGCGAATACAACATCTCCTACCAATTCTCATTAGCAACAAGGAGATAAAAGATAAAAGAAATTGTCCAAATTCCACTATGAATCTTCCAGAATCATTAAACAGTAATTCAAGATCCATATCATGAAAGTAAACTTAATAAAACACATCTGAAAAATATAATGGGCCAAATACCTTTTAGATAAACTATCGAGTAGACCAAGATTAATCCAAGAGCAATCTCCTCATAGGTCTCTAATTGAACTCACATTCAACCAATGTGTAGGCTTCTCAGACTTTCTGCTGAAAAACTTAATAGGAGTAACAAGCAGCAACACTTCTCTCACAAGAGAAAGACAGCCTCACCTTATTCTTCATGTATCCATGAGTACTACCAACTGATCATCCCATGCTAAACTTCAACTGTATTACTGCACTATCATGAAGTATCAAGCAAATAATCAAAGCACTCAATACACAAAGAATTACTAGACCAGTGTCAAAGCTCCAAACATATGAACCAGGAACTTATCATGACACCATGATCTACATATCCCCATAGGAGATACCATGCTTCAAGTGACTTCTCCATTGTCTCAAGTACAATGCAGAATGCCAAAACTCTAGTGCACAAACAAGAGTATACTATGACATAAAGCAAATAGACTTAAGAACAACATCACCTGTCAAGCACCACCAACACCTTAGCTAAAGACTCCAAATGTCCTCCATGGTTCCAAGATGTTGCACATCTTCAAATAATGTCCATGCAAAAGTGAAAAAACCCTTCTGCAACACTAAAGAAGACCATTCACCACCATGTGATGAATCCGCAGTCACTGCTAGAGCTCCCACTGAAACATGACACCCGAGCTTTCCAAGCATCATGACCAAAAGTTCTAGGTTCCCATAACTGACTATTCAGGTACTCAATAATATCCATCCTCTCATCTCAAAACAATCACACCAATGCACAAGTGACCACAGACAAGGCCAGCTAAAAAATTTGCACCATCAATGAATCAACCTCGTGGATAAAGACAGTCCACATCCAAGTATCTCACTGCAGCCAATGGGTAGCTAATCCATCAACCGCATAACTTGTAGATCACAACCATCGAACATGCAAAACCATTATCACATTGAAAAATGCAACACTGAGATATCAAAGAGAATAACCACGTAGACAACATGACTCAAACACTAGATCACACCAAATCTGATTTTCCAATCATGTCCACAATGAGCACCATAATCAAGGAACCCATAAGCATTACCACAAGAATGCTAAGTGACAAAACACTTACCAACACTCCCATGCAGAGAAAGAATCATATCTCCTCAAAACCATGCACCAAGCATGCATGCAGACCCGCAACTATCTCATCCAGCCACACCCCAAAAGGCCAATGTCTAGACAATAGCTTAACAACAACTCCACATGATCACAAGTTTTGCTTAGCCGTGTAAAACCTGCAAAATCATAGAGCCTTGCAAGTACAAATCATCCTTAGAAAGAAAACATTAGTTCAAAATAATTCAGGCCCCTTTCAGGCCAACTTTAAACCACCACCATGTACATGCATCTGAGAAAGAGAGAAAGGCTATTTTAGAATCTTGCAAATCATCTAATGATTATCTCCATAGCCTTCAAGCATTCTAGGTTAATAGGAAACAATGTTTTCCAACACGAGGAACCACCACCTAGCATAAGCACTCTCTACCATGACTAAGAAACAATCTAGGCTTCTACATATCACCCAGGAGCCTGTCACACAGACACCAATATGAAAACTTTACTGCTACACAGCCACAAAGTAGGAAAATCCACCTCATACTCCAAGGTTATACCTCTACCAGCCAGAAGACATAGATCACAACATGATCAACTCCCTTTTCCATCTTGACCATCCTTCAAGCTGCATGATGTCTCAGAATACCACAAGGCTTCCACTCATCAAAGGATGAATACATCAGTCCATTCCTCCAGATTTCTTCCAGCCCATCAAGCTAAGAAATCTTCATAGGAGAAATATCCAAAACCAACAACTAGAAGAAGGCTTTGATACCACTTATAAGGAAATATATGGAGTGCATCTAGTGAAAACTCCAAACAGTAGTTCCTTTGGTAACTTTCATTTCGATTAGGTTGCCTCAAAGACACTTGCAACTATGTCCAAATGTGGAACAGACACAATTCATTTCCCACATTGATCCATCTGAGAGAAACACATGTAAATTCAACAGCAAGCATTAACAGATTCTACTACACAAACCAACAGACATGAAATATGAAACAAAAAACTAGAACACAAAGATTTACATGGGGAAAATCCTTTCGGATAAAAAACCCCACACTCCAAAGATCGAGCCATTGTATTATTCAGCAACAAATAATTACAATACAATTTCAGGCTCTTAGCCTTTTCAAGATTACATCTTGTTCATCTGGATACAACTGGTAGCAAACTATTCCTAAGAGATCAACCAAAGCAATCAGGATCACGAGAGATTCCAACAGCTTGACTCTACCTCTCAATCCTTTGCTTCGACCTCATGGCTTCGACCTTTCAGCTAGCCACTCGGTCCTTAATCTATAGTTCTCTCTCTGGCTCTCGGCTCTTCAGCTTTTTGGTTCATTAGCTTCCTTCTCTTTCTCGTATCCAGAATGTCCAATGCATACATATATGCATTCATTCTCAACAGTCAGAAAGCAATTACCGACTCAGCATCATCATTGTAATGAAGATGTTTCCACTCTAGTGTAGATTTTTCCTTCCACATAGAAACGGTTGCAATGGTTCACATTCTGCCTTCTTGGGTTGGTTCACATTGCACCACATCGGATAGTCTTCACTCGGTCAATAGCAATCAACTTGTGTCACATGTTGGTGAGACACAAGAAGTGTCTCCTCGATGCCGCAAGACCCATTTACACGTTGTCACCAAGAGTCATCTCCATTGGCAAGAGGTTCCACCGAGCTCACTAGTCATACTAAAACCCATTGTATTCCTGTCGGCATCCATCTGTCGGCTCATCGACATGATTGGCAAGACCTCTCACCGACCTCCAGTTGAATTCATCCGCCAACGCTATCGCTAAGACATCCAACTGTCACCAAGAGGTTATAATGAGGACTTCAAGTCATACCGAGTGCCAAATAATAGTCAGCAAGACTATCGCTCTTCACCAAGACTTCATAACGGGCTCTTCATGTTATACCGAAACATCAGTCGGCAAGACATATCATTTTTGCTGAGATGTTACTCTGAAGTCTCAAGACATACTAAACACCAAGCAGTCACCAAGAGTCATACTGACCTCAGGATTTCCATTGGCAAGACAATCGAGTTCACCAAGACATCACACAGATGTCTTCAAGTCACATCGATCTCAAAATTGCCATCGGCAAGACTATCGCAGATCGCCAAGACCTCATACTGAAGTCTTCAAGTCATGCCGACGTGAGAATTCCATTCGGTGAGACAAACATCTTTCACCAAGACATCACACTGAGCGCTCATGTCTTACTGAGTCGGCAAGACATTTGACCTTTTCCAAGACCTCATGCCAAATTCTCCAGGTTACCTCGAGCCCACCTTTCACCAGGAGTCATGCCGAACACATCCCACACCGTCGATGAGACAAATGCCCATCGCCAAGACTTCATAGCAAAGCCTTACATTACACCGATGACCCCTAACACTGTCAGCGATAAATTCCCCAGTCACTAAGACTTCATGTTGATAGGAACAAGTCATATTGATTTCTTCATCGACCAAACAGACTGAAGGTCATGTCAATATCGGCAAGACTTCCTATCGTCGCCGAGACTTCTTCCTGAGAGTTCAAGTCACCCTGAACCTGCTTATCGGTGAGACTTCTCCCGGTCGCCATGACTTCCTGCCAAATCCTTTTGTTATCTTGAAGACTTCAAGTTGCCATGAGTCTGCATGTCATAGTGATAGGTCCATTCGGAAAGATAGAAGTATTGTCTCAGCAACATGAGCAATACACAAGTTTAAACTGCCAGTCGGCCAGACAACCTGAATGTCACAGCGACCATGCTTTCTCAGAGGTTTTAGCCTATGAGATTGAGGCATATTTTCCAACAGGTATCCCCTAACCTTACAGACATTTTGATAAAATGGAAAACAAGTGGCTTTTATCATTTATTTGGTGACACTATCCTGTATTTTTTTAAGGGGAACGTCACCATGTACTTCTTCCTGCATGCGGGAAAGAATATAAGCTACTCTATCTAGGGAATATGCACTAGTCCTCTCAAGTTCATCTTTTAGTTTTTCTAGACTATTCAATATTAACATGCATGGTTCACTATATATCCCCGGGTTTGCACCCTGTGCTAATGAAACTCTCAATTTTTTAATCTCATTAGTGGTATTTCCAAACAAATTTTCTTCAGGTCGAACATCTTCATTTTCCATGTTATATATGTATGTACACCTAAAGAAGCAATCAGACCTTGGTAAATAATATATCTAAATATAGAGAATATATTTATCTAAAAGAGTTCTAATAATTCATCTACTCATCAATAATATTTTCATACCATTAACAATTTAAAAAGAATAGGAAGACAACTATAATCTATAACATAGCATCCTTAAATGGTTCAAATTTTAAATGAAACAATGAAAGAAAGAATAAGAAAACAAAGATTAGTGTAAAATTATTTAAAAATAATTGGGAATAAAAATGTCTAATCTAATAGTTGTTAACATAAATGAACTTCAAAATATATAATTCATGTTAAAAAATATATAATTTAACAGTTTATACAACTTCTAATTATGATAAAGACAAGAATCTTAATCTATACCATTATTTTGACTTTGGTTTAATAGAAATTGAAAAAAATTATAATCATAAAAAAAACAATGAATAAAGTAAGGATCATTTTAACAATGGCGAAATAGTTCCTAAAGATTGGCCTAAAAAATTATAATATCCAACATTCTCAACAAAAATTATATATGAAAACTAAGGATCATTTGGTTATATATATTTTCATAGATTTAAAATTTGAATATTTATTACTATAACATACAGTTCATTACAATTAGATTTTTAAATAATATTGTAATAATTTATTATGTCTTTGAAATTTATTTTGTGGATTTTAATGTTGTTTTTTAAATTTAAGATAGAGTAAGTAGAATCTAATCAGATACCTTAAAAAGATTCAATTTTTATAATTTAAATCTCCCTCTTAGAAATATAGTTTTTTCTAGTCTTACAATTTATTGTGTCATCTGTTCAATTATTTTAGCCATGGATTTAGCCGCAATCTTGTAGGAGGTATTAAGAGTAATTAGTATCCACCCTCAGATAAAAAAAAAATATTTTTCCTTTAGGAATTAATTTATAAAGCCTTGATTAATAGGATTTAAATGATGGATCCCTTTGATAAAGCTACTTTTTATACCTCATAGAGTCCTCCTTGATGAATAGACATATTGTTTTAAGGAATTGTGTAGCTAAACCATCTATTCCAAAAATTCTCGAGTATTCAAATCCTTCAAGGAAATATCAACTTCCTCAAGGGTGAATAAATTATCTAAATGTGCCTATTTTTTTAGACCAATTATTTTGGGTATGCAAGTGCCAATCAATTCCTGAACTATATCTTGACATGGATCTCCTTCAACTAGATCAATTAAAAATTATTTGTAATGTTGGAGGAAAATGGATTTAATATCATTAGAGTTGTCATGGAACTACCTCTCTTGATCAATGATAGATATTATCCATCTCGAGAATGTAAATATGTTTGAGATAACTAAAAAATAATTTTTATCCCTTGTATCCTATCATCCAATGTAGCCTATCTCTTAATTGAGATCCTCTACCAGAATTAAGTTCAAATATTCTAAGTTTTATTTCAACAGAAGCAATCACTCATTGTAGAAAAGTTATTATTAAGTGCTAAATCCAAAACAAGTTTTTTTTTTCTATTTGGACCCATATTTTTTTTCCATTCTAGATCTCTCTCTAGCCATATTCTTATTGTAAGATCATATTAAGGTAGTGCAATAGATTTAATCACATCATTCCACAATTGTATCCACTTACCATTTTGATGAGGTCTAGGAACATCAACCAAAGGGATATTAGGGAAGCAAGGTGATCAATTTGATTGAGGTGGGAAGTGTTGAGCTTGAAGGATAGATTATTAGGTATGAGGAATAAGAAGTTTGAAAAGTTTAAAGAATTGGGAGGTGATATGTGAGATAGGTTTAATAGAATCTACTTAAATAAGGATGTTTTGTGGAGAGGGGACAATGGAAAGAAATGACTAAGTTTTAATTTATAAATACAACTAATTTTCCCTTAGTTCACCATCTCTTTAGTTGGTCCAAGTGAACTAGTGATCAGTATAAGAATATTTTTTGTCTAAAATGGGATCTAAACCCCTCATGGTATTTCTAGTTAGGATGTAGGAATTCAATTATTTTTTAGAGAGTTTATGAGAACTAAACCAACTTGTATCTTGGTTTTTTCCACCATATCATTTTCATCTCCTTATAGCCATTTAGTCATAGGGAGGGCATAAAAATCCATTCCCACAATTTAACTTGAGATGAGGAGTCATTAGGCATACAATAAAGAAAAAATGAATAGGTATTCCTTGGATTAGTAGTAAGCACTAAGCACAATTGTTGTTGGGATCCACTCCTCAATAGATGATAAACTTAGCCAAGTATTAGGAAAGGTGGGTCAACCTTGCATCCTAATATTTTGATTTATTATTTTGTCCTCATATTAGGAAATGAGGCATCTCAATTTGTGTTGGTAGTTATTTTTCATTTGTTGAATGCTTCAAGGGAGGTGTCTAAGATGTTCTAAGAGCATATAATATTATTATAGCTTTATAAGATGAAACCCTCTTATGACATATTCTTATGGCATTTAAGAGCATGACTATAGAATATTTACAGTAAAGTATTGACCAACATTATGAAAAATCATAAGAAATCTTTTAAGAAATAGCAACTGTGTCAAGGAAAAAGATGTGGACATTTACAAGAACTTTTTTTTTTAAGCAAAAGTGGGAGACCACTTATAATTTTATTTATATATAACATTTTACATATAGCTGGTTCAAGCAGACATACTAGCGAGAAAGAACCAGCAAGAAAACCCCTAGTTGCAGTCTAAGTAACAAATTTTACAAAATATCAAAAAGACCAGTGAGGTCCTAGTACAAATGACCAATTGCTTGATTACAACGTTACAAAAGCACATTGGTTGAATACATCAGTACATATGCACATTCTCTTATTCACCCAAAATACCCAAAAGAAGACATCATACTAGATATACCCGTGACCCGAATACATAACACAGTGGAGATTACAAAACCTTACTAAACATAAGACTAATAAGCTAGGAAGCCACTTTCAAAAAGATGTAGATTTTCCACCAACATGTTGAAAGCCATTAACCGCTCTTTCTTTTGTTTCCACTCGTTTACCTTTGTGTTGGTGATCATTCTCAAATGAAGGTTTTGATTTGTTAATATCAGGCACATAACGATAACATAATTTCTTTTTAGATGAAGATGGAAGTTGCAAATCATGAATGCAAACATGACTTCTCAAGAAAGAAACAGCATGATATTTTCTTTCTAAATCATCAATCTCCTCCATGGAAATGGCATATCTATATCTGTTTAGAACTTGGTAGAGATGTGAAGAAGTGTCATTCGTTGTCGATAATAACATGCCTTGGAATATGTCAACATAGGTCTCTTCTTATGAAACAAAACCTTCTTTGAATAATTAACATTAGATATTAATACAGTTCGGCGAGCATATTGTATAATCACACTAGAAACCAACAATGGAAGATTGAGAGTCTCAACTAAGAATTCCACCTTATAGATAACATTCATACTAGAAGCCAACAACTAAAGACCAAATTTCATAAATAAAGTTCATGTGTTATATATCATGCCTTTGAGGGGTCTACAAGTACCATGAGCCTTTTGAAATCCTTCTCCATCTAAATGCATCCATTCCAAGACCATTGGGAGGTGGGTATACAATATGAACCAAGTATTAATTTCTAATGTTAATTATTGAAAGAAGGTATATAAATTATTCAAGCATCTTAATTCTCATACAGAGTTACATCTTAGTCAATTTCTCAATGTATGAGTTCCATATATTTGTAAATTTTTCTTAATATAAAAACATATTTTATTTCATTAAAATTAACCTATCTATTCCATGTTACAAAGGATGCTCTTATTTTAAATTATAAGTATATAATTCAAAATTAATTAGTAATTTTCAAGATAGAGTACACACAATTTCTTTAGTTAAAATAAAATAATATTCTTATTTCCATGTGAGAGTTATGTAGAATGTAGTTTGATGTCTCAAAAATATTTCTTTCATACATACTAAATTTTTATCATTACATTATGAGTGAATCATCTCAATTATATAGCCAAGCACATCAAAAATTTATAGAGTGGAAAGAAAAATAATCACACATTTATCATATTTTTATATGCATAAAGTTTCTACCATCAAACTATTTATACTTATAGATTAAATTATTTTTGAATTTGGTTATTTGGGTTCAACATGTCATGTTATAGGATTTTCTTGTGTTTTCACCATGTTGTCATGTGTAGATAGCTATGTATTTTATAGGCTTAGGAATTTTAGAGGAAGGAAAGGTTGAACAAAATGCATAAGGATGAGATGGAGCCTTGTTTACCTTAGTATTTGGTTGAGACTTCCTTTGAGCATAATCAAGGGGTGGTTGGTCCTCCTATAGACATGACTAATTTACAAGGTCTTGTCAAGAGAAATTTAGAGGAGATTGGTAGAGACAAGAATCATGTTACGGATGGATTAGTTGGAGTTCATTGCCTCTACCATTCTCTTGAATTGCAACATTCACCTCTTGGCATTTCTTCTAATAATTTAAAAATATGAAGGTTCAAGTTTAGAAGATTATAGGAACCCTTTATTCCCTTTGGTCTCAAGTTTGGAAACTAAAGATGGAAACTCCATTACAAACTTGAACTAGGTTTGAATTCATGGAAAAGGATAAGGTTCACAATAAGATATAGTTCCTTGAAGAATTTTGGATTCAAGTTGCAAAATCATAGATCTACTAATGTTTTTGGGAAAACAACCCTCTTTATTAGATACATTGCCACTATTGGTGGAGTATTTCTAATTGGATGTTATTTTTCTAACTTACAACTATATTTTTCTTGTTGTTGTTCCATGCCAATATGATTGATCATTTTTTATCTCTTTATTGGTCTTTGTAAAAGGGTGGGGCCCTTTCAAAATTTCTATTTCTAATTCATAAATTCAACCAAAAGTATTTACCCTAAAATTAAAATATAAATAATTTAAACTTTAAAATAGTCTTTTTTGATATTATATAATAGCCTCATGTATTTAATTTATAAATCCTATTATTCTTTATGTTTAATTTCAAAATTTTAATGCTCTCAAGTATAGATTACAAGCACGCATTCTTTACATTTTTTCTCTTTCTTTTGTACTATTTTGTATATGGGTGTCTTATATGCATTGCCTCAAACATATAATTTTGATGTCCTATACCTAGTTCTAAATGTAGTTTTATGAATGTATTCCTCCTTTATTCTTTGCTAATTGTAATTGAATATTAGACCTATTTTTTAAAATATGGCCACCCCTCTCAATTAGTAAAATAAGTCATCTATTTTAGGTGGTGGATATTAATGTTAATTGTTTATTTATTGAACATACATAATCAAGACAACTTGGAAAAGTGTCTTATCTTTCTTTTTCATAAAAATAGTTGGAGCATCCCATGACAAGACACTAGAACATATAAATCCTTTCTTTAAAATGTCATTTAGGTTCAATCCTTTAATTCATGCAAATATGAAGTGTTTGTTTGATAGGGATCTCTAAATATAGGGGCTAATTCATGCATGAACTCTATTAAAAAATAAAACACCCATTTAGGAGTAAACATGAGGAATTCATTCTAGGATTTAGACATCCTAAGACTTTTGTGATGGAGGTTTATTTTCATTTGAATGGTTCTCATTCACTTTTACTAAATAAAAATTAAAAACAAACAAGGCACACCCTTTTCTTTATTCTCTTTTGAGTTGTAAAATAGAAAATTTAATAATACCTTCATTCCTTCTAATCCTACTAGAACTATATTATGATACATTTCATTCAAACAATCTAGTTTCTTTCCTCTAAATTTATTCAATTAATTAAAAACAAAGACCAATCCAAATTTCACAAAACAAAAAATTAAGTTGAAACCATGTAACAAATTATCCATACCCACTCATGAAAAAACCATTGTAAAGCCCTAATTGTTCAATCCACCATTACCAATTACCTTATTGAACCAAAAATAATTAAATTAATTCATTTTTTTATAGATTAAGAGTGAGCAATAATATTAAAGTTTCCCAACTCAAAGCCTTAATTAGCTTCAAGAATTTTTATTTATAAAATGTGAAAGCATGATGTAAAATGTATATATTGTAAAACATAATAAGATGAACCATTATGTAAAATGTATATAATGTGAAGATCATGATCTAAGAACCATAATGTGAAACCATAATGTGATTCATACATTTAGTTCACCAACCATTTTTGGAGTAATGTCATAAGACTCAAAGGCAAAATATGAAGAATTTTATCCAAGTTTCCATTGTATGCACCCTAAACTTTATATCATGAACTGTTTGATATAATGTTTCAAATAAATTTGTTAATGAACTGTTTGATATAATGCCTCAAATAAATTTCCAATACTTTTTTTGATATAATGCCTCAAATAAATTTGTTAATGAACTGTTTGATATAGGGTGCATACAATGGAAACACTATTTCTATCATATTCCGTCAAAACTTACCATGAACTATTTGATATAATGCCTCAAATAAATTTGTTAATGAATTGTTTGATATAGGATGCATACAATGGAAACACTTTTCTATCATACTCCATCAAAAATTACCATAAACTATTTGATATAATGCCTCAAATAAATTTGTTAATGAACTGGTTGATATAATGCCTCAAATAAATTGGAGCTACCCAGGTATAAATGTATGCAAAATGTGGAAGCATAGACAAGGCATGTTAATTTTTTGATAGAGTAGAAATGTATCATAGAAATAGTGTATGTTGAAACGGCTTTAGAAACTTTAAAACAAATGCAGTTTCAAATCAACAAATTTGAAAAAAATTGCATTTAGGGTTTAGAAATTTAACAAACAAATGCATTTTGAAGTCTATGAAATTTGAATTTGACAAACCTAGTGAGATATGCAAGTCAGGTTGATGAACTGTGGAGAGATGAAGTTGAGTTTGTCGTTCGTCAGAGATATGAAGTCAAGTTTTCCATTCGCCATTTGATGTTCACGTTCGCAATTCGCCACATGCACAGAGCACGGGGAAAGCAGAAAAAAGCAAAAAATGACAGTGACAATTTTGGATTTTTTTTTATGCCTTACTTCAGGGGGGTTGGTCAAACCCATGTCCGACCGAACCCCTTAAAATATTAAATTTTTTTGTTTGTGTTTTAGGGTTCGATCGAACATAAAAGTTTGTTCGACCAAACCACAAAGTTCAACTGAACCCATTGAGTATGGGGAAAGGAAAAAAAATCAAATTTCCTTCCTCATAAAATTTGTAAACCACTATTGTGGTTTGACCCTTGTCCGAAAATCTTTATGAAGATTTTAAAAAAATGAAATGGTTGTAGAAAAAAATTCACTTGTGCTTTTTACATTTTAAATGCCTAGCATTTAAAATACTATTTTCAATTACCTGCACTTGAAGTTTTATTTTTTACTCGGGTAATGTAAAATTCACATACTCGTGTATTTCCCTTTTTACCGTATACTTCATTTATTTACTTCAACATTCCAGCAACCATCAAACTTTGCAGATGAAAATAAAAGAAACATGAAACAACAATGGGAGATATGCAGCACATGGTATCGCACATCATTGATGTATTTGGTAAATTAAGAACTTAATAGTGATGTGCAATGAGAAAGGTACATCATCACTTCATCACTGATTCAAATCTAATTTTCCATTCAAAATGGAGATGAGTGATGTTGCCGTGAGGGTTTGAGAATTATCGTGAATAGTCAAAAGTTCCTCCAGCCAATAAGAAACAAAAATTTAACTTTCATTTTCTCAAAAACATTTGAAAATGTACTGCTCATGTGTCTTCCATCGCTTATCTCTATTGAAGAAAGAACATGGAGAAACCAATTGGCAATGCCCAGAAAATGCCCTGCCATCTCTTATTGCCAATACAATGAGGAGGAGGGCCTTTGAAACCATGATGGGCGATGAAGAGCCATTGTCATCGATGATCCCCAATGAAATGACGAGGACGTCAATGAAAATAGCGACAGGTGATGGAGTTTTGTGTGAAAGTTGTGTTATCAAGTTGTCGCCTATTGACCAATCAGAAGGAAGAATTAAACTTGCTTTTCCTCAGAACATTTGAAAATGTATTTTATATTTTCCCTAAATTCCCCTTTCATTTTCACAATATTTTAAATATTCAAAATATTTTAAATATGAACATTTGAAACATTATAATAATTTGTGACGTCTAATTACGCCTGCAAACCATTTGCAGAAATTTATTGTGGACAAATGGTGACACTTGGAACTGATATTTTTCGTGTGCGACCATAATAAATTATTTAGAGAAAACCCATTTCCTCAAAATTTTCCCAGCCCTTAAAATTCAAGTACCCCCTTTGTAAATTGGCCCCCGAAACGTGTTCGCCGCAATAGAAGTACATTAAAATAATGTATCAAATGACCTTGAATCTTGATAAAAATGTATTTGTAGAGGTTTTAGACCAAAACAAGAAATGGGTTGTCCTTAGATTTTGAAAGTTGGAAACTTTTCGGGACACCATTTTTGGCCATGTTGTGATTAGAAAGCAATTAAATAACCCATCAGAACTTATCCAGGGAGCCTGAAACTATGTAGGCATGTTACCATTTGACCCAAGAATTCATTGCAACAAACTGAATAGAAAAATTCTTCCTGAGGTGAAAGATATTAAATACCAAAGTTGCCTACTTGGACTTTTCTGCAATTTCACCTATCAAAAACCAATCAGGGCTCTCAAAGTCACCACTTTGAAAAAATATCAAAAAAAATTCTAGGGGGCTGGCACTGGAAACATAATATCATCTAGGTACACTTATTATGTGTGCAAGAGGGCTTCTCTTCAATCCACATTCGTAAAAAGTGAACTGCATTTGCTTTTGACGTGGTAAAAATAGAAAATATAACCATGGGGCTTTGAAATCAGATAGAGGAGTACATGAATGTAGGGAGAATGGAGAGAAATAGTCCTTTCAGCATGACAATCAACTGGCTCTAGATTGTGACCCTCCAAAGTAGGTCACTTGGGCAGATTTTGCAGGTGCACAACTGAGTGTGCAAAGGCAAATTTTTCAACATGGGCCTTCAAAATTTTAAATTTTTTGAAGGTTCCATTAGAGATTAGAGGGTAGAAGTTAGATAGAGACAGAGAGACAGAGACAGAGAGTTGAGGGTAGAGGGTAGAGGGTTGAGGGTTGAGGGTTTAAGTGTTTAGGGTTTAGAGTTTAAGGGTTTACGGTTTACAGTTTAAAGGTAGAGGGTGTAGGGTGGAGAGAGAGGGGGGTTGGGGGTTTAATGGTTTTAGGTTTTAAGGATGGAGGGTTGATGGTAAAGGGTAGAGGGTAGAGGGTAGAGGGTAGAGGGTTGAGGGTAGAGAATTTAAGGGTTTACGGTATACGGTTTATGGTTTAATGGTTGAGGGTTTAGGGTTTAAGGGTTAAGGGTAGAGGGTTGAGGGTTGAGGATTGAGGTTATAAGGTTGATTGTTAAGGGTAGAGGGTATAGCATTTAAGGGTTTAGGGTTTAAGGGTTTAGGGTTTAGGGTTTAAGTGTTTAGGGTTTAGGGTTTACAATTTAAGGGTAGAGGGTGTAGGGTTGAGAGAGAGAGATGGGGGTTGATTATTTAGGACCGTTTAAGGGTTGAATTTTGAGGTAGAGGGTTGAGGGTAGAGGGTAGAAGGTAGAGACAGAGACAGAGACAGAGACAGGGTTGAGGGTAGAGGGTAGAGGGTTTAAGGGTTTAGGGATTAGGATTTACAGTTTATGGTTTAAGGATTGATAGTTTAAGGGTTTAGGGCTTAAGGGTAGAGGGTTGAGGGTTGAGGGTTGATGGTTTAGGGTAGAGAGAGAGAGATGGTTGGGGATTTTAGGGTTGAGGGTAGAGGGTAGAGGGTTTAAGGGTTTACGGTTTACGGTTTACAATTCACAGTTTAAGGTTTGAGGGTTTAAGGGTTTAGTTTTTAAGGGTTAAGGGTAGAGGGTTGAGGGTAGAGGGTAGAGGGTTGAGGGTTGAGGGTAGATGGTTTAAGGGTTTAGGGTTTAGGGTTTAAAGGTTGAGGGTTGAGGGTTTATAGTTTAAGGGTTGAGGGTTGAGGGTAAATGGTAGAGGGTAGAGGGTAGAGGGTAGAGAGTAGAGAGAGAGAGAGAGAGAGGGCTGAGGGTTTTAGGTTTGAGGGTAGAGGGTTAAGGGTAGAGGGTTTAAGTGTTTAGGTTTTATGGTCTAAGGATTTAGGGTTTACGGTTTATGGTTTAAGGGTAGGAGGTGTAGTGTTGAAAGAGATATAAGGGGGGATTGGGAGTTTATGGTTTTTAGGGTTGGAGGGTGGAGGGTTGAGTGTAAAGGGTTGAGGGTAGAGGGTTGAGGCTAGAGGCTAGAGGGTATAAGGGTTTACAATTTATGGTTTATGGTTTATGGGTTGAGGGTTTAAGGGTTTAAGTTTTAAGGGTTAAGGGTAGATTGTAGAGGGTTGAGGGTTGAGGGTAGAGGGTTTAAAGGTTTAGGGTTTAAGGGTTTAGGGTTTAGGGTTTATATTTTAAGGGTTGAGGGTTTATGGGTTTAGGGTTTAAGGGGTAAGGGTAGAGGGTAGAGGGTTGAGGGTAAAGGGTAAAGGGTTTATGGTTTTAAGGTTTAGTGTTTAGGGTTTAATGGTAGAGGGTGTAGGGTTGAGAGAGAGAGATTGGGTTTAGGGTTTAGGGTTGAGGGTAGATATTTAAGGTTAGAGGGTAGAGGGTTTAAGGGTTTGGGGCATAGGGTTTAAGGTTTTAAGGTTTACAGTTTACAGTTTATGGGTAGAGGGTTTAAGGGTTTAGTGTTTAAGGGTTAAGGGTGTAGGGTTGAGGGTTGAGAGTTGAGGGTTTTAGGGTTTAAGGTTTGATAGTAGAGGGTAGAGGGTTGAGGGTAGACGGTAGAGGGTAGAGGGTTTAAGGGTTTAGGGTTTAGGGTTTAAGGGTAGAGGGTGTAGGGTTGACAGAGAGAGAGAGGGAGGGGTGGGTTGAGGGTTTAAGGGTTTAATTAAGGGTTGAGGTTTGAGGGTAAAGGTTTGAGGGTAGAGGGTAGCGGGTTGAGTGTAGAGGGTATAGGGTACAAGGTACAGGGTCTTCCCCTCCCACTCCTTCTCTCAGGTCTTCCCCACACCCTAATTGAATAACTCTCTCTCCCTCTCAAGTCTCTCTCTCTCTCAGTTCTCACTCCCTCCCACACTACCTAGACTAATATGTCTCAATCCAATCCCCTCTGTCACACTCCCTCTTTGTCAATTCTCATGTACCTCCCACCCTTAGACAAATCTATTTCACTCTAACCCCTCTCTCGTTGGCAGGTCTTTCCTCCCACCCTAACTAGATAACTCTCTATCCCTCTCAAGTCTTTATCGCTATCAAGTCATAGTCCCTACCACGCTACCTAGACTAATCTCTCTTACTCCTATCCTCTCTCCCTCTATCTCAAGTCAAAGCAACAAATTTGGGGCTCACCAAATTTGGCGAGCGCCAAATTTGGTGAGTGTCAAATTTGGTTGAGCCTATGATTTAGGCCCACATGGTTCTGCTTTTTTGGTTCATTATTTTATCTGACTCAAAAACATCTTTTTTATGCATCTGACTCCTATTGTACCAATCTATGCTTGATCCATCACCTTTCTACCACCAATTTGCATGTTAGACAACGTAGATGAAGACATTTTGAAGTTTCTACATCATTTTGCATTATCTCGGGTAATATCTTCATTTTGGTAATATTGAAATGTTTATATTTAGTATATTTGTTTTCTTTTGACAATAAACTAAATTCCTTTAATTATTTTATTAATCATAACAATTGGACATAGAATTCAACATTGAATTAGATGGGAGTTGCATAAAAAAGATTATTTTTAATGAGATTGAAGAAAAAACTGAAAAACGTGACATAATTTAGATGAATTCATGTTTAAACTTATATAAATGACATCAACTTAACACAAATTTTCTTATAAATTCTATAATTAGGGGAAAATAAGATATAAAACTAAAATAGAAATATATCAAATCCTAACTAGCACAATAGAGTACGAGCAAGCATGAAAATCAAAATAACAAACTAATGCAAACCCAAATCCATGCTAAACTCGATTTATCTCCATTGCTCTTCTCCACCTACATGAGAACGAAATATTTTGAAGGATTGATAATGGAGGAATGTTGGTTGCTCAATTCAGCAGTGTAACGAGCTGATGAAAATGACAAATGAAGAATGATAGAGACAGATGGAAGATTGAAGAATGATTTTGACAGAGTGAGGATACTTATGAATCAACCCCCCTAAATGGATTGTAAGAGGTTGTATTTATAGAGCCTTGATGTGGACAAAGATAAGATTTGATAAGATTTGATAAGGATTTGATTTTTGACAAAAGAGGAAATACAACGAGATGAGATAAGATTTTTAAAAAGATAGAAAGATTTTGATTTATTATTTTAAAGGAAATAAATCCTAAAAAGATGGGAAGGATAATGAAATGATAAAATTATTAAATAATGATAAAGCATTATCTAATAAAGGATAGGGATGATGTGGAAACATAATTAAATAATGTAAAATCATTATTTAATTATAGACTATGGTGAAAAGGATAATTAAATAAATACAAATTTATTTAATTATAAGAGAATAGATAAATGAATAATTAAACAATTAAAATGATTATTTAATTAGAGAGGATAAATGGTCATGAATAATTAAATAAATCAATATTTATTTAATTATAAAAGTATAGATTAATGACTAATTAAACAAATAAAATAATTATTTAATTAGAGAGGATAAATGGTCATGAATAATTAAATAAATAAATATTTATTTAATTATAGAAAAAGGGATTGTGGATAAATAAGGAATAAATGAAATTAGTCAAATAACTAAGATTATTTAACTAATTAGATGATGACATGGGTACCTAGGGCAACAGATGCTACAAGATGTCTAAATGATGTAATGTCAAGACAAGGTATTGTAAGAGGACATTTTTGGGTGTCTACATTTTGCCCCTCTTTGAAATGATGTTTGAGATGATGAGATCTATGTCGAGTAACATCATTTCAAAGAAGCTAAGGTATGGATAGAGGAAAATGGATGATGATAGAAAGATAAGATAATGATGGTGAGATGGGGGAAAGGATGGGATGATGATGATATGAAAATAATAGGTTGGATAGATAAGACATTGTGCCCCCAAGTGTAAGTGACATAGAAGATCAACCTACACATGACGCATGTTTGCCAGCTTTTCATCATGGTACTAATCCAGGGTGCCTATTTGCCAGGTTTTCACCGTTCGACGAAGGGATTTCTATTTACTCTATTTTTTTAACTTTTTTTTGACTTTTTGACTTTGTGGGTAGGAGAAGGGTAATATGGATGGGAGGGACTCAAGTGTCTAGTTCCATGAAAGATGATAGTCATAGTAGAGATGGATGTCATCGCATGGACCATTTCAAATGTGCTCATATATGTTGGTAGAGGGATGCATGAAAGGTAGATGGATTAGGTAGATAATTGATTATGATGTAGATTATGGAGGAAAATAGTGGATTATGATGTAGATTATGTAGGAAATATGATAGGGATTATATGGGACTTATGTAAAAGATGAATGAGGAGGCTTAGCCAAAATCATGGACCATAGGAAGGTAGTGGGGGAGATACGTAGGATAATGAGTGAAGGGTGAGGGGATGGAGGTATGTGGAATTGTTGTGAAATGGAAGGGAACCATGACCAATGGTTGCACACACTATGGTAAACGTTGAAGCTTTTGATGTGGATGGGGTGTAGAAAGCAATGCAGATCCTTTCTTAGGAGATGGGTGATTTAATGATTAGGTACCCACATAGACTTAGTATTTTTATGACTTTTATTTTGCTTGTGGGTTTTAGGAATTTGAGATTTTTGAATGGAATGTGCATTTTGGATGGGAGGAGATGGTTGGGATTTTTGTGATGTGGATGCCTCGTTTGACTTGATTTCTTTTTTCTTAGGTACCCAAACCATTTTGTTTTTAGACATTTCTTTTGGACGTATGGGCTTATATAGCTTTTTAGATGTACTTGGCTTTGACTTTTTGAAATTGTATGCTAAGGCATTAGGACCTTTAGAATTTTTAAATTATGTGTAGAGGCATCCAAATTTTTATTTTGAAATCCCTTGGGTTTGGTGGAATGAGTGGAAGCTTTATGTTTAGACAATGTGTGCATTGATTGGTCATGATTAAGATGTTTAGAGGATTTATGGGTAGGTGGATAAGGGGACTAGATAATGGGTATATTAGGTGTTGGAAAAAGTGGAGGTAGATTAGATGGAGGGATATTAGGAGTTGGAAGCAATGGTGGTAGATTGGATGGTGGAAGGTGTATGGTCACATGCTTTTGAAATTTGTAGGATGATGGAGGTGGAATGACAACATATGTCTTGGGTGTATGATAGGGCTTATGATGGAAGGAGGTGGACATAGGATGCATGGAGGAAGTACCAATATCTTGTGATTGGTGTCTTTGGGGTGAGTATCCAAGGTCAAATGAGTGTGGAGGGACTTTGACATGGATGGGCTCCAAAATACCTTGTTCATGAAGGTCTAGAACTTTACCTTGGAGGTTTGTGTTTTGGAGTATGCAATGGATAATGGGACTAGGTGTAGGTGGAACACTAGACACAAGTTCCTTATTGGACAGAGAAAATTAATGGGACTAGGTGTAGGTGGAACACTATACATGAGTTCCTTATTGGACAGAGAAAATGAAGCAAGGCAATATAATGGTTGTTGTTGTTCTAAGGAAGAACATTCATGAATGAGGGTGGAAAGACTAATAGGATATGATGGAGGACTTGCAATGGGGTTGATAGTGGGTGATGGAGAATCATTAGGATCTTGATTAGCATTGTGTTCACTTAGATCCAAGATATTTGTTTGATCTTCTATGCTGGCTTGGGAGGCATGTGTCTCATCATGACAAGTGAATGTTTTTGGATCATGGATAGGACTAGGTAGGGGGTTGATAGGAGTGATGGAGGTTTCTTGCTCATGGATAGGTGAAGTGATAGGATTTTGACCATGGAATGCATAAAGATGGCTAAGAGGCTCATCATGGCCTTCTTGATCATAGGTAAGATCATAGATGAGAGCTTGATCATAAAGAGGACCAAGTATGTTTTGATTGGGTTCATTTGATGGGCCTAGATCTTGATTAGAATGAGAAGTTAATGTATCTTCATGCTTAGGATAATGCTCTTGATATAGCTCTTGGGTTCCTTGGATTGAGGTGGAAGGGGATGAATCGTGGAGAGACTTGACATGTTCTTAATGGTCAACAACATATGAGCATGATAGAGGGTGACTTGGACTTATGAGTGGAGACTCTTGAATTGGCTCAAGGGGTTGTGGATGACATGGTTGGCTTGAAGGACTTGGTGTGATATTTGAGGACTCTTTTGTATGTTCAATTATATGTGTTGAATGGCATGGAGACAATTGATTCCTTGCTTCTATCCCTTGGGTCACATCCTTTATAGGTGTAGGGGTGGAAGGTGTTGACTTAGGGTTTTTATTTTGATTGGATGGAGGAATGAATGGATTGATTGAGATGGTGGATTTGGGAAACTCCACATGTTTACCTTTGTAATGTGTGTACTTTATACATGGAGTTGATGTAATGGAAAGTTGATTAGAGGATGGTAAGGGTAATGAAGGGGTTAATGGGTTGGAAAGTGTAGGGACCATTGGATTAGGACTAGGACATGGTGGCTTTAGGATAGGATTTTGATTGGATAGTGATGTGTTATAGTCATAGGGTGCATGACTTAGATTAGTGTTCCCCTTGACAATGGTTGCATTAGAACATGAGGAAGTTTGGCCTTGTTGCAAGGTAGAACTTAATTTCACATGTGTTTTTTGTGATGTGGCTTGATAGGTTGATGTGGCATTGGCATGCAAAGAAGTGGATGGATTAGATTGGTATGAGGTGGAAGGGGATGAAACATTAGGTTGAGGTCGCATTGGTTGATAATAAATGGATAGGGGATGATGTTGTGGTTGTTGGATTTGATAAGTGGCAATGAATTGATTGGCTTGAGTTAGGAGGTGTTGGATTTGAGGTGATTTAATTTGTTGAAAATTTTGGAAGAGGGATTGAAGCTGGCTTTGAATGGTTTGGTGGTCTAGGGGTTGAGGTATTCGGTGAAGTGTTTGAAGAAGGTTTTGAAGTTGGGAAGCTAGGAATTTGTTTTTGAATGTGGGAATGGTGCCACACATGTGTGTAAGCTCTTGCATATCAATTTTTTCCTCAAAGTATGCAACATAGTTCATGTCATCATTAGAGGTAGTAGGAGAAGCCCCTTGAAGTATGATTTTAGGTTTTGGTTATGTTTCATTATTTGAACTAGGGAGAGGTCCTCCTTGAATTATGATCTTGGGCTTAGGTTTTGTCTCATGATTTGGACTAGAGGCATATCCCCCTTGGATTATAACTTTTGGCTTATGATTAGGACCATTTTGACAAGTGGTGACTAGGACTTGTGACTAGGACTAGGTTGGTGATGATGATGTGGAATGATTAGATTGGATGAGTTGGATTGATTAGGATGAAATGGATAGGATGCGAATGTGTTGGAAGCACGTGTAGAGTGACTTATCTTTATATGTTTGGTGTTTAGCTTGATTTGACAATGTTTAAATAAATGATCACACATGTACACACATAAATCACTCACGCAAGACACAAGCAATTTTGAATTTTGAAATTTGAAGAATGTAATGATGATTATTAAACAAGCACACATGGAAGACACATCAACAAGCCCTATGACTAGTCAAGTGAGGTGTGGCCAATTAGGTCTCAATCTAGTCTACACAAGGTTGACTAAGGAATGATTTGAAAGAAAAATCTTGCCACACAGTCAGGAGAAAGGGGTAACCCACCCTTCACCTTCACTTCCCAAAGGTATAAATTTCTTTGGGGCTTAGCCAAGAGTGACAAGATTTTAACTCCCAAACAAGTGTGTCTTTCGATTCACACTTCGATTGAGGTCATCCCCAGGGGTGATGAAATCCCCTAGCAGGCCTCCTATGAAGGGTTTGACAAAAGCAAACCAAGTGAGGTGTTTGTGATCACACACACACTTGATTCACACTTGCAGTTGTTAATTGACCTTAGAAATGAAATGTGTGTGCAAACAATGGAAGCACTTGTTCTTTTTAACACAAAACCAAATGTGTAGGAAGACAGTGGTTAATTTTAGATCCAATTTTTGATATGTGATTGAAGACAATTTCGTTTTAAGAGCCCAAATCCAAATGTGTCACAAAGAAGATCAAGAGATGAAAGATTAAACGAGTGCACCTAGAAGTTTTTGCTTTCCAATTTGCTATCTATGACTAATATTGCTGCGACTATAGCTCCTTATGATCACCTACAAGATCAAAAAATGATATTATAATGCAACCATAAAAAAAAAAAAGCTCATCAGAAAATTGCAATTTCAGATACATGTTTTTAACATACACTGATACATTTTGATCAATTTTTTGATGTCGGGCCGGAATTTCGACATTTCAAATGTCGTCGAAATTCTGACGCAATAACAACGACAAACAGCCGTCGAAATTCTGACAAGCCGTCGTCAAAAAATTGATCAAAATGTATCAGTGATAGCTGAATTAGATTTCATTATTTGAAGATTTTATTCATCTAAAAAATAAAAAATCAAAGAAAAGATCCCTACTAATTTTCTGAGAGCTTTCAAGAAATGTAAAGAAGTCAAAGAAAATCCCTGTTTTTCACCCAAAAACACGGATTTGTGATAACCATATAGGAAACAAAGATCATTTTTTTTTGCATTGTATTTGACCTCCAAATTAAATCTGTAAAAAATAGACCCCCATTAGAATTTCAAAAGCCTTCAAAAATGTAATTTTTTTGAAAAAATCACTGATTTTTGTCCACAAAATCAATTTTATGAAAAAATATAAAATCACAATAACTCCAAAAATAATGATAAACCCTCAATTTTTTTATTGTAGCCTCTTGAGATGATGTGGAAGATTTTGTGAAAATATTGTAGAAAAATTCGCATTTGTGTAGAAGATATGAAGAAATTTATAAAACCTAGGGTTTTGTCTAAAAAATGGCAGATCTACAACAAAAAGCAAGCTAGATCAAAGGATTCATGTTAGGTTCACCAATGTAATTAGGAGTTCAAATCATATATAAAAATAAAATAGAAATATATCAAATCTTAACTAGCATAATAGAGTACGAGCAAGCATGAAAATCACAATAACAAATGAATGCAAACCCAAATCCACACTAAACTTGATTTATCTCCATTTCTCTTCTCCACCTACATGAGAATGCAATATTTTGAAGGATTGATAATAAAGGAATGTTGGTTGCTCAATTCAGCAACATAACGACCTGATGAAAATAACAAATGAAGAATGATAGAGACAGATGGAAGATTGAAGAATGATTTTGATAGAGTGGGGATACTTAAGAATCAACCCCCCTAAATGGATTGTGAGAGGTATTTATAGAGCCTTGATGTGGACGAAGATAAGATTTGATAAGATTCGATAAGGATTTGATTTTTGACAAAAGAGGAAATACAACGAGATAAGATTTTTGAAAAGATAGAAAGATTTTGATTTATTGTTTTAAAGGAAATAAATCCTAAAAAGATGGGAAGGATAATGAAATGATAAAATTATTAAATAATGATAAAGCATTATCTAATAAAGGATAGGGATGATGTGGAAACATAATTAAATAATGTAAAATCATTATTTAATTATAGACTATAGTGAAAAGGATAATTAAATAAATACAAATTTATTTAATTATAGGAGAATAGATAAATGACTAATTAAACAATTAAAATAATTATTTAATTAGAGAGGATAAATGGTCATGAATAATTAAATAAATAAATATTTATTTAATTATAAAAATATAGATTAATGACTAATTAAACAATTAAAATAATTATTTAATTAAAGAGGATAAATGGTCACGAATAATTAAATAAATAAATATGTATTTAATTATAGAAAAAGGGATTATGGATAAATAAGGAATAAATGAAATTAGTCAAATAACTAAGATTTATTTAACTAATTAGATGATGACATGGGTACCTAGGGAAAAAGATGTTACAAGATGTATAAATGATGTAATGTCAGGACAAGGTATTGTAATGGGACATTTTTGGGTGTCTACAAATTCTATTTTCATTGCTTATAGTAGTTCATTTCCAACATGGCTAGTGGAATTCAATCTATTTCATTTTAGGTAGATGTTTATATTTATTTTTATTTTATTTTTGACAATTTATAGACCATTCATTTGATGATTTTATTAATATTCATTGTTACACATAGAATTCAACATTAAATTAGATGTATGTTGCATGTAAAAGTTTAATTTTTAGGAGCTTGAAGATATAAAATGGAAAACATGACAATAGATTCAAAGACATTATTAGTGATGTTGTGGGAAAAAAATTATTATCAATTAATTTGGAAAACCTCAGAGCTTTCATCAATGTTAATGCAAGTTTGCATTAATTTATTTGTGCCATAAAAAAATCACCTTCATCATGTGCTTAGATAAACTCAAGTGACTCAAGACATAGTTGGTTTAATTCAAGTTTCCATTCATTCATATCATTTGCCTTCCTGAGAAATAAAAAAAGAGAAATTTTTCTGCAATTGAAAATGTTGTCTTTTTAAGTTACTTCACTACCAAAGAAATAGTGAATAATTCTAAGATATAGCATCACAAACCCTTCTTTGAATTCATGTTCTTAATGGTTTGGTTGACAATCACAATGTGGTTTTGACAATAATAAGCACAAGATTATCTAGTTTTCAAAGGTGGCAGCAACTTATACCCTAGGTTTGACACAAGTTTTTGCTCCTAAGCACTTTTACACACTCCAAATACTCCCCTCAAACCCTTCTTAATATTAATCAATGCTTACACGGTACAAATCCCTAAAAGTAATAGGTTTTACATGTAATATAGTTACAAAAAGAAATAAATTGTCCTCAATAAATCACACAAAATGATGATTTAGCAACCCTCCTATTGTCATTACATGCATATAGGCCTATAAAAAATTAGTACCATATTTTATATAGACCCATTTATAATAACCTCTCTCGATTTTTTTTATTTTGCAGTCATTTTTTTCATGGTATCTAGTTTTCACTTGATGGAAAAAGTGTCAAATGTAAGTAGTGTAAAGTTGCAAAGTGGTATAACTTTTGTTCTACAACTCATGTGACCAAACGGTTTATTTTAACACCTCTAAATGGGTACATTTACACTAGGCATGGTCCTCTTTCACACCCAAACATGTCGAATCGCTCTGAGGAACATTCAACCGGTTGAATCTCTTAAGAGTCCAAAGTGCAAAATGGTTGCAAACTTAACATGTTTTTACTCGGACACTGTGACACTTAGAAACCTCTCGTCTTAACCTATGGGATCATAATAGGCCCCTCTACAATAATATCTCTTTTTTTTCTATCTCAAAGGCCTTTTTCCTGTGGTGGCAAAGTTTTGCTTGGGGAAAAAGTTATCTAATGCAAATAGTTGAAAGTTACAAAGTGGTGCAACTTTTGTTCTACAACTCGTATGACCAAAAAAATTATTCTGAGACATCTAGGTGGTATTTTTACGTTAGAAATAGTCCTCTTTTCCACCCAAACACACAGAATCGCTCCAAGCTACATTCAGTCGGCAGAATCCCTTAAGAGTTCAAAGTGCAAAATGACTGCAAAATTCAGCATGTTGTTACTCGGACACCATGACACTTACAAACTTCTCATCTAAGCCTATGAGTTCGTATTGAGCCCCTCTATAATAAATTATGTCAATTTTTGCTATCTTGAAGGCCTTTTCCCATGGTCGTGAATTTTTTTTAGGAAAAAAATTGTCAAATGCAAGTAGTTGAAAGTTGCAAAATGGTGCAACTTTCGTTCTGCAACTCGTGTGACCAAACAAACTATTTTGATACATCTAAGTGGGTATGTTTACACTAGGAATGGTCCTCTTTCACACCAAGATATGTTGAATTGCTCCAAGTTATGTTCAACCAGTTGAATCCCTTAAGAATGTAAAGTGCAAAATGACTGCAATCTTTAGCATGTTCTTACTTGAACACCGTGAGGCTTAGAAACTTCTCATATAAGCCTATGGGATCATGTTGGGCCCCTCTATAATAACCTCTCTTGGATTTCACTATCTTAAAGGCCTTTTACTGTGATGGCGAATATTCACTTGGGGAAAAAGTTGTCAAATGCAAGTAGTTGAAAGTTGCAAAGTGGTGCAACTTTTGTTCTGCAACTCGTGTGACCAAATAAAATATGTTGATAGGTCTGGGTGGGTACATTTATACTAGGCATAGTCCTCTTTTATACCCACACATGCAAAATCACTTGGAGCTACATTCCACCAACAGAATCCCTTAAGAGTCCAAAGTATAAAATAGTTGTAAACTTCAACATGTTGTTACTTGAACACCATCATTCTTATAAATTTAGTGTATGATCCTATGGGTTCATGTTGGGAACCTCTATAATAACCTCTTTCATTTTTTACTATCCCAAAAGTCTTTTCCCACACTAGCGAATTTTGCTTGGAAAAAAAGTTGTCAAATGAAAGTAATTGAAAGTTGCAAAGCGGTGCAACTTTCATTTTGTAACTCGTGTGACCAAATAGACTATTCCAACATCTTTGAATGGGTACATTTATGCTATGCATGGTCTTCTTTCACAGCCAAACACGTTGAATCACTTTGAGCTACATTTAATTGGCTAAATCCCTTAAGAGTTTAAAGTGCAAAATGACTACAAACTTTAGCATGTACTTAGACACCGTGATGATTAGAAACTTCTCGTCTGATCCTATGGGATCACATTGGGCCCTTCTATAATAACCTCTCTCGACTTTTTCTATCTCAAAGGTTTTTTCCCATTGTGGCGAATTTTTCACTTGGGGAAAAAATTGTTAAATGCAAATAGTTGAAAGTTATAAAGTGGTGCAACTTTCATTCTGCAACTAGTGTGACCAAATAAACTATTTTAATATGTTTGGGTGGGTAATTTTACACTAGGAATGGTCTTATTTCACACTCAAATATCTAGAATCACTCTGAACTACTTTCAACCGACAGAAACCCTTAAGAGTCTAATGTGGAAAATAGTTGCAAACTTCAACATGTTGCTCGGACATCATGACAATTAGAAACTTTTCGTCTGAGCCTATGGGTTTGTGTTGGACCTTTCTATGATAACCTCTCTTGGTTTTCGCTATCTTGGAGGATTTTTCCCGCGGTAGCAATTTTTTTTTGGGGAAAGGTTGTCAAATGCAAGTAGGTGAAAGTTGCAAAGTGGTGCAACTTTTATTTTTCAACTCATGTGACCAAATGAACTATTTCAACACATCCAAGTGGATACTTTTACACTAGGTATGGTCCTCTTTCACTCCCAAACATGCCGAATCACTCTGAGCTACATTCAATTGGTTAAATCGCTTAAGATTTGAAATAAAAAATGGCTACAATCTTTGGCATGTTGTTACTCAAACACCATGACACTTAGAAAATTCTTGTCTAAACATATGGGATCAGGTTGGGTCCCTCTACAATAGCCTCTCCTAATTTTCACTATCTCAAAGACATTTTCCTATGCTAGTGAGTTTTTGCTTGGAGAAAAAGTTGTCAAGTGCAAGTAGTTGAAAGTTGCAAAGTCGTGCAACTTTTGTTATGCAACTCATATGACCAAGCAAACAATTTTGGTGCATATGGGTGGGTACTTTTATGCTAGGTATGGTCCTCTTTCACACCCAAACACATAGAATCACTTCGAGCTATATTCAACCAATGAAATACCTTAAGAGTGTGAAGTGAAAAATGGTTACAAACTTCAGCATGTTGTTACTCAGACACCATGATGCTTAGAAAATTTTTGTTTGAGCCTATAGATTCATGTTGGGCCCCTCTATAATAACCTCTTTCGGTTTTCACTATCTTGTAGGCTTTTTTTCATGGTGGCAATTTTTTCCTTATGGAAAAAGTTGTCAAATACAAGTAGTTGAAAGTTGCAAAGTGATGCAACTTTCATTTTGTAACTCATGTGACCAAACGAACTATTTTATTTCTATTGTATGGGTTCGTTTACTCTATACATGGTCCTATTTTGCACCCAAACACGTCAAATTACTCTGAGTTACATTCAACCAACTAAATCCCTTAAGAGTCCAAAATGCAAAATGACTGCAAACTTTAGCATGCTATTACACAGCCACCATGACGCTCAGAAACTTTTTGTTTGAACTTGTGGAGTCACATTAGGCCCCTCTACAATAACCTCTTTTGGTTTTCACTATCTTGAATTTTTTTTCTCATGGTGGCGAAGTTTTTCCTCAGGAAAAAATTATCAAATGCAAATAGTTAAAAGTTGCAAAGTGGTGTGATTTTTGTTCTACAACTCATATGACCAAATGAACTATTCTAACACATCCAGGTGAGTACATTTATGCTAGACATGGTCCTCTTTCACACCCAAATACACATAATCGCTATGAGCTACATTCAACCGGTATAATCCCTTAAGATTCCAAAGTGCAAAATGACTACAAACTTCAGCATGTTGTTAGTCAAAAACTGTGATACTTTGAAACTTCTCATCTAAACCTATAGATTCACATTGGGACCCTCTATAATAACCCTTCTCGAGTTTCGCTATCTCGGAGGCCATTTCCTGTGGTGGTGAATTTTTGCTTAGGAAAAAAATTGTCAAATGCAAGTAGTTGAAAGTTGCAAAGTGGTGCAACTTTCATTTCACAACTTGTGTGACTTAATAAACTATTATGATGCATATGGGTGGGTACGTTTACACTATGCATAGTCCTCTTTCACACCCAAACATGTCAAATCACTTTGAGCTACATTCAATTGGAAAAATTCCTTAAGAGTCTAAAGTAAAAAATGACTATAAGCTACAACACGCTGTTACTCGAACACCATGACACTTCAAAATTTCCCATCTAAGTCTATGGGATTGCGTTGGACCCCTCTACAATAACCGTTCTTTATTTTTTGCTATCTCAGAGGCCTTTTATCCATGGTGGTGAATTTTTAATTGGGAAAAAAAATCTCAAATGAAAGTAGTTAAAAGTTTCAAAGTGGTGTAATTTTCATTCTCCAACTCATGTGACCAAAAAAATTATTGTGACATGTCCAGGTGGGTATGTTTATTCTAGACATGGTCCTCTTATGCACCTAAACACGCAGAATCTCTTTGAACTACATTCATCTGATAGAATCTCTTAAGAGTCCAAAGTGCAAAATGGCTGCAAACTTCAGCATATTGTTACTCGAACATCGTGATGCTTAGAAAATTTTTATCTAAGCCTATGGGTTCACATTGGGCCCTGGTACAATAATTTCTTTAAATTTTTTCTATTTCAAAGGCCTTTTTCCTATGGTGGTGAATTGTTTCTTGGGAAAAAAGTTATCAAATGTAAGTAGTTGAAAGTTTCAAAGTGGTGCAACTTTCATTCTGCAACTTGTATGACCAAATGAACTATTCTAAAATATTCAAGTGGGTATGTTTACACTAGGCATGGTTCTCTTATGCACCCAAACACACAGAATCGCTCTGAGCTACATTCAAATAACTAAATCTGTTAAGAGTCTAAAGTGCAAAATGGTTGCAATCTTCAACATGTTACTCAAACACTGTGATGCTTAGAAACATCTTGTCTAAGCCTATGGGATCATAATTGGACCCTCTACAACTACTCTTAGTTTTTTCTATCTTGGAGACCTTTTCCGTGGTGAAAATTTTTTGTTTGGGGATAAAGTTGTCAAATGCAAGTAGTTGAAAGTTGCAAAGTGGTGTAACTTTTGTTTTGCAGTTTGTATGACTAAACAAAATGATTTGTTGCATCTGGATGGGTACGTTTATGCTAGGCATGGTACTATTTCACACCTAAACATGCAGAATCGCTCTGAGTCACATTCAACCGGTAGAATCCCTTAAGAATGCAAACTACAAAATGGTTGCAAACTTCAGCATGTTACTCGAACACTGTGATGCTTAGAAACTTCTCGTTTGAGTCTATCAATTTTTTTTGGGCCCCTCTATAATAACATTTTTCATTTTTTTCTATTTTAAAATTCTTTTTACCGTGGAGGTGAATTTTTCCTTGGAGGAAAAGTTATCAAATGTAAGTAGTTGAAAGTTACAAAGTTGTGCAACATTCATTCTACAACTCATGTGACCAAATGAACTATTTCAATGCATCTAGGTGTATATTTTTACACTAGGCATGGTCCTATTTTACACCCAAACATGTTGAATTGCTCTGAGCTACGTTCAACCAATTGAATCCCTTAAGAATCTAAAGTGTAAAATGACTACAATCTTCAACATATTGTTACTCGAACACCATGGCGCATAATATCTTATCATCTAAGCCTATGGGATTGCGTTGTGCCCCTCTACAATAACATCTCTCAATTTTCACTATCTCAAAGGTCTTTTCCTATGGTGGCAAATTTTTGTTTGGGAAAAAAGTTGTCAGATGAAAGTAGTTGAAAGTTGAAAAGTGGTGCAACTTTTATTTTGCAACTCATGTAACTAAATGAACTATTTTGATGTATTCAAGTGGGTATGTTTAAATAGGCATGGTCCTCTTTCACACCCAAACATGTGGGATCACTCTAAGCTACATTCAACCAGTAGAATCCCTTAAGAGTCCAAAGTGCAAAATGGTTGAAAACTTTAACAAGTTGTTATTCGGACACCATGATGCTTAGAAACTTCTCGTTTGAGCCTATAGGTTTTTGTTGAGACCCTCTACAATAACCTCTCTAGTTTTTTGCTATCTTGAAGGCCTTTATCCATGGTGGTAATTTTTTTCTTGGAAAAAAAATTGTTAAATGCAAGTAGTTGAAAGTTGTAAAGTGGTGCAAATTTTGTTTTACAACTCATGTGACCAAAAAAATTGTTTCAACGCATCTAGGTGGGTATTTTTACGCTATGCATGGTCCTCTTTCACACATAAACATGCAGAATCACTCTGAGCTATGTTCAACTTACTGAATTCGTCAAGAGTCTGAAGTGCAAAATGGTTGCAATCTTTAGCATGTTGTTACTCAAAAATTATGATGCTTAGAAACTTCTCATCTAAGCCTATGGGATTGGGTTGGGCCCCTCTACAATAACCTCTCTCAGTTTTCACTATCTCAGAGACTTTTTCTCGTGGTGGCAAATTTTCGCTTAAGGAAAAAGTTGTCAAATTCAAGTGGTTGAAAGTTACAAAGTGGTACAAATTTTGTTCTACAACTTATGTGACCAAAAAAACTTTTTGATGCATCTAAGTGGGTATTTTTATGCTAGGAATGGTCCTTTTTTAGACCTAAACATGCGGAATCACTTTGAGCTACATTCAACTGGCAAAATCTCTTAAGAGTTCAAAGTGCAAAATGGTTGCAAACTTTAGCATATTGTTACTCAAACACCATGATTCTTAGAAACTTCTAGTCTAAGTCTATGGGTTTGTGTTGGGCCCCTCTACAATAACTTCTTTCGGTTTTACTTATCTCAAAGGCTTCTTCCTGTGGTGGAAAAAATTTCCTTGGAAAAAAAATTGTCAAATGCAAATAGTTGAAAGTTGCAAAGTGGTGCAAATTTTATTTTGTAACTCGTGTGACCAAAAAGACTATTCCAATGCATCTGGATGGGTATGTTTACGCTAGGCATAGTCCTCTTTCTTACCCAAACATGTTGAATCACTCTAAGCTACATTCCACCGGTTGAATCCCTTTAGAGTCCAAAGTGCAAAATGGCTACAAAATTTAGCATGTTGTTACTCAGACATCCTAATGCTTAAAAAATTCTCATTTGAACCTATGGGATTGCATTGGACCACTCTACAATAACCTCTCTCAGTTTTTTCTATCTCGGAGGTCTTTTCCCGTGGTAGCGAATTTTCACTTAGGGAAAAACTTGTCAAATGCAAGTAGTTAAAAGTTACAAAGGGTTACAACTTTTGTTTTACAACTCATGTGGCCAAACGAACTATTCTAACATGTCTAGGTAGGTACGTTTAGGCTAGGAATGGTCCTTTTTCACACCCAAACATGTAGAATCATGCTAAGCTACATTCAACCGATAGAATCCCTTAAAAGTCCAAAGTGCAAAATGAATGTAAACTTTAACATGTTACTTGGAAACAATGATGCTTATTAAATTTTTGTCTGAGCCTATGGGTTGATTTTGGACCCCTCTATAATAAATGCTCTCGGATTTTTCTATCTCAGAAGTCCTTTCTCGTGGTGTCCAATTTTTTACTTGAAAGAAAAAGTGTCAAATACAAGTAGTGCAAAGTTGCAAAGTGGTGCAAATTTTATTTTGCAATTCGTGTGACTAAACAGACTATTCCAACATATCTGGATGGGTGGATTTACACTAGGAATTGTCTTATTTCACACCCAAACACATAGAATCACTCTGAGCTACATTCAACAGTAGAATCCCTTAAGAGTCCAAAGTGCAAACTGGCTACAATTTTTGATGGTTTTTTACTCAGACTCTGTGATGCTTAGAAACTTTTTGTTTGATCCTATGGGATCATGTTTGGACTCTCTACAATAACCTCTCTTGGTTTTTGTTATCTTAGAGGAATTTTCATGTGGTGTTGAATATTCACTTGGGAAAAAAGTTGTCAAATGTAAGTAGTTGAAAGTTGCAAAGTGGTACAACTTTCATTCTACAACTCGTGTCACCAAATAAGTCATTCCAATGCATTTGAGTGGGTACATTTCCACTACGAATGGTCCTCTTTCACACCCAAACACATTGAATTGCTTTGATCTACATTCAACTGATAGAATCCCTTAAGAGTCCAAAGTGCAAAATGGCTATAAACTTCAGCATTTTGTTACTCGGATACCGTGATGCTTAGAAATTTCTTGTTTGAGTCTATGGTTTTATGTCAAGCCCCTCTACAATAACCTCTCTCAGTTTTCACTATCTCAGAGGCATTTTCCCATGGTGGAAAATTTTTGCTTGGTGAAAAGGTTGTCAAATGTAAATAGTTGAAAGTTGCAAAGTGGTGCAACTTTCATTCTACAATTTGTGTGACCAAACAAAATTTTCCAACACATTCGGGTGGATATTTTTACTCTAGGAATGGTCCTCTTTCACACCCAAACATGTTGAATTACTTCGAGCTACATTCAATTGACAGAATCCTTTAAGAGTCCAAAGTACAAAATGGCTGCAAACTTCAGCATGCTATTATTCGAATACCATGATGCTTAAAAAATTCTCGTCTAAGGGCCTATGGGATCATTTTGGGCCCATTTATAATAGCCTCTCTCAGTTATCACTATCTCAGAAGAATTTTCTCGTAGTGGCAAATTTTGACTTGGGACAATAGTTGTCAAATGTAAATAGTTGAAAGTTGCAAAGTGGTGAGACTTTTGTTCTGCAACTCATGTGACCAAAAGAATTGTTTCAACGCATCCGGGTGGGTACTTTTATGCTAGGAATGGTCCTTTTGCATGCCCAAACATGTTGAATCACTCTAAGCTACATTCAACCGATAGAATCCCTTAAGAGTCCAAAGTGCAAAATGGATGCAATCTTCGATGGGTTGTTACTCAACACTATGACGCTTAGAAACTTAGTATCTGAGGCTATGGGATTATGTTGGAATCCCTCTACAATTATTTCTCTCGATTTTCACTATCTCATAGGCGTTTTCCCATGGTGGTGACTTTTCGCTTAGAGAAAAAGTTATCATATGCAAGTAGTGCAAAATTACAAAGTGGTGCAACTTTTGTTCTACAACTCATGTGACCAAACAAACTATCCCAACACATCTAAGTGGGTACGTTTACACTAGGTGTGGTCCTCTTTCACACCCAAACACGCTGAATCACTCTGAGCTAGGTTCAACTAACTGAATCCCTTAATAGTCCAAACTGCAGTTGTTGTCACCGAATAGTGAACCCTTGTTGAGATGCAAAACTCATCTTACTAGTGAAACATTGGATCTGGATATTCAATACCCATGATGTATGGTTTGATTTCATATGTTTATTTTCGTGTGAAGAATATTCATGATACCATCTAGCTTGTTGCTTACTATTATGTTGATTTTCACGTGAAGAAAATCCATGGGACCATAGACAAGGCAATGAACTATTTAAAAAAATGCCTTAAAGAAATGTGGTATCATGGTGATGGAATGGCATGACGAATGCCAAGAAAATAAAATTGCTATAGATTACCATGGCATTCCATCACCATGAGACCACATTTCTTTGAGGAAATTTTTCAACCAACTCACTACCTTGTCTATGCTATTGCTTACTATTATGCTTTGATAGATTTTTTCCAAGAATCCATCCCTTGTTTGAAATCACCTATTTTAGGCTTTTAGCCATGGCAGCAAGGCAGTGAACTATTTGATAAAATGTTTTGGTAGTCATGTATGAAAAATTTGGTAGCATAGACAAGGCAGTGAACTTTAAAAAAAAGCCTCAAAGAAATGTGGTCTCATGGTGTGATGGAATACCATGACGAATTCCATGGCAAGTGAATTAATATGCAGTGTCATGGAATTCCATCACCATGAGACCACATTTCTTTGAGGAATTTTTTCAACCAATTCACTACCTTGTCTATGCTACTGCTTACTATTATGCTTTGATAGATTTTTTCCAAGCATCCATCACTTGTCTAAAATCACTTATTGTAGGTTGTTAGCTATAGTAGCAGGATAGTGAACTATTTGATAAAATTCTTTGGTAGACATGTATGAAAAATGTGGTAGCTTAGACAAGGTAGTAAACTGTTTGAAAAAATGCCTCAAAGAAATGTGGTCTCATGGTGATGGAATGCCATGACAAACTAGGGAATTTTCTTGTTTGTGCATTCCATCACCATGAGACCACATTTATTTGAGTCATTTTTGTTGGCAACACAAGGGCAGACAACTAAGAGGGGGTTGAATCAATTGTCACTGAATTTCAAACTTATTAAACTTATTAATCCTTATTCGTAGATCTGATCAATATCAATGAAAGCACGAATCAACAACACATCAAAAACACACATAACACCAAGATTTTTATGTGGAAACCCTGTTAGGGGAAAAAACATGGTGAAAGTCAATCCACAAGATTATAACATGTTAGAAGCATAAGAAGAATAAATGGGGAATGCACATGCATTCAAGCACACTACCTAGAGCTCACTGCTCAATTACAATGGAAGACACACTATCTTATAGAAAGATTCGAATTACAACCATCCAAATTTTGAACTAAGAAAATAGCATATGCTAATGCCTAATTACAATTCTTCACTTTTCTTCACTTTTCTTCACACTTTGCTTTTCCTTCGAATGATTTGAACAATATTCACACACACACATAGAAGAACACCCTTGTAGACTTCAATTTGAATAAAAAATCTATCTTATATATCCACAACATCAAATTATATTCACTACAAGTTGACCACAAAGAAATAATAAAATGAATACAAATTGTCGGCCCAAAATAATAAATAATTTTCAATGCGAATCAACCAATATTAGCCACAACATAGTGAAAACCCAAATCAACATCTCCAACACAAAAACACTTCAATTAATTTCTCCTCAAAGTTCCACAACATGCTTCAACACCCTATCGGCCAAGAACAAGAAAAATATGAGCACGCAAGAGAAAATCTCGGATCACGAGCACAACGATTAATGCAGACGTGCAACAAAGATAGAGCATGATCTAGAAACATCCTCAATCATTATGAAACATTAGAGAAGCATCTACATCAACTGAACTAACTAGAATCATATAATATTCAATTTGAAACACCAACTGAAGCAACATAAAAATTGTCAAAATGAAAATCTTGATAACTCAATCAAATCTTCACGTGGATCTTTGAAACTCAATGTGGATAAACTAGATACACTAAAAAAAAAACCCTTTAGTCCACAACATTTGATCAACAACCTACAATACTCACCGACAGACAAAACATCACTTCACCACTGACAACTTCCAACTCATTTATTACAATTTTCTCAATATCCTCGACATATATAGCTTCAAATGCACTAATGCTAATAGTGTTGACATCAATGAAAACCACATATTAGCAACACAACCACAACATCCAACAATCTCCCCCTTTGGAATTGATGGAAACACATGATGTGAAAAACACCATCAATGCAACTATCTCTTAACACTTACTCCCCCTTAGGTTCTGACTCTTTTTCTCCTCAACTCTTTCACATGATCTTCTTCCCACCAGGATCTTTTACCCAGATAATCACTAGTTTTTCACATTACTCTTCTCCCCCTTTGACATCAATGACAAAGATCTCTAAGCTCTAAACCACATATCTGAATTTCTAAACCATCTGACTACTCCCCCTGAGTAGCAGCCACCACAACATCACTTTGAAACAAGATATGATTATTAAATGAATAGACTAATGCAATGCAATGCATCCTTAGTTCTAATTAGGAGGGGTAATCACACCTAACTTCCCTCTGAGATACTCAAAAGTATCCTTAGGCAACGACTTTGTAAAGATATCTTCAATCTGCTCCTTGGTAGGAACATACTCCAATCTGACTTCCTTTTCACTTACCTTTTCTCTCAAAAAGTGAAACTTGATAGATATATGCTTGGTTTTTGAATGCAGCACCGAACTCTTAGAAATATTAATGGCACTTGAATTATCACAGAATATAGCAATAGGCTCATTATACACAATTCTAATATCTTTCAACATTTGCTTCATCCACAATACTTGAGTACAATTGTTAGCATACAACTTAATGTTAGCTTCGGACTAGTACTAATATAGCAATAGGCTCATTATACACAATTCTAATATCTTTCAACATTTGCTTCATCCACAATACTTGAGTACAATTGTTAGCAACAACAATGTATTCGGACTCTATAGTAGTTAAAGAAATGGCACTTTGCTTTTTACTTAACCATGAGATTAGCTTCTTACCCAAGAAAAATTCTCCGCCACTAGTACTTTTTTATGTCATCCACATCTCCTGGCCAATCAGCATCAGTAAAGGCACTCAAGGTAAGATCATCATCTTTAGCATACCATAGACCAAATTCAATTGTTCCCTTCAAGTATCTAAAAATTATCTTCACAGCAGTCACATGAGATTCCTTAGGATCGGGTTGAAATCTAGCAACCATACATACAACATTCATGATATCAGGTCTAGTTTGAGTCAAATAAAGCAATCCACCAATCATTGATCTATATCTAGTCTATTTTTCCTTTGGAGAATCATCATCTATTTTCAACTTGCATCCAGTCACCATAGGTGTACCAATTGGCTTTGAGTCTTTCACACCAAACTTCTTCAACAATTCCTTCACATACTTGGACTGAGATATAAAAATCACTTTATCTAACTGAGTAATTTGAAATCCCAAAAATAATTTCATCTAACCAATCATTAACATCTCAAATTCACTCTTCATCTCATTAGAAAACTTTATGCACAAACCATCATCTCATCCAAAAATGATATCATCAAAAAAAAAATCCACAATCAAATCTTTATCATCATTCTTGAAATACAAATTACTATCAACAGTACCTTTGTTAAATCAAATCTTCAACAAATACATGTCCAATCTAGCATACCATGTTGTAGGGGCTTGCTTAAGTCCATACAGTGCTTTCTTCAATTGACAAACCATATCTCCCTTATCAGTCAATTGAAATCCATCAAGTTGCTCAATATACACCTCTTCTTCCAATTTTCCATTTAGAAAAGAAGACTTGGCATCCATCTGATAAACCTTGTAATCTTTGTAAGCAGCATAAGTAAGAAACAGTCTCATAGCTTCAATTCTAGCAATAGGGGAAAAATTTTCTTCAAAATCAATTCCTTCCATCTGTGAATATCCTTTGCATACCAGTCTTTCTTTGTTTCTAACTACTTCACCTTGCTCATTCAATTTTTTTATAAAGACCCATTTAGTTGCAATTACATTTTTATCCTTAGGTCTAGGAACAAGAATCCATGTATCACTTTTCTCAATTTGTTGTAGCTCTTCTTTCATTGCTTCAGCCTAGTGTTCATCTTTGCATGCTTTATTCACACTAGTAGGCTCAGTCTTTGAAATCAAGCAATATTCTTCTATAATTTTTCTCCTAGTCTGGACACCTTTACTCTTATCACCAATAATTTGATCTTCTGAACGATTCAATCTTACATACCTTGGAGTCTTCTTAGAATGTTCTTGAACTTTAGACTCTTGTATTCTCTCCTCTGAAACTTCACTGGTTTCTTCTTCCTCTTGATTTTCCTAATCCGCCAGAATGGTTTGCACTTGATTTGTATTCTAAACTTTGTTTGTACTAACATTCTAATCATCAAAATCATATCCATAGGTTCTGGATGGTCTAGCAATATCTTCATCAACCTTAACATTTTCACTTTCTACCATTTTCTTCAATCTCTTATTGTAACACCGATAGGCCTTGCTTTTAGTAGAATAACCCAAAAAGATTCCTTCATCACTCCTAGCATCAAAATTTCCTATATCTTCATCTCTTCTGATACAACATCTACTCCCAAAGATTTTGAAATATCTAACGATAGGCTTATGACCAATCCATAGTTCAAAAGGGGTCTTACTAGTATCACCTTTGATTTGTACCTGATTAAGGATATACATAGCAGTACTCATGGCTTCTCTCAAATAGATATGAGGGACAATTCCTTCTAGCATCATTGTTCTAGTAGAATCTTGAACTATTATGTTCTTCCTTTCCACAACTCCATTTTGCTGAGGGGTCCGTGGTGCAGATAATTGTCTCTTTATTCCATGTTCTTCACAAAAAGAATTAAACTCACCGAAAGTGAATTCACCACCTCTATCCAATCTTAGACACTTAATCTTCAGACCATTCTTTGTCTCAACCATAGCCTTAAAGATCTTGAACTTTTCCAATGCTTTAGATTTCTCCCTTAACAAAGTAGCCCACATCATTCTTGAATAATCATCAATAAGCAACATGAAATACATGTAACCTTGTAAAATTCTGATTCTAGAGGGACCACACAAATCGGTATGCACAAGCTCCAACAATTCATTTGAACAATTTTGTTTTCTTCGAAATGAAATTCTAGTTTTCTTTCCTAATTGGCATTCCTTGCAAATGACATTAGTAGGTTTTACCAACTTAGGCAAATCTCTCACAGCCTTAGTAGAACTTATCTTGACAATCTTATCAAAGTTAACTTGACACATTCTCCTATGCCACAACCAACTTTCATCAACTTGAGCAATCAAACAAATTTTACTAGAAACATTCAGATGAAAGATATTGCCTCTTGTTTTTGTACCTAATGCAATCACATTTCCAGAACATCCCAATATTTTGCACTTTCCATCCTTGAGCTGAAGATTGTAACCCTTATCAACCATTTGTTTGACACTTAAAATATTATGCTTCAAACCTTCCACATACAGGACATCATCAGTATTATTCTTACCATCAAGAGAAATGCATCCTCTTCCATGGATCACACTAATTGTATTATCACCAAATCTCACAACACCACCATCATACTTTTCCAAGATCACAAACTTACTTTTATCTCCTATCATATGATGTGAACATCCACTATCAATCACCCATTCATATTTCTCTTCAACTCGAGCAGTTAGGGCTTTCTCCACATTTGTACAACTAGAAGATTTAGTAGATACAGGAATATTTTCCTTGATAGCAATAAATACCCATTTGTCTTCACCTTTATCAGATTTATCATCTATCACACCTTCACCAATAGCATAGTAACACTTCTTTTGAAATTTATGTTTTTTATGTCTTTGTTTAGAATCTCTTTCTGGACACCTTGATGCAAAATGACTTATCTTATTGCAAGAAAAACATTTAAGAGGAAATTTTCCTTCATACTTAATTTTTCCTCTCGGTACTCTTTTGACAATAAGTGCTTCTAGCTCTTCTAGTTATCTTTCTTCTTCTTCTTCAATCTGTTTGATTTCATCCTCATACTTGAATGTCTTTCTAGGTGAACTCTCACCTGGATCATATCTCTATCTATCTCTTCTGGAAGTAGTAGCCTTAAATGCAGATTCAACCTTAGGAAGGGCATCACCAAATTCACTCAACTCAAAAGTAGTCAGCTTACCATCCAACATATCTCTAGTTACATTTGTTATAGTCAAGAGTTCTTCAATAGCACTAGCTTTGACTTTATAAGTAGCAGGCAAGGATCTAAGCACTTTAGCAACAATCTTTGATTCTTCCAACTTTCCACCAACACATCTGATGCCACAAGCAAGTTAATTCACTCTTTGCATGAAAGTAGTAACATTTTCATCATCACCCATTCTCAACATTTCATATTTCCCTTTCAATCTCTACAACTTAGCAATCTTCACATTAGCATCACCTTCATACAAAGTTTCCAACTTTTTTCCAGATCTCATAAGTAGTCTTCAAATCCATAACATTTGTCATCTCGGTATCAGATAAAGCACTAAAAAATGATTCCTTAGCCCTGATATTATACTCAGCATAAGTACCATTCAGTGGATTAATATACCTATTACTTGTAATACTCCAGTAGGGTTCACCAATGCATCTCAGATGATACTCCATTCAAGTCTTCCACAAATAATAATCAGTTTCATCAAATTTGAGACTATCCTTCTTGTATGTCACCATCCCAGATCACCTCAAGCTGTTAAACTTCTTCCAGAGAAACTACTCTGATACCAATTGTTGGCAACACAAGGGTAGATAACTGAGAAGGGGGGGTGAATTAGTTGTCACCAAATTTAAAACTTATTAAACTTATTAATCCTTATTCTCATTTCTGATCAATATCAATGAAAGAATGAATCAACAACACATCAAAAACACACATAACACCAAGATTTTTACATGGAAACCCTATTAGGGGAAAAACCATGATGGAGGTCAATCCACAAGATTATACCTTATTAGAAGTATAAGAAGGATAAATGGGGAATGCACATGCATTTAGGCACACTGCCTAGAGCTTGTTCAATACTCAATTACAAAGGAAGACACACTGTCTTATAGAAATATTTAGATTACAACCATCAGGATTTTGAACTAAGAAAATAGCATCTGCTAATGCCTGATTATAGTTCTGGTTAAGCACACGAACACTTCTTTACTCTTCATCACTTCTTTTCACACTCTGCTCTACCTTCAAATGATTTGAACAATATTCACACACACACAGAAGAAAACCCTTACACATTTCAATTCAAATAAACAATCACTCTTATATATCCGCAACATGAAATTACATTCACTACAAGTCAGCCACAAAGAAATAATAAAATGAATACAAGTTGTCGGCCCAAAACAATAGATAAATTTCAATGTGAATCAACCAAGGTCAGCCACAACATAGTGAAGACCCAAATCAACATCTCCAACACAAAAACACTTCAATTAATTTCTCCTCAAAGATCCACAACACGCTTCAACACCCTATCGGCCAAGAACAAGAAAAACATGAACACACAAGAAAAAATCTTGGATCACGAGCACAACGATTAATGCGGGCATGCAACAAAGATAGAGCACTATCTAGAAACATCCAAAATAATTACGAAACATTAGAGAAGCATCTGTAACAACTGAACTAACTAGAATAGCATAATCTTCAATCAGAAACACCAACTGAAGTAACAAAAAAGCTATCAGAATGCAAATCTTCATAACTCGATCAAATCTTCATGCAGATCTTTGAAACTCAATGTGGATAAACTAGATACACTCAGCAAAAAACACTTTAGTCCACAACCTCTTATCAACAATGTATGAAACTCATCGACAGATAGAACATCACTTCACCACTAACAACCTGCAACTCATTTATTACAATTTTCTCAATATCCTCGACATATACAGCTTCAAATGCACTAATGCTAATAGTGTTGACATCAATGAAAACCACATATTAGCAACACAACCACAACATCCAACAATTTTTTCAAATAGTTTACTACCTTGTCTATGTTATTTCTTACTATTATGCTTTGATAGATTTTTTCCAAGCATCCATAGCTTGTTCAAAAGCACCTATTTTAGAATTTTAGCTATAGCAACAAGGTAGTGAATTGATTGATAAAATGCTTTGGTAGGCATGTATGAAAAACTTGGTAGCATAGACAAGGCATTGAACTATTTGAAAAAAATGCCTCAAAGAAATGTGGTCTTCTGGTGATGGAATGCCATGACAAGCACATTGAGACCACATTTCTTTGAGGCATTTTTTTGAACAGTTCACTGCCTTGTCTATGCTATTGCTTATTATTATTCTTAAATGATAGATTTTTTCCAAGCATCCATAGCTTGTTTGGAAGCACCTATTTTAGGCTTTTAGCCATAGCAACAAGGTAGTGAATTGTTTGATAAAATGCTTTAGTAAACATGTAAAAAAAATGTGGTAGCATAGACAAGGAATTGAACTATTTGAAAAAGTGCCTCAAAGAAACATGGTCTTGTGGTGATGGAATTCCATGAAAATCCATAGAATCACCATGAGACCACATTTCTTTGAGGAATTTTTTTCAAGCAGTTCATCGACTTGTCTATGCTATTGCTTGTTATTATGCTTTGCTAGATTTTTTTGGGGCATCCATAGCTTGTTTGAAAGCACATGTTTTTGGGTTTTAGCTATAGCAGCAAGGAAATGAACTGTTTGATATAATGCTTTGATATGCATGTATGAAAAATTTGGTAACATAGAAAAGGTAGTTAACTCTTTGAAAAAATGCCTAAAAAAAATGATGTCCCATAGTGATGGAATGCCATGACATTCAAAAGCAATGTGATTGTCATGGCATTCCATCACCACATTTATTTGATCCATTTTTTCAAGTAGTTCACTGCCTTTTCTATGCTATTGCTTAGTATTATGCTTTTCATAGATTTTTTCCAAGCATCCATAGCTTGTTTGAAAGCACTTGTTTTAGGATTTTAGCCACAACAACAAGGCAGTGAATTATTTGACAAAATTCTTTGGTAGACATGTATGAAAAATTTGGTAACATAGACAAGGAAGTGAACTATTTGAAAAAATACCTCAAAGAAATTTGGTCTCATAGAATGTCATGATAAGAAAATGCAATTGGCAGGTGCTCCTAGTTATTATTTATGCAATGTGAAGTAATTGCATAACTACTTAGGTTGACTTTGTAAAAACTATATTGTAATTGAAATTTTATCATCTATTAGCAACTAGTTATTAGTTATGCAATGTGAAGTAATACTTTGAGTTTGAAAGATGTGCAATGCAATGTAATAAACAATATGAGTATAAACTACAAAAATCTATTTTTTACAATTCATTAGTTAAAATCTTTATTTTATTTTCTATCTATATCTTTGTGCTATGGAAATACCTTTCAATTTCCAAAAAAAAAAGTTTTATCTCTTGTTCTACAATTTTTTACATTTTTTTAAATCTAATTTTTTCTCAATTTTTTCTTAATTTTTTCCCAATTTTTTCAAAAACTCTTATACTTTTGGTTTGCTGATTTTTTCCCCAAAAGAATTTTGCTGCTATGCACTGGAAGCATGAAGCATACACATGAATACATGCAATATACGTGAAGTATACATGTGAATAAGTGAAACATACATGTGAATAAGTGAGGCACAAGTAATTGAAGCATTGCAAAGGATAAAAACCACCAAGAATGGAGTTTATTGAGAAATCAATAGTAATTAATTAAGCATTAGATGTAAACAAAATCCATGCCTACAACATTCAAGCATACAATTTACACAATACGCATGATAACATCATTCAAGAATGGCAGTAGAAAAATAATATTTTCTTTAATCAAAAAGTCGTAAGGCTATACAATGACATATATTGATAAAAGTATATACAATATATCCAAAAAAGCCATACAAGCTTAGTACAAAAGATCCATATGGACATAAAATGTCATGTATATATCTATAGTACAAAACATATGTTTCAAAATGCCACATAGGCATACAACAAACAACCCAAATATATAGTCATTTCCCTCTAGGGGAAGGAAAAAGATCTCGTGCTACCTTAGAAATTCAGCTGAATGGAGTGTATGTTGGTTCTCTTGTCTTTCGAACACGCTCACTAGACCTCCTCTTTAGAGTCCTCTAGAGCTTCATCTAACACAATAAAAGTATAGATGTTAATACATAGAAATTGAATTATGGAATGACATTTAATAGAATATAGTCACTTACCACATCATCATGCACATTTACAACATTATCACATCCATGATCTAGAGTGACACCCACCTGTAGCAACCATCAAGATAGAAATTAAACTACATAAAAGTATCATGAAAATTTTCTATAATAGACCATACAAGAGAAAATATAGTGTCAAATCGACTAATTTGTTGCATACCTCTCTCAATGGATCAAAAATAGCTATTGATGCAGCAACTCCATGGTCCATCATGCCACCAACATCACGAAGGTTGTGTGATGTCAACAAATGCAAATGAAACAACATATCTAATAGTAATATAAAGAAGTTTAGGTAGTCCCTTTATAACTATCATAAATGAAAGAGTAAATGGTTGGCCTCAATTGAGACTACATTATAGTGCTTATAGATCACATAATGGTGAAAGTACCAAGTCCACTGGGATAGTCCAAACTCTTGAAAATGTCAAAGTTCAGTGCTCATTGAGATTCATATTGCATATGTTGATGAACTAATGTTAAAGAGGGCATTCTGTCAACATAGTGATAATGCCACAATGAAGTTCACATGAATGAAGTGAGGATTACTATGTTAGTAGCAACTTTGAAAGGGATAATGGAACATATGATGAATTAGGACGTGTCTAGGGTTTTGAAAGGGATAATGGAACATACAATGAATTAGGAAATGTCTAGGTTTTTACTATAGTGCATGAAGTTGGTTGTTGAGGTGTGTAGTAGTAATGGAGAAGACAACTTTGGTCAATAATGAGTGGAAGGAAAGATTTCTTCTAATAGTGTATAGGATAAAATTTGGATGGAGGTGCTATAGCATCGAAGGGATAAAGAGACAAGACCAATAGGGGATAATGGAAAATATGGTGTAATAATAGAGGGTACAATGGGATGGGATTCGAATGCGATAATGGAACATGGGATGGACTAGAATAGATTAATGGAATGGGCTAGGATCGGATAACAAAATATAGCATGAACTATTAGAGGTTAATGGGATGGGATTAGGAGGGAATAAAGGAACATAGGGTGAATTAGGGAAATATAGTGGGACAAGACCAAGAGGGGATAATAGAACATAAGGTGAAATAAGAGAGGGTAATGAGATGGGAATAGAAGGGGTTAATGGAACATAGGATGGACTAGTATAGATTGATGGGATGGGATAGGATGGGATAAAAAAATATAGGGTGAACAATTAGAGGTTAATGGGATGTGATTTGTAGGGAATAATGCAACTTAGGGTGAAATAGGAGGTGTCTAGGGTTTGAGTATAGTATATGAAGTATGAACTTGACCTATGTGTAGTAATAATGGAGAAGATTTATCTAGAATGAAATGTGGATAAAGATGGTATAACATGGAATGGATAAAGGAACATAGGGTGGAACATAGGGGATCATGGAACATCTAGGGTGAAATAATAATGAGTACAATAAGATGGGAGTAGATGGGCATAATGACACATGGGATGGACTAGAAGATATTAGTGGGATGGGCTAGGAGGGGATCATGGAAAATAGGGTGAACTATTAAATGTTAATGGAAAGGGATTAGGAAGGAATAAAGGAACAAAAAGTGAATTAGGAAAACATAATGTGACACGATCAAGGAATACACATGTAATGTTTGTGTTTCTCATCAATTTTTTAGATTTGTATATGCAAGATTATGAAAACTAGCTAACATTGTTTTACAACACCATTAATGAATAAAGGCTACCTAAGTGTAAGTTGTTTGAGGAAATGAATTGCGAGGTGTGGAGGTCGAAGGTCCACCAGGAAACTATTTGACATCCAAAGCATGTTATGAGACAAACATTCAAATATAACATTCAACTCTTCAAATGCAATAATAATATATTTTTAATACTAGTTGCATACCAATGGAATCAACGTCGAGAATGAAAGAGGATCTGTAGGAGTGGAGCACGTCTCATGAACACTCTGACCCTAAAATGTCATCATATCAAAATTCTACAAATTTAGTTATTCTTAAATTTCAAAATATAATTTAATAAACAAAATTAAATGAACTTGTTGAATTTTACTTGAGTATCAATGTTGTATGTATTATTCAACAATTCATTTGTCATAGCCATCACATTTACAGCTGATGTAGGTTGTGTAGCTGCATCTTGAGCACTATGCTAATCATACATGCAAAAATCACTACACGCACCACAATGGTGGGGTGGAGCTCGAGGCCTACACGTCTCCTCCACATCAGGCTCTACTAGAGGCCTCACACACTATATAATGGTCTAGGTGAGTGAGCTAATAGACTTCAGCATGTCGACCTCTACATTGTCCTTAACAATGGAAGGAACAAAGACATGCTCCACCATGGGTTTTTCCAAGGGTCTCAATGCCAACTATGGATTACATCATGCAACAGGTCTATCACGTGTGGAGCCCCCACCTCTACCCTAAAAGTCTAAGATGTCAAAATAATTTGGCATCTTATTGAGGACAAACTCACAATAGATTTTACTCAAAAAGTATTGTGGTACCTCATGGTTATTGCATGGAGGTTGGTCAAATGCCATCCACCACCACTCCCAAAATTTATTTTTAATTAATTTGTGGTGGCACCAATGAATGGGGAACCTCTTGCATGCATGAGGCAAAAGGTGTGTTGGTTCTTGGGTCTGTAAATAGGGCACACAGTTCTACTTTGCTAATTTTTAATTTTTGCATATCTATATATGACAAACCACTAGCATAAAATTATGTCATCTCATGCCTCTTATTTGACCAAAAAATTATTTTCTCACTCATTTCTCCTATATGAGATACAATTGACTTTAATGATTCAACAATCCCTCTCCTATAAGGGTGGGTTTCGACATGCTTGGTTAATCTTCCAATTAATTGTTCAATGTCTCTTTTATTGTTTTCAATTTGAATTAGGATATTTTATTGTGTTCCTTGAGGATTCCTATGAATTGATGGAGGATTTTAAGGTTTTTCTTGTATAGGAGGCTCTTCATGAGGGGGTGATTGTGAATTCTCAGTGTTTGGAGGTGGAGATTCATTCCCTAAGAATTAGAACCATTTTTTTATTAAAAAAACCTATTTCAATCTACATTCTAAATCAAATTCAAAATTAAAACAATAAAAATACATACTTCTTTGCAATCTTCGACCTCTTTGACGTGTTGGCGGCATCCTCATGAAGAACTGCAAGCTAAGAGTGCAAAAAATGGATGAGATTTGGTGAGCACGAGTTGTTGACCTCAAATCCTCCAAGCGAAGCCACGGGTTGAAATGAAAATTAGGTTTGAAACACTTTTTGGGGTTCTAATTTAATTTTGCATTTGGCGAGCGTCAAATGCTCAATTTCAACGTTTTTTGCAGATTTCTCCAATTTGGCATCAAAATTGTATCACGAATTCGTGCACTTACCTAGTATGGATGTGTTTTGGTTAATAAGAAGTATTTCAGATATTGTAGATGTTTGAAAAGGTGTTGTTAGTGTTGTAGTTGTAGTTGGTTCACTTGGTTTCCTAGTGCTTTTGAGAAAATTTGAATAAAATAGATTACAGTGTGACAAAGTGGTGTTTGATGTTGTGCTCCACATTTCGTCATGGTTGAAGATATGCTTGTGTGTTTTGGATATGTTAATCAGAGGTTTAGAGGTGTTATATCTAAAGTTGTAGGTTTTGGATTGTACGACAGCGATTCAAGTTGTTTTCACCAATATGTGTGCTTGTGAAGAAGGTTGTTTGGGAGAAATGACATTGCTCCACATTTCTTTGCATTGATTTTTCTTGTCTTGTGGATTTCGGTATGTGCTTATAATGTCTATATCCACTTTTCTTTGAGGTTTTAGGTGTTAAGGTGTTCCGTGAAGTTGGTTAGTGAGTTGGATTTTTGTGCTAGTGTGTCTGGCTGCACAAAATGATGATTTCCTTAGTTTCAGGTAATTGTGGCAGAGTTTTAGAATATTCTAATGATGTTAGAATATTCTAATATGTTGTATGGATGTTGTGATTTTTGTTATGTGGTCCAGAGAAGCATGTATGTGTTTTCTTGTAGTGTTAGTTCAAGTTTGTTTGACCTAGCATTCTAGCACTATTTGCGGAGGCACCTCATATATTTTGTATGTGTTGAGTAGTATGGTGATATATATTTGGGTCCTAGTTAACCCTTGGTGTGGTTGTCCTTCACTTCTTTCCACCACAAAATTTTTTAGCGCCAACCTATTTTGTAATTGCACATTTGAGGTGCATAGCCAACCTTGGAGAATGTTTTCAAGGTTGTGGATGGTATAAATATAAGGTAGAGTGTTGGAGAATGGGGTGTGGTGTGTTGTGGTGCAAAATGTGATCAATTTGTGATGTGAGTGTGATATTTGACGAATAAGGCTACTTGAAGTAGTGAGTAGAATGTGTCTACATTTTCAATGTACCTGAAGTTACTAAAGCTAGTGAGTTGAAGGTTGCAGATGGTGAAGAGTTATTGTGGTGGACCTTCTTGTTGCTCTAAGATGGAGTTCTCTTTGTAATAGTTCCTTTCTTTCTTCTGTCTAATCTGGTAGTGAGCCCTTCCTTATTTTGGGTTGTGAGCCTATTGCATTTGGTGTTGCAATTCATTTATATAGTGATCTAATCCTTGGCATGTTTATTTGCTTCATGGATTTTCTACATAAATATTGTGGTCTTATGTGTTTGGATGCATTTTCATTATTGTTTCATATGTTTACATTCTACTAATGCATAATAAGGGTTTAATGGTTGATAAGGGTTTGAAAATATATTGAAGGTTTGGATGTTTTGATGTATAACTAATTCACCCCCCCTCTCAATTGTCCTATGCATCTAATAGATATGAAGAATTGAAAAAAATATTTTAAATATTTTTTGGTCTAAGTGTGATGGTAAACCTAGTTTCATTGCCTCTTCTTGGTCTCATTGTATACAACTGAGATCCATGTGTTCACTTGTAGTGTTAGTTAAGGTTTGTCTAACCTGGCATTATAGCGCTATTTTTAGAGGCACCTCATGGATTCTATATGTGTTGATTAGTATGTTGATATACATTTTGGTCCTAGTTAACCCTTGGTGTGGTCGTCCTTCACTTCTTTCCACCACTGAAGTGTTTGGTGTGACCTATTTTGTAATTGCACATTTGAGTTGCATAGCCAACCTAGGAGAATTTTTTCGAGGTTGTGGATGGTATAAATATAAGGTAGAGTGTTGGAGAATGGGGTGTGGTGTGTTGTGGTGCAAAATGTGATCGAATTGTGATGTGAGTGTGAGCTTTCACAAATAAGGCTACCTGAAGTAGTGAGTAGGTATCTACATTTTCAGTGTACCTAAATTTACTAAAGGAAGTGAGATGAAGGTTGTGGATGGTGGACCTTCTTGTTTCTCTGAGATGGAGTTTTGTTTGTAATAGTTCCTTTCTTTCTTCTTTCTAATCTAGTAGTGACCCATTGGCATTGAGCCCTTCCTTATTTTAGGTAGTGAGCCTATTGTATTTAGTGTTGCAATTCATTTATATAGTGATCTAATCCTCACCGTGTTTTTTACCTTCTTGGTTTTTCCATGTAAATCTTGTGTTCTTATGTGTTTGGATGTGTTTTCATTATTGTTTCATATGTTTACATTCTACTAATGCATGATAAGGGTTAATGGTTGATAAGGGTTTGAAAATATATTAAAGGTTTGAATGTTTTGATGTACAACTAATTCACCCCCCCTCTTAGTTTCCCTATTCATCTAACAGATATGAAGAATTGAAAAAAAAAAATTAAATATTTTTTGGTCTAAGTGAGATGGTAAACCTAGTCCCATTGCCTCTTCTTGGTATCATTATATACAACTAAGATCGATGTGTTCGCTTGTAGTGTTAGTTTAGGTTTGTCTGACCTAGCATACTAGTGCTATTTACAGAGGCACATCATAGATTTTTGATGTGTTGAGTAGCATGGTGATGTATACTTGGGTCCTAGTTAACCCTTGGTGTGGTTGTCCTTCACTTCTTTCCACCATGGAAGTGTTTGGTGTTGACCTATTTTGTAATTGCATATTTAAGGTGCATATCCAACCTTGGAGAATGTTTCCAAGGTTGTGGATGGTATAAAATCAAGGTAGAGTGTTGGAGAATGGGGTGTGGTGTGTTGTGGTGAGAAATGTGATTGAGTTGTGATGTGAATGTGAGCTTTGACGAATAAGGCTACTTGAAGTAGTGAGTAGAAGGTGTCTACATTTTCAGTGTACCTAAACTTACTAAAGGTAGTGATTTGAAGGTTGCATATGGTGGAGAGTTGTTGTGGAGGATCTTCCTGTTGCTTTGAGATAAAGTTCTATTTGTAATAGTTCCTTTCTTTCTTCTTTCTAATCCGGCAGTGAGCCATTGACTATGAGAACTTCCTTATTTTGGGTAGTGAGCATATTGTATTTGGTGTTGCAACTCATTTATATAGTGATATAATCCTCACCATGTTTTTTCCCTTCTTTTCCACATAAATCTGGTGTTCTTATGTGTTTGGATTTGTTTCCATTACTATTTCATATGTTTACATTCTACTAATGCATGATAAGGCTTTAAAAATATATTAAAGGTTTGAATGTTTTGATATACAACTAATTCACCCCCCTCTCAATTGTCATATGCATCTAATAGATATGAATAACTAAATATATATATATATATATATTGGTATAAGTGGGATGGTATTAAACCTAGTTTCATTGCCTCTTCTTATTATCATTATATACAACTGATATCTAAAGGGGGTCTTAAACTCATACAGCCCAAATCTCAAGGACTTTTCTTTGTTGTAGAATAGATTATTAGGGCTACTAGTGGAGATGAACCATGGAAAATTATAGTTCGTTATCAAATTATGAAAGTTGCAATCAAGAAGAAGTGGAAAGATGTTAATTTGTTAGATAAAATGTTATTGTCTCCCTTCTTTAAGACCAAAGCTTCCTTTGCTCTATAGTCTATTTGGAAATCTTGGCAACAAGTTTTCCAATTTTTAAAGTGGAATAATTCTTCCTTGAAATGTGGTTTCATTTTTCCCTCAACTTTAATTTGGTGGAATAGACTATTAATTATCATAATCAGTCACTGGATATTAGTTTTCCAAGACATGCATATTATTTTTTTTTAAATGAGTTCACAAATTTAAAGATATTTGAGATTGAAGTATGCACACTCTTTGTACTATGGACAATTGTTGACTAAGTGTAATCTTCTTTGATTCTATCAAAGACTCCAAAATTATATTTTCATTATGAGATAGCACTCTACAACTTGGCAGTGTCTTGAGCAAGGGTTTTTTCAGTGTTGTGGTAGGGGAGCCTCTTCTCCCCCACGAAGGTACTATCCTATGTACCCCGTGGTGCTTGTCAACATTTATTTCCTTCTAGTTTCTATTGCTTTGTGCTATCTCTAGTTACATTTTATTTTGTTGGGGCCTGGTTTCTTTAATCTTTCTAGCCTGAAGGGTCATTCATTCATGTGAACTACTATGGAGGGGGATACGAACCCTCCAATCTCTCTAGGAAATTCTTGAATGAGGAGGGGAAAAATAATGACATTAATCACCTTAAATCCTTTCGTGATGCCCTTGGTTTTGACATACAAATTTCCCCAGATAATGCTAAATTTTTGTTTGAGTTGGCAGGTGCAAAAGGTGAAGCAATTGATGGTGGATCACAAGGTATGTTCCCTCTTAACACTACTATAGTTGTTCCCAATGATAACATGCTTGATATAATTCACATTGAGAGGGGTATGCTTTTTGGGGTGGAAGTTTTTTTTCATTATTGTTAACCCTAATGCCCCCCTCACCAAGAAATACCTGGATAACTGGTTCAACACTATTTGAAATAAGAAATTAAATATTCAAATTACTTTCTATAGAATGATTCAAAAAGGCTTGTTTTTAATTTTTTTTCAAAAATAATGAAATGCAAACGAAAGTTTTAAGGAAACCTTATCAAAGTATAGGGAAGTTTGTGTTTAGGGTTTTATCATGGTCTCATGGGGAAACTATGAGGAAATCCTTTCCCTTTTGAGCCCTAGATGGCTTTTGTTAAAAGGGGTCCCCCAGGACCTTTGGTCCTTCATCCCATAAATTATGGTGTCATTTGGTAATGTTATTTAGGTCATTAGACCTAGGGTAATTCTCCCAGACTTAAAGGCATGGTTGTGCATCTCCCTTAACCCTAGCATTGACTTATTGGCCAATGTTGGGTTCAGGATTTAAGGCATCCTCTATGTCTGTTTGGTTGAAGTTCTTGGTGGTTTGGGGGAATTCTACCTTTATAGAAGGGAGGGACATGTCCACAAAAGGTGTTCACTTCTTAGCAAGTCCACTAGAAATTCTCACCCCATGTCAAGTTTCATGGCCCAAAGTGTGGATTCCACCTCCAATTTAGTTCTTTGTGGTGGTTCCTCCCTTGTTGCTCGTGGGGTCTCTCATGGTTCTCCTTCAACTCCCAGTTTTTCTTCTCCCTCTTGAGCCTATGTATTCTCCCTTATTTCCTTTTTCTTCATCCATCAAGCCACAACCTATGGCTCTCCCTCCTTCCCTTGTCCTTGTCTCTCCTTCCAGTTTTCCTATTTCCCTTGAGGCTCAACCATAGGTGCTCATTTGTAACTAGTTTGATCTTCTGCTTCATGTGACCCCCAGTTCCTCCTAGTTGTTTTATTTTCCTTCATCTAGCTCTAGCCTCGGTCTTTCTCCCTATGCTTCGGCTTTGATGTTTTCCAAAATCTATGAGGGCTCAACCCCTATTAAATAGAATTCCTAGCATTTGGCATTAGAAAAAAATAGAAGTAAAGGTGTAAGCAATAATTCTAATAGTAAAATAAAGATTATTAAAAATTATGTGAATAGGGTCCAATTCGATGAAGAAACTATTATCAGTAGCCCCCAAAATAATTTCAGTGCAGGTAAAAACCCTTCCTTGGTTAGGTAGATTATCTCCACTTTTGAAGACAAAGAGCAGGGTGGAGCAAGTACTCAAAACATACCCACTCAAACCAACCATGGAAAAGATGACGGTGCCAATTTATCATCTAGTGTGGAGGCTACCTTGGCTAAAAAAATACCTTACCATAGAACGAGAGAAGCAACACCAACAAAGTAAGCAAAGATAATTGTATCCCTAGACATTGTTATTAAAGACAACATAAACTTTAATAAAGTTGTTGAGACTAGTAAGTGTCTTTTGGTGGATGGTGGGAATGTCACTTCAAATGACTATGGTAGTTCCTTCCCATCCCACTTGGACGAATCTATAGACTCGCTAACTGAAATGGTTAGGAGGTGGTCAATGGATAAGGCTAGATCCTCTATAAAGGTAGTTGATAATCCCAACACTACCATTGAACCTGCAGACCCTAGTGGACATGGTGATGATGAGAAAACCATTGATAGGAAGGTGCTAGCACACAATTTGGTGTGATCCAAGATGAAAATTCCAATAATCCAAAAATCTCCTCAGTAGTAAATAAAGAGTAGATCGAGGTTAAAAATACAAATCTGGAGGTAGAGGAGGAGATAAGGAAGGAGGACACTCCTAGCCCTCCTAAAAAACCCAAGAAAAGAGGTCAAAAAAAGGAAGCTCTATATCCATTAGCAAGAACAACTTGGGGATAATTAAGGGAAAGAGAAAAATACAAGTATAGTTTTGTCTATCCCCTCCCCCAAAAGAGCTGAAACTGAGGAGAAAGCACCTAAATAATTTGAGTTATTCAGGAATAGTAAAGAGACCAACTCCATTAATGTTAAAAATGATGATTAATTGCACTTCATGGAATGTTAGAGGGTTGGAATCCCTTGACAAGAAATATTTGGTTAGAAGGTTTCTTAATCTGGAAAAAAACAAGGACTTTTTCCTACTACAAGAAATCAAAGTGGTTGGTTTTACTCTTGAAACTAACATGAAGTTTGTGTGGAGAGACTTTGTTCATTTTTTTCACAACATGGGAGAGGGAAAGGTGGGGTGGATATTTTGATCGCCAATAAGTGGATGCCTTAACAAATTCAGGGGTTTCACCCTAAAATAGAGTTGTGTGCGCCACTTTTGAGAAGGGTGGAACCAAATTTGGAATTTGTTCAATATATGCACCTAATGATTACTTAGTCAGGATCAAACTTTGGAAGTGGCTAACATGCCTCCTATATGTTCCCTAGATCCTAGGTGGTGACTTAAATATGATTGAAAGAAAGGAAGATAGAAAATAAGACATTAACATGGAATGGAAGGGTAATGAAAAGAATTATCGGTTTAGGCTAAGAAATAAGATTAATATTGAATTGACCCTCTAGAAGGAATGAAGAATGAAAGTAGTAGTGTGTGGTACACATGGTGCAATGCTTAGAAAAGGGGGAAATGGATCTACTACTGGATGGATAGGTTCGATGCCAATAGGGATTACTTTTACTTTGAACTCATCAATGGTGAATGCAAGGTATCACCCCGTCAAGGCTAAGATAACCATAAGTAGTGGTGTTAAGATAAGCCCCAAAAGAAAATACAACTTCATTCTCAACACTAGAATGTTGAGGGATAAGGATTGTATAGAGATTGTAAACACCTTAAGGGGAATCAACAATTGGCTACTCGGCGACTCTAGTCCAATTGAAAGATGGAATAAAAGTGTGGCTGAATGGAGAAAAATGTTTCAAAAAATTAGAAAAAAGAAGAAAATGGACCAAATATGGGAGGAGAAGTTTCTCCAAGATGAACTACTGAATGTTAAAAATAAGATTCAGAAAGATCCTAGTAGTGATGATCTCTATGAAAAACTGAACTAAGCCAAAATCTCACTAAAGAAACTCCAAGAAAACAAAATCAAAGGGCTAAAGGTAAGAGCCAAGCTCAACTGACTACATAATGGTGATAAAGGATCAAAGTTACTTTTCATGTATATTAAGAACAAAGGTCTGAAGGAACAAATAGATCATATATGTCACAATGGTGCAACCTTGTCTAATCAATATGAGATCCTAAGGTAGTTCATTATTTTCTGCAAGGATCTGTTTAAGTCAGAGGATATTAGGGGGGATGGTAGTGAGGCTAGATGCAAGATCAAAGGACTCATTCCTCCTAAAATCTCCCAAGAATATTCCACTATGTTTTCTACAACCTTAAATAAAGAAGAAATTAAAAAATCACTCTCCTCTATGAGCAGTGATAAGTCTCCAGGGGGATGGGCTCCCTATTGAGCTCTATAAGGTCTTCAGTGTTTGGGTGTGTTATGATCTCCACTAGGTTCACTTGGAAGCTCTATCAAAAGGTTCCTTGGGAACTAATATCAATCAAGGCCTCATTAAGCTCCTACCAAAAGAAGGCCCGGATAAGACCCTAATAAAAAATTAGAGACCTATCACCTTGTTGAATGTCCCCTACAAGGTGCTTGCAAAGCTCTTGCCTTGAGATTGTCCAGTATTCTCCCTAAGTTTATAAACTCTACCCAAACTAGGTTAATAAAAGGTAGATACATACTTTAAAACTTGATTACAAGTTGGGAAGGTTTGGATAGGGCTAAACAGTCTCATCAAAATGTTGAATTGTTGTTGTTGTATTTTGAAAAGGCCTATGATATGGTGGAATGGTCATTTCTCAAAATGGCTCAGGTGAAGCCTTTGGTTTTGCACAAGCTTTTTAAAACATGATTGGAATTTTACATAAGGATGTCTTTACTCAAGTTGAGGTGAATGGTTCCAGGTCTAAGGTATTCCAATTAGAGAGGTCCATTAGATAGGGCTTCCCCATCACTCTTGCCCTATTTTTTATTTCCTTTGATGTCTTACATTACCTGCTAAGAGACAACTATAACTCACCCAAGGTGAGGGGTTTGATACTTCTAGACCAAAATGAGCTCCTAAATAATCAGTTTTTTGTTGGTACATCCATTTTTGTGGAGCTACGAGAATATAACATGAACAATTTGATGGATAAGCTAGAAATATTTTTTTCCTGGCCTCTAGAGCTAGAGTCTCTAAAATAAAGTCCATCTTGTTAGGATGGTTGGAATCACCTCTTAGCTAGCTACATAAATTTGATCTTCAGTGGGGGTAGCCCAAAATCAAGTGAGGTATATGCGGATTCCCTTCTCTATTTATCCTAATATAAAAGAAATGTGGTTGTGGTTAAAAGGAAATTTTGAGAAGAAGTTAGATGGGTGGAATAGGTAGTACTTATTTTTAGCAAGCAGGATCCAAGTGTGCCAAAAGATCATGTCTTCCTACACTATGTACTTTGCTTTTTTTTGGTTCTTCAATATCTATTAGGTTAATGAGGTACAAAAGAGGATTGGGGGCTTTCTATGGTCAGGTGTGAAAGGTAGAAGGAAGACACACTTTGTCAAGTGGGATTGGTGCTATTTGGAGAAGGATAATGGGGGCCTAGGCCTCAAAGATATAAAGAGACATGGGGTGGGTTTAGATTCCAAGTGGATCATCAAAGCTCTTGAGGGGAATGAACCCTGGAAATTCTTGGTTAGAAATAACATTTCTCAAGCAATCCCTAAATTGGCTAAATCTTGGAAAATGCTTCCTTTTAGTGATTTTCTCATCACCAAGTATCCAGTAGTGCCTACAGGTTCAATTGTGTTTAGGAGCATTTGGAGGGTTTGGGAATCAATTAGGGATAATTACACTTTCCCTCTAGTAGTTTGTTCCAACAACAATTTGATCCATCCCAATAGGTCAATATGGTGGAAACTTGAACACAATGAGAAACAACTAGACTTTTTTCAAGCTTTCTTTGCAAAAAATGGCATTAGGCTAGTATTAAAACATTGAAAAACATCATTAAGGATGGGAATCTAATTGGTTGGAACCAATTGAAAAAGGACTATGGGTTACCTAGTCTACTTTTAGAACTTATTATGTTATTAAAGAAGCTTGTAAAATTAGATTCCAAATCTCAATAATGAGAGTTGGGATGATAAGCCTATTGAGATCGTATGGAAGGGTGCCCTCCCCCTACATGAGGTTAAAGATGAGATCATCTATAAAGAAATAAATAAGTTTAATACTCGAACTAAGTACCTAAATAAAGTCTGGAAAAATCAATCTAGAAAGCATTGAATGGAAAAAGGTGTTTTTTTCTTTGTGGCATAATATGCTAGATGCTAACAAGACTTGTTTTAGTTGGTTAGTATTATTCCAAAAAGCTCCTTATAAGTTAAATAACTTTGACATTGATTTGTGCAATATTTGTGGGGTACACCTAAAACCATACATCACAATTTCTTTGATTATTTCTTTTATAATGAAGTGTGTAATCTATTTTATAATGCTCTTAATTGTTGGAGAAGCAATGGGAAAGAAAACTAGAAATAAATTTTGACGTGCATTGATAAAAAAAATGAGTAAAGACATGCATTTATTTTGGTTTTCCTTGTCAATTGAAATTATTTGGTGTATCTAGAAGGAAAGAAATAAGGACAAGTACAGTAGGGTTCAGAGGGAATTTACTATGTCAAAAAAAAGAGTCACACTCTTTAATGTTTCCTTGCAAATATTTTCCACCATGGAGATTGCAAAAAGAAAGTTCCTAAAACTACTAAGAGATGGGGTGGTGTTGATTCATCAAAATGAGTTTAATTTTAGTCACTCATGGTAGCAGGGGCAACCAAGCTAGGAGATTTTTATGAAAGCACTGGAGGTCTTCAAAAAGGAGTTCAATGAACAAGTGGCTGGAGGTAAGAAAACCAAGGAAGAAATAGTACCAAAATTGTTCACTAATGAGAACTATGAGATAGAAGAAGTCTTCTCCATTGATGAATTGGATGCCATCAACACTTTGGTTAACTAGGGCTCTATGGAAGAATGTAGTGAGAGTGGGAATGGGGGCTAACTATTATCACATTACACCTTTTTTTTAGTTTTTGTATCATGTTAAACAAGTATAGTGTATGTATCTTGTATGATCCTATACAAGCCTAAGAGACCTTCTGCCTAGCTATTTGTTGATATGTTGACCCTCTACATTGGCACACAGTTGATCATATATTGTAATCACCCATAAATACAATGTATCTTGGTTGTTCCTACTATTATTAATACAAAAAAAAAAAAAATTGAGATTTTAATATGTTTAAATGGGCCTCTTGGTAGTATATCATAGGGAATTATAGGTTGAGTGATAAATATAAGTATTTTTTGATATTTTTGTAGTCTTTAGTTCCCCTTAATCTTTCTATGAAACTTTGTACTTTCAAGGAATATAAATTTTCTAAGGAATGGAAATGGATATCATCTAGCCCCTTCCATTTTCTTCCTCTAAAGAAGATTTATTTGAATATCTTATATTGCCGACATCTTACTCCTCATCTTATTCTTAAATAGAAATATAGATTTAACTTCAAATTTTGGATTAAAATGAATTCTCAAATATGAAAATCAAAAGTTGATTTTCATACACAAGTGTTTTCTTGGAAAATTTTACATTATAAGCTACATTTTGGAGATAGATTGAAATGTATGATGGTTTAGCCAGTTAATTGTCCTTATTGCCTATGTGTTGAGAATATGAAACATATCTTTATCTTTTGGGATTGTGTATTTGTTAAGAAGCAATGGACAGTTGTGTTTAAAAAATTTCTCATCATTTTCTATCATGAGTTAAAATGAAATGAAGCTATCTTTGGTTTTGATATTCTTAACAATGTTATTGTTGATTCAATTAGACAAGTTATTCTAAAGCATATATGGAAGACTAGATGCTTTGCAGTATTTGTTGAAAACTCTCATCAGACAAAAACATTTTAAAGCTTCAACAAGACTAGATGCAAAAAGAATGTGAAGCCTGTGGATCAGCTTCAACAAATTAAAGAGCAAGTGTTACAATTTAGTCGGATAACAATTTTAGTCAAAGTAAAATTGTTCAGTTTATGAAATGACTCTTTTGTATCATTCTATCAGTCCTATGCTGGCTGAGTTGTAATTATTGTTAGTGTTGTGGATCAGTTTCAACATTTAAAGAGCAAGTGTAACATTTTCTGCGGGATAACAATTTTGATCAAAATTGTTGTTTCAAGTTGAGTTATAATTATTTTTGGTTTAAGGTTTTCTTCTTTCAACCACCAATTGATAACTTCATTTTTGTATCAGCTTTGTTTAATATAGAAAGAAAAAAAAGTGTTTCTTATAACTTAGGAAATCTACCACCTCAATTCTTTTAAAATGTGTTTATTTGTATTTGAGTTTGAACACGAGTTATGTTGGAGTAAGTAAGAGTTTGAGTTTGAATTCGCCACAATGTATAGATAAATAAGTGTGAAGAATGCGGCATAGTAGGAACGAAATGGAGTCAAAATTTCTGAGCAAATCAATATAAAAGCAAGATTCACGTTGAAGTAAAGATAATCACAAATTCGCTGCAGTACACATGCATAAGTTTGACAGAGATTGATTTGCAATGGCCATTGCTATTTATGTTCAGAATTGTACACCCTTTATTGAATAGAATCTTGAATACTTTCTCTCTGAAATTCGTGTTAAACAGTAAGGTCTAATAACAAATAAAAAATTTCAACTTGCTGAGTTCAGTTGTGACGTTAACTGAGATTCACCCAACTGTTGTAGATTTTGAGAAGGAAATGGATTATGATCATTGACAAAAGATAGACGCTGACTGCCATTATATAACACAGGAAATTTCATAGCACTATAACAAGAAATTTTATATCAACCCACACTGAAGGAAAAGACTAAAAAATATTATATTCAGCCTATACCAAAACATCAGGGCTGACTTGACTTTACCCTCACTTGGAAGATAGCTGTCTGTAGATCAATAGGCATTGTGAAAACGTTTCCTTAAACTTTACCTACTACCCACGTTTTGCCTTGTAAAGTTACACAACTTTGAATGTTGTTACTGCCGTGTAACTACTGAATTAGAAGACAGACAGGTAGAGGCCACCACTCCATTGAATTCTAACAGGTGTCTCTCAAGCCCAATTCAACTTCATTGAATTCTAACAGGTGACTCTTAAGCCGAATTCAAAAGCACAAGGTGGCTGTTTAATCCATCATATTCATGGTTGACTAGGGACCTTGTGGTCTTCCAGGGAAAGTTACATTATGATTAAAAGATCATCTCAATAGACAAATAGTTTGTCTGTTGTTTGTTATTTAATTATTTAGAATTTTTGAATGTTTACAAATTATTTAAAAGTTTAGATATATTTGTTAAGAAGTTGATGTTTCTAAAAGTTAGGTCAAAATGTTTGGTTTGGTTTACTAATTTAGTTGTGTGTATTTTTTGAGTTTGAGATGTTAGAAGAACCTTTTGGTTTGGTGGACTCTCATTCATCATTACATATCTTTGTCAAAAGATATTCTTAAATATTGTGTAATACAATAATCAAAGGTCAATTTTTACTAATAAAAATTCGTCAAATGTTTATCATATTTTGATGACAACATCTATCTTGGATGCACATTTGACTGTAATTATTAAGTTTTTGAATTCAAAATCAATATGTACAGTCAAAAGCGCATCCAAAGTGTTGGATAGTAAATACAGTCAAATGTGCAGCCTCGTGATAAACCCATAAAGTATAAAATCACTATTGACTGTCTAAAAAACTCACAAGTCAACTAAATATAACTAAAACAATTTAAAATTTAAATTTGAACAATTTAAAATTTAAATTTGACGGTGGACATTGCTTTTTAACAGAACTTTTATTTCACTAATCTCAACATTGCCTTTCAAATAGCAACACTGGCCACAAATTTATATATTTTTTAACAGTCTCAAGGAAACTGTTAGTACGTTATCATGCAGACTTTATGAAATTATAATATTTTTCGGTTAGTTGACAATTTTAGTGTTCAATTTTTTAATCATTTTTTTTTTTGTTAATATGTCCAAATCTTATATTGAATTAAACCTCCAATAGAAGTTCAAAACAGGCATTTCGGCCTCAAATTAATCAATGCACATCGTCACTATTTAGACATGTTTATGGAAAGTAATTTCTTCTCTTAAACTTTGTATTCCAGATGGATTCACAAAAAATTAGAGCTTTTTTACCCTTTCAATAAAGTTTTGAGCCCAAGTACAATCTTACGGCCTTTTCAGTGACAGGACCTCTGATGTTTCTCTAAGTTTGAAAAACTGAAAAGGCACAGATAATTGTTTTGCTTTTGTCACGGCAAGATTGATTATTGCCCTGGCAAGATTGATTATTGCCCTAGTCATTTTGTCACGGCAAGATAGATTATTGCCCTGGCAAGATTGATTATTGCCCTAGTCATTAATGGCGTAGGTACTTTTTATGCCTGGCAAGATTGATTAATGGCGTAGGTACTTTTTATGCCTCCTATATTTTCAATGCAGGTAGGTATAGGTCGAGAAATTCCAGTATGTTAACAAGTTTTAATAATATGGGAGATCTGAAAAGATTCATATCGACCATACGTAACGATCGAGAAAAGGAAAAAAAGTGTGCATCGAGACTAGAGTTTATTGGAATTTTGTATCTAAGTTTGACAATATGGGTTGATAAGCTGTACTACCATGGCGACTCCTGTTCTGCCATGTTCAAATCCAGTGACCTGTAACGATATGCCTTTCTTGACCAGTTACAAAAAAGGTGGTGGAGTCCTGTACGTCCAGTTTAACTAGCCAATGGATATCCTTCACAAAAGTCCTGTCCTTTGAAAGCTTTTGAGCTGCTTCTTTAAACTACTATATATACCTATAAACCTATATTTCAACGATCTGAGCTTCACGTGATGACTCCAAATGTTTGATTATTTTAGCCCATCAATTTCGTAGTACTGTGAATGACAGTTATTGGATGTCTTACGTTTTGAAATACTCTTAGGATGAACGAATGAGTTACAGGGAAATAAGTTGCATATACTTCTATAACTATTTATGTTCTTAAATAGTTAAAAACAAAAATAAAAAAATATTTTTTATGATTAATGAGTCAAGTACTTTATATTTATTATTTATATTCTATCAGTCTAAGTATTGTTTATATATTGTTTGTTTAATAAGTTCTATTTTGAATTGTGTGTTGCTAGATTTATATAAAAAAAATCAGAGATAAAATATTAAACATTTATGTTAGAAGGAAATAAGTTATATATTTTTAAAAATATTTATTTTCTGTTTTCAAGTAGTTTATATTTATTGTTTATTGGATGAGTTATATTGTAAATATTTGTGTTTGAGGGAAATAAGTTACATATTTTTCAAAGTATTTATTTTATGTCGGTTTAATAGTTTATATTATTGTTTATTGGATGAGTTATATCACGGATTATGTATTGTTTGAGATTTTTATATAAAGTTTTCAGAGATAAAATATTAAACATGTGGAAGAACTTTTATTCTATCTATCTAATTTAAAAAAAAAAAACACAAAGTCCAAACACTTCCTTGGAAGTTTTATTTCTTTAATGTTTAAAATATCTAAGTACAAAATGTTGCTTAACTTTTAGACCTTTGATGTATTGGGTTAACTCATGGGGAAGTTTTATTTAAAATGTAATTACAAAATTTGTTTGCTTCCCATTGTCTTAATTTCTAAATGACTACTTGACAGATGCACATTTATCCAATGAAAATAAAATATTTGGAGGAAATTTTGGAACTTCTTTTGTAAACAACGATAAATATTATATTAAGAAATACATTTCTTTTGTTGGAAATCATGGTAGAAATGTTGTTATAATAACTTACACAAAATGATGCAAATCTTAAAAAGATTATCCACTTTGATGATTTAGGTGATTGCACATTCAAATCAACAATACCATAGATGAGATCAGATTTATGTGGAGAAACCCTTTTGGGAAAAAAATCCACAGGAGAAAGAGAGCATGTATATTATTAATCTTCAAGGAAAGATGTACAGCAATACACTTCACTACAATTCTCTGAGCAATTCGACATCTCCCTTATGCCTACACTGAACATATGAAACTACTATCCAAGGCCCCAATTTATGGTAATTTATGAGAGTCTAACCACTGCGGTATCCCAAACAAGAGGTAGAAACCACCTACAAAAACCCACTCCATTCTTAGTAAACATCCCATAAACATAGTAAGAAGCAATAAAATATCACATGGTCTTCACATGGGTGCCTAACCCATAGCCAATTATATTTGGTCAATCTCAAGTGCTCCATAACTCTCACATAGCTCCACTAGCTACAAAATAGGACACGCAATAACATACAAACATGGGCACCCTACTCAGGGAGACATGTAAATGACTAAGGTCAATATGCATTGACATGCGACTACAATTGTACCCCACTTCCAAAGTGAATGCTCAAAAGGAATATTCCTCCAATATGCTTTGTAATTGTCAACATACATGTGTTCACGTCTATGAATGCAATTACAATTTTCTCTAGAAAATATTAAATAATAAATATTTTAGTGTCTCATGTCCTAAAATAGCTTTCTAAGGAATGTGGAGACACATGAAAATGACTTAGGAATGAAAGGTTAATATCACTTATCCTAAGTTTCTCTCACTTGGCATTACACATTGTAATTACATCCATGAGATACATACATAAAAATATAATCAAGTATAGTGATCAAGGCCCATGGCCTTTTTGCACCAAGAGAACTTATTTGTGGGACTCTTTGGCTTCATGAGAAAATCCTTAACATTATCCAAAGTGTCAACTATCTTCTAACAAGACATTTTTATTCTCAACCATTTCTCACACAAAGTGATATTGAACATCAAAATTCTTAGTACGAGCATGATAAATAAGAGTTTTGGTAAAACATATGACATTCTAATTATCACAACAATCCTCACATCCCTACAATTAAAAACAATACCTTTACCAAGTCTTTGTAACCAAACCACCTCCTTAGAGGTATGTATAACAACCATTTACTCTACTTTGGTGGTGGAAAAAGCAATTGTAGGCTATTTTTTACTCATCCAACTCATTGGACCTTCAAAAAAAGTAAAAAAAGAGCCACTAGTGGACCTTCAAATATCAAATTCACTTACCCAATCTATATCAACAAAACCATGTATGTCCAATGACTTAACCACATCATGAGTAACATGATAAACCAAATAGTAGTCAGAAGTTTCTTGCAAATATTTTTAACCACCCTTTTAACAAAATTTTAATAGTCTCTACCAAGGTTAGATATAAACATGCTCAAAACTCACATTGCTTGGGCTATATATGGTCTAGTGAAAACCATTGCATACATCAAACTACCAACACTAGCATAAGTAACCTTGTAAATTTCTTCAAAATCATCAACATATTTAGGACACATGTCTAAACTAAGCTTAGCACCAACCAAAAATTGAATACACACTAGCTTATAGTCATGCATATCAAATCATTAGAAAAAATTTATCTACTTACTCTAACTTAAACAAAGCATTTTGTGAACTTGATCCCTATTGATCTCCATCCCTAGAATTAGTAGCTCCCAATTCAAAGGATCAAACAAAAACTAATACAGTTGTTTGCAAAAGTCAAAATGTACACCACCAAGAGACAAAATAGTTGTAGAAGCCACTAAAGAAGATATTTCTTGATTTGCATGATAAAACAAAATAAGGCACATGATTAGTCGGTTATAAAAATCTCCACCCATGTTGTAGAGATTATTTTTGAAATCCATGGAGATGCCACTTAGGACCAATAGAAGCTTGCTAGAGAAGATATTGACCACACCACCAAAGACAGAAAGAAGCCCAAACTATATCCAACTTTGTAAAAAATAACAAAAGAAGAGCTAAACAAGATAATTATTCTATATATTTCTTCAACCAAGAGCTATATTCCTCCTCAGAGGGAATCTAAAAATATAACAACTTTTGCACCCTATTGTTATGAGCATTATACCTTGTATCTATAATAGCTCTAGTATATTTTACAAAACTATCCAAATTTATCTCGAATTTAAATAAATAATCAATTGAATTATTTGAAAAAACCAAATCTTGTTTTCCATCCATATATATGTATGATGATAAGGTAGGAATAATATTAGAAAACTCATACTTCCATGTATCAAGGGGCTTAATGATCCCAAATTTATAAAAATTTATAGGCATCACTCCTTTCTCCATATTTTCAAATATTTTTATTTTAGCCTCAATTTTATATATAATTTTTTGTGAAAAGTTGAGACCACCCCTAATAATTCATTGTGTTCAATAACTTGTGTACATTTTTTAGGGGCATTATTGTCAAAAGAAGTCAGCTTACTGATCTCTTTGATGGAAGTGGCCATCAGGATCCAATTATTCAATGTGCCTTAGAAAGTAGCCTATTATTACACATGCTTAATATATGTCTTTTGCAAACTTTCATATGCCTTCTATGCATGTTCAATTTTATTTATTATATTGGCAAGTATATTACCAAGAAGATCATCAATTCTATCTATGGTCACCTTCTTTACTTTTCCCTTAGCAACTTTTTCACTATTTTGGTTTTGCTTTAATTGCTCTTTCAAATCCTTTATATTGAGAGAGAGGGTATCTCTATCTTAAGCTGAGAAAATAACTTATCCTAATTGTGGGGTATGAGGGGAAGCAATTTTCAACCAAGATAATTGAACCACTACATGATTGTATTCCTACAATAACTTCAAATGTATCTCATGTAGTTTATTGTAGTTATCTTGTTGCTTCTTTGTAACTACCTTACCAAACATAGTCCAGTATGTACCACTAGTTAAGAATTATTGAGGGGCTAATGTATCTAACAAAAATTTAATAATTAAATTCCTAGACAATTCTTGTATAGAATCTACCACTTTAGGCTTGTTAGTGGTTGGGGACATTCCCATATTGCCAATGTCTCCCACTTTGGACAAAAAACATATCCAAAGTACATATTTTGAACTCATTCATCATATGTAAAATACTCTTCATTTTGATTCCTTATTGCATAAAGATAAATGGTTGAACCAATATCCCACTTTGGGAGGATAAGAAGGCCGCTTTCCCTTATAAGCCTTCTCCCCTCTTCTAGGTTGATTTTTCTCATATCAAAATTTATTTCTTTCAAAATATGTTGGGTAACCTTATAATATTTTGAAGGTTGTACCTCATTCTTAGATTTATTCAACTTTTCTTAGAATTTATCCCTCCTTATTTTACCAAAAAAATATTTAAACTCTTTGGAGGTAATAAATCTATCATCAGTCATAAATTTACTACAAGACAAGGCTCTTAAATCATCCATCACACTTGGATCATTCAAATCCAATATGAGCCAATTTTATGGCACTTATTTATCATCTTGATTAACCTAAGTAGGAGGAAAAACTTGATCCACCTCATCATCACCTGGAAATTTCTCTTCAATATCTTCCTCTTCAAGCCTGCTCTTTGCAAAATCCTTAAGATTATAGAATAATCCACCAAAGGTTGCATGCCACTTGGCATCCCTCAAGTTGTCACATGATGCACTGTTGATTGTGTAGGCATAGTCTCATTTTAAACTAGATGTTCATCTTCTTTTTCAATGGACATTTCTTCAATAGAGGCTTTTCCCTCGAATGCATAGTTATCAAAGTTATCAAGAATTTTTTTCATTCTATAAAAAGGATTCGATATATCATAGAAAGATCCTTTATAATTAGGATTCTCTTTTTTCCTACTTTCTTTTATTTTCCCAATTAAGATCCAACTTTTCTTTCTCTCCTTGACATGTTCATCTGTCAAAGAATGTCTAATCGCATCATCTAAAGAGTTGAACTTATGATAGTATGGTGACCTTTTGGCCTCCAATTTGATTTTGTCAATGTGGCATTCTAGGTCACAATTTCTTGCAATGTCAACCTTCAAATTCTATATGTTTACAAAAGAGAGGGTAAAACCTCTAGGACCTCCCTAGATATGATGTTGAAGTTAGATAAGTGCATACTAGTAAGAATATGAGACCCCCTTTTTATTAATCTAAGATTAAATTTATTAGATTCATTCAATTACCTCATGATATCCATGAAAGCAATTACATTAGATACATATGAAGGTCACACAATACACTGAGAAGGGGGGTGAATCAGTGGACCAAAATAATTCTAGAAACCTTTACGACTACTTTATAGATTTTAAACATGAAGAGAACTGTACCATACAAGCTAGTAATTAAAGCGCAACACAAGATAACACATAACACCAGATTTATGTGGAAACCCAAGATGGGAAAAACCAAAGTGAGAAATTCTCACAAGTGGGAGAATAATAATTGAATTTTACAATGTGATGTAGGAACAAACCTATGAAAGACAAAAATCCCTAAAATAATATGTAAGAACCAACCTACTGGAGACACCAATCCCCAAATGAATCTTTATGCACCAACCTCCTAGAGACACCAATCTCCAACTGAAGAGAGACACCAATCCCTAGCCTAGACAATACAATAGGTAGAACAACAATCCTATCATAATACAAAAAATAACAACGGATTTGAAATTTAACTTTGATATGCACTAGAGACACAACAAACACTCTCACACTGAGAATGACCTTTTGATATTGGTGCTTCCTCTTTTATTCACACTGTTGGCACATACCTTCCATTCATTACACTTGCATATAGCACAATTGTACATTCCACTCTTGCAACACTCACTCATGCATACAATGCATCTGAACATTTGAAATATATACATGACATTATATTAACTTTTCTATGTTGGTTAGGGATTCACACAAACCTAGACAACATATGGTGGACATAAATTCAAATTACATGAAATGTTTAATACAACGGTCAAAAATTTCCACCAAAAGAACTTGACACCTTGCACCACCACAAGATCCTTAAATAGGTCTTATCCTCACTCTAAACGCATGATTTGAATTCCAAACTCTAGTAACTGTTGATCATCAAAGCTTGCACGTCTGTGACAACCTTATGGAAATTCAGTTAGTGGGGGACCAATTTTCCCCTCACTGAATACCTCTAAGATTTTTACAGAAAGTTGACTCTTCTCTAAGTTTGGAGAAAAAGGTAGAAGAAAATGTAAATATAAAACATGAAAATGGTGATGCACCAAAGGTTTTACAACATTTTAAACTTAATTTTTCTCCTACGAATGATATAATAGACACAAAATGCCACAACACTTCCTTGTTGGGAAGAGAACAAGTAGCAAAGGCTAAATACAAGAACAGTGTAGTCTTTAAAATCTCTCACAGGAAGTGCTCATTAAGGTCCAATCAAGCATAAAAGTTCCAAAAGTTAACTGAAAAATATTCACAATTTGCAAAAACTCTTCCTCCTTTTATGACATAATATGAAAAAATATCAACCCTTAAAGAAAATGGAGAAGTTCAACAGACATAATCCAATTTCCACAAGTTATCATTATGCCATATAAGCTTACAGCATGGAAATCAACTACTCAAACTATTTGAATCAAGCTTAACACAGTGTTTTATTCTGAACGAGAGCATAAAGAAGGAACTTGATAAAGGCCATAACATGCACAGTTTCAAAATTTCTTCCAAATAACTCGTACTTTAAATATCAAATGAACTTTAAAACTAAGGTTGGATGCCAATCTAATAATAGTTTGAGTTAAAACAATATAACATGCCAGAGAAAAGTAGTGTTCTACCAACTTTAAACTTCTAAAAATACTTCTATAACTAAGGAAAACATAAAAGAACTTCCTTAAATTCAAAAGGGAACTTCCAAGGAACCCCTTCTTTCTGTTGCCACCTCCTATTTATTGTTTAAAAGAGGAGAAACACCACCAACCTCCCAAAAGTAAATACTACCAAATGCCAACATCTGATAGCTCACGATTTGATCCTAGATGTTTGGTTAGGTCGTGACAATATTTTCTCATTAATTATCAACTGCCTCATTTATGTCATTTAGATATTCAACAAAGATTGATATCTGAAAACAATCAGATCTAAGAAAATAGCCTGGAAAAATTTGGTTGACCAATAACATAAATTGACATTGCTGACTCCAAGGTTTCAGCTTGAAAACAAGGAAAAGCATGATCCAATAAACTCCAAAAGAGATTTCTCCTTTAAAGCGTAACCTACCCAAAGTGAAGAGATGATGTGTCGAGTAGGCGAGGAATCTTAGATTTATGAAAATAGCTTTAGAGGAAATCCCCACTGAGCTGACACATGCCCTAGCTTTCTCTTAAAAGGAAGATGATAAACAAAATCCATGCAACCACCTTGTGGTGCATTGCACGCCTTTTGAAACAACTTTTTCTTTAAGCACAAACACATCCCAAAGCCAAAAATTTATAAAAGTCAAAAATCAAAAGAAGATTATGGAAAAATTGCTTCACATTTCTGGTGACTCACAGAGGGCCTTCACTTGTGAAGGCACGAACCTAGAGCTTTAAAAATTCCTAGAGTTTGAGGAAAGAAGAGTGTTGCACCTCCCAGTCTAAATCAGTGGGCCGGATGAGAGCACAAAAGACTATGTACACTTGATCTAGTTGAGAGACTTCCTTAAAAGAAAAGGCTCCCCATCTAGCTGAAACTGCCCCAAGGTGGTAATAGAGGTGGGAAAGGAGAAAGATATCATGCTTGATTTCACCAATGGTGGGCATCAGGCTTAAACCAAGGAGTTCTATAGAAGTTCAAACCTTCTATCTAATTACCTCTATGATTTGTTCAACTAATAGCACCTCTCCATCTAGTGAGAAAGAGGGAGGCAAACTGTAGCTAATCAAAGCATTGAAATCCTTTCAGATTTCATCGACCTTTTTGTTTAGCACTTCTTGGAGTTCCTTGCTCTTTGCTATGACTTTGTGGTAGTTGAAAAATTCACTTGCTTTGCTTGAGGTGGCCCTTTGATCCAAAATCCCTGCACTTCATAGGGCCTCATCAGTGGCCACACATAATCTAGAAATTAGAGTCTACAATTCTGCTACCTAAGGAGCATATATCTATAGGATTTGGTCGGCCACTAGGCCAACCTTTCCGTTTAATTCCCAAGCATCCCTTAAGAACTATAGGGCTAGCCTAAGAATGGCAACCACAACTATGATTCATTCCCAATGTGTAGATATCAAACTCTTTAATATAGGGAGGGTCCCAGACCCCTGTGTAGTAGTTAACTCCTAGTGGAATTGAGCCTCTCTTTCTCTTATTTTTTCCTCCATCTAATTCTTCTCTCAGAGGATATTTTTCAATTCAGATCTCAACCTTTCGACCTCTTGGTCGTGAGCCTGCAAAGAAGACACGATCTCCTATATCTCTTGTCTCAACCTTTTTGCTTCCACTGGGCTTTTTGCAAATTGTCAGAAGCTTGAGATCGGACATTGTCCAACTCTCTTTGTATGTTTACTTGAGTACATTAGTACTCTGTGTTTGTCTGGTGCTCACTAGAAAGCTCAACTCTTAGCTTTTCAATTTCAGCATATTGTTGAACCTGTTCAACTTGGGCTTCTTTGAACAACTTGGTTGCTTCTCCTTGTTGATTTTTTATCTATCTTATGCAGGACATATCGACATCTCTGGCCTTGATCTCTATTTGTAGCTTGCTCACTGTTTCCCTTACATTTATCAACTTTTCCTCATGCTTCTTCAATTTCATGTCTAGCCTCTTGTAATCCGCATATACCACCTTCTAGGTGGCCTTCACTAGGACCACTTTGTCGTGCAAGCAAGTAAATGTTTAAATCCAAACCCATGGCTCTAATGTCATAATCTTCCATTTACATTTATCCCTCAAGCTTGGATACGAGTGGCTTCATAGTAGTGATCAATAGAGAATTCCACTCTTCATTAAAGCAAGCTTCAATCTTCTTTAATTGTCGCTTCTACTTTTTGGCCTATCAGGACTACTTGGTTGCATCAAAATGCTCTTGGAGACTCTAAGGGGTATCAATGCTTTTTGTGGCAATGGAAGCACTTCGAGGGAGACCAAAAAGGGTGACAAAAGGAGAAACCTCAAATGTATGAGCATGTGGGGAGGCAAATGGGATTGTTATCATGGAAAAAGGTGGGATACCAAATTGAGATTGGGCAAGGGGAAAACCAGTCAGGGTGAAAAGAGAAATGGGAAGAAGGAGAGATGTTTGCCTAGAAGCGGATGGACCTGGAGTAATGGGAAACATGGATGTTTCAACTCTTTCAATGGGGGCCCTTGACAGGGTGATCAAAGAATCAATAACAGTTGATGCATATGTTGCTTGTTTGATGCACAAGGTTACTTCACAAGGTTCATTGTTGAAAATGGTTGGGGGTTCATTAAGGACCAAAATATTGGGGTCCACAGATGGAGGACTCTTCTCCATAGATGGGGGCATAGGAGTAACTAGAGATGCAGAGGCAAAAAGAAGAGAGGGAGTGAAACTTACCTAGACTACAGCAGCTGAAAGTCCTTGCAGAGTAGACTCCACTTCTTCTTCTCCTCTAAATGATGTGCTGGATCCACCTAGATCTAGGACTCATCTCTTTTTACAATTGAAACTAGTTCATTCTAATCCTTTGGTGGTTGATCCCACTGAAAGTTGGCCTTTGATAACCACAATGGACCTTCTTAGGGACTATTGGGTTCTTTTCCCTTTGCTTCGAGCACTAGTGGAGGACATGACTTGTGAGTCCTTTGCCTCGATATTTTTCTTTTGTCTGATTCCTAAGGTCAGGAAGCATGGCACAAAAGCTCCTCCTATTCTATCTCATGACTAGTCTCTAGATTGCTATTTTCGTTATTGACCTCTACCCCATAAACTTTGTCGAACCTTTCATCATGTGGATGCAATTCTCTGAACAGGGCATTGAGGCACCTCATCTCCTGTCAGAACCTCTAGAAATCTTCCTTATTCCTTTCTAACCATCCCTTGTGTTTCAATTGTGTGATGAGGGATTTACCCATTAGGATGTTCTTCTGATACTCTACCTGCACTTTATAGAAATTTAGCCATGCTAGTTGTTTGAATGGTATGCAGGCCAAGTCAATGTATACTTTTGGTCCTTCCTAAGTCAGATATTTCCTTGACTCAAAATACTCCTGATTCTCATGTTTCAAAGTCAGAAGGTGCTTTTCTAGATTATAGTCCCATGTGTTACAAATTAGAACCAAGCCTAAGATCACCAGTTTGTTTGTATGCTCACCATCCACCTTCTGCTTCCCTAATGTCACCTGACTATTGGAAATGCTAAGGGGGATCGAGTAAAGCCCAGTTTTATGCCTTTCAGTACCATAGACATTTTTAGAAAGGATTGCTTGACAACGTGCCTCCAAAGCAAAAACTCTATCCATTACAGATTTGGGGAGTCTGAAAGGATCCCTGATGAAACCATGTAATCTAATAAAAGTGAAATCCTCACCTAGGAAATAATCCACCAAGGTTGGCAAAACCTTCATCCATTGCAAGACCTCGGGAGAGAAGTGGCTCGTAGGGCATAGGAGAAAATATTGAAGTATTGGCCTCATAAAACAATCCAAAAACTAGTAGTAATCCCATGTTCTTGACAGTACATGAGTCCATACCAAAACTGGCTAATATAAACCCTTTACATCAAACCTTAATAATGACAAACTTCTCTCTAGAAACTCATAATTTTGATGCAAAATCAAGTGAACCAAGAAAGAAGAATACTTGAATTTACACTCAGTATCATAGGTCCTCAATTGCTCTAGCATCCCTTTGGCTACTACATTAGAAAAATCATAATACTTCTAGCTTTTCTCCTTTTTAAGCATGAAAGCCAAGCCCATCTGAAAGAGATGGACTTCATCGTCATCAAGGTTGTAAATCCAGGGCAACATTGAGAAAATAGACTGTGTGTCTTTATAGAATTTTCTATGTGCAAGAGGAAAATAAAAGTGACCTCTCTCTGGTCTTTCCTTCATCTCAACCTCATAAAAGCTTCCATTCTTGGTTTTGGCTTCCCAGAAACTTTCCATCTCTTCCTCATCAAAGCGTTCAGTACCCCAAGTTATAGGGATACAAAACATATCTCACATGGCCACTATAGAAATTGTAACCTTGATCTTGTTGCCAACAATAACTCTTGTCTCCTTGGTAAATCTTTTGGCACATGCATCTACCAAGTTTGGGCATGGGTGTATGGCAGGAAACATGAACTGTGGAAAGCCACAATTCTAGAGCTGAGACACGAAACTTTCAGACAACCCATGCTACATCATTCTTTGGAATGCCCTCTTCCTGAGGCTTTTAGGGTTAGTCACCAACTTTGGGTCAAAAATATTGTTAGTGAAATCTTGCATCACCTCTTTTATGACACAATTATCCAGTTGCACGGATTTGGTATGATCAAACATTCATTCTTCTTGCGTTGGGGCATTGGTGAATGAATTCCTCCCAAAGATATCGGTGTAACCCAACCTTTTAGATGAGGCTCTGACCTTTCTACCAGATGTTGATACTTCCACCATGGTTGTGCCAAGAAGTTGCAGAGAATTTCTTCAATGAAACAACCACTTTCTTTTTCACTACTTAGAAAAAATTGCTTTTGTGTGCAGATAATTCTTTTGTATGTACATGTAGTTAATGCTTTGTTGTTACCACTGGTCCACTAAATGTTTCCACCGAGGTGATACGTGTGGATTTGGGATCTATATCCCTCAGGAATTCCAAAAACACTGTGAGAATGGAATTAGTACATTCTCCCCGCCGCCTCTTTCACAAGTAAGCTAATTACATTGGAAAGCGAGCTTTTAGCTATAAGAAACATGCTTAAGTAATGCAAGGTACTTAAAAGATGTTCCTATTTTATTTTTCAAAACTTAACTTGTTAATCCATGTCTTTTCATATAAGCAAGTTGGTTGGTGCTAATGATGGCAGAGGACACATGTCAATGATCAGCATACGTGAGCATTTACTCCCAATGCCCAAATTTATTTCTCAAGACCTCTTGTCAATTTTTTTGTATGATTCATCTCCTACCCTCTAATTGCTTTGGTATTTTCTCCATTGTTGTCTAGCCAAAAATATATTTCCTATTGGTTTGGTTTTCCAACAGATCTTTTCTATAAATAGTTATGCCACCTTATTGCAATATTCATTCAAAAAATAGTCTTTTAAGTTTAGCAAGCTTTTCCTACTATCTCCCATTCTGCTAGCTTTTGGTGCTTTGTCATAATGTCAGCTAGCCTAGGAAATCCCATTTGGGTTCTACCACAAAGGCCACAATATGCCTCCGTGGGTGAGGTCACCTATGATAGAATTAAGTGCTTGGTGAAGAAATATGACTACCTTGTTCTCGTTGTGTTCCAGTGGGTAGTTGGCTAGGACTATATTGAAGATGAGAACTAGTTGAGAAGCAACTACAATGTTGCTTCTCACTTTTTTGCCTCCCTTCTCGACTTGAACATTTCCAATCCCATGATAATTGAAATGTGCCACCAAATGTTTGTCTTTGTACTACTAGAAGGGCTTGGAAAAATTGTGCAAGTGGGTATCCCTAGTGTTGGCATTTCGAGTGCCATGGAAATCCATAGGCACGTCGATTATGGGATAGGCATAGCCTAGTTTCCTTTCCTCAATGACTTCTGAAACCATGGACCTTGAGAGGCATCATTTTTCGTCTCAACCAGTGGCCACCTTCCTACTATGGGAGTATGGTGTGGAACGTGTTCTTGGGCTCAACTACAAGAAACACTTCAAGTTTCTCGTGTATAGTTGTAGCAATGAGAACTGAGGTTTGTGTTGTGTCAAGCCCACATGTGTTGTGTGTTCACCCCCTTTTCACCCTGACAAAGAAGAGGAAGAAGAAGAAGCAGAAGAAGAAGAAGAAGAAGAAAACGAAGAACCCAATGACAAGCCGCTTCAAATGCTTAACAATGGCTAGAGGCTTAGCTTTACTATTTTTTGCACGTTGCCTCCTTTTTTCTTCTTTTGCTTTGTGACTCTTTTTTGGGTTTGCTCGAGAGAGCTTCATGTTTAAAACTGAGCCTTGAGATTGTATTACATTGTAAATTTTTTGATGAATATAATATAATACAATACATTTCTACTTCCTCAGTGCTATTCTCATGGCTTATTCTCAAAACTAAAACATATTTACAAATTTTTTAACATATAGTACATAACTATGAAACCAATATATCCAAAGAATTTCCCTCCATATCTTCAAGCTCATACGCATTCTTTTCCTTGCACATGTTGATAGGGAAGGGTCCTTTCCATAGCACTTCAAATTTTGTATGTTGTCTTGGTTTCACAATGCGCTCATCATACTTCAGTACCAGGCTTCCTTCCCTAAAATCTGGGTTGGAGGTCTTTTTTCTGAACCATCATTTTACTGTCTATTGGTGATCGATCATGGCTCCATAATCTTTTTCTCTATCTTCCTCATGTTTGAGGAGTTTCTCCAACCTTCCATCCTAGCGCTTTCTTCAATCTCTAGGGCTTTTAGTAGTTGCAAGGCAAGGATCTCTATGGAAATAGGAAAAACTACCTCTTTTTCATATACTAGTTCATAAGGAGAGGCCTTTAGGATCTACTTGGGTGTAACCTATTTTTCCCATAGAGTAGCTCACAGGTGCTTGTGCCAATCCCTTTGTTGCTCCAACCTGATGCACTTGATTAACCTAATTAGGTTTTTGTTGGTCGACTCTGATAATCCATTTCCTTTTGGATAGTAATTTGATGAATTTTTAAGGTAAACCCTATGTTTGATAGCGAAATGTAACATGTCTGAACCTACAAAAGCATATGCATTGTCAGATATGATGGCTTTTGGTGAACCAAATCTGGTTACCAGCTCTTCAAGGAAGTTGACGATCTTGCCCTCTATAGCATTTTTTAGTGTGATGACCTCCATCCACCTTGTGAAGTAGTCATTCGCCATAAGGATCCACTTATGGCCAACATTGGAAATAGGATTTATCATCCTTAAAAAATCAAAACCCCATTGAGCAAAGGGTTCCTCAATTACAATTGGGCTCAAAGGCAAGGTGGAATTCTTTCTTTTGCTAACAAAATATTAGCACTGAGTACACTTTTGCACCAAATGGTTCACTTTGAAAAACATGGAGGGCCAATAGTATCCTACTTGCCTTATCTTTAAGATGGTAGTCTTGGGGGAGAAATATCCACCCTCAGGACTGCTATGAAATTCATTAAGAACCCTTTTCGCTTGTGGCTTATTCAAGCAATGGAGTAGGAAAACATCATAATTCCTTTTAAATAAGATACCTTCAATTAATACATACATGGTGCCTTGCAGTCAGTAGTATCACCTTTTTTGAGATGGAAGGTTGGTCGAGTACTACCCCTTTTGCATATATCGCATGCGATCTATCACCTAGGACATGTTAGACTTGAACTAGTTTGTGTAAACTTGATCGATCTCCTTCTCAACTACAGAACTTGATTCCTCCATAAGATATTTGCACATACGTCTTCCTCGAACCAACTTGGTTGGTCTAATGTCAACATCATACTCTAGGATCTTGGTGATCTAGTTTTCCCTATTTTTGGTTATCTCGCCTTCTATTATATACTCCTACACACTAGGATGTGTGACAAGAATGGTGATTCTATTGGCCGACACCAAGTGTCAACTTTTTTAGGCTTTTAATAATGAAAAAATCCTGATTTTCAACAAAGTTATACCTTGCTTTATATCCTTTAAGAGTTCTTGAGTGAAATGTGATAGGATGCTCTCCGTTATTTTCTTCATCCTTCTGAGTGAGTACCGAAGCTATGCTATGTTGGTCATTGTATACATAGAGTAGAAAATCCTTGTAGAAGTCTTGGTTTGCCAACATCGTGGTGGTAGAGATAGCTAGGTCTTTATTTGCTCAAAATTTTCTTTGCCTTCATGGGTCCATTTGAACATTAGGTTCCTTTTTAGCATCAGTGTGATGGGCTTCGTGATGCCTACGAAATCTAAAATGAACCTACTGACAAAGTTGATCTTCCCTAGAAAAGACTGCAGCCCTTTTTGATTTACTGGTAGGGGTAACTCCATTATAGATCTCACCTTTTCAGGGTCTATTGCTATTCCCTTCTTTGATACCACAAAACTGAGTAGCTTACCTTAGGGCACTCCGAAAACATATTTTTGGGATTTAAGGAAATCCCAAATTGTTGAAATTTTAGGAAAACTTTTTCCATATGGTCAAATCACTCATCCTTTGACTTTGAAAAGATTGTTAGGTCACCCAGATATATTAAAATAATCTGATTAATTAATCCTCTAAAATCAATATCCATTGCTCGCTGAAAAGTCAAACCAACATTTGAAACTCTGAATGACATTTTTGAGTATGCAAACATTCCCCACTTAGTGGTAAACATTGTTTTATGTTGGTCACCTTCCTTTACATATACCTGGTTATAACCTAAGAAACCATCGAGCAATGAAAACATCTATGATTCAGCCATAGTCTACAGGATCTACTCCATTGATGGCAACGGGTAGTGGTCTTTTAGTGAGGCTTTATTCAAATCTTTGAAATCAACACATATCCTAATGTCTCCATTATTTTTCTAAATTGGTACCAGATTAGACACCCAGGTGGAATGCTTAATCAGATATATGATCCTTAATTCAATTAATTTGGTGAGCTCCTGTGCCATCAATGCTTTGACCTTCAGATTGACTGGCCTTTATTTTTGTCAAACAAGCATTGATCCTTTGGCCAAGTCAATAGTATGTTGAATTATGCCTAGATCATACCCTCTAAGATCATCATAGGTTCAGGCTATGACCCCATCATATCTAGAACATAGATCCCTTAGTCATATCTAGAACATCCCTTCCGACCTTTAACTTTCTATTGCTTCCGACATCAAGCTCTTCATAATCCCTCATGTCCCCAGTGAACCTCTGTTTGCTATTTCTTGCACCCTCATAGTCAAAAAAAATTTCAAGGGAGATTAAACCTCAAGGAAGCTTATTGCCTTTTAACTAGATAACTTTCCCTTTGGGGGATTCTGCTTCAGGAAATGGATCATCGGAAGCTCTTCCTGATTTCTATAAAAAGGTGACAATCTAAATATCATCCTCAAATACTTTTTGGTTTTGATCATTTTTGGGAATTGTCAGTCGGATGATGATTTTAACTGCATTTTGCTTCATTGTTCAATCAGAAACTAGTTCAAATTGCAAACTGATTGAAGCCATCTGATCGATGACAATGTTTTGAGATAAGGGAATGACTTGTATATTAAAATCTTCAAAACTCTCAATCAAATCCCATATCTGATGTTTGTACGACTTCATTCTTATATTCTTCGTAGCCACTTTCCCACGGACTTGGCTCACAACTAACTTTGAATCTCCAAATGCTTGTATTCTCTTCACACCTATTCATTTTGCAAGAATCAGACCATGAACCAAGGCTTCATATTCCGCATCATTTTTCGAGCACGAGAACTGAAAATGAAAATTCTTGAGGGTCTCCAATCTTATCAAGGACAGTAGTCGGACACCCACACCAAAATCAGCTTTGCATTTGGCGCCATCAAAATATAAGGTCCACAAACATTTGTCACCCAGATCATCATATTCCTCTCGATCCTTTATCAATTTCGGTAAGACTTGATCATCGTCAAAGATCACATAGGTGACTACTCCTGTCACATGAAAGTTGGTGAAAGGGTCGGAGTCGACGAATTGGTTGAGGAGGACCTCCTCTTTAGGAGTTTGATCACTCATGTCTTCTTCATCTTCCAACATCTCTACACAATATCTCTCTTAGCGAAGAGGTATGTGTTACTTCAAAGCATAGGACTGCATTGTCCACTATGTGCTCTAGGTGCAAATATTCATATAGGATTTTCATCTTCACCCCATGCTTGGTCCTCAATATTAGGTGGGACCAATCGAGTGCCAAATATCCGCCAAGGTTTGTGGTGAAATCTCTTGATAGACACATTCTGAAGACCGGGGAAATGTCTATTACCACTATTTCTTGTGTGACTATTTGGCTTGGACATGAGAAGAGGGTTAAAAATAGATCTTTGATGCGATCAATAATCAGAACCTACTTTACATCTAATTGCATGATTCTCCTCTTAAGGGGCTCATACTTAAGTTTCAGGGCATCGACCACTTGCTTTGGCATGACCATTGTACTAGCTCCTAAATCAATCATGTTATTATGCAAAAGCTTATCTCCCATAATAAGTGTTAAAAAGAAAGGTGTGGGCTTTGGCTTGCTTACCTCTTTCTCTTTTGCATTATACGCGTCATTCACATAAGCTACAAATTTTGAAGCTTGAGGGTTTGACGTAGGTTCTTTATCTTTATCTTGATCACATGTCAGAGTAGCATTCATCTGCGATATTTATTCTTCCTTCTTTAATGCTTCTTGAAGCAACATCTTTTGTTCGGGAATGGATATGACATCCCACAACGATATGTTAGTAGGCACCTTCTTCAACTGTTCCACCACATTGAGCATTTTGAATGGCTAGACCTTGGGCTTAAATGGTGGTATCTCTCTCATCTTCAGAGGAAAATGATCTGTCATGAATGGGCTCAACATTTTATCCAACTCCTTCACTGGAAAAGGTGGAGTTTGTGGCTGCTAAGTAGGTCGGTCAATGACCTGCAAAGCCTGCTTTTCTTGTGGTTGCTACTGATGTGGTTGAGGACACGATGGAGTTTGTTGTACGTATTCTCCCATGAGCCTTCTTTTAGATCTTGTGTTGTAGTTTGATTGTACTTGTGGAGCACTAGTCATCGAGGCTTCATTTGTGAATACCGAATCTTCTTCCTCCATCCATGAAAATAGTGCTTTTTCTGACACGATATCCAGTTCTTGTTCTAAAGAAATCCCTTGCATTTTCACTCTAAAGTGAGCATTTTCCATTTTAGGAGACTCATTCTTCTGCATTCGGGAGCACACCCTTGTTTCTTTGTTCAGCTATCTTTTGTTGCATATTTCCCCTCAGATAATTTTGGGGCATGTGACTATCACTACATGGGAAGCACCATACATTCTCATCTTCTGCTAGGTTGTTCTGGCCTAGGATTAACTCCTTACTTTGGTTGTCCTTGACTGTCTGTAGCAGATAGTGACCGAAACTATCTGGTTTGCAAATGCCATTTGTTGACCTCCTCCTCTTGCGGATCCTTGGTATGTGTTCTATTGATAGGATGGCCTTCCCCCCTGATAGGTTTGAGTGGCTTGTTTCAGAGGTTCAACTTGCTATCTTTTGATGAGAACTAACTCGTTAGCAAAAGAGTGCATGAGACTTTTCATACCATTGATGTCCATTACTAGGGCAGAAGAGCTCGATGTGCTTGATTGCACAGTGACGTACACATACATCGATTACGGTGTGGCCGATGTTGCCACATGTGTAGAAAAACTTCTTGGAGTAGCTTCTTCCCGAGGACCACCAAATATTTCTATGAATACAGGCATCAAAGTTCATGGTGGAAGCTTTCCAACATTGATCAAACTATTATCTGCATGCATAGCCAAATCGTATGCATTGGGTAAGATATCCCCTCCCATAAAGGTTATCATAACCGTGATGTCTGAATTGAAAGGATTTGGGTAGAACATAAACACCATTGTAGCTAGGGGTCGAGCAGTCATAGGGATTCTTTGTCGGGTTTTGTGGAACTTGGTGTTGAAGTCACTCATGGCCTCTTGTGGGGCTCTTTTGATAGTGATTAATTGTTGTAGTAACAAAGAGTGATCTCCCTTCTCTAAGAGGTGTTCAAACAACCTTTCTCTAAGTTGATACCAAGAGCAGATAGAACTGAAAGCCAAATATCAATACCAATCTTGAGCTTTTCCTTTGAAAGAGGTAGCCAACAACCTAAGAGTGATATTTTCCTCTGCTATGTTATGTACCCTGCATACCTTCGTTGTATCTTGGAGGTGTTCGGAGGGGGTTTTGAAGTCTTCTCTGGAAAATTTTGGAATATCCTTGAGGGTGTTAGTGGGTATGGCAGGCCACATGTTTGGGGGCATAGGCGGTTGTAGTGGACTACCACTATCTCAAGTTACAAAATTTCTAGGAGCAAAGGTAGCTATGTGAGCCATGGAGAATAGATTCCTATGAATCGGGTATACTGGTATTCTACTTTGAAATGTTCGGCCTCTAGGTGAGGTAGATAAGGCTCAAGATCTTGGGCTCTCACTTCTTGCTCTATTACTCCTTATAGGTGATACAAAACCTATAATCTTTCTTCTCCTAGATACCGAGGTGGGTAACTGGGAGTACTGGAAATGGCCTCTTGAGGATGCTCTTGTTTGGATTCTGGGCATGAAATTTCTAGCTTCTTTGCTTTCGTGATTTAAGAAATATTTCAGACTTCCAATCAGACGTTGCAGAAAACTTTGGGTCCCATTGAGTGTGCCAGAAAAATAATTGTTGATCATCAAAGCTTGCACCTATTTGATAGCCTTATGGGAAATTCAATGAGTGGGGGACCAATTTGTGCCTCATTGAATACCTTTGGGATTTTTATAGAAAGTCAACTCTTCTCTACATTTGGAGAAAAAGGTAGAAGGAAATGTAAATATAAAACATGAAAATGGTGATGTGCCAAAGGTTTTACAACATTTTAAACTTAATTTTTATCCTATGAATGATATAATAGACACAAAACACCACAACCCTTCATTGTTGAGAAGAGAACAAGTAGCAAAGGCTAAATACAAGCACAATGCAATCTTTCAAATCTCCTTGTGGGAAGAGCTCATTAAGGTCTGATCAAGCATAAAAGTTCCAAAATTTAACTGAAAAATATTCACAAATTTGATAAACTCTTCCTCCTTTTACAACATAATATGAAAAAACAACCCTTAAAGAAAATGGATAAGTTCAATAGACATAATCCAATTTCGATGAGTTATCATTATGCCATATAAGCTTACAACATGGAAATTAACTACTCAAACTATTTGAATCAAGCTTAACATAGTGTTTTATTTTGAATGAAAGCATAAAGAAGGAACTTGATAAAGGCCATAACATGCACAGTTTCAAAATTTCTTCCAAACAAATTGTGCTTTAAATATCAAATGAACTTAAAAAAAAGGTCAGATGCCATTCCAATAATAGTTTAAGTTAAAACAATATAACATGCTAGAGAAAAATAGTGTTATGCCAACTTTAAACTTCTGAAAAATACTTCTATAACTAAGGAAAACATAAAAGAACTTCCTTTTGAAAAGGGAAGTTCCAGGGAACCCCTTCTTTTTGTTGTTGCCTCCGATTTATAGCTGAAAATAGGAGAAACACCACTAACGTCCTAGAAGTAAATACTGCCAAATGCCAACATCTGATAGCTCATGATCCAATCATAGATATTTGGTTAGGTCATGACAATATTTTCTCATTAATTCTCAACTGCCTCATTTATGTCATTTAGATACTTAGTAAAGATTGCTATTTGAAAACAATTAGATCCTAGAAAATGGCTTACAAATCTGGTTGACCAATCACATAGATTGATGGTGTCAACTCGAAGGTTTTAGCTTGAAAACAAGGAAAATCCAACATGCTTCAAAAAACTACAAAAGAGATTGCTCCTTTAAAGTGCATCCTACCCAAAGTGAAGAGATGACGTGTCGAGTGGGTGAGGAATCTTAGATTTATGAAAATAGCTTTAGAGGAAAACCCCGCTGAGCTGACATGTGCCCCGACTTTCTCCTAAAAGGAAGACAATAAACAAAAGCAACGTAGCCACCATGTGGTGCATTGTGTGCCTTTCGAAACAACTTTTTCTTTAAGCATGGACACATCCCGAAGCCAAACAAATATAAAAGTCAAAAATCAAAAGAAGATTAAGGAAAAATTGCTTCATAGTAACCATTACCCCACATGCCATGAACATGGAATTTAGCTTGAATGACCTTATGATACTTCAATCTCCTTACACATTGAATTGTGCCACTAGAAACTCAAGAAATTGATAGAACTAGTGTGGGAATACTCTCCTTCCAAACCATAGTGCTACACTAAACTTTTGAAATAAATGCCAACCATATTAATCAATCCCTCTGCTCAAAAGATATCCTTCTATACCACCATACTCATGTTGACTACATACCCAACATGGTATAATAAATACATTATCTATCTGAAGGAAATCACACCACCATTGACATGATACATGATACCTGAATAGATTAGATAGTCTACACACTGGAAAACAACATGCTTATAGAACCATGAATCAAATGACAATTCTAGTTCTCCTACAATCTTCATCTTTGACAACCTTCAAATCTGACAACCTTGGCACTCTTTGAAAACCAATGTTAGTAATAATGACCTACTAACATTAGTTTGACATCAATGACAACCTATGCTCAACTATTTCCCCCTTTTTCATTAATGGAAACTAGAAAAATGTTAGGGCCACCAAACTCACCTAAAATAATACATCTGAGTGACTTCTTGGTTGTAGCATTTACTCTACTATGAAAGATATGGCATTCTGAATTTAGCATTTCCTCAATTCAACATTTTGAGCACACTCTCTCCCCATTTGACATCAATGGAAAAGGATCAACATCTTTTCTCCCCCAAACTAGTACACAACAACATTTGAAAACTTATTTCTCAAATAGATTGCCCCTAAGTCCATATACTACTACTTCTGAAAACACTCTGCAACAACATAAGCCCTTATTGTGGCAGGGAGACCAAGCTTCTCCTTGCCGTGTAATTTCCTCTTGAATCAAGAGGAGGGAGTGAAAACTCCCAACTTTTGCTAGAGAAACTCAAATATCTCCTTAGGAATGACTTTGTGAATATATCTACAATTTTCTCCTTTGTGTCAACATATTCCAACCTTCTTTCTCTACAACCTTATCTCTCAATAAATGATATTTGATTATAATCTATTTTTTTCTTGAGTGCATCATTAGATTCTTTGTAATTTTTATTTCACTTGTGTTATAACAAAGAATAGTGATAGGGTCTTCAAACTCAACCTTCATTTCTTTCAAATTTTGCTTCATCCAAGGCACCTGAGTGCAGTATGATGCTATATCAATGTATTCTAGTTTTGTTGTAGATAAGGAAACTAATTCTTGATTCTTAATCAACTAAGACACCAAATTGTCTCCAAGAAAGAATGCAATGCCACTTTTTCTCTTCTGGTCGTCCACACAACTTGCCTAATCTTCATCTTTGTGTGTAGTAAGAATGAAATTTTCACTCTTTGGATACCATAGGCCAAATTCTTCAATAGCTTTCAAATGCCTAAATATCATCTTTACCACATTCAAATGAGTCTCTTTACGTGTTGCCTAAAATCTGGAAACCATTCCAACTATCTTCGTGATATTCGATATGGATGTTATCACATACAACAAATTACCAATCATAAACTAGAACAAATTTTTATCTATTGAAGCCAAATCATCATCCTTTCTCAACTTACTCCTAGTAACCATAGGTGTTGCAAAAAGTTTACAATCTTCCATATTTAACTAGCTTAACATCTCCTTTATGTATGTGTTGTGAAATAAAAATGCCTTTATCTGATTGAACGAATTGTAGCCCCAAGAAGAAAGACAATTCTCCTAACATAGACATCTCAATTTCATTTTCATAGCCTTCTAATTTTTTTGCATATTTCTTTACTGCTACCTCCAAAAATGATGCCATCAACATAAACCACAACTATCAACATTTGTTCTCCTTTTGTTTTTATGTACAGATTATTATCTGCACAACCTCTCTAAAATCCTTACTATTGCAAGTATCCATTCAATCTTGAATACCAATCTCTAGGAGCTTTCTTGAGTCTATACAAATAATTCTTCAATTTTCCAACATAATCTAGATTGTTAGTACATTGAAATCCTTCTGATTGTTCAATATATGGCAAGAAGTTAAGTCCACTTTTTTGGCCAAAAAGTGGAAGTGTTTTCACTATTTTTTAGAATTCAACACATTTGACATTAAAATTTGAAGCACTTAGAGATGAAATCTTAAAAAAAGTCATTATTCATAAAATGTAGTACTCGGAGTCTAGTTTCCAAATATGTAATTTATTTCAATACCCAGATGATCCAAATTGATTTTAATAAGAATTTATAAAAACCATTGTTTAAAAATCAATTTGTTTTACCTTACCATGCATGTGTACATCATCCATATTTTGACCTAAATAATCATATTTTTCTAATTCCTTTTGGGAAAAGATTTGTAACTCATTGAAGCATGTTTTCCATTTTTTTTTATAATTTTTTATTGATTTTTTTTTAATTAATTTTTTATTGGCCATGTTTGGTGTTTTGAAAAATCATCATGTACGTCACACATAAGATGACCTAAACTTATCATTTTTTTATTTTTTTAAAAAATTGAAAAGAATCTTTTGAAGTACTCTTTCGTACAATTTGTTTTCCAAAAAATTACATTAACAAAAAGTTATTAAAATACTAAAACCCTGACAATTCAAGTTGATGGACTTGTTTCAACATAAATTAATTGAAAAATAGAAAAACTAATATAATTGTAAAAAAATTACATATTTAGATTCTACACTATCTCATCTATAATGGGTTTTAATTTCATCAAAAAATCATGCAAAAAAGTCTTCAAACAATATGCCCAAAATCATTATTTTCTTGCGACAGTGCTAAGACCTTCAACTTGCAGGTCAAAGCAGGTCCAAGGCCTAGGTTTGGGTCCCCAAACCTTTTCGAGAACTTGTTAACAAAGCAAAAACCTAGCCTATGGTTCAAATTTCACAAAACGGGATCCCATTTTGTTTATAAATGGGATCATGTTTAATACACAAGATCTCGTTTCCCATTCATCTGTTGAAAATGGATTAGGATCCCATTTAATAAACAAGATCATGTTTACTACAAGATCCTGTTTACTATAGGATCCTATTTACTAAGTGGGATCTTGATTTATATAGAAGAATCCCATTTATTAAACAAGATCCCAAGTTATTTTTGACCTTTTTTTAATTTTTATTGTCAAATAAGTACATTTTGGGTCTGCAACTTGCTCTCTATGGCCGACATCGACATATTCCCTATTTTCTATCAACTTTTGTCTTGTAGAGGCTCTTCAACTTGGGATTTTTTTTAATTTTGAAAGGAGGCATCATTGGGACACTGTTAGAGAGGAATTTTGTTCAATTGCTACTTGTTTGAAGGAGGAAGAGGAATTTTGTTCAATTGCTACTTGTTTGAAGGAGGAAGAGGAATTTTGTTCAATTGCTACTTGTTTGAAGGAGGAAGATGAATTTTGTTCAATTGCTACTTGTTTGAAGGAGGAAGAGGAATTTTGTTCAATTGCTACTTTTTTGAAGGAGGAAGAGGAATTTTGTTCAATTGCTACTTGTTTGAGGGAGGAACAAAGGAAGACTTTCAAGTTTTTGACATTCATTTGTACATACTTCAATTTTTTTTAATCATGGGATCATAATGTCAAAATAAGAGGAAAGATAGGAAGATATTGACCCCTGAAGAAATTGAAGCAAAGAGAGAGGAGGCAAAAAGACAAAGAAGATTTAGAAGGATGAGGATTCGATCAATGAACGATGCTGAAGCATCCAATTCAACAACTATTGAAGATAAAGACATTGAGGACCCCATGGATGTAGATGATGCAAATTTGCAAGAGGTGAATGTGGAAACTAATACGATTATAGAAAATACTCCTGGTATGTCTTCAAATATCCTTTTCAATGCTATGTAGAATGTTTCAATAGGCATAAATCCAAGTATGTCTTCAAATCCACCTTTGAATGGAATAGAAATGGAAGATTTAAAAGAAGTTGGATATAACAATGTTGACATCAGTAATAGTCATAGAGTTCAAGATTTGAGTAAATTGTTGTTGAAAATGAAAATGGAGTGCATCCATGGGGGGTAGTATGCAATGTGACATGTCTTTTGCCACCTTCCTAATTGATGGAAAAGAATTCAAGCTAGTTAGAGAATCAAAGGTACCATACATGATTGAACATGTTCCCAAAGATGATACAGTCCACTTTGTTCATACTGACCTTAGTGATTTCAAGGTAGAAGAGTTACCAAGAGAAAGTGGCATGTAGCTTGCACCTATTGAATAAGAAATGACTAAATTATTTGATAACAATGATCTTTGGAAAATTTATTTTGATGGTTCTAGTTCCAAAGAATGATCGGGTGCGAGAATATTATTAGTTTCACCTAGTTGCAACACCTTCAAATTTTCTTTCACTTTGTCTTTTGTTAAATGTACAAACAATGTGGCAGAGTATGATGCCTTCCTGCTGAGGTTAAGGTTAGTAGAAAAAATGGGATAAAGAAATTGAAAGTAATTGGTGATTTAGAATTGGTAATATCCCAAGTTAGATCCAAATACGCATCAAAGAATGAGAGACTGAAGCAATACAAGAATGTTGTTTTGGATTCCATTGAGTAGTTTGATACATTTGGAATTGATTGGATGGAAAGAGGCCAGAATATAGTGGCAGATTTGTTGGCAAACATTACACTCAGGCCTGATGATATAAATTTTGTTGGTATCTATAAGGTTGAGGTACAAACAAGGCCTTCAATCCCTAACAATATACACAATTGGAAAGTCTTGAATGATCATGAAGACATCCTAAGATTTTTGAAATGTATAGATGAGTATGATAGTCAAAAGACTAATTTTTGGAGCCTTTATTGAAATAATGGATAGAAAGGACACAGTCTTTGGTAATGAATTCATTTAGTTAAATAAAAATAAGATTCTTAAAGGCCTTGTGGCCTTAGAAATAGTTTTTGACAACCAAGGAAAAACCAATTCCAAGACAACTGCTACCCATCTAGAGGATTTAGAAGAGGTAAAGCTAGGAATTGAAAATGCTCTTAAAAAGGTTTATGTGGGAAAAATGATGAAGCCCAAGATCAAGGCAATGCTAATTGCCTTGCTGAGAAAGTATAGACATGTCTTTTCTTGGTCTTATGATGATCTGAAGGAATACAAGGAGGAATTTTTTTAGCATGAAATTCCTCTAAAGGTTGATGCAAAGCAATTCAAACAAAAGCAAAGACCTATCCATCCAACCTTAGCACCAAAAATGCAAGACAAACTATTGAAGCTAAGGGATGCTGGCATAATTAAGCCAATTAGGCACTCATCTTAGGTGTCTCATCTAGTGCCAGTTAGAAAGAAGAATGGGAGCATTAGATTATGTGTTGAATTCAGGAATCTCAACTTGTCCTCATTGAAGGATAACTATCCATTTCCTAACATGGAAGCCATGTTGCACAAGGTGACTGGCTGTGAGTTATTGTCCATGATGGATGGTTTTTCTAGATACAACCAAGTTAGAGTGAAGGAGTCTGAGCAGTATAAGATTGCATTTACCACTCCATGGGGCACCTATGTCTATGTCAAAATTCCATTTGGCATGACTAATGTAGGTGCTACTTTTTAGAGGGCTATGGATGTAGCCTTTTCTGATTTTATCAATTTTTTTCACAATCTACCATGATGATTTAACTGCTTACTCAAAGAAAGAGGAAGACCATTGCATGCACTTGGAGAAAATTTTCATCAAGGTCATGGAGTATGGAATCTCACTCAACCCAAAGAAATGTGCCTTTGGAGTTACTAAAGGAAAGCTATTGGGACACATTGTGTCAAAGGAAGGAGTGAGGATTAACCCTGAGAGGGTAGTTTCCATTGACAAAATTCTAGAGCCAAAGAATGTGAAAGGCATTCAATCATTCTTTTATCAAATTAACTTCCTATGAATATTTGTTTCAAATTTTGCAGAGATCATTCGCCCTATATCCAAGATATTGAAAAGGGGTGAGAAAGTGGAGTGGAGTGAAGAACCAAGTAATTCTTTTCAAGCAATTAAGTAGGAAATTAAGGAAGCCCCAATTCTAAGGACTCTTGATTTTTCCAAGCCATTGCAAATCTTCTCATTTGCATCATTTCACACTAATGTTGTAGTGTTGTTGCAAAAGAATCAAGAGGCTTTTGAACAACCCATCACATTTTTAGAAAGTCCCTTCAAGCTGTAAAATTGAAATATGACTTGATTGAGAAACATGCATATGCACTGGTTAAAGTTGTAAAGAATTTCAGAACATATCTTATGGGAGCTACAGTTGTGGCATATGTTCCTAATGCACATGTTATGGACATCTTCACCCAGCAAGAAGTCATAGGTAGGAGATGTAGATAGATAAACAAAAAACAAGAATTTAATATTGACATCTAGATCATGAAATTGGTGAGAGGTCAAGGGTTAGCCAAGCTGATGGTTGAAGAAAATTTAGATGTCAATCAAATAAATCATGAGGATGACTTTGACAGATCACATATTTGTGTTACAGAAGACTATGATTGGTACAAGAATGTTATCTACTACTTTCAGAAGATGCAATTCCTTGAAGGATTAACTGACAATGAAAGGAGGACTCTCAAGTTATAGGCCATCAACTATGTGATTATCAATGGTGAATTATGGTGGAGAAATCTAGAAGGTGTTATGCTGAAATGTGTTGATAATACCAAAGCTTTTGAGTTGTTAAATGAGATGCATAGTGGAGTGTGTGGTGGACATTACATGGTTAAGACCATCCCTCATTTAAGGTCTTGAGAGCTGGATTCTGGTGTCTTACAGTTTTCAAAGATGCTCACAAACTGGTAAGAACATGTGATGCATGACAAAGGTTTTCTAGGAAGCTAAAATTCTTACATAATCTACCACTTAGACTAGTTTCACTCCAAACACTTCAACAATGGGGCATTGATTTTATTGGAGAGATATCTGGCAGTTCTAGTGGAGGTCATTCTTGGATCCTTGTGGCTACAGATTACTTTACAAAATGGGTGGAAGCAATTCCAACAAAAAAAAACACAAGTAAGTTAGTCATTGATTCCTTGATGGATAACATACTAACCAGGTTTGAAGTGCCTGAAAAGATTGTCTTAGATAATGCAATGTGATTTATATCTGAAGAATTCACTAACTTTTGTTCTAAGCATGGAATTTAGGCATCTTATTCTTCATCATATTATCCATAAGGAAATGGTCAAGCAGAATCAAGCAATAAAAGCTTGATGAAGATCATAAAAAGGATTATTGAGAAAAATCAAAAGAGCTTGGGATTCCAAGTTGAAGTTATCTCTTTGGGTGTATAGAGTAATAGTTGAGAAAGCCATTAGTTATGCTCCATTTGATCTAGTTTATGGTATTGCAGCTAGGTTTCCTCAGAATAACCTCATGAAGATGTACAAGTTTATCTAGGAATACAACGAAGATATGTGTGATGAAATGCAACACATAATTGATGCATTGATAAAAATGGATGAGATGAGAAGAGATGCTCAAAAGAAGAATGTCAAGTTGCAATTATAGTTCAAGAATTTGTATGGCAAGAAATCATCTCCAAGGAAGTTCCAAGTAGGAGACATGGTATTTATGTGGAATGCCAAGTCTGAGTATAAGGGAAAAAATGGAAAGTTTGATGCATTATGGCTAGGCCCTTATCTGATCAATAACACCCATGGTGGGGACTTTTACTTTTTATAAGATCTAATTGGTGAACTTCTTGAATTGCTAGTACATGGATAGTTCTTGAAGCCATATTTCTCCTAAAATATCTTCTTTTCAATATACATTATAAATGTTGTATATCTTGTATATAGGTTTGGTTTGCTTTGGTTGGGTTTGGTCTGGTTTGACTGCCTTGTTCGGGTAGTTTCCTATTTTTGGTTCTTTATATTGGTCTACTTCAACCTAATATTTTGTGATCTCGCTCTATTCTAAAAAAAAAGATGTCCCCAACAGGAGCCACTAGTGGAACCCCTAATTTTTTTTTATGTTCCATTGATAGTTACTACAAAATTTGGTTGTGTCCTAGTTTGGAATGTGTCTTAAGGATTAGGGTTTCGATCATCTCATGTTCTAAAGTTTATGTGTATTCTTAAACCCTCTTAAAACCATAAGTATTAACCCCTTTGCAAGCATTCTAATTTGTTGTTGACCAATGTTTACCTGTTCTCGATCTCTTAAGTCATGTCTTATGACATTGAATCTATTTACTCACCGGCCCCTTGAGCCTAATGTTCCCAATTGTTACCCATTGAATCACTTTAAATATTGCTTCATACTATGCAGGTCACAAGCCTTTTAATATTTGCTAAGGTCTCTTTTTCTTGGTTTAATATTTCAGCATTGGTCTAAAGTCTTGGTTTAAAATTTATGTCCCCTGGGCATCACTCGTCAACCTAGTCGAGTCATTTTTTTAAGTTATTATCTTTGTGCATGTGCAGATTGAGGCTTTTATTTTTAGTGGTTAGATTAGTTGATTTAATCCTAACCGCTCCTCGCTCCCTCAGTTGGTTTTAATCTCCATTAAAATATTTAGACAGGCTAGCAGGATGGTGCCACATGTCCCATCAAGTCAATAGGGCCCATCCTCCCTCAAATGTAGTGAACATCAAGCTTTAATTGATCAACAATTGATATGAAACGGTTTGGGTTGATCTTGACCATTCCTTGCTAGCCTGCAAGGGACCCACCTTCATCTCTCATCCCTCAATGGGGAAGCGGGGAGGTGCCACTTGGCATGATCTCAACCATCATCAGAACTAAAGTGAGGAATGAAATATTTTGACCAGCATAAGGTTGAGAGGCATTAATACTCGTGCTACTAAAAGGATCTTTTAAGCACATGGTTTAAAAGTGGACAAGATGTTATGATCACGGTCATCCATCATATCCAAAGGTTATGAACTAAGGTGGAAGGCTTGAGATGTAAACAACATGCAGGTTGAAAGTACCATATTTAATTTGGGCCGCTCCCCGCCTCCCCATTGTTGATAAATTCACATGGGTTAAACCCGACGGGGAAGCAGGGAGGTTGATACGTAGTCTTTTCACAACTTATGGAGATGGTGGAGCCCACAGGGTGACTTGTAGGAAAATCCACATGGAATATTCCGGTTGGTTGATGACAAGGGTAATCTATAGTAAAAAATTTCGAACATGTTTGATTGGATTTGGTCCATTCATTGGGCCATCTCACTACAAGATCGATGGATAAAATTCAAAGCGAAGATTAAGGTCAAGTGAGATGTTCTAGTTTGCATGAGCGAGCAGTAATGGTAGATATGACGCCAAACTACTAAATTGAGCTGACATAAAGACATAAAAACTTTTTTTAAAGCACAATTATACATTGATAAAGCATTTAACATGTCTAAGGAGTTCTTGCTGTAAATTTCAAGCACATTCAACAACCAAAATTAGGGCTTTCAAAGTGATTGTAAAATAGTAAGTGAAATCAATACCTCGCTTTTTAATTGTCTTAAAATTTGCTAAAGTCACCTTGCTCTACCATTCTATTAGTAGGGTTTCTAGTCTTCTTGCATTTCTTTTAAGGTTTGACGTTCAGTCCGAATGATAATTAGCTAGTTTAGTCTTGTTATTACCCTACATCAAACCCATACCCTAGTTGTAAGCTTGTATTTTTTTTAGAAGTAAACACTAGTTTCCACAAACCCTATAACTATGACACCTAAAGTCAAAGCATCCACATCAAAGGATCGACCCTCTAGGTCTAAACTTGTAGTTAGACCTCTGGTTTAGGATTTAACTAAGCAATTGAAACCCTCCACATCTAAGAAACCCAAGGTTCGGGTGTTATTCCAAGGCACACAAATTATGGAGAGGCTTATTGATAAACAATACATACTATTAAAGATGCCTCAATACCATACACTAGGTGGGCACAATTTAACTATTGGTTTGGCAATCGCAACTATGGCATCCCTATTGGTAACCCCTTGAGATTGGAAATGGGGAAGTTGGTAGTGCCAAATGTCTATATGGATGTTGACCTATTAAGGGAAATAGCAAGAAATTATGACCTAATCTCCAAAATTGTAAGAACATATGATGGAATTGTAATAGTTAAGGTTACTAGGGTTGAGATTACTGAGGTCTTCAATTTGACTGAGTGGAGTGAAGATATGGTAAAGGTTGATACAAAAGCACTCAAGGCAGAATATGAGAAGGTGAGACATACCTTCAAAATCTTAGTATTGCAACACATTTTGGCAATACTTAAAAGTCAAGGGAAAATTATTCTGGGTTAATCAGATAAAGAGCCCATTAATTATTTTGTAACCTATTTTCAATGGACCTATTCCTTGTGCTAAATCATAGGTTATTACCCAACTTTAGGTATGCCCATGGATAAAACATATATGGTTGCACACATCCAACACCCTACATGTAACACACTCTATAATTTTGGATCATACTTGGCTGAGAAGATTCATGAGGGCTTGGTTGCACTGAAGAAAGGTGAATATGGGGTAAGGTTCTACTGGTATTCTTTATTCATGCATATGTTTCTATTCAAAGGAGCTACATACTTTGGAAAGGATATGACATTGGACAAAAAGGAAGGTGATATGGATCTACCTTTCCAATGTTGGAACACACTCCTTGATAGGGATGACAAAAAATCCATTTTTTTTGTGTTTTGAAAATATTTTTGCTTCCAAGACGAGGAGAGTTTTGATTTTGAACATTCCAAGAATCCCTGCACCTTTGCATGACTTTTTGAGGCTTATAGATAGGAGGCCTGAGCTGAATATTGATCACAATTGTGGAGATTTCATTCCCTATACTAGCTACACAATTTTGAGGGTGTATGGCACAAGGGTTGCACCTCACATACTGCCAAGAGATGTGTCACTGAGAGTTAGTTTCTTAGAAGTAATGTGGTAGTTAGGAGATGTGGAGGACAACCATTTGAAAGATCGGTGTAAGGGAACCTTTTTCCCTACATACACTTGTTTCTATGATTTTTTTATGAGGAAAGGAGAATGGAGTAAGCTCGCTGATGTACTCAAACCTTTTGGGATGAAGAGGGTAAGAGAAAGAAATCATGATCCTAAGGGATTCATGGAATGGCTAAAAGAAAGAATCAAAAGCTCAAAATTTATCCACAATTTCTATTTTCCAAAAGATGTAATAAGAAATATTTTTGACTTACATAAGCAAGATGATAGAAAGATGAAGTGGATTTATTTTAATAAATTAGAAAGGGAGATGCAATCTAAGGACCCGCAATTCTTGGCTCTTGGAAACATAAAGGATGAAATGCAAATAATTGAATATGTTTCTTAAAATTTTGAACAAGTAGTTGGGCAATTGAAAGGTGAAAGGCTAGTCCAAGACAAGGGGAAGGTTTTTGTAGTAGAGGAACAAGGTGAGAGGGAAACCCCTGTGATGGAAGAAAGACCAATCTCCCGACCCCCAAAGAATGTAATTGTATTTAAAAGGAGGAAGGATAGGGTGAAGGAAAAGGAAACAATGACTACCTCTTCTCAATAAGAGGAACCAAGAATCCCTTCACCAATGCATGAAATTCCACCATTGTCCCCCCCCCCCCAAGATCAACTGATCCTGTGATTGTTGACATTAATTCAACACCAAGGCAATCATCACCACCAATACAACCACCTCCTAAGAGATAAAGGGTTGAATTAAGTGGCCTGGTGGATTATGATGGGGACTCTAATGATGAGATATTGGTTATTGAGGAAGATATGTAGCAGTGAATGCCTTCTCCCACTAGGGAGATGGTACCACAATAATTATGCCTTAGATTGAGTAAGGTGGACCTCACAGGCATGAACAACATTGATGATGTTAGAGAAGAGGCCTATAAATAGTTCATGGACAATGACTCATTTGTCAAGTCCTCAACCTTCATGGGATTTTCTTGGAGAGAAAAGAAAGATGAATATATTAATAACATTGCAAAGAAGAGAAGCTTACACCTAGAGCTGCCTGATCAGGGTATTCAGGCCCAAGTTATGAAGGAGATGAAGGAAAGTTTCCAAGGAATAACTGCACAAGAGGGTGGGGAATTAGTGAGAAAAGTGGTCTCCTCCTGTTACTAGAATGGGACCTAACCTCTGCCATTGCTTTTGACATCCAATAAGGAGGTGTCCTTTGTACAATTCTAAGGAGGAAGAAATAATTTCACTACAAGGGTCTACCTTTAGTGAGTAGTGGGATACATTGGCAATTTGGGCTCTAACCCAAAACACAAAGAAGCCAGAAGTTGCAGAGCCATCTATAGACTATAAAGGGGGCTTGATTATAAAGAGGGTATTTGATACCTCTGCCATTGAAGCTACCACCATGTCAGTAAATTTTTCTCAATTCAAAAAGGAAACAATAGAATCTGTGATAGTAGAAAAATTAAAGTTCAAAAAAATGTACAATGATTTGTTAGTTGAATATGGCAAGGGCCAACAAAAGATAATAAAATTACAAATTGAAATGACATTATTAAAAGAGAAAATGCAAAATATGCAATCTAGCAGGTTAATGCAAATAGATTCTACTTCTCCTGCCTCACCACATGCACAAACACCTTCTTCCCCTTCTCCTCCCATAGATACTTCAATGTAAATTGTGCCATATAACATGGGGAATGCGCCTATTTCAATTGAAGAGCCAAGTACATCAAAGGAACAATAGACAAAGGAAATTAGCAAAGAAATTATTCTTGAGAAGCTAAAGACATGTGAAGAGAGGTACAACTAGCATGATAGAATGATCCTCGTTAGCAATCTAAAGATTGTGACATCAGTGCTAGAGTATTTAAATAGGATAATTGGTAAGAGGTTGATTAGCAAATTCATGCTAATTATTCTTCCATGTTTGATGTTGTGAAGAATTTTGATAAAGATAAGGAAGTCACATTACCACTTATAGAAAAATGGATCCGTAGACTCCAAGATTTGAGGCTAATGGCCATGGGATCGAAGCATGATGTGAAAAAGCTTGATAATATCCAACCTACCCTTAGACTAGTGAATGGAATGAAGGAATTCCAAGGAAAGATTGAGCCTTTGGAGGAAAAGATAAGGGAGTTGGTCAAAGGGTTTGAGGAGATGAATTTTGGTCTTCTCCCTGACATCTTGAAGGAGAATAGTGAGATCAAATCTTTGTAGGACTAAAAAAGGTATGCAAATGATATAATTGTAAAGCAGGTAGGCCTAATTTGTGAAGGGACTGGTATGAGAATGTTAAAGAACAATATGGATATGCTTACCCAAGCAAGAATTTCCTTGGAAGAATTTGATAAGGAGGCAAATCAAGTTGTAACCAAGTATGCTCCATACATAGAAAAGGTGAATAGTGTTATTGCATTTAATTGGCCTTCAAAAGAGGAATTTCAGTCATGGAAGGAAAAATATCTTGATGTCTTGGAAGATTAAGTTACTACTATGGGGATGGTTAGTACAATTTTGGTCTCAAGTCTACAAACAATGGAGAGTAACAGTTGGTATAATACAATACATGGCCTAAAACTAATACAAATTAGGCCTTTGATGAAGTAATGATAAAATATTGTATTCTCTCCAGTTTGAAAGTTGATGATAGGGATGCCAACATGGAGTTAATTTGTCCTTTTCTCTTTCTTCATTTCATGCTTTTCTTCCTTCAAGCTTGGTGTATGTGGATATAATTTTGAAAGCACGTGGATATATTGCTACAATAACTAAAAGGTGCCTTTTGGAAGGCGGGACAAGATCTTCATCGACAAATGTAAATTGTTTTTGCCCCATGTGATATTTCCCTTCATTTGAATTGCAAATATAACTGCATTGGGGAATATTTTTTGTATCGGTCAAATAAGAATTAGAAAAGTGTACATTTTGGCCCAAAGCTTGTTTGCTCCTTCATTTCTATAAGAGGGAATTCACAACAAGATGTATAGGGGGTTGATTGATCACAGAGAAAATTTGTAATGAGAATACAAAGAATAGTTTAGAGTTTTGTCTTAGGTTTTGAGTCTAGTTGATATGCATATATGCAATTTTTGATAATAGTACTAGTAAATGAATAGAAATTTGTGTAAATTCAAATCCATTTCTCTCATGGTGTATTCATTTCATGAACTATTGATAAAGTGATCAAGGGATGTTTTTGTTAATCTTCATTGATTTCCAATGGATGTGTAGTTTTGTCCTTGTTGTTAACTCAAAGAGTTAATGAAATTGCTTGGATGAAGCTATAGGTTCATGTAGTTCGAGTACAAGGATCTTTATAAGAAGTTATGGTTTGGGATACAATGTTGTGATGTTGTAATGTAGTGTTGTCAAAGCTTTATGTTGCTATGTATTAATTTGTTGTCAAATCTTATCTATATTGAGATTGACTCTGTTTCTTAGGTTAAGGCAGATCTGAGTTTTGTATCCATGATATATCTTCTTGGTCGTTCAATAGGAAATCAAATTTATAAAAAAACTTTCAAATGAATTGTAATTGTTATTATTTCATTCTCATGCTCTAAATGTTGAGTGTTGTAAGGGAATAGCCAACTTCTTGAAATATTGCATTTATTTGAGTCATTATACGAGAATTCATTTGTTATTTACAATGTATCTGGTCATTGAGTGTATAAGTTTTTAGGTACATTGTGGGATCACCCTCGCAGGTTCACAGAGCCTAAAGTGCAAGAGGAAAGCATTGCTGCTTTCACTCACTCGTTGGCCAATCCCTTCAGAGTGCTAAGGATTGGAATTGGCAATTCCATAGGCTTCTTTGGAGACCAACTTGGTTCTTAAAAAACAACCAACATATCTATTGATTTAATGTATTTATTTATTTATTTAGATCAAAGAGTTAATTGATTTGATTTTGATTTGTCAATTGTTATTTTCTTTTTCAAGACTTGTAAACTATTTCAAGATAAAAAACTTATTACTTGATTTATCATGATTTTTAAATTAATTATGGACAATAGATTTAAATGGATTTATCTGTTCTTATGCTTTATCAAATTATTTTGGATAATATATTTACCTTTTTTATTTTTTTATTAAATTATTGTGGATAATAGATTTTTTTTTTAATATTTATAGAAAAATAATTTAATCAATTTGATTTCAACGAAGTGGATTAATTAATATGAAATAAATTATTTTAATAAATGAATATTGGTCTATTTGGGCCTCATCTACAGCTTCAAGGGGTTACAGGGGGCTCGCCTTGCCAAAGAGCTAAACTTTGGGTTGTTGGACTAGTTTGTTGATTCCTCTTGGTTAACAAAAATAATAAAAATGGGGCTTGTTAGGTGTCAAGATATAAATGATGGTATGAAAAATAGTATTAGTAAGAATTCATTGTCTACACGTAATACTTACATAAAATAAAAATGTGATTCAAAACTTTATCCAAAAAAGCTCACACATTTAAATTTAAAAAAACATTGGAAACTAGTATCATAGAGTGGGAATTTTATGTTTTTGACATTAAATTTTGAATTTCATTTAATTAATACATAGGGATAAATATGTGCATCTTTTATTGCTATATAGGCAATACGAACTTAGGTGTTCTCATTCTCATCTAGGGGCAGACAAAGGATTTGATAAGAAAACGACCCCATTCTCATCTTGGGGCAGACAAAGGCTCTGATAAGAAAACGACCGGCGGCGGGGCCCAAGGGAGTTTCATGATACTGGTTAGACTAGTGATACCTTAGTCTAGTCTACTTTTAGAAAAGCTACGAAATTTAGCGTCAGATTTGCTTGCGATCTTTCTTGCATCCCAAGCTTTGTTGGTAGGAGCCATTCTGGTCGCACATGTCCACGTCCTGAACTGACGTTCCCTCACGTGAAATCATACTTACAGCGAATACCCTTTCCATTTTCCCATCACCGTCGGCCTATTCTGTCTTTACGAGGACATAATGTAGTGCGTTGGTTAACGGTCGACAGGTCTGTCAGACAAGCTACTCGTCATGGTAGTCAATTCAATGTTAGGTACACGATTGAAAAACTCCACAGTAAGAGAAGGAATTCTCCATACATTTTGCAGTGATTTGAAATGTTCTTTAATATAATAGTTTACCTATATTAAGTAAATATTAATTATATTTAATAAGAATGCGCTCTGTTTTGTATAGTCTACTAAGTTGAAAGCTAATTATAAAACTAATTTATAATAAATATAAGGAGATGGTTTGAAATGTTGAGGTGGGATTTGAAATATTGATAGGAAAAGTTTATGCGGTGGGATGTAGAGAGTAAAAGAAGAGAAATCTAAGTTTACGTGGTGTGATGTAGAGAACCAGAGAAGAGAAATCTAAATTTACTCGCAGGATGTAGAAAGTTAAAGAAGAGAAATCTAAATTTGCACAATGGGATGTAGAGAGCTAGGGAAGAGAAATCTAAGTTTACATGGTGGGATGTAGAGAATTAGAGAAGAGGAATCTAAATTTACATGGTGGGATGTAGAGAATTAGAGAAGAGAAATCTAAATTTACATGGTGGGATGTAGAGAGCAAGAGAAGAGAAATCTAAATTTACTCGTGGGATGTAGCGAGTTACAGAAGATAAATCTAAATTTGCATGGTGGGATGTAGAGAGCTAGAGATGAGAAATCTAAATTTATGTGGTGGGATGTAGAGAGTTGAAGAAGAGATAAATTTGCACGGTGGGATGTATAAAGCTAGAGATGAGAAATCTAAATATATGTGGTGGGATGTAGAGAGTTAGAGAAAAGAAATCTTCACTACAATCTGATGATAGATCATGGAATGCAAAAAAACTGATTAAAAAATATGTATACAATCAAATCTAAAAACATTTAATATCTAATATTAAATAGAATGAAAATTTAATATTTCTAAATGATTTAAAATCTTATTTGAAATTAAGTAAAATTGAAAAAATTATTAAAAATATACAACCAATTAGACATAAGCTGTCCTCTGCAATCAGTCCATTGAAGTGTAAGGTTATAATTAAACATTAAGGCCAGTCTACAAATGAAAATAACAGCTCAGAATGACAAGAAATCAATAAGAGAAAGGACCGTCAATCCTCCCTAATAATAAATAGATTTTCACAAGATCTTCAGAACTATTAAAATACATTAAACAATATATATATTTTACTATAATCATTAAATATTTTGAATTTGTCTGTTGGAAATTTTGATTGTTTTTCACCACTAACATGTTTGAATTAGGTATGTTGGCCGTCATATTTGATTTTTTAAGGTGTAATAAGCTAAACCCAAGACAGCTAGCTGCAAATTCCATATTGAACACAATGGAGAAGTCATCTGGACTTTTTAGTTGTTTTTAATGCGTTGAAGGATAGCTCGTTTGGTATGATTTTCAAGTGTTCATCCCAGGTGTCACACTCATCATCAATTTGCTTAGCAATGACTGAGAAAGTGGAACGTAAAATATGCACTCCACGTCACAGCTTAACATGCAAGTTGGGATCTACTTTGTGTCAATAATAGACTGGGCATGCAGCCCCTAGTCTGTCAATTGACAGGATAGGTGTACGAATTTTATAGTGATGTTTTTGGGCCAGTTGTGTATAGAGTTAAAAGTAGTACTTCTAAATTTTGTATTAATGAATTGGAGTTTGAAAATAATTTTGTCTGTGAGATTTGTGACAGTTTTTACAGATGATTTTATTGTGAGAATCAAAGATTTTTAGTTTTATTTATAGAAATGGTCTAACATAGAGTATATATTCTTAAAAATTGTGTTACACCATGTTTATGGGATGCAGACAAGATTGTACTTGTAAATTTTGTATCAATGAATTGGAGTTTGAAAAGAATTTTGTCTTTTTAAGTGTATAATGAGATTTGTGACTAGAGATGTATTTAGTGTAAGAATCAAAGATTTTTTAGTTTTATTCATAGAAATAGTCTAACATAAAATATATATTATTAAAAAAATATGCTAGACCAAGTTTATGGGATGGAGACATTATGAGAGGGGGAACATGTATCTAGGACAGATTTTTTGGGAAGTCATTTTTATAGGGAACAACCATTTATAAAATAAGATATTTGTAAAATATAAAGAAATTTCAAATATTTATATGATATTATTGATAAAGCATTCATCATATACATTATAGAACTTTAATACATAACACTAAACTTGGATTGAAATTTCACATAAGAGTTGGCAAACACATTAACATAATTTAATTGCTTTCATTTTCAATATGCATATATTATAAAAAAATTATAACAAAATGACAAGATATAGAAAATATATAGTTGTCCTTAATTAACATCTAGTAAGAATACACCAAAATCAAAATCAAAATCTAAGTCACTGTCATGATGAGGGGCTACCTCATCCATTGGAACCCCAACCAATCGCTCCTATGCATCCTGCTCATCAACCTATGTGACATCTTCAAGATCAACATGTTAATGTTTGAAAAAAATATTATGATACTTAAGAGTTTGTTAACCCTAAAAGATATAAGGCATTGTGTATGGCCACTAGCTTCTCTACTTGTCAAGAGGTAAGCATATTCCTCTTGACTAACTAAATGAAGTTATATATGGACCAATTCCTCTTTATAATAAAGGAATTAGCAACCTATGAAAAGAAGTGAGTGGCAAGTATTCTCAAGTTTAGTGCATCCCTATCATACCAAATCTATCATCCAATAAAATAGGTTTGAGCTTAAATATAGATCTATACATCCCTACCTTTGGTTTGTTGAATATTATACCATTATTAATAATAAATACTATCCATGTGTGTGAAATAAAGGAGACTCCTTGTCAGTATTCATTTTTCAAAGGGCCTTCATGAGCCCTTATTTTATCTATTTATCATAAGATGGATTCACTCTCAGGCCTAGTTGCATGCCATTTGATATTTAAAGCATGGTCTATCATGTGAAGTGAGGTGTTTATAGTGTTCTGGCACTGCATCACAATGTGCTCAATATGCTTCTTATAAAATCTCAAAGTAGGATCCTTGATATGAATTTCTTCTTCATCTACCCAAGCATGCTTTTAAATATATTATAAATCTCTCCAAGGCTAAGAGAGTTTGTATTATAAACAAATTACAAAAATTAAAATTTAAAAAAAGATTAAGACTTAAATCAGAAAGAGTGGACACTATTACAAAGCAAAAATAATTTATAAGCTAGAAAAATTAATAAATTAACTTTTTAAAAATATTTAATAGTAAAATCAACAATTTCTTTCCTCGTCATGGATCACAAATTATTTATGTTGATTTTCATATTTAACATGTTTCTCTCAATTATGCTTGCCTCTAGTCATCTACCCTACTCTAAATTAACTATAATTAATTATAGAGACTCATTCAACTCAAGCTCCTCTTTTAAAAAATAAAGTAGCTAGCATATCTAGTATCTACAAGCTTGAGGAATTCCTTCTTCAAAAAAGACTTGAACAAAACAAATGAGGTGTGATGATTGCAAATGAACATCGATACATCTATAACTTTTGTCACCATTGCCTTCACCCAATCTATCTTCCCAAAATATTATAATGTTTGTTTAATGCACAAACATAATACATAGTCTAATGTGCTTCTAAGTAGCCTCCATCTCAAAACTATATAACTTACATACATAAGTTGAATCAATCATCTTGTACAACATTAAAATTGTCAACCTCTTCTAGAACATCCTTCAAATTTTGAAATTTAGAGATTGGATCCTTCCTCCTCTTTGAATAATCAATAGCTCTAAAAAAATAGAAGACAATTGTGACAATGATATTGAGGAATGGTCAATGTCTAATATTGACCCATCCCTTATACAAAGTTTGTCTCATTTCCTCTATTACCACACTCATGTTAGAATTATTTATCAACAAGGATGTTGTGTAGTTTATGTTCAAATTATGAATAAACACCAAGATGAAAAAATGAACAAAAATACCTTCCATGCAAGAGATTTGAAAACAATAATATGCTATATCATCAACAAGAAAAAGCTACAGTATAAACCTCAAGTATCTTTAAGGAGATCAAGACACAAAGGTTCTCAAAAAGGTTCTCAAAAGGTTATAATAATACAATGAGGGTTGAGTGTTATATAGGAGAAACCCTAAATGATAAAGGGATTAGATCATAACAAGTGTCAACACCACATGTAATGAGACAAAATGATCTAATAATAGCTCACTTTAGTTAAACATAAAAAATCACTCCTAAGTTTAGCTTAAGTACATGAAATAAATTAGCCTAATAATCAATTAAAAATTAGTTAATTATTAGCTAATGCATGATTACTCTAACACTTCCCTTAACTTGATGAACTTAAGGAGTAGCTAAAATCCTTGAAAAAGAGAATATATGATGGGTCCCAACAAAAAAGGCCTAATAAGGTACCCATGTACAAAAAATATAATCTCTCACAACTAGAGTAAAAAGGAGAAAACCTCATAGGAAAAGCTCCTCTCCAAAAGAGAGAAAGGAAAACGAGGAATTGAAAAAGCTCCAAACCAATGTGAAGGACTAAGAAGCCTCTAACTAAAACAATGTCCCAAAAAAGAGGAACATGAAGAACATCACTGAAGCACGAAGAAGCTATAGACAATTGTTGAAAGATGACTGATATAGTGTTGAAATGAAGAACATCCTCTAAAAAAAATGATGATCAGGATCAAGATGGCACTTGAATCTGCATGAGTTCCCCCAACCACACTACTCAAATTAAATGGAAAACAAAGGTAAACATATGGAACTCGAAGATATAAATGTCATAGGTACCAATAGTCTAAAGAACATTGATCAAATAAAAATAGGTCATCTCTAGAAATAGGAATCGAAGAATTTTCAAATGGTAAATGCTCTATCTCACTAAAATGTGTGGGTAACTAGCCACTGCATCCACCTAGTTCTTAGGAACAAGAACTAGATACATAGATCACTCCAAAAATGAAATCAAGGAAGCATTAGCACAAACAAGAAAAACCCCTCATAATGCAGAAAGGGAGAGCCAACACAAGTACACTAAAACTTTGTGAGACCAAGAAGTGCATGTAGGAGATCAAAGAACATCTAAATGTGTAGCTTCTTGAGAGAGTACATACAAATAAAAGGGTGTTTAAACTAGGGCACACATGCATGAGGCATAAATCACTGGTATTTAATGTTGTTGAAGAAGGGAAATTCGCTTGATAAAGGTGTGATGGCTAAAAAAAGACACTCATAACCCACCCATGGAAATTTATATCATAGTTTAAGTACAAAAGGAACAAAAAGATGTGCAAACTCCCCAAAAAGTACATATACCAGAATGGCACTTTAGCCCAGTGCATCTACAAAAGATAAATTACATGCAAAAGATGTCTACAATTCCTAAATAGGACAAAGTGCTAGAAATACATATAGAACAACCCAAAATGAGTCATCCTACACAAAAAGGAACTTTCGAGGAGCTAAAAAGTCCAAGTAATTCACGAGAATGTGAAAACAAAAAATAAATAAAATGAATCTAGAGAAAAATCAAGAAAAAGTGCATGAATAGTTGTGAAGAGCTTTGAATGACCATCCTAATGCCACTAGAATCGTGAAAATGGAGAAACAAGTCAAAATTTATGAGCTCAAAAGTAAAAATAGCACCTCTAACTTTAACAGGTTGTAGAATGTATCGGCAAAAAAAACTAGTGATGAGACCCACACCACTAGAAATCTAACAAAACTAGATTTCAAATGACATCTCATTTGCCTAATTTTAATATCATGCACCCAAGTTATTTCCAAAAGAAAAAAATAGATCCTTTAGGGCCAAAGAGGGCTTGAAGGGGGTCATGAGAGTTTTATGTACCACTAACATCAACATGACATCATGCTGATGTCAATGGAATATTGTCGAGAATATTCCCTAGCCATCAAAAAAATCTATCCCCCCTACAAAAAAATGCTGACAAAACATGTTGCAAAAATTTAGAATATTCTATATTAAGTTTACCAAAAAAGGCAAAAAATGGGCATCAAAACATAGAAGTTGTTGCTAGGACAAGTTGTCAGATGGCCTAAAGTCACCACCGAGTAGGGTTTTGAAGGTCACCGAGTGGTTTGAAGTCATCATCAATGCTTCAGAGAACCCCACGTGATGCCAAGGGTGGGCTTGCAAGGACTTGCAATGGTAGGTACCCTATGGGTACCATTAAAACTGTATCCCCAATAAATTTAACCATGCACCTTCTTTGATTTTTTTTAATATAAAAAAACTTTTAAAAAAATCAAAAAATCATCATACCTAGCCGTACAGGGTTCGTACAACTCTTGTACAAAAAAAAAAACCTTTAAGCTCTTGATAAGTAATATGAGAAAATTTATAGTCAAAATTCATCAAATTGGCCTCCTAAATGCAACAGTGAGGTATTTTTTGCACCAAAATGTACTTAAAAATCGCCCACCTCCAAAAATTGCAAAAAAATATTGATGGAGATTCTAGATCTAAAGCCTATAGCCTTAGTTGAAGAAAAACCTCATAAATCGAGAAGGGGTTCGCTAAATCTATGCTCTAATACCATGTTAGAATTGTGAATAAACACAAGACACAAGATCAAACAAAAAATAAAAACATCTTCCATGCAAGAGATCTACAAACAATAATATGCTATATCATCAACAAGAAAAAGCTACAGTATGAAGCTCAAGAATCTTCAAGGAGATCAAGAGTCCTCAAAGGTTCTCAAAAAGGTTATCAAAAGTCTATAATAATACAATGAGGATTGAGTGCTAAATAGGAGCAACCCTAAATGATAAAGGTATTAGATCATGACAAGTGTCAACACCACATGCAATGAGACAACATGATCTAATAATAGCTTAGTTTAGTTAGCATTTAAAAAAGTACACAATTAACATAAAAAGGCACTCCTAAGTTTACCTTAAGTGCATGAAATTAATTAGCCTAATAATCAAATAAAAATTAGTTAATTATAGTCTAATACATGATTACTCTAATAGTTTATGTTCTCTAGGGGGGAATGAAAGAACAAAAAAATTGCTTATTTGGGTATTTATTTGAAATAGAGAGAACAAGTTGAACAAAATAGTATGAAAAGAGAAAATAAAATTTTAGTAATAGAAGACTTAGCTACCTCTCGTAAATGCTTATAAACTACCTTATAATATAAGTATCGGTTTTTTATTTGTAGAACCCTCGCCCTTTTGAATCCTAACATATAGTTTAGGTAGGCAATGAAATACTACGTTTTGTAATATATTTTACTAGAATTCCCTTATTTCTTGTCTTCCCCTTCATGTGCAACTTATTCCCTTATTTATTTCATGCTCCTCTGTGTACAACTTAGTCAGCTCAACTTTCTTACATGGGTTTTTTGTCACAACAATTTACCCCTAATCCACTTATATATAAATGATGAGAGTAAACCTTTGGTTTTGTTTCACCTATAGTATTTTTTACACAAATAATATAGCCATACTCTTATCTCACTGATTTTTTCTCTTATCTTTACCTATGGGTGTTGCAAATTTTAAAAGAAATTATTTTGGAAGAAATTGGCCTTTTGTATAAGTATTGAGGATTCTATAAGGGTATTTAAATGGGTTGTACTTGGACTTACAATCCCAAGAACACTATCATTCCTACTCTTGGAAGACACCTAGTAGTTCTTGTACTTGACCTCTTTGTTGAATTTGAACCTCTTCATGTTCACTACTCTCACTACCTCATTAATTTTTTATTAAAAATTAAAAACATAGATAAAAGTGAAAACATATAACAAAGACAAATAAAAATTCTCCCTAAGTTTTTGGAACTTTCAAAAAATAATAAAAATGCAAAGAAATTTCAACAAAGGAACAATTAATATTAAACTTACCTCAAATGATATAGATTTAATGCTCTCTTTCATCTCATCACTGTTTTATTCTCTTCTTGTGCTATTATTCTCTCTCTATCTTCTTAAAAATTTAGAAAATGGAAAAATAAGATATTTTTAGTTGTGAGGTTGTTTAAGGTTTAAGGTTCATGTAAAGGGGTGTGGGGGTCCTTATGGGCTTCCCATCCCCCACTTTTTTTTTCATTGTTGTGTTTTCTAAAAGTGCATGTAAATATGATTCTTTGGCCACATGGGATGGCTATCTATCCTTAATGTTGGGAAAATGTGTTGTTCACCTTGCAAAATGTTTGTGATATAAAATTAATATTTATTTGTAGTGTACCTAGGGAATCTATGGATACATGCATCACATGGATTAAACATTCTTGGGGACAATTTTTATGCTATATTTAATGTGGGTTACGTATTGAGAAACTATATAATATCAAGAAAACTTAGTACCAAAAAAATGAGAGGTCATAGTTTTGTGATCTCGTGGTTTAGGGGCACATGATTTATTTAATACCGTGAAGTGGCTTTGTGCAATCTTGTTTCTATAAAAGAAAAAACATGGATTCTTGTTGAGGTTGACTTGTATAACCTTTGGTTTTTTGGCTAAGGTTGATTGAGAATATCTTATAATTTATATATGTGAGGAGAGGAAGAATGTATTGGGATGTGTAGTTACATGATTCTCATTTGTTTATTCACATTAAATACAATTAGTAAAGTTGATTTTTTAGAAACCTTACAAGGAAAATCTATAAATATATATAATATTTATTCATGAGACAATACATGAATTGTGTGAGTACTTTTGGAGGATTCAAAATTTCCTTTGAGAAATTTTTATTCAATATATACCCTAGGAAAATCGTCATAGAGAAAAAAACCCAACTTCCAAAAGCATACACACTCTATTTTTTATTCAATAATAAAACATTGCAATGCACTTATAATAGAGTTTCTATGAATACTTCTAAAACATTAAGCTCCTCCAATGTAGTCTCCATGTGTATAAGAATGTAAGCACATATCCCATGTCATGCTTCACATATGCACTCACAAGAGAAACTCAATACAATGGCAAGCCATTCATCCAACCAACCTTAACCACTAAAAATGTGTTTGCTTTTATACATTCAAGCTCACACAAATACAACCAAGTGGTAAGATAAAACCATGTGCCTCAAAACCATATGTACACAAAACCATCAACCCCTCATTTACTTTGTGATACTAAGTTTCACAATATTAAATTTATTAATTCCAAATTATGATTATAAATATTTTATGTCTCCCACACATAAAATAACTAGCCCAATGTTACATACAAATTTACAAGTGGACCCAAATGAACATTTAATGTGGCTAAACACATCATCTAGATGTACAAAAAATAAATATTTATTTTACATAATTAAAATATTTTACTCTTGTGCAAGGTGTAAAATATTATTTTCCTAACATTATCTCACTTGTATGATTTTGCATAAGGGTCAATCAATCAAATACATTATAATATCCATATGTGAAACCACTTGAATATCTAACATGCTCTCATGCTCCACCAAAATATGTGCAATAAAATGAAGGTGACCACCATCTCAAGCAAGAAGTCCTAGATTATCCTCCAATATGCCACCTATGAAAGAAAAGGAACAATTCAAGGTGAAGATGCACCAATCCAAAGAATACATGAATCAAATCCAATTAATGAGGAAAGCTCCAAACTTTTTTCAAAAGGTAAAAAAACCAAATGATTAGAAATAACACCCATGTCAACATATGCTAATACATTCAACCCTCCATACCTCCTAGGTATCAACAATATTAGTAAACTCATGCCAACAATATATACAACCCATAAAATATAATCAAAAGATCCTTGTATAAACCTATTAATGAAAGACATGCACATCTAGGAACTCCCACTGCATGGGTAATGTCAAATAAAAAATAGATCATAGCATATCAATTCTACCAATCAACACTGAAAAAGGAGTGGCTAATAATCAAAACAATGGTTTACAAAGAAAAATCACAATGATCCACACATATAACACAAATAAATGTAAATAAGGTATGGAGAAGATGAGCAAGAAGAGGTGCAGGGGAGTTAGTTTGAAATTTGATGCAAAAGATGGAGAGGGAGATGCAGACTCAAACAATGTAGATGGAGTCTCTTCTCTGGTTGTTTGTGTTGGTGGAGTTCTCTATTGTGGGTTGGTATCAGTTGATGTGGTTGTGCATCTTGGGTTGCTGAAGTCAGGAAAGAGTCGAAGTGCAGGAGGAGGAAGTTTGAAATTTGTAGGGGATGATGGGGTTGGAAAGGTTGACTCTATAGCTATAGATGACGTTTTGCATTGTTTATTTTCTGTTGTGGTGGAACACCTATTGTAATGTTTTTTCCTCTCTTCCCTACAACTTTTTTTTCTTGTGCCTCTATTCAAGGTTCTTCATCCATGTCGTGATTAGCTCTGTTGGCTCATCCTAGGTATGTCATTGTTTTATTAGCTTTAGGGGTTGTTTCCTTGAGGACTATTTTCCCCCTTGTTGGTGTATTCTACTACATGAGTTTTTTGACCTATGTGGTGTGCATTGGGGCTTCCCTCTTTTTTAGCTTCTAACCCCTGTCGATGTTTGGGGGTGGTGTCTTTGACATGATTGTAGCCTTTATATAAAACAAGATTGGTTTAAAAATTTCCTACATTCACTTGGGAGTTGAGTTCAGTACCTCCAAGTTCATGCGGATAGGGGAAGATCTGAGAGCTCTAAGTTCATTATTTTTTGGTATGTGGTTTCTCTAGAATCATTGGGAATTGGTGTTAGTATGGTGCAATTAGTCCATTATCTAAATTTTTGGTTCATGGAGGCTATTATTCTATTGTAGTAATGTTCTCTGGTGAGACTCTTTTTCACCATTCTGGTTATGCTAGAGTCTTTTGGGGTAGGCTCCATTAAGGGAGATTTTGATGCCCTTATTCATGGTATCTTGGTCCTCGACTAGCTTTCTTATTGGTGTGGGGTGTTGGAAGACCTTGTTTTTTCATCTCTTGAGGAAAGTCATGTTTCTATGGGTCTTGATGGGGTTCTTTTTATCCAATTTAGTATCTACCTTAAGAGGGCTATTGCTGCTCTTTCTCTTTCTTCTTCACATGTTTTTCTATAAAGGTGGGTTCTTCTCCTATTGAGGTGTAGATTGTGCATGCAGATACTATTTTTACTATTGCATCTTATCTTAATGAGGCGATTGTTCCTATGGGTGTTGGTGGGCTTCTGTCTACCCTAATTTTCTCTCTAGCTTCCTCTATTGAGGTGGGATTTTATTTTATTGAGTTGAAGAATATTCTTGTTGGAGTGGCTAGGATTTGGCTTCTTCTTCTTCTTACATCTTCTCCTATTGAGGTGTAGGGTCTATGTTGGTAAAGATGGAATTGTTGCAAGGGAGCTTCAGCTACCCTTATTTCAAAGTTGATCTCTTTTCTCCTATTGAGGTGGAGATTGAGATTGGTGATGGGATCTTGGATTTGCAACAAAAGGTAGTAGTTAATTGTTTTATTAGGCTGAAGTATCTCTCTATTTTATTTTCTTTGCTCAAGGTTGATGTTTTTATTTAGATGGTTTGATTTTTGGTTTCCGTCTTTGCTTCATAGTAGTTGGTTTTTTCTTGTCTATCTACCTTATAATTATTGTTGTTTGGTTGTTGGTTGGCTATGGAATATCTTTAGGCAACATTCTTTGTGAGGGTTTTGGGTCCCTTCAAAACCTTTTTTTTTAGATTTGGTGGGATCCTTTGTAAAGGGCTTCAGGGCCCCTTCAAAACCTGTTTTAACTAAATAAAAAACACAAATAACAACAAATCTCCCACAACATGTTACCATAACTCTCCCAAATCATATGAACATGAACCTTTAGGAAGTAGCCATAGAATAAAATAAATAAAAACTATACATTATATCATTCCTTTCCACCAACACTTCAAATTGCTAAGCTATGTCAAGTTTGATATCCTTTATAACCCTAAATAAAAATCCTCAAAAGAAGCCAAATTAATCAATCTCATAGATCAAATGAAACATATGTATCATGTAAAACCAACATGGATGTCATCTTCTCTTAACCAAGGAAGATCAAACTCAAAATATCCTTTCCCAAAACTAGGAATAAGCCCAATAAATTGTTGGAAGCTTTGCAACATGAGCATGAAGTATCGATGGTTGTGTTGGTTGTTCCTATGTTGCCATTGATGTCAACATGGTAATAAATATATGGTGATAAATATATGGGAAGTTTTCTTGGTTTATCGGAAGTTGTTCTCTGCCGGTAATACTCCTTTGTGATGGATCAGTGTGTTGGTATTTGAGTCCAGAACTCACCGCAAGATCTAATGTGACTCCAATATCTTAAACATGTGTTATTGACTCATTCAGACTGTTATTTCCTGGATCTTGAGACGTCTTTTGCTATGAATAGAAAGTTATCTCTGACAGAGGTTAACTCTGTATCCTACTATTGTTCTGTGTGAGGTATATTGTGTGGGAGACTCTACATTCTATTAAGGTGAACATTCTTATACTATGGTTTTTTTTATAGTCTCTTTACTAGTAGTATGATGGGAAATTAATGTTTTCTTAGATCCAAAAGGTGTTTTCTTTGAGGATTATTTGTTGGTTTGAAGAATTGTGTTTTAGTCTTGTCTGACTCAGCAAATGCAATAATTATGAAGACTAATAGCCGATTTGGCATAATGCACTACATGGATAAAATGTACAAATCTTATATGGTGCCGACGAAGAAAAGTTTTGATTATTTTGTGTTCATGCAATTAGGCCGACCTAATTGATGAATAAGATATGTTTATATATATATAAGATGAAAGATAAAAGATAGATGAATGAACAAGAAAGCATGAAGGAAAAAGTGTGTGTGTGTGTGTGCAAGCAAGTGAACAAAGGAGAAGATTAGGGCTTAAATGCTTTATCAGTAGTACATATTTGATACTAAGCTTCATTGGAACTGAACCTTGCACATTGAAGGTGCATTCCATCATTTTATTCTTTTGGCAGTGAGCCACTATCATTGTATCTTGGAAGTGATACATCTTTTGTACTCAGGCTATGAGCCTTTTAAGGACAATGAGTCCTGGTAGTGAGACCCATAATATTTTGCATCTGGATAAATATATTGTGAGTTAACCCTCACCGTGGTTTTTCCCATTCTGGGTTTTCCACATAAAAATATTGGTGTTCCATAATATTTTGCATCTGGATAAATATACTGTGAGTTAACCCTCACCGTGGTTTTTCCCATTCTATGTTTTCCACATAAAAATCCTGGTGTTCATGTGTGTGATTGCATTAACTCATTTATATGTTCTCTCTTACTGATTCAGTAAAAATTGTAATAATAATTAAGTGGATTTTATTATTAGTTTGTGGAATACTAATTCACCCCCTCTCAGTATTCTGGATGTTCAAAAATTGGTATCAGAGCTCGGTTCCTCGGAAGAAGCCTAACAACTTGAGGAAGGTCTTGAAACTTGAACATGAGAAATTTTTTCCCTTGGAAATAGTCTCTGTTGAATTTTTCAAAAGAAATGGAAGCCTTGAAGGACAAGTTGATAAAAGCAAATGAGCACATTGAAAAGCTACAAAGTACAAGTATGGATGCATGTGATCTGTTGACTGAAGGAGAAGAAATCATTACTAGCCCACTGGAACAATTGGATGAGAAGGAAGTAATTGAAGAAATTCGGGAAATTGGAATTCAAAAGAAGATGGATGAATGCACAAAGGTTGAATTAGAAGCAGAAATCTTGAGATCTAATATAGAAAAGGAAAAGATTTTTGAAGACAAATTTAAGATAAGCTCAACGATGCTTGATGAATTGATTACCTCTCAAAGACTGGAAAAGGATAAGAGTGGTTTAGGGTTTGAAAAAGGTCATAGTTCTAAAGCGAAGTAATTCACTGGTAAGAATACGTGGTACAAAGATAGACAAGTCAAGGAGCGAAGAAGAAATTCCAGAAAAATTCTTGTAAAATGACATGATGCAAAAAGGTATTTATGCTTCAATGGTGTTTTTCATTCCTGCAATAAATTTGGTCATAAGGCAAAGGACTGCAAAAATAATGAGAATGATTCTAAGGGAAAGAAGAATGGATACAAAGATAGTCTATTGAATAAAAGGGAAAATGGAAAGAAGAACGTTACTTGTACGTGTAAAAAACTAGAACATCCTAGTAGTAACAACATAAGAAAGAAGAACATCTATCTAGTGAAGAAGAATGATAAAAAAATTGATTTGGAAGAAGCAAGAAAAGAAATGGAAAAGATTTGGAGAAAGGAATCATCAGTCTTATCTGTGTCGACCTCCAGTACAGATGCTCCCATCAATTTCTAAATAAAAAAAGTAGCTAAGGTGGAGCAATCATCATAAAATCTAATAAAACCTCTCATTGGTACTTGTGTCATATCATGATAGAGGTATATTTAATGTGGTAACAAGATTAAGGTATCTTATTAGTCACATGTGTGAAGAGTGAGGTCTATAGAATTTGAAAGAATGGAGGCATACATAGTTTTCAAGGCAATCTACCTGCAAGTTGAAACATTTATTGCAAAATCATTTAGAATGAAAGGAATAAGTTCAGATAAAATTAAAGGCTTGTGTATTTTCAGAGAAGCGTGCAAAGGAAGTTTAGAAGGGAATTCAGAGTTTCAAAATTTGAAGAAAATATCAGATGAATTCGAAGTGGGTCTGGAAACAGGATGCCTATACATTTCTTGATCGACATTTTCAGAGGTATTTCTGTTTGCACAATCTTTCACTTTTATTGATGGGTAATTTAAAGATTGTGAATTGTGTAGATAAAGCTAGGTTGAAGAGATATATGAGGAATGTGTTGGAAGAATCTGTTGGTGCATTCTCTTGCATCCCTTTGAGAGTGTTTCCTATAGAATATATCTATGCATATGTTTATAGTAAGATTGAAGAAATGCTTCCAGTTCAATTAAATGTGCTTGAGAAAATGAATTGAAAGAGAATCATGATGCTTACAAAGTATTAGTTGAGAAAAAATTGGATGTTTGGAGGAAAGTTCCTTTGTTTGAATTTGAGAAGTATATTTGAATGGTATTGAGTAGAATTCATGATGAATCTCTGTGGATTGATGGGGCACATCTGGTTACTAGAGAGACAATTAGAGATGTAACTGGTCTATGTTCCTCTGGACCGGTTCCTAAATTGAAGACCATGAATGAGAAAGAAATAATTGAGGTTACAGGTGTGAATTATAAAGGAAAATAAATTGGTTTGAGATTGATTGTTGATCCAGTAATAAGGTATGTTGATATGGTCATTGGTCATAAGGTTTGTATTCCTAACAATGACTCTATAGTTTCTACTATTGCGGTGAATACTGTTGTTGATATGGTATTAAGAGGTATGGAATATGACTTGTGTGAACTACTTCGCATACATCTTGTAGATGCTAAAATCTACAAAATGTTTAAACTTTAACACACATTAGCATGTTAGTCATTTAAAACACAACAAATTAAACATTTCTATGAAATACTCTATCATGTTAAATATGCAACCAAAGAGATAATGAAGCTAAACAAAAGCATATTAAAACATGATGCAAACTCTATCTCATAGTGGATTGGTGCTACTTTGATGTGGAAAGTAGCCCTTTCCCAACCCTTGATAAGCTTTGCGATGAATTGATGTAGATTTGATGCTTCCTTGGAGAAAATATTGCATAACCTAGCTATAAAACTTGAAAATGGATGAAGGATGGATGAGAAAAATTCAAAATCTAAAGATTATAACTTTGCATGAAGTTGTGGATCCAAAATACAAAGGAAAGCCTCTTATTTATAGATGAGAATGTTGAAGTTCATAAGGAAAAATGGATGAATGTGGGATCATTCAACATCCAATGGCCAAGTGCCATGTCAAGATGTGAATGGAGGAAGCTTGAGCACATTTTGATCAATGTGCAAGTTTGAAATTTTAATTTGATGAAATGACATGTTTAGGGGGGATGAAAGATGAGTTAAATGCCAAGTTTGACATGTGTAAGAGACATGTAAGAGCTCTTAAATGCTTTGTTGGATGGACAATTCATTTTGGGAGGGAGATTTAAAAAATGGAGGAATATTCCACTTGAGATGCCCTTTTGAATGAAATAGAAGAATTTATAAATCAAATAAATTGATTTTATTGTGCAAGTTACAAAAGTTAGAGGATTTGATGGATTAGGATTAGGATTAATCATGATTTGATTAATTTAGATGAAAATTTAGCTGATTTGACATTTGACTTGGATTTTTGGATTTATTTAAAACAAATAAATGTCAATTTATTCAATTTAAAGGAGATGACTTTAGAAGTTAATTAAATAAAATGAATTATTTAATTAACAAAGGAACATTAGGATTAACTAAATAAAATGATTTATTTAATTAAAAGAAGATGATGACTTAATCAAATAAAGTTGATTTATTTAATTAATAGAGGAAATATGATGAATTTAATTAAAGAATTGATGTTAGTAGATCAAGATCAAATGCATGATATCAATCAATATATTTTTCATGTCTACATTTTTCCCCTCTTTGAAACAATGTACTTGTTGCATTGGTTCAAAGAATAAACTTGCCGAGATCAAAATTCAAAAATTCTCTAATTTTTTGGATGCCCCACTACTGCCCCAGTAAGAAGAATTACACTGGTATACTACCACCTCGAGAGATCGAGCGAAAAGTTCAATTTGAGGGTTGATCTCATGACAAAGAGGTTCAAGATCAGTTCAGCTCGAATGTTTGATGTAGATAGATTTGATGATGTATAGAAAGTCATCAACCATGGATAGCCTCATGTATATTTTGATATAACACACACTTGATACTTGGACATAAATGTTAGTAAAGAAGAATAAGAAGAAATGAGATGATGACAAGAGGATCCAACAAGTTCATGATCAATGAGACTTTATTAGAGATGATGATGAATGATGATGTTGATGATGCTTATTAGGAATTGAGATTTTAAAAGGGCTACTTACCTTATGTTTGATAACACACGTAGGCACGATGCATCAAGGTATAAAGAACCAGGATGGCGTTGTACCTAGTGTGATGGACTTTGAATCAACAAACAAATAGGAGTATTCTTGTTCACACCTAACATACAAAAAACTTTCTAGGATGCACTTCACAAGTTTCAAACATCTCAGACCAAAACATAGAAAGGTATAACCTATCAATGCAATAGTCAACAAGCTCCCCAAAACACCCTCCATACATACCTAACAAAGCAAGTATTCACCAAGCTATATTACAAGAATGTCCAACAAGTACAATAGACAAAAGATAATGATCAATGCCCCATTCCTTTCTCTCTAGATCGTTTTGATTAGACATCATCAAGATGCCATTGGAATGAGTGCAATAAGATAAATCAAAAAAAAAAAGATCAAGTACACAAACAAGTCAATATTTTTCATACCTTTAGCCAAAGGGATTTGTTTTGATTAGGATACGAACCAGAACGATTCCCAATAGATAATGCCCATTGTAGCTGGAATGATACATCCTAAGACATGTTAGTGGATGGCAACACACCATTTTGTTTATCCAAAGTGTTTTGCCAATAGATAATTCCCATTGTAGGAAGGATACATCCTAGGACATGTTAGTGGATAGTGGCAAGTCGTTTTGTTTATCCAAAGTGTTTTGCCAATAGATAATGCCCATTGTAGGAAGGATGCATCGTAGGACATGTTAGTGGATGGTGGCAAGCTAATAGGTTGTTCAAAAAGGCTATTAATATAAGATTGATTGAAATGTTTGTGAATGATCAAGAGTTTGATTTTGTATTTAAAAGTTCGTTGTTTCAATTTTCATTTTGCGTTTGAAGTTTGCTTTTGCTGATTGTTGTGCTTGTTTATGTTTGTATTGCCAAAGAATGAAGGTGACGATTGATTTATTATGGATGGTTGATTATTGCAGGTGAAAGCGAAATGGGATAGATGGATTTTTTCAAATATTTGGACGTTTTTGGTGTTTTTGAAATGTTTTGAGCCTATTTTTGGTATTTTCAAGATTTTACAAATGTTTTGATTTTCAAAATTTCAGATGTTTTGGGTTTTTCTAAGATTTTATGAATGTTTTTGGATTTTGTGTCTTAGGGGTTGATCGAAGATTAGCCTTGTCTAAGTTTAAGCTCAGAGACGACGTAGTTCAGATAACATGTTTTTGATGTTTTCTGATTTTATGAATATTTTTTGATTTTTTGATTTTTTTGATTTTCTTGGTTTTCTGAATGTTTTTGGATTTTGGTGTCTCGGGGGCTAATCAAATATTAGTCTTGCCTACGTTTAAGCTCAAAGACAACGTAGTTCAGATAGCATGTTTTTGATGTTTTCTTATTTTATGAATGTTTTTGGATTTTTTAATTTTCTAATGTTTTTGGATTTTCTTGGTTTTTTGAATGTTTTTGGATTTTGATATGATTTTGGATGTTTTTGAATTTTCTTGGTTTTCTGAATGTTTTTGAATTTGTTTTAATTTTCTAAATGTTTTTGGATTTTCCACACGATTTTGACGTTTTAGATATGGACGTGTGTGACGATATCAGTGTTTTGTTTGGGATTTTTTTGAAAACCAAGCTAAGGTTGATGGATTGATGATGATAACATTGTTGAGGATACACAACAATGCAAGGATAGTGTTTAAGCAAAATGAGGATTAAGATGGATATCCAAAGATGATGAGGGATTGATTGGATTTGATTGATCAAGATTGATGATGATAACATTGTTGAGGATACACAACAATGCTAGGACAGTGTTAAGCAACACAAGGATTGGGAAACATGCCCTGAGATGATGATGAATTGATTGGATTTGATTGGTCAAGATTTTGAAGCTTGGTTTTGGAACAAACTCGTTTTGAATGGTTTGGTGTGACGTTTGAAGTGTAAATTAGATGTGACTGATAGTGATTGTTTGGATTGATGTTCTATGAAAGATGAAGCTTGATAAGGAATGTCTTCTCGTCAAAATGTGCCATGGGCTAGTGATTTGGATTTTGGATCACAAATGCTTTGACCAATTTGATTTTACATTTTTCAATGTTTGGATCACCACATAAGTATGAGGATATAGATCAAGGTTTATTCCCAAAGTAAGATGTAAATATATGCCCCCAGTGTCTAGCACTGTATGGAATGTCATGGGTGGATGCTCGGATAGGTGTGTGGACAAATGGATATGGATTAACTTGTGATAAGATAAGGTTTTCAGATAAAGAAAGCTCATTCAGATAGTGCTTCATGGCTCAGACAATGTTGGGTACAAGATACGATCAATGAAAATGACCCATGTCAAGATGTTTACCATAAGCAAATGTAAAGTGTTCACCAAATTTTTACCAAGATCAAGATAATGTGGAAGATGAATGTAGATGGATGCAAATGGATTGGCTAAATGGTTTATGGATGAATGGATTTATTATGGATGAGATGGATGGAATGTTGGATTTAGTATGGATGGGATGAGATGCTTCCACCTGAATTGGTGCACGCAAATGCTCGATTCTACACATGACACATGTTTGCCAGGTTTTTGTCATGGTACCTGCCCAAAGCACCACCATAATGGTTTTCACTAGAGGATGATTTTTTTTCTTTACTGTTTTCAATCATTTTTCTGATTTTTTTGGATTTTCATATTTTTTGACTTTTTTGAAAGATTTTAAGCTCATGTTGAACCACCTAGTGCTGTCGATGTAGATGCTTCTATCATAATGTGCCATCGATATCCTGCTTGAAGAAGCTGCTTTGTCAAGATACGTGCACTTGAATACAACTTTTGAGATTCCTGATCTGTTTTGTTGATATCGGTGTTAACTTTGTCTTTGTGCACACATCACGATAGAGTGCCTTTTGAATCCTTATGATGAAGGGTGGATACCAATACATGGTCAATTTGAGTATTGGATATCATGTGTGGAGGCGTGAACATAGTGTGTTTAGGAATAAAAGATGGATTGGTTGATAGTTTGAAACCTTTGACTCTTCAAACTTGGGAAGATGAGCAATGATGGGTGGTTATAGAAGTTTGCATGGAATTAGAACCAAATGCTTGATATACTTTGTACGTTGCTTGAGATGCTTTCTTTTTCTTTTGTGGATGTCTTTGATGGATACTTTTCCCTTTTTATTTGGCCTCGTAGTTTCTTTGACTGATGGAGTTTGATAGGGATAATCTTTCTTTGTATTCTTTGGTATCCCTGTGTATTTTATTTTTCCATTATGCTTCGCAACTTCTTTTTCTTTGATAACATTCTTTGTGCTTTGATTCAAATATTTCTTTTGATATTGGTCCTAATTCGTGGATGGGGTCATGGGTGGATGAAGATTCATGACATGGTTGGTTGTAGTATTGGCATCGATTTCATCATAAGGATTCTTCGTTCCCCCTATGTTGACGTTTTCTTAGACATAGTTGCCCCCAGTATGGTGGTAGTAGCACCTTCATTCCTTGATTCTTCTCTTTTTTATATGTCTTGTTCAGTAAGCCTTCTCTAATAAATGATCACTATAGATGATGTTATTTCAATTTGTTGCTCTACTGACTCTAGAATATCATGTTCCATCTGACCTGTTTCCTTAAGTGGATAGGGCTGGATACCTTCATACCTGATGTCCTTAGTCTAAATTTTGGATATATCTGATCCTAATGTTGACAACTCTATTTGACTGTAAGAATCAATAACCTACTCTTTTTTTGTAATAAAATTAGGAGTAAAGGAATCTTGTTCTGAATGAAGATCATCTACGCATCCGTCCAAAGAAAGCATCTCATGGGTAGATGGAGGAGTATGTTCTATATGGATATGATCATCATTTGTGACATCTTGTATAGATAAGAGAGTGTCCATTAGATCATTGTAGTAGCTTGGGGATATAAATTCTTGATCTTGATTAATTTTGGAATTGCTTTTGACAGGCTTTGGATCAAGTTCTTCACATGGGTCAATTTCAAAGGATGGATTACTTACAAAGGGTTATTGGATATTGTCATTAGGCATGAAAAGTGGCTCAATATTCTCTTGATCTTTGAGTAGAATTGGATCAAATGTTGAGTTGAAGATTCCTTCAATATTTGCAACCATGAGGTCAAAGGATGTCAATATGTCTTGGAAAGGACCATCGCTAGACTTTGGTGAAAGATGTTGATCATGCTTTGGAATAAATTCTTGAGATATGTCCCCTAACTCATTGGATGATGTAGAGACATTTTCAACATGATTATTAGTCGAGAGTTTATCACTGTTATCGCTAGTGGTTGAATCTTGATCATTGTCTCCAATAGTTATTATTTTTTGATCAATAAGGTCTTAGATGGGATTTTTGAGCCCAATGCAGTTTGATGTTGTGTGTCCCTTTATTTTGTGATACTCAATTTTTTTTTTTGTTATACCATTGTGGTTTTACTAAGGGCTCTTGATAATTCTCATAGATGGGGATTTTGATGAGATTCTCGTTTACTAGTTACTGCATGACCGATTTGATTGGTTTCCCAAGTAGTGTGTACTTTTGTTTGCTTCCTTGTGAGATTTGACCTTGTGGGGATTGACTTTGGAGATGTGGTGATTGATTTTGGACAATGTTTTGATTTGGGAGGATGCTTAGATTTGCAAGATAGGTTGAAATTGAACATTGTTTTGGTTGGGAATCACATTGCCTTGATTTAGGTAACTTTGATTTTGCATGGTGTTACCTTGACTTGGATCAATACGTGGAGTCGTTAACATATTGTTTGGACTTTGAACAAGATTTGTATGATTTGAAAACATATCTATCCCAAAGTTTACCAAGTATGGATTTGAAATGTTCATGTTTGGTATATTCACATTTGGCATGTATGGATTCGGTGGGATAATGTGGTTTGTTTGAAGACTCTTGCATTGATTGTTTGATTGATAGATTTGTAGGTTTGGAATTTTCTTTAAATCTACCATTGGGAAAGGTGTTCCAAAATTTAGATTGGGAATACTCACATTTGTTGTGCCATTGAGGTTTGTAAGAGGTAATGATCCTGTGTATGGATTGTATAAATGTGAGTTTTGATAATCCATCAACATTGTAAGGCTTTGAAAGTTTGATTGATTTAGACCACTCATAATGTATGGATCAAGTTTATATTCCATGTTTTTCTTGTTTTTTGACTTTGTTGACCTCTAAGAGATTTAGGACCAAAGATGAGATGAAAGATGAAAGGGGTGAATAATATGGATGTTGAAATTTTAAGACCCTTGGAGGAGATACTAGACTATAGGAATTTTGGTTTTTCTTATTTAGATTGGATTTGATTTTGATCTAGATTTTTGATTTGGATTTGATGTGGATTTGATTTTGATTTTGATTTTGGATAATGAACTAATAAACCCCAAGATGTTGGATGTTATCTATGGGATAAATTTTCTCACAAGATGATAATTTGACTAAGTGTAGGGAGAAGGATGCATCTACACACACTTAGCCAAACAAGATGATTTTGATTTTGATTTGAAAAGATTTGCCAAAAGTCTAGTATGAGTGATTTTTCCAATGGTTCAAAAGTTGTTTGTGAGATGAGATTTAATTTGATGTTTGAGATGGATGAAATGATTGGTTTTTTTTATCCTAGATGAACCTAAGAGGGACTTGTTTACAAGACCAAGGTTTTGAAGAACATGTTTTTCCCTAAGAGTACTTCAAACCAAAAGATAAATGTTTGCTCAAAAGACCATAAGACAAAAGATAAACAAGCATATGTGTGGGGTTCAATTGATTTCATCTTGATTAATGAATTTCTTTACCACATCTAATGTCTTACTTAAGTTTCAAACTGAATGTCCAATGTCCTAATTTTCTTTCATCCCACAAAGTAGAAATCAAGGAAATCAAGGCAAAGGTTACCTAATGTTGACTTTAGTAGCAGCAAATTGAGATGAAATCTAAATGCTTAGAAGCCTCTAAGGATATGACTCCCAAGGGAAAGCAATAACACGTGAATTTGTTCAAGGATATTTGCTTCTCCTAAAGGGTTTAATATTTTATACCTATGTTGAATGTTTGTTTTTCCAATGTCTTCGATCAAGCAAAGTGTTTTGATTTCAAGAACATGCACAACCCTATGAATATTTGAGACAATATTTGTTGAGTCCCCACTTGGACAAGTCCAACTACACCTACTTTTAGTGAGTGGTTAGATGCTTAACCACACAAACTCCCCCTTACAGTGCACTTGCTTCTCGGGTCAGCCAAGCATTAGTACCCATGAATCTCTCATGACATACTTTCCATCTCTACTAAAATCTGTAAAAGTGTGGGGTGGCTTCATAACAACCATTCTTGAACCAAAAAATAGATAAGGATTTTGGCCTTTCTAAACAATGGGTTTTAATGTGGGCATTTTGTTCATGGGGGACCATCCATGCAACAAGAGACCATTGCTACCCTTTTCATCGGAATAATCCTCGTGATACTGGCATTTGTTCTAGTACTCACACTTATATACTGGTTGGAAGTCACTTGGCTTTAGCGTGTTGCCAGTAGGGTCGTTCTCTTGGGTGATTACTTTTTCCCACAAGGCAGACTCTCTAAAATAAACAAAGGTGAGCAAACATGTCTGTAGTTCGATCAATATTTGTTGAGAAACAAAGAGAGAACAAACACAATATGTTCCACTCACACTCACAAAACTTTGTTCAATTTTAAGAGCCCAATTGAAATATGGAGGCAATCTTTTATGTAACTTAATGTCATAAAAAAGACTTTTGATTCTCAAGATCGTCGTGAAGCACTGGAGAAGTGCATACGCCTTTTTAGATGAGATTACTTTACAAAAAAAATTACAAAACACAAAGGACACATGTTCATTTTACACCTCAAAGCAATAATGGATTCTTTTTAAGAACCAAATTTGAGTGTGAAAGTTGCTCAATTTTTAGACCAAATCAAAAAGCTAGTAAGTTTCTAAGTTCAATTATAACCAACTTGAAGAGATTAAATCAATGGTTAATTTAAAACCCCAAAACTAAAGTAAGTTGGCCTAAAACAAAAAATGAAATCAAAAAATAGAAGCCTTAAGCATTTCAAAATGCTTTGTCAATTTTAAGTTCAATGCCCAATTTTCTTCAACTCTAATCTGCTTGCTTTTGTTCGATTTCAATGCTCAATTCCAATGTCAACCTACAAACATCACAAAGTAAAATCTTAGAAATGAGATTTATTTCAAAGAATTAATGATAATAAAAAAAATATTATCCCTGTCATGCAAAGTCTCTAAAAAAAACAAACAATGGTTAGCCAAAAATTAGATTTTTTTTTAAAAGCATGAGAGAACTTTCATTATTTAGACAACTCTTTAAAATAGCCATTTGATCAAATGATAACTTAAATAAAGTCTCTCAAATAACCATGTAAATTAATGATAAAGTCTTGTCATTAATAATGGGAAGACTCCCCAACATAACAAATAAAAAAGATCTCAACATATTGCGTGCCAATTAAGAATGGTGAAGAGGTTAGACAACATATTGTTTGAATCTTTGCATTTGAATAAATAACTTTTATATCTTTTGAAATAATTTTTAAATTCAAAATAGACCAGTTTGAGTTACCAACATTAATTTAGCTGTGAGAGATTAGAGAACACAAATTACAGAGGCGTTTTTTGCATTGCTGTCACGTTTTTCCCTTAACTAGTGAAAAGAAAACACTTAAAACCTCATAAAAATTGAGCTTTGGGCATGACAAATGCCTCAGACAACATTTTGGATGTGAGAACAACAATTATTTTGAAGTTTGCAGCATTAAAATACACCCAATCTCCCAAAAACGTGGCTGCATTTTGTAACTTTTACCAACAATTTAATTCATATGTAATGTAGTTGCCAATGGAGAGTAGGCATAATTATTTTAGAATGAACTAAAATACAACAAAAGAACAAAGATCCAGCCCTCCTAGCGCCATTATGTAGATGCTAAAATCTGCAAAATGTTTAAATTTTAACACATATTAACATGTTAGTCATTTAAAACACAACAAATTAAGCATCTCTATGAAATACTCCATCATGTTATATATGCAACCAAAGAAACAAAGAAGCTAAACAAAAGCATATGAAAACATGATGCAAACTCTATCTCATAGCGGATTGGTGCTACTTTGATGTGGAAAATAGCCATTTCCTAACCCTTGATAAGTTTTTTGATGACTTGATGTAGAATTGATGCTTCCTTGGATAAAATCTTGCATAACCTAGCTATAAAACTTGAAAATGGATGAAGAATGGATGAGAAAATTTCAAAATCTAAAGATTATAACTTTGCATGAAGTTGTGGATCCAGAATACAAAGGAAAGCCTCTTATTTTATAGATGAGAATGTTGAAGAATAAGGAAAAATGGATGAATGTGGGATCATTCAACATCCAATGGCCAAGTGTCATTTGTCAAGATGTGAATGGAGGAAGCTTGAACACATTTTGATCAATGTGCAAGTTTGAAATTTGAATTTGATGAAATGGCATGTTTAGGGGGGATGAAAAATGAGTTAAATGTCAAGTTTGACTCGTGTAAGAGACATATAAGAGACATGTAAGAGCCCTTAAATGCTTTGTTGGATAGACAAGTCATTTTGGGAGGGAGATTTTTAAAATGGAGGAATATTCCACTTGAGATGCCCTTTTGAATGAAATAGAAGAATTTATAAATCAAATAAATTGATTTATTGTGCAAGTTGCAAAAGTTAAGAGGATTTGATAGATTAGGATTAGGATTAATCATGATTTGATTAATTTAGATGAAGATTTAGCTGATTTGACATTTGACTTAGATTTTTGGATTTATTTAAATCAAATAAAGGTTAATTTATTCAATTTAAAGGAGATGACTTTAGAAGTTAATTAAATAAAATAAATTATTTAATTAACAAATGAACATTAGGATTAATTAAATAAAATGATTCATTTAATTAAAAGAAGATGATGACTTAATCAAATAAAGTTGATTTATTTAATTAATAGAGGAAATATGATGAATTTAATTAAATAAAGATTATTTAATTAAATAGTTAGTAAAGAAGTGTTTAGGCAGAATTGATGTTAGTAGATCAAGATCAAATGCATGATATCAATCAATATATTTTTTATGTCTACATATCTCTTGAAGAATTTAAAGGAGATCAAGAAGAGTAGAAATAATACTTTTCGGTATGGCAATTTGGTTGTTTGTCTACTCTTTTACTTTTTGAAAGAGTTACTAGTAATAGGAAGGTTAAAATGGTCAAATTCAAAGCCTATTGCCTATCAAATCAAGAACTTCATGATAAATCTTGGTAGTTTCGATGCACAAGAATCTACCCTTGTTGCATTCTTTGGAACATTTCAGATGAAGATGAACAAAAGGTCTAGGATTCCAGTAAGTGTTGCAGAAAGATACTTCGGAAGAATAAGTTTTCTTGTGTCTACAAATTTTTGTCACATGGAAGCAGTTGAATCAAGGTTAGTTTGGATATTTGAATTAGATTATGAAGTGTCAAAGGCTGAAATTGATAAATATGCTAAAATTCTCTTGGAAATCCCTAAGCATCTTGATGACGAAAGTACCTCCAGTAGTGTGATCGGAACTTGGAAGAAAAGGAAGAGTGTAGTGAAGCTAGAATTTGCAAAAGGAAGTCAGCTTGAACATGAGCATGAAAGAATAAACATTCAAAGAGCTTTGGAAGATTTGTAGAAGGTTATTCTTGATGCTAATTTTTATTCATCTATTTTTGTTGTGGAGAATCTCCGTGGCATGATTAATTCTTCAAAAGTCTACATCTCTAGACTTGAAATGTCTACTAGAATTAGGCCTGATGAAGAAGATTTAAATGATATCAAAGGAAAGTGTGTGAATGCACATGATCAAGTAATGAAGGAATTGAAGAGTGTACAAGGTTATGAAAAAGAGGCACATGAACTACTTTCGTTTTGTCTAGATTGGTCTAGCAATACATTGGATATGAGAAATGAGATAAGGATGAGTGATTCTCGACTAAGCACTCAGAAAGATACATATAGGTTAGCATAAGATAAAGATAATCAAAGTTGGTTCTACATTGTGTAGCTTTAGGAAAAAAAATTCTCTTTGCAAGACCGAAGAACAGATGTTATCAAGAAGTTTGTGGCACTTAGAGACATGATTAAATTCAAACATACTTCTATTTCTAGTGTTTTTGGTTGTATTGGTGAATTATCAGAGATCAATCTTAGTCCCAATACTTTAACAGATGGTATAGAGTCTCTAACTAAACTTGAGTTATTTTACAAGACTCTCGTCAATGCAAAAGGTTCATGGGAAGAAGGTAAAGTGTCATGGAAGGCTATTCGAGAGAGTCTCAAATGTTCTTCTTTAGGTTAATTCTGTGATATCTTTTTGGCTACATTTTTTATATACACATTTATACCGGACCCCTTCCTTTGTCATTGATGTCAAAGGGGAAGAGATAAAGAGATGGAGAGATAAAGAGTCAGAAGATTCTTTTTTGTGAAGAACAATTTTGATAAGGGGGAGTAGTCAGAAAATTTAGTTGTGGTATATACTTGAAAATTTGTTGTCATGCATGTTGCCATCATTGCCAAAGGGGGAGAATGTTGGAAGCTTTGCAACATGGCCATGAAGTATGGATGGTTGTGCTGGTTGTTCCTATGTTGTCATTGGTGTCAACATGGTAATAACTACATGGTGATAACTATATGGATTTGTTTGCATGGTTTACCAAAACTTGTTTTATGTCAGTAATACTCCTTTGTGATGGATCAATGTATTGGTATTTGAGTCCAGAACTCACCGCAAGATATGATATGACTCTAATCTCTTAACCATGTTTTATTGACTCATTCAGACTACTATTTCTTGGATCTTGAGACATTTTTTGCTATGAGGGTAAAAGTACAAACCTATGTCACACTTTATAAAGGAATCAATCAACATGAAAAAGAGTTCTCAATTTCAACCACATAAAAGTGGTATTTATATTTTGAATTTCAAAATGATGTAAACTAATAAAATCTAGAACTTTTGTTGAAGTTTATTCCTGTAATTTTTCAATTTTGTTTTTTCAAAAAAAAATTATATTTTTTTATCAATTTAAAATCATATTTTGTAATGCTAAAAAATTCAAGAAAAAGTGACATTCAGTTGACGTCAAGAAACAAATAGAAAAAAAATCATTTTCTCAGGTGATTTTTTTTCCCCAAATAGCTAACTTCAATATCTAGGGCATGGAAAAAAATTTGAAAATTTGATATATATTTTTCTCCTAATAACATTTTAAAGTCAAACTAACCCAAATTTGATAGTTTTCAGTTGACGTCAACAATTGTTTATTTTTTTCATTTTCAAAAAACAAAATATACCCTTTTGAAGAGGATTCTCTCCTCTAGAGCATCATATATTTTTCAATTTGTTTTATGATGATTTACTATTTTTTATTTAATTTCAACTGATCCTTTTTTTGACTTTAAACAACCTACTTGCAATATTTGAAAATATTTATATACTAAAACTAATCAAAATATAAATATATATTTTTGGATTCAGAACTGTGAGCTCTACAAAAGGGTATTTTTATTTTTATTTTTAAAATAATTTTGATTGAAGAAATATTCACCAGAATTTGGGAATTTCTAGAAATTTGAAAAAATGGTGACTTTGCTGCCAAGTCACTTGCCATCTGGACATATTTTGCCGACTATGATTCGGTTGAATAGTTTCCGGCCTAAACATATTTGGCCAAATACTGTTCGTTCGGATCATATCTGGCCGAAATTGTGATTTTTTCGAATTTGTTTTTTTGATTTTCCGTTTCCATCCAATTTCTTTCCATTTTCATCCAATTTCTACTGAAACATAGCCAACAGACTTTTTGATTTTTTGAATTTGTTTTTGTTTTTATTTTTCCCATTTTTCATCTAGTTTTTATTGAAATAACTATTTAAGTAAGCTTTTATTAGTCTATTTTCTAGGTTTTTTCCATTTTTCCTCCTCTTTTTAATGAAGTAATTATTTCCTATTTTTTTAAGATCAACTTTTATTATTTATTTTCGCTCTTAAATCATTGAGCATATAATACTAAACAATACTTTTATAATCATTTGTCATAGGCTATGATATAGTTGAATGCTTAAATCTGAGGAAAATCAAGCATCTAAAGCAAAAGATTTGGTAATTTTCTTTAATTTATTTTTTGTTTTCATACTTATATTTTCATTGTGTTTTAATCTGAATATTTTGAGCTAACACTTGGACTAACAAGTGGTGTATTTGTCAACTGTCGAAGACTAATATTGAAAAACTACTAAAATCTATGGTTTTGCAGGATGTTTGGCCAATAATTTTTTATTTTTCCACTAATTTAGGCACTAAAATTAGATTAGAGGGAAAATGAACTTCATTTATGTGCCTAGAAGGGTGTAATAGATGTATGCTCACCCCTTGCACCTAGTGTGATCTTGGGGATTAGAAATATTTATCTCTTCATTTTATTTAGATCAATGTTTTAGGTTAACATAAGGTCACTAGCTTGTGTGTATGCAATCCCCTCACACTTTGTGTGATCTTGGGGATCAAAAACACCTAGTGTTCCTTTCCTTTTAGGGGACCTTCCTAGGGATTTGATTACCCTAGGGGATGATTCCAACTACACGTACTTGCAGGGTTTTTAAGTACATATGGTTAGTTGGATGTGTTAGCAACTAGTTGTGATTGATCATTAGATTTGGTGTTTGTGTTTGGATATCAAGTTATGGCATGTTTCATACTTTTATTTTATAATATAGTGTGACACATCTTTTGATTGGATCTTATCTTTCATGCATTGGCATAATGGAGGATGAGAGAATTCTTGTTTGAGATGGTTGTCATATTGATTATTGTTGTATGTATCTTGATAGAGCACATGAAGGACTTATATACATATTAATGGTACATTTTGGATATAGAGATTGTTCTCCAGATTTTGGAGTTTATTTTTGACCCCTTATGAAATGTAGACAAGTGGGATAATGGAAAAATTTCTTTGGTTCACATCAAATAATGCAAGTAATATAAAATTAATATTTATTTATGACGTAAATCTAGAATAGGGGCAAGTACATCACATAAGTTAAACATTATTTGAGCCACTTTGTATATCACATTTAACATTTGTATATCACATTTAACATTATCATCTAAAAATGGCTAATCTTGGAGAATATTATTGCTTTGTGATGATGAATTGTTTGAAAGAAATTTTATATGTAGCTCCAGTGAATTCATATCAAATACAAATAGTGGATATTCATCATACAAAAATGATACTATATATGATGAAGAACCTCCTTCAATAACTAAATAAGAAAGCTATTATAAAAAATATGAAAGCAGTGCAAAACTAGAAAGAATTACTCATGTGAGTTAAAAGACCTCTTTAAAAGATATTTTTTCTAGAAAAATAAAGAAGAAAAGGAAAAAGAAAAGTTTTTTGAAGAAAATAATTATGAGCCAACTACCATGTATACTAAACCTTCTTTCAACCCCTTATTTTATTATTATATGTGTTAGAATTGGCTATCCACACTCATGCCAATCTATGAAGAATGATCATGTAGAGAATGAACAAGAGGGTTAAGGTGTTCCCTCACAACAACTAAAGAAGGTGCATCTTCATGAAAGAGAAGATGAATGCTATCAATGACGTCTCCCAAATCTACAAGATGAGACTCCACAAACAAGTTGGAAATACCTATTAAGAAGTCATCCAAAGTAGCCATATCTGGAAGACAATCAAGATCCTGCTGCACTGGATCACTAGGAGCCAAAACTATAGCAACACAAGCATCATCAAGTAAAACAATAGATGGAGGAGATGAAATGCATGGCTCAAGGACTGGATCTGATGTGAGAATTCCCAAGTTCAAAAAGCCAAATGTCTCCTCTGAATCATGGTGTATGTGATCAACAGCCAAAGAAACAATGTCATCATTAGAAGCAAACTGTGCAAAGGTATACAACTGAGATGAATGATCAACCACCCTAGTAGCAATTATCTCTCTAGTCTCCAAGTCTCGAATGATGATAGCATCAGGTGTGAACTCCACAGTTCTCCCATCTCCACCATGTGTAATATGATAAATGGAAAGAAGATTGTTTGTCAAATGAGGAACACACAAGACATCCTAAAAAGTGTTATCCCCAATGCTAATAGATCCCTTCCCTATTACACTCATGTATGTATTATTTCCCATCAAGATAGGAGACATAGTGCAAGACTGAAATGAAGAGAAGATAGTCTGTGAAGATGCCATATGATGTGATGCTCCTGAATCTAGAAGCCATCTCCCTGATCTTGGCCCTGAAAGAGCACAAAGAGCTTGACCTTTGTATCCTAATGTAGATGCTTGACCTTTGTCCTTTTTAGACTGTTTTGAAGTAGAAGGAGAAGAAGATTCAGACATTCTAGAAGGAAAATCAATGTGATTCCTTTTGAGAAGATGTTTCAACTCATCAATATCCTTCTTATAACAATAGTGTTCTTCATGCCCATCCTTCTTGCAATATGCACAAAAAGGCCTCTCCTTCTTATATGTTTCTCCTTTTGAAGATGAGGATTCTGATTCCTTATGTGGCTTGTTCTTTTTCTTCTTTTGCTTCTTATCAAGATTCCCTAATTCTTTCTGTACCTTAGACTCATTTTCCACTAATGCTTGTGGCTTGGAAGACTTGATTAGACCCATGTTCATTAACTTAGCTTCCTCTTGGATTAGGAGATTTGTAAAGTCATCAAACTTAGGATCAACATATGATGCTCCCATAGAAAGTCGATGGGTATGAAAGCCAGAAACAAAAACTAAGTACTCAGGACCAAGCTTGGATAACACATTTAGAATCAATTGTAAATCCTCTTTTTCAATACTACATTCTTTCAATTGTGTTCTTAGTTGCTTGATTTTGGAGATGTAGTCTTGGATGTGGTCAAAAATTTTTGGATCAAGATTTATCAAATCATTATCAATCTGATATCCTCTAATCTTATATGTTTTACCATATGTACAATTTCTCAAAAGTCTCCCATGCCTCTTTAGGTGTATTACATGATTCAATATGAAATTATAAATCAAATGAGACTAATGAACATATGCATCCAAGTGTTTTCTCACAATCAATCTCCCACCTTTCCAATTCTTTAACATTAACTTAGTTTTTTGAATTGTGTCCTTTAGATGACCTATTAGACCTTTCATCATGAGATAGTTCCATACTGATTTTCTCCATGTAGCATAATTATGTGGATTTAGGGGTTCAATTTGAGATTTCCCCATTGTAAGAACACAAACCAAGCAAAAGAATGAAAGAAATCACTGCAATATTACCCCCCCAAATCACTCAATCAAGAAACCCCCCCAAACAATATCTGATTTGGCACTTCATATTTAGTGTGTTTACAGTTGCCACTTTCCAAAAATAGCAAAGTGTTCTTTGATCTTGGTACATGCAAATGCCAAAATAGGCCATAGAATAAAGTACAATTTTTAGTACAAAATGAGATCAATTTGATCATACCACTGAGAAGTACACGAAAAATCATGCACTTTAAAAAAAAATTGCACCCAAAAATGCTACCGTAGGAGCAAGATATGAGCTCCCGAAGTTTCCAAAATGAGGACAAAGTAGAAACACCTGTGAGAATCTACAATTTATGGAAAATCCAGGCACCAAAACCAAAAACTGATTGCACCACTGTGTAGAGCATGAAAAATTAGCCAAAAAAAGGAGCCAAAATGACTGAGTTATGAAGCTTCAAAGTTTTCCTTCAAAAATCAAAATGCAAACTGTGAGGGGGCAATTTTTTTTTGAAACTACTAACGTATTGCTGACGTCATCAAAGCACTGTGTTAAATTTGACGGTTTGATGGCTGTCATGAGCTGGCTTGAATTAAATTTGACGGCTTGGAGCACGTCACAGTCACCGATCAGGATCTGCTGGAATATGCTAATAGTCGCTCAGAATATTCGTAGGATCTCCAATGGAATATTTAGCTGACTGCCATCATATGGCTTGTGTTAGCTCTCAAAAACTTAGGTAAGGATACCTCAAGAGGTTACCAATCTCTTGGTATGTTTTAGGGTAACATACAAAGCCAAATGGTTTAAGCTTTCTACTCTTTAGATGCTGCTAGACCTAGGCGGGTGTGCCTGTATGAATTGGGCAGACTTGACTTATGATCTTCTTTCTTGTAGTGATTTGTCCATGATGGCAGATGAAAATGGAAAATAAAATAAAATTTGGTATATATTGTATAGCAATATTCAAAACTAAATCCTAATATGTTCAATTAACATATGTAAGAAATGAATGAAACTGAATGATGAAAAGTGCAGAGACTAGTGCCTTATTGGGTATGTAGAGTCAAAATGAAATCTAAATGGGTAACTTATTTCTGGAAAACACTCAAATTGTTTGGCATATGTTTTTGTTTATAACTTGTATAAACATGCAAGACTGTGACTACCAAGTTCTTCTTAATGATCCAGATGAATTTCCCTGATTACTGTGATCAATTAAAAGGATTTAATCTTTCCTTGAAAGAACCAATCAATCAACCACACAGATACAAGAAATGTGCACTGATAAACTGAATATAAACTTGTTACATCAATTTAAATAACCAGAAATCATCAATCTTGGAGAGAACTTCAGTAATACTTTCAATGAACACAACAGATAATTGACACCAGAAATATGCTGCCACATCAACTGATTCTCATTAAAATCTCCATTTTGTAATCATACATCGTAGTCTCTATTTTGTGGAAATTTTTATCCAACTGTATATTATCTACCCTATATTCTATTTTATTCTATCTCCTTTTTTTGATTTACAATTAAGAATGAATATTTATACATTTGTATGTGAAAAGACACTTTGCTTCGCATTCTCATGTTGGCAATTAGCTGCATTCGGGCCCTGCCATTATTCGCTAAGCATTCGTCGAGACATCCAAAGTCATACTGATCCTCAATGTTACACCGATTGTCATCATTTTGTTCACCGCTATGATGTCATGTCATCTCATCAACAATTGTGGTCTCGCCGATAGTTTCCCTTCATCATAGGTGTTTCGCTGTAACATTTTGTTGTCAGGGAAACATCCCATAGACTATACTTTGTCTTACCGAGAGGTTTCCTTTTGTCTCATTCACTTTGCTGTGACCTAATCATTTTCTCACCGATGCAACAATACTTCAGTGTGAAAAAACATGTCGGTAAGACTACAAGACCTCACTCCGAAGACCATCGATATGACTCATTCGCATTATCGGCAAGACTAGAGCCATTCGCCAAGACCTCACCTCGATAACCTTTTAATAGAATCCTTTTGTGCTTTGTTGGAAAAACTGGACGTGTTCGCTGAGACTTTACTCCGATGCACCTTAGTCTTACCGATATGTTCTTTTTATTGTCGGTCGGTAAGAGATGAACCATTCGGTGAGACCACATACTGAATATAAAACTCCTGCCGATACATCATTCAATGTCAGTCAGTGAGACATAATGTGTTCGGAAAAACCATATACCGAAGACATATGGTTTGGCCGAAGTGCGTCATCTAGCCCCGGTCGGTAAGACATGATGAGTTCACCATGACATTACATTGATGCAATAACTCTTGCGGATGTAAATCTTCTGTCGCCAAGACAATGTGTTATGTCCTATCGATAGGTGCCTATAGATGAATTCTAATCGCTATGACACTAAAGAAGTCTTGCCGATAGTCTGCAACGAATGTATATCAACAGAAAATGCAATATGGATCGAGGAGACCCTGATAATCTCTTGCCGATATGGATCATATGAAAAAATATGAGAAAGATGCCATGAGGATGGAACTTTATGATTATGATGAGGACTTATTTTGAAAACTCATGAATACAATTGTCTGTAAAATATTTAAAATTTTACAGTTCTAATAGTGGCTCCATCTGGGGATGAATGATAGTAAGATCATTGCAAGGATCCAGACTTTTGGGTGAGCAGACCAAACTCAAGGTGATGGAACATGTGAGCATGATGAAATGAATGGCAATGGAAATGAATGTGACCCTACACTACTGTACATGGAAGAAATTTATTTTGAAAGAAGGAAAATTAGGATTGTCCATGTACTGGCAATTCCTGTTCCTTTTATTTCCTAGACTACTATGCATGGAAGATAGAATTTTGAGAGGATTGCCAAGAGTTGTCCATGCACTGGCAACCCTTAGTCCTCTATATTTCTCAAGAGAAAAAATGCTTCAGAAATTTCCCATGTACAGGAAATTCCTGATCTTCACCAGCCATATTTTGTAGATAGTATGAATCTTCACTTTATTTCCAACAACTACAAAAGGTCCCAACCACAAAGCTTCAAATTTACCATGCTTGCCTTTCTCCTGACATCTTGCGTTCCACATTAGTACCAAGTCACTTTCTTCAAATTTTCTATCTTTTTCCTTCTTATCAAACATGCACTTCATCTGTGTCTATAACTTTATGTTTTGATTTTGGGAAACTCTCCTTATTTCATCAAGTTTAGCTAGTTGCTCCAATATTTCCTCCATAGGTTCTAGAATATCCAAATCTTCCTGAAGGACAAACCTGTAGACTGGTAACAAATTCTGTAAAGGCATCCTGGCTTGTATTCCATACACCAATTCAAATGGGGATTTTCCAATTGCCTTTTTAATAGTGATTCTGTCAGCCCAAACAACCAATTTCAATTTCGAATCCCAAGCTTTCTTGTTCTGACCTAGCATCCTTCTTATAATCTTCAAAAGACTCTTATTGCTAGATTCTGCTTGACCATTAGCTTGTGGATGATAAGGAGTTGCATAAGAAATGGTAATACCGTATGTGCTACAAAAAATTCTAAATTCATCTGATCTGAAACACATCCCATTGTCAGTGATCAATCTTATTGGTGTACCAAATCTGGTAATGATGTTGTCCATTAGAAAATTTGTCACAACTCTACTTTTAGCCTGTTTAGTTGGGATTGCTTCTACCCATTTGGTAAAATAATCAGTGGCCACCAATATCCACCTATGTCCTCCACTTGATTTTTCTTGTATCTCTCCAATGAAATCAATTCCCCATTGATGAAAAGGGGCATCAGCCTGCAAGGGTCGAAGTGGCAAAGCTCCCTAATACTTCAATTTTCAAGAGAATTTCTGGCAGGCTTCACATTTTCTTACATATGTAAAAGAGTCATTAAAAACCTTTGGCCAGTAATATCCTGCCCTGAGAATTTTATGTGCAATCGTCTTTGCTGAGTAATTCCCTCCACAAACCCCTTCATGCATTTCACTTAAGACACATGCTTGGCTTGTGATTCATCCAGACATAACAATAGTATACCATTCTTGTTCTTCCAAAACAGATCTCCATCCATGAAGACATACTTAGATGCTTGCAACTTCAAAGTTCTTCTCTGGCTGTCACTCAATCCCTCTAGATGTTCAACTCGAATATTTGATGTAGAAAGTCATTAGCCATGGCTAGCCTCATGCCTATTTTGATATATTACACCTACTTGATCCTGATTTGTACCATGATAGTGACATTATTGATGATGAGATGATTATGATGTTTATATGTAATGGATGATATGATGATGTATGGATGATATGGATGCACATGATTTGATATGATGATGCTTTTATGATTATGCAAATAGATGATAAATGTATGGTTTATGAGATGTTTAGAATAACCAATCTATACTATGCAATGATGTGGATGAATGCATGTGGTATGATATGCATTATGTAGTATGGTTTTTGGATGTAGGATGGATCCATTAATGATGATTTATGATTAACTTTCATGGTACCATGTTAGCGCGAAAAGCAAGAGATAGAAGAAAACATGAGATTCCAACAAGACATGAGATGATGATGATTACTTGCCGAGGAGTTGGGATTTTAAAAGGGCCAATTACCTTATGTTTGATAACACATGTAAGCACAATGCATCAGGGTATAAAGAACCAAGATGGCATTGTACCTAATGCGATGGAATTTGACTCAACAAACAGATAGGAGTATTCTTGTTCACACCTGACATACGGAAACCTTGCTAGGACGTACCTAACAAAGCAAGTATTCGCCAAGGTTATATTACAAGAACATCCAACAAGAACAACAAATAAAAAGATAATGATCATTGCCCCATTCCTATATCTCTAAATCCTTCGCTTGGATATCATTGAGAGGTCCTTGGAATGAGCGCAATAAGATAAATTAAAAGAAAAGATCAAGTACACAAATAAGTCAATGTTCTTCATACCTTCAACCAAAGGGATGTGTTTTGATAGGATAAGAATCCAAGGTGATATCCAAAATGATGGCCATTGTCGGAACGATATATCCTAGGACATGCATTGTATAGGATGGTGATGGTTTGATAAGTTGATTGATAGGCTGTTGATATAAAGTTGACTGACATGTTTGAAAATGATCAAAAGTTTGATTTTGTTTTAATTGTTTGTTGTTTCGATTTTGATTTTACGATTGAAGCTTGCTTTTGCTGATTGTTGTGATTGTTTCTGTCTGTGTTGCAAAAGGATGAAGGTGACGATCAGTTTATTATGGATGATTGATTATTTCAAGTGAAATCGAGATGAGATGGATGGATTTTTTTTCTTCAGATATTTGGATGTTTTTGACATTTTGCAATGTTTTGATGCTGTTTTTTGGGTTTTTGGATTTTTCAAAATGTTTTGATTTTTGATTTTTCAAATGTTTTTGGATTTTGTGTGTTTTTTGGATGTTTTTGGATTTTGATGTCTCGGGGGCTAATCAAAGATTAGCCTTGCCTACGTTTAAGCTCAGAGATGACATAGTTCAGATTTTCAATGTTTTTGATGTTTCCTAATTTATGGATGTTTTTGGATTTTTTGATATTTTGGATGTTTTTGGATTTTTCGATGTTTTGGATGTTTTTGGATTTTTTGATGTTGTGGATGTTTTTGGATTTTTTGATGTTTTGGATGTTTTTGGATTTTTTGATGTTGTGGATGTTTTTTGATTTTTCGCACGATTTTGACAATTTGGATATGGATATGAATGATGATATCAGTGCTTTGTTTGGGCTTTTTGTTGAAAACCAAGCTAAGGTTGATTGATCTGATTGGTGGATTGATGACGATGATAACATTGTTGATGATACACAACAATGCGAGGATTTGATTGATTTGATTGATGATGATAACATTGTTGAGGATGCACAACAATGCAATCATAGTGTTAAGCAACACACGGATTGAGATGTCGATCAGATTGATGATGATAACATTGTTGAGGATACACAACAATGCAAGGATAGTGTTAAGCAACATAGTGATCGGGAAGGATATCCCAAGATGATGGACTAATTGGATTTGATTGATCATAAGTTTGAAGCTTGATTTGGAACAAAAGTTGTTCAAATGATTTTATGTGACGTTTGAAGTGTAAATTAGATGTGACTGATAGTGATTACTTGGATTGATGTTAGATGAAAGATGAAGCTTGATAAGGGATGTTTGTTCATCAAAATATTCCATGGGCTAGTGATTTGGATTTTTTCTCCAATTTGGTTTCATGTTTGCCAATGTTCGAATCGCCACATAAGTCAGAGGATATAGATCAAGATTTATTCTCAAAGCAAGATGTAAATATCTGCCCCCAATGTCTAGCAATGTGCGGAATGTGATGTGTGGATGCTTGGATAGGTGTACGGATGGATGGATATGGACTATCTTGTGATAATATAAGGTGTTCATATAAAGAATGCTCATTTGGATAATGCTTCATGGCTCAGATAATGTTGGATAGGATAGGATCAATGAAAATGGCCCATGTCAAGATGTTTTACCGTAAGCACGTGTAAAGTGTGCCCCAAACTTTCATCAAGATCAAGATAACTTGGATGATGGATGCAGATGGATAAAAATGGATTGGATAAATGGTTCATGGATGAATGGATTTATTATGGATGATATGGATGGATTGTTGGATTTATTATGGATGGGATGAGATGCTTTCATCTGAACTGGTGCATGTAGATGCTCGATTCTACACATGATGCCTGCTTGCCAAGTTTTCATCATGGTCTTGCCCAAAGCGCTGCCCATGTAGTTTTCACTGGAGGATGATTTTTTCTTTACTATTTTAAATCCTTTTTTCTATTTTTTTTGGATTTTTTGCTTTTTTTGCTTTTTTTTGTATTTTTCTGAAAGATTTAAAGCTCATGCTGAATCACCTGGTGGTGTTGATGTAGATGCCCCTATCATAATGTGCCATCGATATCCTGCTCAAAGAAGTTGCTTTGCTAAGATACGTGCACTTGCATACAAATTTTGAGATTTCTGATCTGCTTCGTCAATACCAGAGTTAACTTTGTCTTTGTGTGCACATCGCGATAGAGTACCTTCAGAATCCTTATGATGAAGGGTCATTGTCAATACCTGGTTAATTTGAGAATTGGATATCATGCGTGGAGGTGTGGATGGAGTGTGTTTAGGGATAAGGGATGGATTGGTTGATAGCTTGGAACCTTTGACTCTCCAAACTTGGGAAGATGAGCAATGATGGGTGGATACAAAAGTGTACATAGAATTAGGACCAACTGCTTGATACACTTTGTACGTCGCTTGAAAAGCCTACTTTTGCTGTTGTGGACATCTTTGATGGATACTTTTCCCTTTTTTATTTTGCCCCATAGTTTCTTTGACTGATGGAGTTTGATAGGGATAATCTTTCTTTGTATGCTTTGGTATCCATATGTATTTGATTTTCCCATTATGCTTCTCAGCTTCTTTTGCTTTGATAATGTTCTTCGTACTTTGACTCAAATCTTCCTTTTGATGTTGGTCCCAATTCATGGATGGGGTGATGGGTGGATGAAGATTCATGATGTGGCTGGTTGTAGTATTGGCAATGGTTTCATCATAAGGACTCTTTGTGCTCCCTATGTTGATGTTTGTTTGAGATGAAGTTTCCCCCAGTATGGTGGTAGTAGTACCTTCATGCTTTGATTCTGCCTATTCTAAGAGCTCCTGTTTAGAGTGCATTCTCTGATAAATGACCACCATAGATGATGTTATTTCAATTTGTCGCTCTGCTAACTCTGGATTATACTATTCTGTCTGATTTTCTTCTTTGAGTGGATAATGTTCGATATCTTTATTCATGATTTCCTCAATCTGAGTTTGGGATATATCCAATCCTAATGTTCATAACTCCGTTTGACTGTAGGAGTTAATAATTTGCTCTTTTTGTGTAACAATGTCCGAAATAAAGGGATCATGTTCTGAATGACGATCATCTATGTTTCCATCCAAAGAAAGCATCTCATGGGTAGATGGGGGAGTATGTGCTACATGGATATGATTATCTTGCATAGATAGGAGAGTGTCCATTATATCATTGTAATATCTTGTAGATACAAATTCTTGATCTTCAAGAATGATTTCGGAGTTGCTTTCGACATGCTTTGGATCAAGTTCTTGACATGGATAAGCTTCAAAGGATGGATTGCTTACAAAGGTTTCTTGGGTGTCATCATTAGACATGGTAAGTGGTTCAATATCTTCAAGTGTCGATTTTAGGGTTCCTTCAGTATATGTAACCATGAGGTCAAAGGGTGTCAACATGTCTTGGAAAGGACCATTGCTAGACCTTAATGGAAGATTTTGATCTTGCTTTGGAATAAATTCTTGAGATATGTCTTCTAACTCATAAGGCGATGTAGAGACATTTTCAACATGATCATAGGTGAACGGATCGTGCATTATGTCAATAGGATAAAATAATCCTAACACTCCTTGAAAGAGATCACTAAAAAGTGGCTCTTGATGTATAGTGAGTTGATCATCAAATTGTGTAGATACATCCTCAATGTGCTCCTCGATGGAGAGATTTTGATCATTGTTTTCAACAATTACAGTGGAGAGATTGTGAATGTCTTCGACCATAGAGTCAAGTGATGTTGATATTTCTTGAATTGGCTCATCGTTGAGTATTGTTGGTGGATTTTGATCGTGATTGAAAAGTGACTCTTGACATATGTCGATTTGATCATTAGATGAAGTAGACATAGCTTCAAGGTGCTTAGTGATGGATTGATCTTGATCCTTGTTCTCAACAGTTGTCATTTTTTTTGTTTGTGCTTGTGTTTGTTGAGTAGCTTGAGAGGCTTGTTGCACTTGTTGAGCTTGTGTTGCTTGTTGCATGGCTAGATATTGTTGGAATCCTTTTTGAAAAGCAGCTTGTAATGTTGCACTGTATTGGCTTGATGTGGTGGAAGTTGGTGGTGGTGGGGATGGTGGTGGATTCAGAATCATGTTGGATGTAGTGACAAGTGTTTGAGATACACTCGGAGCAATCATGGTAGTGAGGGGTTGAGATGTGATGGGCGTGATAGTGGTGGTTGGAATGATTGAAGGGATAGTGATGGTTGGAATTACTGAGGTGATAGGTCCTTGGGAGACCATATTTTGATTTATTAGGATTGATGTTATTTTATTAGATACCATCTGTTGGTGCGATGTTGATGGTATATTCAAAGGATTTGATGTGATGGCTTGATTGGTGTTAGGTGGATTGATTTGGATGGAGTGATTGGTGCTAGGTAAAGGGGGAATCCCTAAACCAAGGAATGATATGGGTAATGGTGGTGGAGATTTCCCTTGGCGCAATGCCTCAACTATTTTGGAAAGTGCTGCAATTTGATCTCACCAAATTTGATCTTGATTTTGATCTTGACTCCCTTGATATAGTTGATTTGGTTTTTGTTCAAGCAGATTTGGAGTGTGTACTTGTGTTTGATTTTGGACAATGTTTTGATTTGGGATTACACTCAGATTTGGCACGATAGGTTGAAGTTGACCATTTTTCATGTTTGGAATATTCGTATGATTTTCAAATGTATCAATCCCAAAGTTTGTCAGATTCATGTTTCAAAAACTTGTGCTTGGTACATTCTCATTTGGCTTGTAGGGATTTGGTGTATGATGTTGTTCGTTTGAAGGCTCATGCATTGATTGTTTGGTTGACAAATTTGTAGGTTTGGATTAAGATCTACCATTGGGAAAGGTGTCCCAAACTTTGATTTGGGCATACTCACATTTGTTGTACTATTTGCATTTGTCAAAGGTAATGATCCCATGTATGGTTTGTATAGATGTGAGTGTTGATAATCAATCGGTATTGTAAGGCTTTGAAAGTTTGGTTGGTTTAGACCACTCATCGTGTATGGATCAAGTTTATATTCCATGTTTTTCTTGTGTTTTGACCTTGTTGTAAAAGTGACCTCTAAGGTGTTTAGGACCAATGATGAGATAGAGGATGAAAATGGATGAATGATATGAGTGTTGAACGTTTAGGAACTTTGGATCAATGCTAGACTTAGGGTTTTATTTTGATTGGTTTGATTTGGATAATGAACTTGTAAACCCTAAAATGTTGGTTGTGATCTTAGGATGAACTTGTTTAAAGGGGTGCTAATTTAACTAGAGGTATGAGAAAGGATACATTCCCATAGTCCTAACTAAATAAGGTGATTTTGATTTTGATGATTTACCCAAGTCTAGAATGATGTTTCCAAAGTTCCAAAGTTGCTTGTGGGATGGGATGATAAATGTTTGAAATGGATGAAGTGTTTTATTTTGATCCTAAATGAACCTAAGAAGGACTTATTTACAAGGCCAAGGTTTTGAAGAACATGCTTTTCCCTTCAAACCAAAAGATCAATGCTTGCTCAAAAGACCATAAGACAAAAGATACACAAGCACATGTGTTGGATTCAATTGATTTCATCTTGATTAGTGAATTTCTTTTACTACAAACACTTTCTTGATGATATTTTCAAACTAAATGTCCAATGTCCTAACTTCTTCAAATACCACAAGATATGTCATGTGGAAATTTGATGAACTTAAGGCAAGGGTTTTCCTATTGTTTACTTAAGGAGACAAATCGAGATATAATCCAATGTTTAGAAACCTCTAAGGATGTGAATCCCAAGGGAAAGCAATAACATATGGATCAAGTCAATTGTATTTGTTTCCAAAAGGGTTTGAAATTTGGATGATGATGTTAAGTGTTTTTTTCATGATGTTTTCGATCAAGAAATGCATTTTGTAACCCAAAAATAAGTACAATCCTATGGATGTGAAAGACAATATTTGTTGGATTCCCACTTGGACAAGTCCAGCTACGCTTATCTCTAGCGAATGGTTAGATGCTTGACCCCATTGGCTCCCCTCCATGACACTCACTTATACGGGACAGCCAAGCATCAACACCCATGAAACTCCCATGGCATGCTTTCCATTTCTACTAGAAGACCGTAAAAGTGTGGGGTGGCTTTAGAACGACCGTTCTTGCACCAACAAATAGATTAAGGATTTTGGAAAATTCTAGCACATGGGTTTTAGTAAGGAATTTCCGTTCGTAGGAGTTGACCCAACGTGGCAAGAGTCCCCTTTCGGATCCATCTTGTCAGAGTCAACCGCGTGATATTGGCGTTTCTTCCAATATCCACATTTATATCCCGGCTGGAAATACTCTTGGCTTTAGAGTGTTACCAGTTGAGTCGTTTCCTTGGGTGAGTACTTTTTCCCCAAGGCAGGCCCTCTAGGATAAACAAAAGTGAATGAAGAACAATATTCATAGCTCGATCAATCCTTGTTGGCAACAAGGAAAGAGAATGTACGCAACAAAGTCCCCACTCACACTCGCACAATAGTTTGTTCAATTTTAAGCCCAAATCAAAGTGTGGAGGTGATTGCTTTATCTCATTCCAAAGTCATGGAAAAGGCCTTTTGATTCTCAAGATCGCTATAAAGCGCGAGAGAAGCGCATACGTCCTTTTCCAATGGCCTTAGTTTAAGTAAGCCCTCACAAACAAACAAAGCTACACTTGTTCGTTTTAAATCCTCAAAGCAATATGTGAATTCATTTTAGAGCACCAAATGAAGTGTGAGACATTTGTTCCATTTGTTAATCCCATAAATAAAATCTAGTAAGTTGTGATCCTAAAGTTTATTTTAGCCTTTGCAAGAAATGGAAAAGCTTCTTTTTAAGCCCAAATGAAAACTAGTGTCCTAAGAAGGAGAAGGTAACAAATTCTTAAAGAAGTGTTAAACAAACACTAAAGTGTTTAAAAACACTTTGATTGAACAAAATATCCTTCCCATGCTTCTCCTTCTTTTGATTTCGATTCCCAACCTACAAAAGTGATCAAAATGTTAGATGAGATGAAAAACAAAAGGATATAGGGGTTAGATGAATCATTTACCAAAACACCCTAAAACTTAGCCAAGTTATCATGTGTTTTTACTTTAGATGCAAATATGAAAATTTTAACTCATTAATAGTTAAGAAACACCTACATCATTGGATAGCTTACGAAATTCTACCCTATTTAAAAAAAAAGCATAAAAAAAGACCTTCATATGACCAAGATATGGTCATTTTAAAGCTGACTCATGGGTGCTAAAATAGTGATCATGGGCGCTATAACAGTGATCATGGGCGCTAAAACACTGATCATGGGCGCTAAAACATTGATTATGGGCACTAAAAGAATATTAAAGAGTGCTAAAAGAACATTAAAGAGTGCTAAAAGAACTGTAAAGAGCACTAAAATAGTTGTAAAGAGCGCTAAAATGACAAAAAAAAAATTTAAATGTGTTAGATTTGTAATTTCTGCCCTCCTTCTAGCGCCAAAATGTGAATCCCTAATCCAAATACCTGCAAAACACAACAAATGAATACATTAGGAGATCAAATGCAAGCAAGAACAAGGATTCCCCATGAAATCCATTAACAAAACTCAAAATAGGAATGAAGAGAAGAAGATAATGAAAGAACAAGAAAGTAGATTAAATCCTATTGAAAGCAATGAAAACTGTTGATCCCATGGGGGAATTGGTGCCAATTTGATGTGAAAATTGGCCCTTTCCCAACTCCAATGATGTAATGTTGATAGATGGTGAAGAGTGTTGATGAGTGATCCAATTTTGTGAAGATTCAAATGTGCTCCAAGATGAAAACCTGCATAACCTAGCTATGGATGGATGAATCTTTCAAATGCTTGAAGATGAATTTGAGTAGAGTAAGTTTATTCAAATTGTGGATGATAAAATGAGGAGAGGAGCTCTTCATTTATAGGATTTCAAGATGGATGAAAGCCCAAATTTGAGCAATGTGGGAATAACTTTCATCCAATGATATGGTGCCACTTGTCAAGCTATGAATGGATGATGGTTGTGCAAGATTTTGGGAATGTGCCAATAAATGCATGAATTTGAAATTCAAATTTTTTGAAATGACTTTTGAGAGGGAAGGGAAAATGCAATAAATTCCACTTGGCTCAAGACAAAGGACATGTAAGATGGAGTTATTGCCTTGTTGGAAGGACATGTCAACTCACATTTTTGAATTCAAATTTGGGAATATTCCTTCAAAGATGCCTTGTGAGGAAAATAGAGATTTAATAAATCAATTAAATCTATTTTCATGTGCAAGTTACAAAATCTAGAGGATGGGACATGATAAGAGATTAAATTAATCAAGGGTCAATTAATTTAATAGGATATTAGATGATGTGACTTATTTGACTTAGATTTTAGGATTTATTTAAATCAAATAATGAGAAGAATGTGATAAGATATTAATCAAATAAAGATTTTGATTTATTTAATTAAAAGGATTTGATGTTTAGATTAAATTAAATAAGGCTTTAATTTATTTAATTTAATAGATAGACTTAGAGATTTAATCAAATAAAATTGATTATTTAATTAAATCAAAAAATTAGATCAAGATGATTAATTTAATTAGCAAGGGAAAGTGACTTAATTAGACAAAATAATTTATTTAATTAAGAGACGAATATTGATGAATTTAATCAGATAAGGAGATTTAATTAAACGGTTAGACCGAGGGATGATTCAGGATGAAACGATGTTAGTGGATCAAGATCGAGTGTGCGATCAATCTGTATATTTTTGATGTCTACAGTATCATCTGGGCTTTCTCCTGTTCTTCTCTCTCTTTTCTCTGAGATTCAAACCATGCTTTGATTTCTTCATAAGTTAAAGATTGATAATCATCTTGAGGAGATTCATGATCAGGAGGTCCATTTTGATTACCTTCCATTTTCAGATCATACTCATGTTGATTTCTGATTTGTTCAGCCTCGAGTTTTGGTCTAAACTCAGCTTGTTTCTGAGGATCAGAAAAGGGATTTCTTTGATCTTCTGGGGTATAAGGCTTTTCACTTGAATTATCTCTCCATGTGTCATAACCGTCATATGTTTCACAATGTGGTATCGATGCTTTGTCTTTTTTTGTCATGCACATGTCCTCATTTATCCTTTTACCCTTATCAATCTTATCATCCTTGTGTGTCCACTTACTACTGCCAGCAGGGGCTCCAGTATGACCTCCCCTATATTGAGATCTTCTTCCATTCATATTGAAATATTTTTATCAGAGTCGCCACTCATTTTCTTAAAAGTGAGAAAACGCTTAATGTTTCTTATTCCTAGCAGAGTTTGTACAAGGTTTCTGACTCTATGATTAAGGCTCTGATTCTGAGTGTGTCCCCAGCAGAGTTGCGAATTTTTTAGCTGTCAAAAATGTAGGTAAGGATACCTCAAGAGGCTGCCAATCTCTTGGTACGTTTTAGGGTAATAGACAAAGCCAAATGGTTTAAGCTTTCTACTCTTTAGGTGCTGCTAGACCTAGGCAGGTGTGCCTATATGAATTGGGTAGACTTTACTTATGATCTTCTTTCTTATAGTGATTTGTCCACGATGGCAGATGAAAATGGACAAATAAAATAAAATTTGGTATATATTGTATAGCAATATTCAAAACTAAATCCTAATATGTTCAGTTAACAAATGTAAGAAATGAATGAAACTGAATGATGAAAAGTGCAGAGACTAGTGCCTTATTGGGTATGCAGAGTCAAAATGAAATCTAAATGGGTAACTTATTTTTGGAAAACACTCAAATTGTTTGGCATATGTTTTTGTTTATAACTTGTATAAACATGGAAGACTGTGACTACCAAGTTCTTCTTAATGATCCAGATGAATTTCCCTGATTACTGTGATCAATTAAAATGATTTAATCTTTCCTTGAAAGAACCAATCAATCAACCACATAGATACAACAAATGTGCACTGATAAACTGAATATAAACTTGTTACATCAATTTAAATAACCAAAAATCATCAATCTTGGAGAGAACTTCAGTAATACTTTCAATGAACACAACAGACAATTGACATTAGAAATACGCTGCCACATCAACTAATTCTCATTAAAACCTCCATTTTGTAATCATACATCGTAGTCTCTGTTTTGTGGAAATTTTTATCCAACTGTATATTATCTACCCTATATTCTATTCTATTCTATCTCCTTTCTTTGATTTACAATTAAGAATGAATATTTATACATTTGTATCTGAAAAGACACCTCGCTTCACATTCTCATGTCGATAATTAGCTACATTTGAGCCCTGCCATTATTCGCTAAGCATTCGCTAAGACACCCGAAGTCATACCGATCCTCAATGTTATACCGATTGTCATCCATTTGTTCACCGCTATGATGTCATGTCGTCTCATCGACAATTTGGGTCTCGCCAACAATTTCCCTTCATCATATGTGTTTCGCTGTAACATTATGTTGTCGGGGAGACATCCCATATACTATACTTTGTCTTACCGAGAGGTGTCCTTTTGTCTCATTCACTTCGCGCTATGATCTAATCATTTGCTCACCGATGCAACAATACTTCAGTGTGACAACATGTCGGTAAGACTACAAGACCTCACTCCGAAGACCATCGATATGACTCATTCGCATTGTTGGCAAGACCAGAGCCATTTGCCAAGACCTCACCCCGATAACCTTTTAATAGAGTCCTTTTGTGTTTTGTTGGCAAAACTAGACGTGTTCGCTAAGACTTTACTCCGATGCACCTTAGTCTTACCGATATGTTCTTTTTATTGTTGGTCAGTAAGACATGAACCATTCGGTGAGACCACATACCGAATATAAAACTCCTGCCGATACATTGTTCAATGTCAGTCGGTGAGACATAATGTGTTCGACAAGACCATATACCGAAGACATATTTTTTGGCCGAAGTGCGTCATCGAGCCCCGGTCGGTAAGACATGATGAGTTCGCCATGACATTACATCGATGCAATAACACTTGCCGATGTAAATCTTCTGTCGTCAAGACAATGTGTTGTGTCCTGCCGATAGGTGCCTATAGATGAATTCTGATCACTGTGACACCAAAGAAGTGTTGCCGATAGTCTGCAACCAACGTATATCAATAGAAAATGCAATATGGATCGGGGAGACCCTGATAATCTCTTGCCGATATGGATCATAATGTGAAATATTCAAGACTAGATGGATTCTAATGGATCATATGACAAAATATGAACAAGATGCGATGAGGATGGAACTTTATGATTATGATGAGGACTTATTTTGAAAAATCATGAATGCAATTTTTTGTAAAATATTTAAAATTTTACAGTTCTAACACCTTGGATGGAATATTCTGCAACTGATGGACGCTGCTTAGATTCTTAAGAAAATTCTCGCCGATGAATTTATTTGTTCGTCGGAATAAAAATGTAGCTCGAGCTTTGGAAGTGGGGGCCCGCTACTGGTGAATGGCTTTAGGCCAAGTGGCAGATGGAGGTTGGCTTGGGTATAGAGTACCCTGCGACATGCAGTACTGCCTCTGCACAGTGTACCGCAGACTAAACAAATTCCCTTTTTTTTTTAAATAATTTTTTTACAATAAATATCGCCCGAAAAACTTTAATATATGACAAAATTTTAAATCAATATTTAAAAAAAAAAAATTCAAAAAATTACAATCGATTTAAATATACTTTTTTATTTTGCAAATCATACTCGACACAATAATGACAACTTGGGGGCCATACGGCTCCTAGAGCAAATATTTTTTGCCTCACCGGATGACTTGCTCTGAATTGGATGAATTGGTAGTCGATCTTAGGGTTTTTGGTCCTTTTGGACACGATGGCAGGGTCGTATTTGACCTAAAATGCTCCAAAAATGCAGCTACCTTCTGGATCTAGCAACCACTCTTCAGCTTCAAACCCTCATATATTTGGCCTCGAATGTCTGATTTGGATGAAACAAAAGGAAAAATTGACTTTCTCAAACCTTTCGGATGCAATGGTGAGCTTAGATTTGCACTAGCAAGCTCCGATATGAACCTGCAACAAAGTGCCAAAAATGGAATCCCCCAAATCTAAGATATCTCTTTAGAAAAAGACTCTCCAATGACACCCAACTTGCTCTAATACCATGTTAGAATTGGCTATGGATGCCAAGATCTATGGACCAAATGGAAAGCACAAAAGAGAGAGAAAAGAAGATGATAAGAATAAACTATATTCAATGTCAATGATATGATTGTTGTGATTGATTACAAATGAGATAAACCCCTTGGTTATATAGCCAAGGTGAGATGCAAGATGTCATAGGATTATGACAAGTGTCTTAATCATATGACATGAGACAACTAATCAAACTTACCTAGGTTCACATGTAGTAGTTGTCAAAGGATAAGATAACAACTAATGAAAACTAACATCTTCTAGAAAGATTCCTTCCTATGACCTAAGTAAACTTAACTTGTGTAAATAAGTCCCCTAGTAATGAATGAACTAGGTACTAGACTTTATTTACCCCAAAAATATGTTTAGCTTGTTTTGGGTGAAGCCACAATAGTGGTTTACAATTCAAGTGAGGAAGGAAAACTCACAAAAATTGACCCCAAAGCAAAAAAAGTGATTTTGGGGGTTCGTACGAACCTACTAGTTTGAGCGAACCCATTAGGGGTTTGCTCGAACTAGGGTTTGACCGAACCCATTAGGGGTTCATGGGAACTAGGGTTCAATTGAACCGCTTTGAATTTTGACCACCAAAAGGGGTTCGAGCAAACCCATTTGAAGGGGTTCGGTCGAACCTTGGTTCAAGCGAACCTCTAGGGGTTCGCTCGTACGAACCCCCCTTATCCCTCATCCCCCTTGAGACACAAAAAAAACCTAAATTTTGGCACTTTAGAGCTCAGGTTGAGGATGAAAATGGAGGAATCTTCACAAACCCAACTAGAATTAGTTAGTCCTTAGAACAAGCTATCCAATGAATATAATTTTAATATGTTTTATTTTTATCATGTAGTTGTTTTTTTAGTTTTATTAAACATAGGTTTTTCATCAAAAATGAAGGTCTTTGTTCTACACGTGAAAAAATAACAATATTATCAATTTTTTTTTTGAAAAATATGAGTGCACCAGATATTGAAGTCCTTGATCCAACAATTTTTTTTTTGAATTTTGATATATACAAAAAAAATTACGCATTATACGGTCGCGCTATGTTTGAATTGTAATTGGGTTGACTTCGAAACTTGATTAAGGAAAAAATATTCAATAAAAAACTATCTAACCAAGTGTCCTCTAAGCACTAGATATCGAAGTTGCAAATCTAAATTCAAAATAATTAGAATTTTATCTATCATGGAAAAAAAGTTATGCATTATACGGTGTGCGTCACTTTTTAAAAATGTTGTTTTTCTAAAAAAGGATAGTTTTCATGGGAGATGGAAAAAGGAGTACAATCTGAGTCCAAAAATTTTGAAAAAAATATTTTTAGAATCTACAGAAAAATGTGATGAGACTCTATTTTGCATCATGTTCAAATCCCTCACGGTTTAGCCGCTATAGGTGCCCGAATGTGAAGATTTAGTTAAAAAGAATAATTTAAGTGTTTAGTTTGGCCAAAAATTGTAAACCACTATTGTGGGATCACCCTTGTGTGATTATCAATCTTTCTTGTGTATTCTTTCTTAAATACAAAATTGTTCTTAAGTATTTTAATTGCCTCTTAATCTTATAATATATGTCAAGTTATAAGGTTTTAGTAGAATTCTTACAACACTTACAAATCCTAGTTCTACTATTAGTCTAGCTAAGAGTCATGTCCTTCCATTTTTTTATTGGAGTCAATAACAAACCCATGCAAAAGTTCTTGGTGCAATAAAAAATATGAAACAAAAGGCCTATAACATCTTAATAAATTTAGGATATTTAGTTCTCTATTGTTTTTTGAAATGATGAGAGCATATAAATTGACCTTATATTATGGTGGAGTTTTCTATGTAACAATTTAATTCTTTCTATTTTCATAATATAGTTAGTATCATCTAAGGCAGTCGCAAAGAGATAAATTCCATCATCATCCTCAAGAACAACCTTCTAGTTATGTTATTCTAAGGTGTGATTTAGAATGGACCCTTCTCCTTGAAGATATATGGTCTTCTACTATATGAAAAATCAAAGAGCTTTTAGAGGAATGTTAGAGGAAAATACAAAAGATTATTTATTTCACAATCCTTCTCTTGCATTTCAAAATGATGTACGTGAACATATCCAACTTGTACCAAGCACTAGAGAGATTCATGTTTTGTCTCCTTATTTGAGTAAAGGACATTTGGTCATCTTAAAGCATCTAGTTTGTCAATAAAAAGAAGCTTATATCATCATTCAATGTAGAGATATTACTCAAATTTTTCTAGAAGGATTTATAGTTTAGATGAATTAATTAATATATTTAGTCCATCTTTTAAGATATTACTATGTCAAATGTCACCACATAAGGCTAGTAGAGAAAAAGATACATTGCATTACATCCTAAATCTTGCCATCAATTTCTCTGATAGCTAGCTACAATGGATAACCAAGTATGATGACACTAGATTAAATAGACAATGGTAACAAATTTTCTATAAATACAATATGAAATCATTAGAGCTATCATTATGTTTTATAGCTTAATGATGTCTTGGACTTACATGACATCCACTTAATTCTAGATACTGGTATATGGTGAATCCTTGAATGGAACCCAAGATGAGTGTAGTGACATGATATAGATAAGAATATTTTATACAAAATGTATATATTATTCTAGTAACAAAAAAATTAGCTTTTTTCTTGCTTGATCTAATAATTGACAATAAAGCTGAACTAATGGTGTCTTGGAGTGGTATTGTAATGTGTTGTACACATTCACACTATTCTAGGACCTTTATTTAACTAAATCATGCCTTAATTGGTCCTTTGCAAGGGTGTTGTAAAGTGTTGTAACACACTTTCACACTTTTCTAGGACTTATTTTCTTAATTAAGCCTAATGAACCCCTTTCTAAATAAAATGAACATAATGTGTACCTTGTTTAAGTGTTGTAAAGTGTCTTAAAGAAAGTTCACACTTATCCATGTGGTCTTAATTCATTGAATTGGAGTTATTAACCTCCTTTTTTAAGGCCTTAATTTTGACACCTACTGAAGATCTATCCAGACAATCATGAATTAAATATTAAATTATTTCATTGGGAAAAATTTGGTCCTTGTAAGTTGGTGCAGGGGTACCCACAGGCTTTCATGCCCCAAGAGGGGTCAAATGTTAAAATTTTGTTTTACTTGAGTTCATTTCATGAAATAAGGTCTTATAAGGCCATTTCATAGGTGTTTGAGTCAGTTTTGGGTCATTAGGGGTCTTGCTGCAAAAAAATGTAAAATGTTGTCAAATTGCACAATGTGGAATATGAAGGGTCAATGCTGCATAAAGTGAGAATTTGAATAGTTGTATGTTGAAAATTTGGTTCAAAACCATTATAAAATGGTTGTAAATGTTTAAATAGCCTTGGGGAGGTCGAAACCAAGGTTGGTGGTGACATTTTTGAAGTGAAATCAATAAAAGACATCCTTGTTTCTACATTTCTGAACATTAAATTGTTGTTTCAGAGCTTGGTACAGCTGGTATGGTCAATTAATGATCTAAAACCAATTGGAGGTTTTTGTTATGTGAATCTACTTTCATTTTCTTTTTTTTCATCAATTTTTTATCGAGTATTAAGAAAGTTACAAGTGTTTTGGTGAAAGCAGCTAGAAACCCTAGTAGGCCTAATTTGAGGGAAAATAGTCCAATTTTGAGGGTTTCCGTACAAAACAACTGCACCATAGAAAAATGGCCCCTTGTCATTTTCATGGTCTCTTAGGCCTTTCCTCTCGATGTTTGGTCTATCTTGCTTTGATTTATTGATGTAATGTGGCTTGAACATTCACATTAGGTCCTTAAAATTGAAATTATGGTGTCTTATGAAGGTGTTGTGAAGTGTTGTAAAACATTTATACACTTTTCCAGAATCTATTCATTAAAATTCACCTAAAATTCATCTTTTTATTCATCACCAAGTCCTATTTTGAAGTGTTGTAAAGTCTTATAACAAGATTTCACGCTTTTCTAGGCACAATTTCACTATTTGCACTTTTGTTATGCTTTATTTGACCCCTTCATGCCCTTATAAAACTTAATTAAGTGTATTTTTGAATGTAAACCTGACAAACAACATTAAATGCAAGTTGATTCTTGACACTCACATTCAAGTCCAAGGTTGGACTCATTCGCCACCCCATTCGCCTCCCTCTTGGCTCCAATTTCAAAATATTTCAAAATTTCTTTCAGGTTTTTATTCAAAATTACTTGATGTCAGCCTATGATGAGGTATCATTAGGTTACTAAGGCACAAGTGTGTATAAATAAGTGTTTTTCATCTCATTTTAACCCCCAATCATCAAGTTCACTCATTCAAGCATTCAACTATCATTTGAGCACTTTGTATCATCAAATCAAGCATTCAAAGGAAACCATTGATATATCTTCATATTTTCATCAACAAGGGTTTGGTACGTTGATAGCATTTTCATGATATTAGTTTATCTTTCTCTTTCAATTCATCATTTTATTAAGGGTTTGATTACCAAAGTCATATTTGACCAAGGCAAATCCCTTTTCCCTAACCCTTAACCATTTCCCCCCTTTGTGAATGTGTTATGTATGCAAATTTATCAAACATTTAGGTGTTGAAAAGTGGAGAAGTCAACAAAGTGTTTCAAGTCAATCATTTCACATTTCAAGCTTGGAGAAGACTTTTTGTCCATTTTTTGTAGGTCTAACTTCGTCAACCCGATAAGCAACAAACCTCAGATCTGGTGCTACAGAATTGTCCCCTAATTTCTCATAATTTTGGGAGTGGAATGATTCACCATTAGTGGTGAATGAGTCCCACCTTAAGGCTTAAAATCTAAGTTTTGTCAGATTCTAGATCTTGACGCTCAGAAACCTGTTCTCGACAGTTTTTATCACAAGCAAAACTGATTCACCATCAGTGGTGAATGAGTCCCACTGCTGATTTTCTATGATTCCAGACAACATTCAAAATATTCCAGATTCTCCAATTTTTGCCTAGGTGCACTCTGATTCAACCCTTTTCTTTTTTGTTTTGCACTTGTTCATTTATAGTTCATTGTTTGCAAACGTCATTGTGTATTCAAACATTGCATTAATCTTAGGTTTTGCATTCATAATCAATCAAAAAGTTCATTTAGTTGCATTCATATGATCATTCCATTTATTCTTAATCACATCATACATTTCCTAATTTGAGTGAACCTAGCTAGATTCTTTGGCCCTTTCTTTCTCCTTTTAGGTGAAAAACCCTAGAAGAGCTAGAAAGACCTAGGGTGCCAACAATCTACAGTTCATTTTGGTGAACCTGCATTTTGAACATATCAATGTTCTAATTCCAATTGAATGATCCTACATCTTAGACTTCATTTTCATCAACATTCAATTAAGGTATTGTTTTGTTTTTGTATCCTAGGGTTTCTTAACTTGCATTAGTGAAAGACTCATTTAGATTTTAGTTTTGCATTGCATATCATTGAAAAAACCTACAAATCTGCATCTGCATCTTTCACTTGCATTTGAAAAGGATTTAAAACATTTTAAATTTTCTAAAAAACACAAAAAAAATCTCATAGTTTGACTCATTTGCCACCCTGGGCGAATCAGTCTACATGCACATTCCATTCTGCATTTTCAGGCACTTTCTGGGTATTTCTTGCATTACAATTTTTTATAGTTACTTTATGTTTTTCTTTCTAGAATCTCTATTTGCTTCTATTTCTTGCATCTTAGATTACTTGCATTTATTGTCATCATGGTATTTTCTTTTAATAAGTTTTGGAATTCATTGAAATCATTGGTAGACATGTCCAATTGTTCTTTGGTTGTGATCCTAGTGACCTTGAACTTCCTTGTGCTCCTTCAACTCCTCATGATTTTCCTCCTCATGATGTTGAAATCATTGGAGAAGATGATGCTAGCATAGACAAGTTCTTAAATGAATGTATTGATAACCTTGAAGCCAATGCAGCCTTTTATCCATCCATGAAACCACCAAATCTTCCTACTATTGCACCTCTTGATCACTTTGGATACCTACATCCTGAAACTCAAGAGGAACCTAAGATCCCTCAATCAAGTGGACCTACTACTTCTCAACAAACACATTCTCAACCATGTTATGATCACAAATTTACAAACACTCCCATCAACCTTGAACAAACATATGGAAAATGATTTCCTATCCTTAGTAAATAAGGCTGTGACACAACACATGAACATAATATTCACCAACTTCTAGAACAAAAACCAACCGAAGAAAACACAACAGAACTAGGATATCAAGATCCTCATCCTGATAAGCCTCTTTTTGAATATTGGAACCTTTGCGATGATGGTACTGTGATCTTTGATCCTCCTCCTAACTTGAATGTTCTTCTTCCTCCTAAGCAATCTTTGCTTAACTATCATGACCAAGCAAAATACATCACCCTTGATCCTATCACACCACATCTCATCTCACCTATTGACAAACCTTTTCAATTACTTTGTCCTCCATCTGATAATGACAAAGCTTTGCAAATACTTCTTCATCATGGTCTTATCAATCTTCCACCCCCTACTAGAATCAAACATGTCAAAGACAACACAAAGTATTGTTCCTATCACTGCACCCTCGAACATCACACTAATAAGTGTGAAGCTTTACAACATATATTGGACCAGCACAAGCAAACTAGACCTACTGAACTCATTGGATAACATTTACACTTCACCCAATACCCCTCTCATCATGCCATAGTTGAAGAATCTTTCATTCTCACTATTGCATGATCCTTCACATCACCCATCTCAGCTCATTCTTGCCTCTCTACCTTGTGGGGGGCAAGAAGTTGTTAGCCTTATCCTTGTAATGCATTTTTCTTTGTCTCTTAACTATGTTATTCCTTTTCTGCTTATATTACTTAAGATTGAGAAACCAGTAACTTAGTTAATGGTTGACTTACATTTGCATTACTAGCTCATTCATTTTATGTGCATACTGTGTTCCCTCGTATTGTGAATTTTATGTTCCCTCTCTTTGTACACTTCTTCTATTCGTACCTCTATTCTTCTCTATGTCATGCGTTTTTTCTTTTGTTTTGTGTTTTCCTTCTAGGGATGATGCAAAGTGTTGAGATTGTAATGTCTCTCCCATGTTGACCCAAAAGGTACTTTCCTTTTTTGCTTTTGTTTTATGTTCTCCTTTTAGGGATGACACAAAGTGTTGAGACACCCTATGTCTCTTCCATGTTGACCCAATCAGTCCCTTTTCCTTTTTTCTTTGTCTTTTCTTGTGTTTTCCTTTTGGGGATGACACAAGGCATTGAGACCAAAATGTCTCCTACATGTTGACCCAAAAGATTTTCCTTTTCTTTTGCCTTTTTGTTTTCTTTTGCTTGGGTTATCCTTTTGAGGATGATGCAAAGCATTGAGACTACAATGTCTCTTCCATGTTGACTCAAAACAAACTTTCTTTTTCATTTGTTTTCACTCTCTTTATGCCATTCTTCCAGTTCTATGTATTCAGGGAATGATGATAATTCTGAGCTATTTCATAAAAACATTGCAGCAATGAACATACTAACCCCAAATCCATAGATCCCTTATGTGTTTGGTGTATTCTTTTTTGGGGGGCAACTCCCTTTTCCTTTGTTTTCTTTTTGTATACATGGTGTAGCGAGACTTGGAAACATATGACTTGGCATAGGGGATTTCCAAGTTGGCTCTTATGTCTTCTTGCATTTTCTTTCCTTCCTTACTTTAAAGTAATTGCTCCTAGACCAATGTGTAGCAATTCCTTTAAAGTGGGGGGCATACATTAGCATCATTGCATTTGCATTCATGGTTCCTAGTGCAGCCTTGTCACTTCATACAATGCATTTTTCACTTTATGGATGACATTGGGTGTGATGTCCTTCATAAGTGTGATCTCTCTTAGCATATTACATTCCTCTTAGCGGCCTGATGTGATGCACTACATCCCCTAAGTTGTGGATATATTATGAACTTTGATTGGTCCTCTCTTGGAGACATTAGACATAATGTTCCCTAAGTGACAGACCTTGCATGAACTTAACAAGACTCCTTTGAACATCTTTTATACTATTACATTTTACATTTTTCCACCTTGCATAACACAACTTGTATGCTTGTGGTACCCTTGCCATTCGTTCATGAGTTCTAAGAATACAAAGCTTTTCTTGTCTCATGAAGCACGAACCATCATTTTCCTTTATGGTGCCTTGTTAAAGTTATCAGGAGGTATAACTTTAATATGGTTGAGTGGGAAGGCCATTCAGTGGCACAACTTTCCCCATAGCCACCTATGTGTTTGTGGGTACATGCCAACTAGCGTATGTACTTCACCTTTTTGGGTCTTCTCACCCAACGGATTACCATGAGTTATATCGCCCCAGAGTGAGTATGCATTTTTCTTTTTCAAAAAATTAGCCTAGATCTTATCGACAACTAGTTGGATGAACGATCAAAGCTTTCATTTCTTTCTCATCATCCTATGTGTTCCTTTTTTCTTATGCTTAGTTTTCCATGGGATCTTCATCTTGGGGGTTTGATCACCCCTCTTGATCATTGTCATTCCATCTTGCTAACGTAAGCACATTGAAACCTCTTTCTTGATATTCATGGCTACTTTAGTGTGAGTTTGAAGCAAGTTCATCCTCTCACTAAAGTGGGGGATAAATGCACCATAGAAAAATGGCCCCTTGTCATTTTTATGGTCTTTTAGGCCTTTCCTCTCGATGTTTGGTCTATCTTTCTTTGATTTAATGATGTAATGTGGCTTGAACATTCACATTAGGTTCTTAAAATTCAAATTATGGCATCTTGTGAAGGTGTTGTGAAGTGTTGTAAAATGTTTCTACACTTTTCTAGACTCTTTATTAAAATTCACCTAAAAATTATCTTTTTATTCATCATCAAGTCCTATTTTGAAGTGTTGTAAAGCCTTGTAACAAGATTTAATGCTTTTCTAGGCATAATTTCACTATTTACACCTTTCTTATGCTTTATTTGACCCCTTTATGCCCTTATAAGGCTTAATTAAGTGTATTTTTGAATGTCAACCTGAAAAACAACATTAAATGTGAGTTGATTCCCAACACCCACATTCAAGTCCAAGGTGGGACCCATTCACCATGGGTGGCGAATGAGTCCCTCTTGGATCCAATTTCAAAATATTTCAAAATTTCTTTCGGGTTTTTATTCAAAATTACTTAATGTTGGCCTGTGATGAGGTATCATCGAGTTACTAAGGCACAAGTATGCATAAATAAGTGTTTTTCATCTCATTTTAACCCCCAATCATCAAGTTCACTCATTCAAGCACTATCATTTGAGCACTTTGCATCATCAAATCAAGCATTAATCAAACATTCAAAGGAAACCATTGATATATCTTCAAATTTTCATCAAGGTTTTGGTAAGTTGATAGCATTTGCATGTTATTAGTTTATCTTTCTCTTTCATTTTGTCATTTTATTAAGGGTTTCATTACCAAAGTGGGATTTGACCAAGGAAAATCCTTTTGCCCTAACCCTTAACCATTTCCCCCCTTTGTGCATGTGTTATGTATGCAAATTTATCAAGCATTTACGTGTTGAAAAGTGGAGAATAAGTCAACAAAGTTTTTCAAGTCAATCATTTCACATTTCAAGCTTGGAGAAGACTTTCTATCTATTTTCTACAGGTCTAACTTCGTCAACTTGATAAGCAACAAACCTCAGATCTGGTGCTACAAAATTGTACCTTGATTTCTTAGAATTTTGGGAGTGGAATGATTGGCCATCAGTGGCGAATGAGTGGCACCTTAAGGCTGGAAATCTAAATTTTGTCAGATTTTGGATCCCAACACTCAGAAACCTATTCTTAATAGTTTTTATCAAAAGTAGGACTGATAGTGGCAAATTAGTCCCACTAGTGATTTTCTATTATTCCATACAACATTCAAAATATTCCAAATTCTCCAATTTCTGCCTAGGTGCACTCTGATTCAACCCTTTTCTTTTTTGTTTTGCATTTGTTCATTCATAGTTCATTGTTTGCAAATGTCATTATGTTTTCAAACATTGCATTAATCTTAGGTTTTGCATTCATAATCAATCAAAAATTTCATTTAGATGCATGCATATCATTCCATTTAGTCTTAATCACATCATACATTTCCTAATTTGAGTGAACCTAGCTAGATTCTTTGGCCCTTTCTTTCTCCTTTTAGGTGAAAAACCCTAGAAGAGCTATAAAGACCTAGGGTGCCAAAAATCTATAGTTCAACAACCTACCCTAATTTTAAGATATGTTAAATAAGGGCCAAATGGATATTCAAATCAAGTTTTCTTTCTTGGAGATTAGTTTTGTTCTAAAAGTTATGACCTAGAAACATGAATTTTCTACTCTATTTCAAGCCTTACTCAAAGCGTAGCAGCAAATTTTTGGCTTTGTTGTTCCAAAACAATGACCCATACATTTTGAGTATTTTTTAGAACTTCCAAATGGGTATCCAAAATATTTTAGATTTTGGGTATGAATTTTGGTTTGAAACTTATGACAAAAATACTTTGTTTGTTGTGCTACAAGGAATAATGACAATTTGTGAAGAAAAACCAATTGCTTGATGTTTAAAGAGTTTGACAAAGGATTGTTTGAGTGAGTTTTTGTTTTTTTACCCTATTTTGCATCATAAGTTGAGCCAAGACCCATTCACCCTTGATGGCGAATGGGTCCTCCCTTAACAAGACCCCCCTTTCTCAATTGATTTGGATGGGTTTTTGGCCTTCTTTGATCTCCCCAAAGCTTGGTCCTAGAAACTTACCAGGATCCATTCACCTTTGGTGGGGAATGGATCCTCCCTTAATGAGACCCCCATTTTTTAATTTCATTCTAGTGGGAATTTAGTTATCTTTCTTTCCAGATCTGGTGTCGGCCTTAATTCTTTGAATTTCGGGGTTAATCTCTTAATTTAGTATAAATAAGGGGTTAATTTACATTGTTTCACCTAAGTGATCTAATATTTTCAAGAGATCATCCTAATACTTTTCAAGAGCATTATAGAGTAGTTTAAGAGCATTCTTAAGTCATTTCAAGGTAGATTTCAAAGGTCTATTGCAACAAATCAAAGTCATATCATCATGTCAAGGGTTTAATGCATTCATGTGTGTTGAGCTAAGAAGTTAATGTTGCATTGAGGATCTATTTACAAATCATCATCCTACATCCAAGATCTACATTCTTCATGGCCACTCCATGATTGATTGTAGATTTTCTTCACAAGACATAATCCAAGGTGACAACATTTACATCGTTTCATGTTCATGCTTCATTTCATCACTTCATTTAATTACCTGCAAGGGGTTTGAATTAGGAAAACCCCCATTCACTAATAAATCAACAAGTTTTCTTGCCCTTGAGTGTGTGTTTGTAGGTTTATAGGTTGAAGATCAAGTTGAAAAAGATTTGAAGCAAAGTTGTTAAAGCTGCAAAAGTTGTCATTCAAAGTGCAAGATCACGGAAAGAGCTCTACATAATTAACTATAGACTTCAAGAACTTGACCATAGGGAATTCAAGAGTGTAGACATCAAGGAACAGGATCCTAAAACCAATTTTTCAAAACCCTAAAAGGAACCATTCGCCACTGAAGACGAATGAGTCCTCCATAGCTCAAAAATAATAACTTTCTGGCTAGGTACACAACTTTTATGCTCTAAAAAACATCCCCCATAGTTTCTATAATAGTTAGGTTGAATTTGTGGTTGTTATTGGCATCTTATCTTACACACAATTGAGTGAAATGCCTCTTAGAAAAATATTGATTAATCATCTTGTTTATTAAACATCCTAATGCAATCCATTTTTTGATCTTTCAATTATGAGTGATAAAGACATGGTGGATCCATATGCCAACCACTATAAATAAAGCTTATTTTTAGTAACAAAGTAAGGACTTACACTATTGGACAAATGGCATGATATCTCTCCTTAGCTTTAGTAAAGTTAGTAGCTAGTTTACCTAGTATTAAATAGGCAGGATTTGGTGTTACTAGATCCTTTGGTCATTGCAAGGTTATAAATAAGCCACTCCCTAAGTCATTTAGGAATCAATTAGTTAGGTAGGCATTAGTTGCACATTGAAAAAATGTTTAATATTGGAAAAAAATAGTACCAAACACTAAAAGAGAGGCACATTATTTTGTAAGTTCATGGTTTAGAGACACATTATCTATTTTACCACTATGTGGCTTTGTGCAAGCTTGTTTCTATAAAAGAAAGAAAATGTGTAGTTATGGAGATTGACTTGTATACCCTTTGGTTTGTTGGACAAGATTGATTGAACATTTCTTGTAAGTTGCATGAGTGAGATGAAGCATGGATTGGGATGTATGGTTACATTATTCTCATTTTCTTTTTCACATGGAGTCTAATTAAAAAGCTTGATGCTTTTGAAAACTTGCACGGAGACTCTGCAAGTGTATTACAATCTTTAATCATGAGATGCATTGAGTGTGTGAGTGATTTTGGAGGTTGCTTTTTCAAAAGGGTTTTCCTAGGGTAAATATTGTGTCATCTTGATTTTAAGTTTGTCTATCAATTTAGATTACAGATTATGAATATTTTTTTGCATATTTTTCTCTCTTGGGGCTATGTGGAAGTAGTTTACTAAGGCTACAAATTTTCTTTCACCAAAGACTTTTAGGGGACCCTTCATCCCCTAACATTTCATAACTCAAATTAGACATCCCTAAATATTTCCTATTTTTAAAAATTAGGTATACGATGGGGATTCTTCCTACCCATTCTTGCATCTTTACAATCCCCCTATAGCCTAGGATGAGGTCAGTGTATATAGAGAACATGTACCCTGGGTAAATAGCTTAAAATCTATCAACACAAGTCTTATTCTTAATTTTTAATTTCAAATTCCTTTCTTTAATTTCAATTTAAAAATAAAATAAATCTCATTCTAAATAAATTTTATATTTTAGAGGTTATTCCAATTTACTTCTTCTCTCTTCTTTTGGCTCTTAAAATTGTTATAGTTAAAATTAATTACACAAAGAGGGTGTTTATATGGAAATAATCTATTGATAATTATAAATTCCTTTTGATAAGTTGGTGAAAATTTTGTGTTAATAATGAAGAGAGGGGTTCAGGTATTAAAGTTGTTAAGTTTTTTATGAAACCCTTTGGCCAAGTTGGTGTACAAATTTATCTCCTCTTCTCAAAACTCTTGGAGTCATAACTTGAGATACAAATATCTCAATGATGCTCAACCCTCAAGTTTTGTTAATGATACAAATATTCTTATGGGTTTAGCTATTTCAGAAGGAATGAAGGCCATAGTAAAAATTATTGAGAGGCATAATTTTTGGAACCTCTAGGATGGTTCTTCTATTTCTTTTTGAAAAGATCATTGGCTAACTCATTCTCCTCTAGATAAAATTCCTAATCTTAGCAATCTTTTTACCCTACTTTTAAACTAGTGGGGATCTAAAGTTAAAGAATATTAGAAATTTAAGGTAGAGAAGTATGGGAACGCTATAATCTAGAACCTTCTATTCATGAGATTGATGAAAGGGATGGTAGTAAAATTTCAATGCTTTAAAAAAAATTAACATCATTTAAAATGATAAAAGAGATTAATTGGAGTGGATTATGACATGAAGTGGAAGTTCCATAGTCAAGGATGGACATAGGAAATTTATTATTGGATAAAGCTGTCCAAATTTTAGACTTTCCTTAGTATAAAATTTGGAAAACAAAAGTGTGGCTGAAGGCTAATGTTTTTCTATAATTTTCTTATCAGTAGAGGACTTTGACTTGGGACTAGCTTCAAAAATGAGATTTCAATGGTCTAGGGAGATGTTGTCTTCATTTAAGAAAGGGAGAGAATAGTAACCATATCATATTCCTATGTGAATATGGTAAAATTTGGCATAATTTCATTGATTCTTGTACTGTTAGATGAGTTTCTTCTATCTCTTTAAGAGATCAAATGAAAGTTTGCCAATCTCCTACAAATATAATTTTTTTGAAGGATTGAATTGGGAGATGGATCTAAGTCTTATGTATGAAAAATTTGGCTTGAAAGGAATAATGGTTTATTTCTAAGGAAAAATCTCTAGATACTATATAACAACAAATCATGCATGTTTACAATTATTTATATAAGAGAAAATTTAAAAATAAAAATAGAGAAGTTAGCCTAATGGATCTTAGTATTCTATGAAATTTACTTGAAATAATTTGGTTCTTTTACCAACAATTTCTAAAAAGATGGAGAAAAATTAGAACAATGTTAATTGGTTCCTTTTACTTGAAGGATAGATAAAAAATCAATTTTGATGCAACTTCAAAAAAATAACCCTAGTTTGTTAGGAGGGGCTATTTTTAGAAACCATAAAGGAATAATAATAGCCTAGGAATTGAATTTTCTATTTATAACATGAGCAATGTGGTCAAAATGGAAGGTATGATTATTGGCTTGCAAATAGAATTATTAACCAACTCTCAACGACTCTTTAATGAAGGCAACTCTAATATGATTATTAATAGTATTGAATGTCTAAGAAGCTAAATAGTGGAGGTTTCATAGTCTTCTTCAAGAAACTCTTGATTTTCTTGACAAATTCTTAAGCATTGGAATCAACCACACATTCTAGGAAGGAAATCAATTGGCAAATTGGGTTGTTAATTTAAGCATCCAAAGAAATTTTAATGGCCTTCAAATCTTGGGAAATGACTTGAGTACTTTCCTTCTTTTTGATGAACTTCAACAATTCATTAAAAAGGACTTGAGTTAATGTTTTTTATGAATGATGCTCCTTATATTACTGTGATCTTTATCACTACTTTCAACAATCATATGATTTTTTCTTGGTTTGAAAGGTTCTAGATGCACATTTGATTGTATTTATTCATTAATTAAAGTTTAGAGTATAAAATGATTTTGAAATTCAATTAATTAGTAAATACAATCAAATGTACATTTAAAGTGCTAGATAGATGATGTCATTTTTTAATTGGCATGAGTCATAGGTTTTCGGTAAACACCTACATTGGTTTTGTTGGCATTCCTCTATTATCCTATGCTCCTATTGGTTGGTCACTATTTTTAGAAGCTAGTACTTCAGTTTTGGGGCTTTCAGTAATGGTTCTTTATCTGGCCGGCACTCCCTTCTTTTCATCAATTCCTATTGAACTATTTTCTTGAGGCAGTGACTCTCAAGAAAACTATAGATTAATTATTGAACAAGAGAATAATCTTGACCTTTAATCCTTTTTGTTTTTTTACTCACTTGATGATCTATTTTCTTTTCCAAAGACTTATTTTGAATATATATTTTTTGAACTTTATTTAAAACATATTTTTGACATTCCCAGTAACATAATTTGGTTACTAGTAAACAATGATATATAAATTTTAAATTATAGTTTACAGAGATCCACTTAAACTGTAATTTCGAAGAATATGTATAATGGATTGCGACAAATTTTACAACCACGAGAGCATATTTTCTGCATGGAAATGAACAGGAGTGCATCTCATAGGTGGATTGCAAGAATATTGCCCCCCAAAAAGAGTATTTCTATTGGAGAATGACAAAAAATATTGAGCATTTCTATATGTCTTACTTTGTTGGACTTTTACAGCAGATGGAAAAAAATAAAGTAATAATAATATTATATATTTGGGCTTTCCCCGCCTGTCAGAACTTATTAAAATTGATTTCAAGTGTACACAGCTAGAAATACAGAAATGGACTCTATCCCATAATGCGTTTAGTAGGTATTCACTAAAGTTCCACCAGGCAGAAACCACCGGTTAGAACAGCGAATACTACTGTTGCTCGAGTCGTGTCTCTATTAAAGTATTTATTATAGAAAATTAATAATAAAATATATTCAATCTCAGAATTCCATATTGTCAGTTTACACTCCTCAGAAAACCTCTGAATTAGTCACTAGGTACAGTACATATATTATGAAATTACCCGAGATTAGTGGATGGCTTTGTATTGGTTTGAACGAACATTTGAAGCCTTTTCAATGCAACTTCCATGGTGGACATGTTCATGTCAGCAAAGCAGACTCTAAACCAGCCAGGCTCCATGCAGTTGAAAGAAGAACCAGGGGATATATTCAATCCAGCCCCGGATAATACCCTCTTCCACAGTTTTAACTCTCCATCCAAATCATTTGATGGAAGCAGATGACTCATGTTTACCCAGCAGAAAAGACCTGCGTTTCCTTCCAAGTGCTTAATGCCTGCTCGAGCAAGCCCTGAGACAAGAACTTTATGCCTCTCTGATAGCCTTTTCTTGTTCTCTCCTACATAATAATTAACAAACTTTAAATCTGAAAGCATAGTGGACAATAAATGCTGAGTCTGGGAAGAAACCATGCAAAAACTGGACATTCTCCTAGCAGCAGTTACTACTGTATTATTATAGGAGTAAATTGTACCAACTCTGAACCCAGGAAGGCCCAGGTCCTTAGACAAACTGTACACTATGTGCACATTGTCTGGAATATAATTTTCTTTAGCCACAATTTCTACAATACTGTAAAACTGTGGAGAAGAAAAGACCGATCCTGAATAAATCTCATCGCATACAAGATGTATTTTCTTCTCCTCTGCAAAATCAAGCAACATTTTCAACGTCTTGGCACTTGATGTTGTACCCAGTGGATTACTAGGATTGGTTATGAGAATTCCTTTCACATTCTTGTTTCTATTGCGGGCTTCTTCGTATGCTGACTTCACTGCAGATTTGGTGATTTGGAAATTGTTGGAGCTGTAACAATGGATTGGAACTATCTCTACACTTGTGCGCCACCTTAGATCTCTGTCAAACCTGTAATGAAAACAATAGTTCTAAGAAACAAACATTTTGCAATTACAAAACTAAACAGACCCATTTAGAGCAAAGAATTGCTAAAATCTCAAAGTTTCTTTCATAAGCTTTATAGTAAGTCCATAGAGTTTAAAAAAAAAAAACAAAAATTATAGTCATTCCATAGAGTTATCCATGAATCTGAAACCTAAATTACCCGGGATAATATGGAGAAGGAACTAAGAAGACATCTCCGGCATCAGCAAGGCAGAACATTAAAACCTCGTTGGCTGCAGTTGCTCCAGCTGTACTTACTATCCTCTCAGGGTCAAACTTCACTTTATTTCCTCTCAATGCCTCCATGAAGTTGGCCATAGCCTGCACCGACCATACTCAATTAGTTAAACCTAATAGTTGAAATGAAGTACGTAAATGATATAAGTTCATTAAAGACATTAACTTTCCACAGTCTATAATAATTGTCTATCTAGTTTTTAGATTCAATTGTGTAAAATTCTGATCAAACTCTTCGATCTAATTCTAGACAAACATTGATATTATAATCAATCAACTAGACAGATAACTTCAGATTAAGTTTAGATAAAAAATTGTGAGAATATATTTTCGAACTGGACCAAGCAAAAAGGACAATATCATAAATAAATCATAGTATCACTTCTTTATAGTTTTTTGAAGTTATAAAACAGTAATGAATACACTTTTCTTCTACCTTTCTAAAATTCGGCAATCCATGGTAGTCCTGATATAGTGCCAAATCTCTAAATAAATCCGGTTTACAAGTAGGTGCGGCTTCTGGATGTTCAGCCAACCACCTTTTCAACAGGTCAAATGATAGCTGCAATCAAAGTATCAGCCATAAGCATAAATACCAATATATCTGTTTCAAATACATACAAATTTCTATTTTAGGCATATTTCTATAGTTGTTAAGCACGGTGAATCATGGGATAGTTCACCTAATTCAGTTGAAAAAAGCCCAGTTTAAAATTTCAGTCTCCATCAAAAAAACTTCTAGTTTTGATAAAAACTTGTATTGACAGTGACAAGAACATATAATAATCTTAAACAATTCAGCTCTTTTCTTCTCTCAAAATTAAAAATTATGATATGGGCTATTTCTGAACTACCCCATTCTCTGCAAGGCCCATCTGGATAACCCCAGATGTATTGAGCAGTGGGTCGTATGGATTACTTCGATACTCTTCCCACCCACCAAAGTAAGGCGAGTCTTCTCCATGTAAACTGCAAGTTGCCCTCTGAGAAACACTCGTGTTTTTTCCATTAAAACCTAAACTCTTACATTCTTCTTCACATATATTCATCTTCATAACTCCCAAACAAAAAAAAGAAATATGCTGAAACTGTCCGTGTGCTCTGAGAATATATATTTAGATATTCTCTTACTACAGCTTCCTTTTAGAGGTAGGAGGACGTACTATAGTTGCAGAGAAACACCGCTAAGTCAATGCCGACAAGTACAGATGTCACGCATCCTCTATTTTCTGAAATATATAGTAAATGTCTTAACAAGATTTAGTGAATGGTAGTATTCTATTAATATGATGCCTTACTACCTTGCCCCTGGTTTTAATATTACCTTTGGCGCCCACATTAATTAGACTAACTCCGTTATAACTGCATTTCTTTATGGCTGTCCTTACACACGAAAAGATGTGATTATAATCAGTCTCCGATTTTAAGCAAAAAAAATCAATACGTTGTGCTGAAAATGGTGAAGATTGAAACCAGTACTTTGTTTAAGTTGTCTGGTCGTACAAAATTGAACAAAGTAGATTTTCCTTCACTCCCGGGAAGTTTTCTGCTCAACTACCTTCCAACAGTTCCTCATCAATAATTTATTTCTTGTCATTGTTTCCTGTTTATTGAAATAGTGTTCCAGTTATCACTTCCTTGATTGTTGTGCAAAGTCCAAATAGAATATAACCTTATGCATTTGGAATTTTTTATCAAACCAGTAGTTCCAGTATTGCCCACAGAAAACCATGGATGGATTAAAATAGGTTTGGCATTATACAGTTATCGAACTTTATTTTCAAGGAAGAGGGTTACCTTTTTTGTTTTTCTTTTTCTTTGGCGCATTGGCCAATTCTGGCTGAACTTCCACTTTTTTAAGAAAAACCGCCACTTTTTTAAAAACGCCCTGAGGATTTGTCACTCATCGATGTTCTTTTGCTTTTGTTTTTATATCTTTCGTTTTGTTTGCACGATCACGTTTTCTTACTCAGGATAGAAATGTTACAAAACTGTCTAGTTTGAGAGTGGAATAGGATAGTTTGGACATTGTAAGAGGCTAGTAGAAAATCTTTCGTATGATACGGGAGAGTCCAAATTTTGGGCCCTCCCAAAATTTTATAGGGTGGTTTCATATCAATTTTTATAATTAGCAAGGTCTCTGTTTATAATTAACGTTTTAGGTCTACATCATTCAATTTTTGTTGAATATTTTTTTGTTGAGGTGTTCAAAAAGACTCCCCGAAAGGATAGACTAGTGGCAGTGCAATAAGTTACAATAATTGTGTACTAAGTTAGGCTTTATTGGTGCACAATGATGTGACATCAAATGATTTATTGTTTTTTAGATTTAAACAAATACATTTCATTTAATTATGAGTACTCATGATCCACACTAACAACTTTAAAGTCACATTTACTAGTACTTTACTATAGAAAATATTGGACATTAAATCAGCAAATGTTGTTGCAACTATTGAAACATTCTCAACTATTAGGCCCTCTCCTCTAATGGTTAATAAAATCAATGTTGTAAAGAAGAAAAACTTTTTTAAAATGATAATTAATATTAATTCAGGGATTATAGAAAATTACATAAGATTTCCAAACAACAACAATTGACACTAAAGTCTAAAAGGTAAAAATTCAAGAAGATTTACCACAAACCTACCACCTTCAACAACCAAAAGAACTATAAACCAATAAAAAATAACATACTTAAAGAAAAACTAGATAGATCAAACCAAATATATAAAGGAGCTAAAGACACTATGAAGATTGAGCAAATAATAGGCACACCCAATTTTTGACTTTCCAAGTGCAGTTAACATCAAAGGCCCATTTGGGAAAATAGTCCATGAAAACATTCCATTATCTAAGGATATGAACAAAAACGATAGACTCAAAATATCATAAAAAGTGAGAAATCAATTCAACATAGCAAGCCAACCTCTAATAAGAGTCTTGAAACTTTCCATTGAGTATGATGAATTGATATGGAATTGGATTTGATGGATACTAATAATGTATCCTTGGCAATTTTATTTTGTGGGTATTTCTATGAGTGGCTTCTAGTCATGGTTTCTACTTTTAAGAATGGTAAAGAAAAGAGTGATTTTTTAGCTTGATGGTGTGTGCTCCTAGTGGTAAGAAATGTAAGACACGCGTAACTAGGGAGGAATCAATGGGAAATTTTTCTACTTACCTAATGGGAGATTTTGGTAACCCTAATTTGAGATTATGGGTTTTTTTAATTTTGGGAACTTACCAAAGACATGGATAACACTCCTTGTATATTGATTAGAGAATTTATGGATAGGTTTCTTCTAGAATTAGACCAATCTCATGGTCATTGTAATATATTTGATGTAGCTCAATCGTTGAGTTGAATCAAATTACTATCTCTATCTATGGTTACATGTCACGTACATGATGACATCAAAGGAAATGAAAACTAGGTTGAATCCTTCAATTGTTGGCTTGGTCATTTTCATGGGCTAAGTAAGAATGTGTGTCAACTATATAAGGTTGTGATGGAGCTAGTAAAAGGGATAAAGATAAGGTTATCCTCTAAGATTTAGTTCAATGTCCTAGGGTGCTATTGTGATTATGTTATAAAGGTGGTCGAGGTATATTTTTGTCTTTGTATGCATGGTGTTGGTTGCAAGAAATGTGTCTTCTATGGACTAAGGGGAAGGGCTAAATGATTTTAATTTTCAATCCTCTATAAGAATATTTTCTTATAGATTGAATGCAAATTTGCATGTCTATTTTATTATTTTGATGAATCAATAGTATTGAGATGGGGGAGTAGTGGTGAATTATTTAAGTTTCCTCCCTATGAGCTAGTTATTGCCTATTAATATGTAGTCATGTGTTAATTATCATGTGGGAATAGTTCTTTATATCTCTATTTGTTAGTGTGGTGTGCTTTTGGCTCCATATATATGTTTAATGTATGTTGTGTTGTTAGCTACATGTCTATAAAGTTTATACATTTTTTTCTCTAATGGAAATTGTGCATCTTCTATGTGTACTTGCATATGTCTATAGTCTTTATACATTACTAATATGAATAAAATATATATTTTATGTTAGACACATAGGACAACTAAGAAGGGGGTGAAATAGCTGTACATTAAAACCTTCAAACTCTCATTAAGTATTAGCATGAAAGTAAACAAATGAAATAACAAAAAATCCAAAATCATTCACAATAGAACACTGAATTTTTAGGTGGAAAACCCTAAAAGGGAAAAACCACAGTGAGGATTAACTCACTATATGAAAACTAAAACCAATTACAAGAGGCTAATTGCTCAGAGGACTCACTACCCAAGAAGATCACTTCTTCTAAATTACAAAGAAATAGTTACAAGGAGGTTCACTGCCTCAAAGCAACTGGATAATCCACCACAATGTAACTTTATCATCTACAACCTTTGACTCACTGCCTCCAACAACTTTTGGCACACTAAACTATAAACACCTTCTACTCACTACTTCCAATAGTCTTAAGCATTCATGATCACACTCATATCTCAACACATGATCACACATTCATCATTCTACACCACACAAAAACTCAAAACTAAACCTTGCATATATACCTTTCGTAACCTCGAAAAACCTTCTCTAGGTCAGCTCCAATGAAATGTATGCACCTCAAATATGCAACCACCAAATAGGTTGGAAAGTCAAACACCTTCGTGGTGGAAATAAGTGAGGGTGGAGCACATCAAGGGTTAACCAGGACCCAAATCTATACTGACACAATACACAAGCCTTCCACAACCCACAAAGCATGTCTGCAAGCAATGCTAACACACTTAGTTAGCTAAACTAGTATAAACACTATCAAGAAACCAAATTCACACTTCACCAAGGCTAAAAAACATCTTGCAAACCATGTAGCAACATTACATAATGCCCTAGAATATTCCATCAAAAAAATGTTTAAAAACACTAGCGCAAACACATGAAACTAAGAATACTATCATCCTATGCAACTAGTCAAACTATGATAGAGATATAACATATGAACCACACTTGTAGAGAAATTGAACACCAAACAAACCAAGGGAATGTACCTATATAGGAAATATTAACACATTCCCAAATCTGCTTGAGATAATAAACTTCAGCACGAAGAAATACAAAGCAATTACATTTCTCCTAGATAACCCTCTTCACAAGCCAAAGATAATCCAACACATTTCCAAATATATCTTCTACTATCACATGATCTAGAACCTAAAACTTTGGATATAACACCTTCAAAGACCTTTGATCATCACTTGCAAACTGTGCAAGCACATCTTCAAGAATGAAGAAATACGGAGGAAAATAAATAACACTTCCTAATCACCTTGTATAGTCTTTACACAAATTTTCTCCAAAGCACTTGGAAACCAAGTGACCCTGCTGTATCTGTAACACTTTCTCAACACCATGCACACCTTCTTAAGATATCCATACCATAGGTTGACATCAATGACCACTGATGACAACATCTAGTACAACAATCTCCCCCTTTGTCATTGATGGCAACACCTATTGAAAAACCATCAACAACAAAAAGCAACTCTGCATTCCTAATACTCAAGCAACTCTCCCCATTACTTCTGCTCTCCACTTCTCTCTCCCTCTTAGTTCTCTCTCCCTTGATTAAACATTTGTTTCCCCATATTTTTAGACTTCTCTCTATCCCCCTTTGACATCAATGGTAAAGAACAACACCTGCACACTTCACTTCAAGTATAAGATGTGCTCCCCCTAACTACACCAACCAAACACACCACTACCTACTCCCCCTAAGAGGTAGCCTACATCATTCTAGGACAAATAATATATCTTGAATTTCTCCTCTAGACAAATGCACAACCTCATGCATCTAGTTGAAAGGAGGGGAAATAACCCCTAGCTTATGTTTGAGATACTTAAATATATCTTTTGACACATTTGACCCTTTGTAGGCACATGTACTCCAAATTCACTTCCTTCTCAAAAAATTTCTCTCTTAGAAAGTGATATTGGATAGAGATATGGTTTGTTCTTGAATGCATTATCGGATAATTTGAAATATTTATAACAGTTGTATTATCACACATTATGGGACTAGATTCATGATATGATATTCTAATATCCTTCAATGTCTACTTCATCCATAGCACCTATGTACACCAAAATGTTATAGCAATATATTCTGCCTTTGTAGTGGATATAATGACACTAAATCATGCTTCTTACTTATCCAAGAAACTAGCCTATTTCCAATGAAGAAAACATCACCATTTGTACTTATTTTGTTATCTACACAACCTGCCTAAACTGCATCTATATAAGCACTTAAAGAGAAGTTACTATCCTTAGAATACAATAGAACATAGTCCAGAGTGCCCTTCAAATATTTGAATATCCTTTTGACTGCTGCCACGCGTGATTCTCTAGGATCTTCTTGAAATCTTTCCACAAGACATATTGCATGCATAATATCAAGTCTAGTTATAGTTAGATATAATAATCCACTAACCATGTATCTATACTTAGTCTTATATGTCTTAGAAGATTAATCACTTTTACTTAACTTACAAGAAATAGCCATGGGAGTACATACTGGTTTAGAATATTCCATCCCAAACTTCTTTAACATTTCCTTTACATATTTTGATTGTGAAATGAATATACCTTTTCTTTAATGACTAATTTGTAGCCCAAGGAAGAAAGTCATCTCTCCAAGCATTGAAATTTCAAACTCATTTTGTATCTCCTCTGCAAAATTCTTACATATGGTTTCATTTCCTACAAAGATTATATCATAAACATACATAACTACAATTAGGATTTGATCTTTTTGAACTTTGAAGTAATGGTTGCTATCTGTGATACCCTTTTTGAGTCCTTGATATAGTAAGTATCTGTCCAATCTTGCATCTCAAGCTCCAGGACACTATTTGAGCCCATATAGTGCCTTCTCCATCCTACAAACCATATCAAGATCTTCTGATAACTAAAAACCTTTTAGTTGTTCAATGTACACTTCCTCTTCTAACTCACCATTCAAAAATGCAAACTTAACATCCATCTAATATACCTTGAAGTTTTTATTTGTCGCAAAAGCTAAAAACATCTTGATAGCCTCCATTCTTGCTACTAAAGAAAAAATATTTTCAAAATACATTCCTTCCACTTGTGAGTAACCTTTACACATAAGCTTAGCATTTTTTTTAATAACTTCTCCATCTTCATTCAACTTGTTCCTAAAAAACCCATTTAGTTCCTATCACATTCTTGTTTGCTAGTCTTGGGACCAATTCCCATGTCTGATTCTTCTCAATTTGCCTCAATTCTTCTTCCATAGCTTCCATCCAATTTTAATCCCCACATGATTCAATAACTATTTTAGGTTATATCTTAGAGAGTAAACAAAAATTTACCTATTCCTCTACCATGACAACTTTGCTTCTTGTCAGCACACCTTTTCTCTTGTCTCCAATTATTTATTCCTTAGAATTATTTTTCTTCACATACTTAAGAGTCTTAGGGATCCTTTTCAAAGCTTCTTCCTCTTCCAATAGCATCTCTTTTTCTTTTTATTCTTCTATAAAAATAGGTTCATTATGTTCATATCCTTCTATCAACATTGAGCTCTGATGTGGTTCTTCATCCACTTTGATACTTGCACTTTCAATTATCTTTTTTAGTCTCTTATTGTAGCACCTATATGTCTTTCTCTTTGTAGAGTATTGATGTAGAGCAGGGTGGAAGAACACAAATCAAATCAATCAAACCTTTAATAAATTCATAACATCTAAAACACAAAGATTTCCTTCACAACTTGACACTATGTCTTGTAGCACAACAAATGGGGTATTTTAGCCATAACTTTCAGATAAGACCTCCAACCCAAAACCTAAAACCTTTTCTATATTACCATTAAGCCATTTTAAAACATATTTCAAAATCAAAATGGGTTTCTTTGGAACACAACCCTCAAAAAACTACTGCTACGCTTCACCAAGGCCTAAATTAGGCTTGTTTTGGCATGCCACTTTGTGATTTTCACAACCCAGACCTCAAAATCTCATTCCAATAGCCTATACATGTCCACTATGGTCTGTACAAACATTTTCCATCACCCAAAACAATTTCTACAAAAAAAATTCACAAACCCTATCACCTATGCAACCTTTTATGCCCAAAACAAGAGAATTTCCACCTAGGGCATCATCTAATCTTCATCAAACCTCCTCCCTTGCTCCTAAAAACTCCATAAGCTTAAAAAAAATCCTATCTAACCACATTCCATCAATTTTCAAAGGTTTTCATTGGTGGAATGGTGAGATTTCCATTTTTTTGCTCTTAAAGCACCAAAACCTAGGTTTTCAAAGTGGTTTGGAGTAAAATGAGTCTAAAATGCTCAAAACTGAATTAAATTCTACGAGAACAAGTTTTTTGGAAATTATATTCAATTCCACATCAGCTCCAATCAATTTGAGACAACTTTCAAGCCGTACAAGGTCGTACAACCTCATGTAGCAACTAATTACAATGAGAAAATGCTGAAAACAAGCTTATTGATGATCAACTTTCCAAAACTCACCACCAGAACCTTGGTTCAGCCATTACATGATGTATTTATGATTTTCCAACCAAAACCATCCAATTAAAACTACCTTTTAACTCCCTAACTATTCAACTTCCTCCAAAATGCAAAAAATGTAAAGTTGCATAGCAACTTTTTGCAACTTTTTGCCATTTTTACAATATTAACCAAAATTGACTCCCAATGACCCAACTGACATACAATGACCTTAATCATGGTATTAAATACCTTATTACACCAAATAAATTACACAAAACTAAACAAAATCCAAACATTTGCAAAATTTTCATATTAAAAGCTATGGTGCCCTGCACCATACTCCCCGAGCAAAAGAAACTCAAGTCCCCTTGAGGATTGTGTAGCAGCAACATATTCATGTTTTTCCATGATATTCTCTTACCTCCAAGTTCTTACTCCATCAAGAAATCCATTCCAATGAATCAAGTACTAAAAAATAACATTTTCTTTTTACTTTGAATGATTCTCCACATGAGAATGCTACTCTTCCCGTGATAAATGATCTGTGGTTCCTCCCTTATCTGGAAATGTTGTTAAATATACCTCTTGACCTACTACCATGTCTCTTCCACTCTTACAATGAGCTTCCTTCTTCTTCACTCCCATTGTGTGCTTAAGCTTGCTCTTTTTCCCTTGCAACTTATCTTTGATCTCTTCACTCTGCCTTTCCATCTCTTCCATCTGATATTTTTCCCTTGTATCTATTGCTTTACCATGTGTACTAACCTCTTATTTGATAGAAACACAATGACCACCATCCTTTCTTGAAAACATTGAATGGAACACCTCCTCTAGCCTCCTATCAACACACCTTTTAAACCAACCTTGAATCTGCAAAACCAATTCATCTTTGGCCTTTAACAAATCTGATTTTGACACCAACTCAACATCATTTCCCTCCAAAATTTGATCACTCTTCATGTCTGTTGTCTTAGTATCTTCATATTTAGTGCTGGTTGAAAACTCCATGTGCTTGTAGTCCTCTACCTTTATGAATTCTTTTCTTCCCACCATCATCACATTAGCTTGCTTAATTTTCCCTTTATCATCTTCTTTCAAGGGTGTCAAGGTATAGGAAATACCATCCTTCTCTATCTCATAAGTATTTTTCCTACCATCATACAAAGCATGCCTATCAAATTGCCAAGGCCTCCCTAGCAACAAATGACACACATCCATAGGTAACACATCACATAAAATCTTATCTTTGTACCCTCCTATATTGAACTCCACCCAAGCTTTCTCATTTACCAAAACAAATTGACCCTCATTCAGCCAAGAAACTTTATAAGGAGTATCATGTGGTATTCTGGGAAATCTAAGTTTCTCAACCATCTCATCAGAAACCATGTTATCTATGCTTCCTGAATCAATTACAACCTTACATACCTTACCCATGAAATTACAAGTGGTTTTGAGGAGTGTCCTTTGTGATGGCTCCTTCTCCTTTGATTATTTGACGAGTTTTCTTACCATTAATGATTCTCCAACTTCAGGAGCAACATGTGATGGAGAGTTTACTCTCTCATTGTTCTCTTCTTGTACCAATTGTGTTCTTCTTTCACCTCCATCTGAACTAGAAGCTTGACCTTCATTTCACTACCATGATTGGTGTCCAATTTTTTTGCATTGATAGCACCTTCCTATGAGTCCTTGTGACCCTCTTCCTTGACCTCCAAATCTGCCTCTAAAACTTGATCTACCACCTTTGTATCCACCTCTTACATCAGTAACTTGTTCTTGTGCTTTGCTTGTGTCTTCTTGAATTTCATAGGACTGCCTTGGAGTAGAAAATGAACCTCTTCCTCTATTACTATTTCATCCACCTCTGGTTTGTTTATCTTGCCTTCTCTTTACCTTATCTTCAACCCTAATTTCCATTTGATAACACTCCTCAACCGTTCTTGGATTTTCTAAAGTTAACTAATCTTGGATGTTGAATCTCAATCCACTCAAATATCTAGCAACCTTCTCCACTTAATCCTCCATGTGACCTGCCCTTATACTCAACTTATAAAATTCTTCAGTATAATCCTTAACATCTCTCTTTTTATTTCAAACCTTGAAGTTTCTTAAAAATTTGAATAGCATAATCAGATGGTAAGAAATTACCTTTCAACTTTTCCACCATTTTTTCCCATAAAACAATCTTTGACTTACCTTTCTTCCCTCTCTCAGTTTTCTCATAATCCCACCACAATAGTGCATGACCTTTCAACTTTGTTTTTTGAATCTTCACCCTTTGTTCCTTAGATACATCTTCAAAATCAAAGTAATTGTCGAGTGTTGCAATCCAATCTAAAATTTATTCACCATTTAAACTACCTCCATACTTGGGTACATCAATCTTCACCCTGGGTTTATCTTCCTTGACTGCTCTTAGCAACTTAGCCATCCCCAAATCATCAAGATCCAATTCCTCTTCCCCTTCTTCTTTAGTCTCCTCTTCTTCTTTGGAGTCACTCTCATCACCCATGACCATTCCTCTTTTTTGACTTGTTTCTAGAGAAAAAAGTCTCTCCTTCAACTCTTTTATCTCTCTATCATGCTTATCCTTCAACTCATTCACTTCCTTAGCAATGGTTTTCCCTTTTGAAGGCATTTTGTACACTTCTTGCTTCACACTTTCCTTCTTATTTCACACTTTCTCTTCCTTCTTTAGATAATACCTATGCTCTAATACCAATTTGATGTAGAGTATGGTGGAAGAACACAAATCAACTCAATCAAACCCTTAATAAATTCATAACATCTCAAACACAAAGATTTCCTTCACAACTTGACACTATGCCATATAACACAACAAACATTGTATTTTAGCCATAACTTTTAGATAAGACCTCCAAACCAAAAAATAAAACCTATTTTGGATACCCATTAATCCATTTTAAAACATATCTCAAAAGAAATAGGGGTTTCTTTGGAACATAACCCTCAAAAAACTACTGCTCTGCTTCACTAAGGCCTAATTTAGGCTTATTTTGGTAGGTCACTTTGTGATTTTCACAACCCATACCTCAAACTCTCATGCCACCAGCCTATAAATGTCCATTATATTCTACACAAACATTTTCCATCACTTATGCAACCTTTTATGCCCAAAACAAGATAATTTCCACCTAGGGCATCATCTAATCTTCATCAAACCTCCTCCCCTGCTCTTGAAAACTCCATAGAATTAAAAAAAATCCTATATAACCCAATTCCACTGATTCTCAAAGGTTTTCATTAGTGGAATGGCAAGATTTCTACTTTTTTTGCTCTCAAAGCACCAAAACCTAGGTGTTCAAAGTGGTTTGGAGTAAAATGCTTCTAAAATGCTCAAAACTGAATAAATTTATATGAGACCAAGTTTTTTGGAAATTATATTCAATTCCACATCACCTCCAATCAATTTGAGACCACTTTCAGGCCTTACAAGGCCGTACAACCTCATGTAGCAACAAATTACAATGAGAAAATGTAGAAAACAAGCTTTATTCATGATAAACTTTCCAAAAATCACCACCAGAACCTTGGTTGGACCATTACATGATATATTGATTCTTTTCCAACCAAAACCAACCAATTAAAACTACCTTTTAACTCCCTAACTATTCAACTTCCTCCAAAATGCAAAAAATGTAAAGTTGCATAGCAACTTTTTGCCATTTTTACAATATTAACCAAAATTGGCTTCCAATGACCCAACTGACATACAATGACCTTAATCATGGTATTAAAGACCTTATTACACCAAAGAAACACAAAAATAAACAAAACCCAAAAATTTGCACAACATTTTCACATTAAAAGCTATGGTGCCCTGCACCAAGTATCAAATGAATATTCCTTGATCTCATCTTGCATAAAACTTTCCTAAGTTTTCTTTGCCCCTCATGATATAACATTTACTTCCAAAAACTTTGAGATATTTCACAGTAGGAATTTTTCCATACCATATCTCATAAATGGGTCTTTGAACTATCACTCTTGCTTTTCATTTGTTGAGAATGTAAATTGCGGTATGAATAGCTTCTCTCCAATAGACATTCGATAGATTTGCTTCCTTCAATGTGGTTCTTGCTGCATCTTGAACTATATTGTTCTTTTTTCCCATAACCCCATTATACTACAAAGTCTTAGGAGCTAATAGATATCTTTTTATCCCATGATCTTCACAAAAAATCTTAAACTTATTTGAGGTGAACTCAGCACCTCTATTAGAACTTAAGCACTTGATTTTAAAATCCTTTTCATTGTCAACCATAGACTTAAATACCTTAAACTTATCTAGAGATTTTGATTTTTCTTTGAGAAAGGTCACCAAATTCATTCTACAATAATCATCTATTAACAACAGAAAATACCTATCACCTTGAGAGCTTCTTGTTATAGTAGGTCCACATAGGTTTGTATGCACCAACTCTAAGGGTCTTGTAGTAGAATGTTCCTTAGTTTTGAACTTGTTCCTTGTTTATTTTCCAAACTATCACTCTTTACACATTGTATTGATAAGTTTTGTAATTCTTAACAAATCTCTCACATCATGAGTGGAGATGATCTTTATTAGGCTATCAAAATTGATATGACACGTTCTTCTATGCCATATCCAACTTTCATTAATTTGAGTCATAAAGCACTTACCAAAAACACTTTTGAGTTGATAGACATTTCATTTTGTCCTTGTTCCTACTGCAACCAAGATTTCAGATCTTCTTTTTTCCGATTTCACAACCATCATCTTGAAACACTAGATTGTATCCTTTGCTACACATTTATCCTAAATAAAGAAGATTATGTTGGAGACCCTTGATCTAAAGAACATCATCTATCTTATACTTTCCATCAAAACTAATTGAACCTTTTCCATATATCTTAGCAGATGTGTCACCACCAAACCTAACACAACCACCATCATATTTCTTAAGATTATCAAACTTACTCTTATCACCTGTCATTATTTGAGAATTTACTGTCAATTATCTAGTAGTTTCTCTCCCCTCTTGCATGAAAGGTAGTCAACATAGTTCCTTCAATACTATGACCTGTTTCCAGAGTAATTTCCTTCACACATCTATCATGTTCAGTAAAATGAGTTCCAACATTCAAAGCCATGAACAAGCATTCATGACTTTCATTATCTGGGCAATTTGATTCTTCATCATCACTATCTTCTTTAACACAATAACTCTTGATAGATTTAACTTTATGATCTTTATGTTTGTCATTTGAAACTTTATTTAGACATTTTGAAGCATAATGACCTATCTTTCCACAATTGAAACACTTAAAAGGTAACTTACCTTTGTATCTTCCATTTCCATTTTTCAATGTTCTTACAAAATTCGCTTCCACTTCATCAAAATCATCCATATTAGATTCATCATTCCTCTCTTTCTTGTCAACTTTAAAGGTACTTTCTTTCCTTAGAGCATCTTTGTCAAAATCTCTTAATTTAAAAGAATTTTAAGCACCAAACAATTGATCTCTAGAATATTGATCTAGATCCCAAACTTCCTTACTATCAAAAACTTTAGCACTATAGGATTTAGGAAGAGTTCTCAATACCTTTTTCAAAACTTCATTTTCTTCCAATTTTCCTCTAAGACCGTTGATGGAATTGAAAATCTCATCCACCCTGTGCATGTAGCTTGCAATATCTTCATCTTTTGACATCCTTATAGTTTAAAACATAGGCTTAAAATTCTGCATCTTTGCTTGCTTGACCTTATCATCTCCTTCATAAATGCTCTTCAACTTCTCCAAAACCTCTTTAGTAGTTTTGCAACTTATCACCTTCACAAGTTCTAAGTTTAGCCCACACAACATAGCATTCCTTGTTTTTCCATTATTCTCATATTCATTTATCTCATCTTCACTTGTTAGAGGGGTATTAGGCATAGTATATCCATTCTTGACTAATTTCCCTCTGCCAAAACCTAATGTGGTGAAAAACGCTTCCATCCTGGCTTTCCAAAAGGAATAATTTGTTCCATCAAACATAGGAGCTTTGACACCATTATTGTGTGCCATTCGGATCTACCTCAAGCGATTGGTCTATTTCCAAGAAACCTCTTCTCTAATACCAATTGTTAGATACTGTGGACACCGAAAAAGTAACCCTTCTACTTTTTTGTCTTGTTTGGGTCCTCATAATTTTGGCTTAATTATGCCTCGATTTAATGTGGATAACACATTCACATTAGGTCTTGGGCCCTTGTGAACTAAAAAGAACTTAAGTGGTACCTTACTTAAATGTTGTAAAGTGTTGTAACACACTTTCACACTTTTCTAAGGTCTTATTAATGTATTTCACCCAAATAACCTCTCACCAAGTCTTATTTCAAAGTGTTGTAAAGTGTTGTTACAAAATTTCACACTTTTCTAGGTTTTTCATTAATAATTGGACCTTCTTATGCTTTAATTGGTCCTATTTTACATCTATAGGCCTTATGTGTATTTTTTAGAATAAACTTGATAAACATCATTTAAAACACTTAAATTCCAAAACCCACTTCAAATGCCTAAGGTGGGACCAATTAGTCATTTTAGGTGAATGAGTCCCCTTAGGTGGGACCCATTCACCTAGAGTGGCGAATGAGTCTCGTTTGGCACAAAATTCAAAATTAATTCAAATTTCTGGCGGGTTTTCATTTTCTAAGATCTAAGGTTGACCTGTGATGTTGTATTTTTTGGGAATTATTGCATAATTGTGTATAAATATAAGGTTTTTTCACTCATTTCATCCCCAATAACTCAATGAATCTAACAAGCAATCAAGTGATCTAGCATTCAAGAATTTTGTTTACAAGAGCATTCAAGCACTTTGGAGCCATCACTCACATGTTTGCAACATTATACTTCAAGGGTTTGGTGAGTTGTAGCATTTATTTTGTTCATTCATCATTCTCTTTCCATATTTCATTTCATTTCTAGGGTTTAATTACCAACAAGGGGTTTGACCATGGAAAACCCCTATTCACTAACCCTACAACAATTTTACCCTCTCTTTGCATGTGATTTGTAGGTTTAAGTTTTAGATTTGTTAAAGTCATTCAAAGTTTTCAAATCCCTAAGAGAAGCTTGGAGAACACTTACAGGTTGAATTTGATAGTTTCGAACCCGAAACTAAACCAAGAGTAGAAGTGCATACCGAGAGCCACATATTCCACTTTTGAATTTCTAGAAATCCAGAAGTGGACTGATTCACCATTAGTGGTGAATGAGTCCCACTATAGGATTCTGACAAATATTTTTACAGATATGAGTACCCATTTTTTTGAAACCTATTCTGACATTGTTCACCCAAAGCAGGACTAAGTCACCCAGGTTGGCGTATCAACCCCAATTGGCCTAAAAAGCATCTATTTCAGGATTCCAGAGCTCCATTCCATCTCCAACATGTTTCCAAGTGCACATTTCTAGTTTTATAACTTTCTACTACATTTTACTTTCATTCTTATGTCATTTAGTGTTAGTTTGCATATCACACTATGTTTTCAAACATCTTGCATTTTCCAAGTTTTGCATTAGTGGAAAACCCTTTTATGAGCTTTCAGCCTTTAGGATAACCCCCTTTGACATATTTCAATTTCCTATGCATTGAAATCTCAAGGGTTTATTCTTGAATGTGAGCATTACGATATTAGATCCCTCTTCCTTTTGTGTGAACAAGGAAGTTGTGCATGCAATTTTCATTGTCCACATTTTGGTGAACCCACCTTTAGAATACTTTCTTTTCTAATTTGGAGTTCATCATCATCCTAGAATTAGCTTGCATTAACATTGCATTGCATTTTGCATTGGTTAATTTGCATTCTAGGGTTTTAAATTTTTGCATTAGTGAAAGTGCATATAGTTTGCATTTTTGCATCCCAAATCATTGAAAAACATCTGAAAACTCCATTATAATTTAGTATTTAGGTCATACAACATAAAAAAACATCAAAACCAATTGAAAATTTTTAAATTATAAAAAAAAACCCTAATTGGGACTCATTCACCATTTTGGGCGAATTAGTCCCAGTCTAGATTTTAAACTGTTTGTTACAACATCAAAAACCTCATTTTTGTGCTTCCTAAGCCTCCTACTTGTAACATATACTATAAGTCTAGAAATTTTTGGGAACATTTGTTTTATGCATCTAGGTCAAAAACATCAATCTAGGGTAGTCATTTTTGACATCATTTCAACTGCCAGCACCATTACATCTGAAAATGCTCACATTTCTGAAATTTTACATAGCATGGATAAAAGTACTTTTCACTTTTGCATACATAATGTTTATATTCATAAAAAATTGCATAATTTTGATAAAAGTGCTTTTCATTTTTGGATACACATTGTTTGCATTCTTAAGGTTCTATAGACATTGGATAAAAGTGTTTCATCTTTGGATACACATTGTTTACATTGCTGAAACATTGTATGACATAGTTATAATTGCTTTTCATTTTTGTTCAAACAATGTTAGTGTCTCACATATCTATACATGTTAAGAAAAAATTCATATCCCCTCCTTATGAGAGTGTTTTAGTGAAAGAGAATACAACCTTGGACATTCCCAACGATCATATTTGTTCTTCTCCCAATATCTCTCCTCTTCGCGATGAAGATATTTTGGTGTTAGAAGAACCAATCAATGATATTTTTGAGAATTTGAGTTGTTTCTCTCCTCTTACCTCTCTTGGTGGACAAGACAACACAACCATAGGTAATCATGACAATAACATTTGTTCTTCTCATAGTATCTCTCCTAGTTCTGAAGAAGATACTTTGACATTAGAAAAAACAATCAATGAAGGTCATTAGAATCTTAGTTGTCCCCCTTCACCTAAAGAAACCCTTATTGAGCAAGAAAATTCAACCATTCATCATTCCCCTACTTGAGATGAAGTCCTTTTAGAATAACCAACCTTTGAATGTCAAGAAAATTTGGCTTGTAGTTCTCCTACACACTCTCCTCCTAGGGAGAATATCATGACACAAGCAAATGTGAACATTAACACATATCCTTCAAACACTAAACCTTCCCTAGGAGAAGATAATAAAGTGACATTAGGATCCCTTTCACTAAAAAATCATGCAAATAAAGACAAGATTCTTGAGGTTATTACAACACAAGTGGGATCTTCTTTCATTAGTGAGCTAATTCCCAAGTCACCTCCCACTAGTGAATCACACAAAAAACTAAGATATTTCTTGAAATCCATGATACAATCTAATCGCAACAATATTTTGCAACTAAGTTGTAACTTAGTGACTCAAACATATATGGGACCACACAACACTCCCACTCCATTACCTTTTCCTTAACATAGTGTGCCTAGTGTTGACGACCTTAAAAATACTCCTGCTAGTATATCTATATGGCAACTTATTCAACTATCACCTACATTTAAGTTTCTTTGTCAAGAAATGTTGCAAATAAAGCAGGAGGAGATCCAATCTTACATAAAATTGAATAATGTAACATCCTCCTCTCGTCCCATGCAAGTCACCCAGTCAGAAATCACATTCCCTAAACATGAATTACCCTCACTTGAGATTCAAAACAAGAATGACCCCTTGATGTTAAAGGTGATCATCAATGAAAATTTAGTTAGGAACACTCTCATAGACAATGGAGCAAAAATTAATGTTTGTAGCATGGATGTCCTAAAATAAATTAGCATGGACAAAAGGTTCATTTAACTTAATGATGTTAATATTCATGACTTTGACAATGTCAATAGGCAACCACTAGGGATAATCACATTACCTATTGAGGTCAGACCTGTAGTATTGCCTACCTCTATACATATCATGCAAGGACCCCTTCCATACAATATTTTCCTAAGGAGAACATGGATTCATGGTATGAAAGGATTCCCATCTACCCTTCACCATACAATGAAATTTGAGTACAATAACTAGATATACACAGTTGATGCAAATGAACGAATCCATGAATCAAATGATCACAACATTTCCAACTCCCCTAATACTTTCATTCCTAGATCACAACTTGAACCTATATGAGTTGATGCTAATCCTTCACCTACAACAAAACTCTTTAGTGATAATTGGGGGTTGTTAGATTCTACGTCCCCTTTCAATAAAATTTCTAAAATCTCACTCTCATGTTCCAAAGAGTCATATACAAATGATTCATTTTCATACACAAGTTCTAGTAATGATTGGGGTTTCACAACTTCCTTTAGGGGAGAGTGTGAAATATCACAACCTAAACCAAAACAACCTTGTGTTTTATATGCTCAACTTGGTTCTACATCAACAACATTAACCTATGATAGTGATGGGGGCTATCTAATACCCATCCATCATGGGGAGAAGACACATAACAGTAAAAAGGATTTGTGTTCTTGTATAGAAGTTGATCCTTCCCAAAAGCATAAATCCCCTTCATCTAACTTGGACGATTGTTATGGTATTGGATACAATCTCCCTCCTACAAATGGATATAATGCACACATGAAGAAAACTAAAATATCATACTCTTTCAAGAAAGATACAGGGTTATCTCCCTTACCTCTATTTTCATATAAGACTTTGAACAACAAAATTCAACATCTCAAGGAGTGTGGTGCTCTTCCTTGTGTTCAATCACCTAATTCCTCTAAATGATACATACTTTCATCCTATTCATCTCACCTTTGTCCTACACTAAGTGGGGGCAAGGGGTTAGTTAGCCTTTTCCTTGTATGTCACGTGTCGTTGCCTCTTTAAGCTAGTTGATCACCTTTCATGAACATATAAGAGAAAGCTTGGGATGTGGATGACATGCCTTAAGTTGGCTCGCACGTGACATACTATCTTCATGATGTAACTTATTGGAAACATATGACTTGGCATAGGGCTTTCCAAGTTGGCTCTCATTTCTTTCTTTCTTGTTCGCATTTTTCATTTGCTACTTTAAAGTAATTTCTCACAACATGGTGTTTACCAATTTCTTTAAAGTGGGGCCATACATTGGCAATCTTTTGCATTTTTCTTTTTTTGTAGTGCAACCTTCTTACTTCATACAATGTGTTTGTCACTTTGTGGATGATAGTTGGTGTGATGTCATTCATGAGTGTGATCTATCTTAGCATATTACATTCCTCTTAGTGGCTTGATGCGATAGATTGCATCCCCTAAGTTTTGAATTTTCTATTCTTTGATCGGTCCTCTCTTGGAGACATTAGACACAATGTTCCCTAAGCTAAAGATCTCACATGAACTAAGCAATACTCCTTTGAACATCCTTTTCATGTTGCATTTGTTATATGGCCACCTTGCATAACATAGCTTGCATGCCTATGGAGCCATCACATTTGTTCATGAGCTCCAAGAATACAAAGTTTTGCTTATCTCGTGAAGCTTGAAAAGACCATTTTTCTTTTGCGGCACCTTATTAAAGTTATCATGAGGTATAACTTTGGTATCGTTGAGCGGGAAGGCCATTTTGAGGCATGACTTTCCCCATAGCTACCTGCATGTTCCTGAGTGCATACCAACCATAAGTGTATGTTTCTCACCTTTTAGGCCTTCTCACCCAGTGGAAAGCTATGAGTTCCGTCACCTCAGAGTGAGTATGCATTTTCTAGACAAACAACCTAGATCTGATCTACATCATGTTGGAAAAACACTCAAAGCTTGATATGATTCTTTATTTTTCTTTTCTTTTTCTCTCTTTCATCTTTGGCATTGTATGCTTGTGCCTTGTCATTGTTCTTGATATCATTTTCATGTGTGTTCCCTTGTGCTTATGTTCGTTTGTCATGAGACCTTGATCCTAGGGGCTTGATCACCCCTCTTGATCATTATTGCCCCATCTTTCTAGCATTGGTTCATGGGAACCCCTCTTGATTCACGTTGGTCTAGTTTAGTGTGAGTTTGAAGTAGGTTCATCCTCTCACTAAAGTGGTGGCTAAATGTGGACACTGAAAAAGTAACCCTTCTACTTTTACTATCTCATTTGGGTCCTCCTTATGATTTTGGCTTAATTGTGCCTTGATTTAATGTTTTAATGTGGATAACACATTCACATTAGGTCTTGGGCCCTTGTGAACTAAAAATAACTTAAGTGGTACCTTACTTAAGTGTTGTAACACACTTTCACACTTTTCTAGGGTCTTATTAATGTATTTCACCTAAATAACCTCTTACCAAGCCATATTTCAAAGTGTTGTAAAAAAATTTCACACTTTTATAGGTTTTTCATTAATAATTGGACCTTTTTATGCTTTAATTGGCCGTATTTTACATCTATAGGCCTTATGTGTATTTTTTAGAATATACCTGATAAATAACATTTAAAACACTTAAACTCTGAAACCCACTTCAAATGCCTAAGGTGGGACCCATTCGCCATTTTGGGTGAATGAGTCCCCTTAGGTGGGACCCATTCACCTAGAGTGGCAAATGAGTCCCCTTTGGCACAAAATTCAAAATTAATTCAAAATTTTGGCAGGTTTTCATTTTCTAAGATCTAATGTCAGCTTGTAATGTATTTTCAAGAATTATTGCATAATTGTGTATAAATATAAGGTTCTTTCACTCGCTTCACCCCCAATCACTCAATTAATCTAACAAGCAATCAAGTGATCTAGCATTCAAGCATTTTGGAGCCATGACTCACATGTTTGCAACATTCTACTTCAAGGGTTTGGTGAGTTGTAGCATTTTTTTTTTTCATTCATAATTCTCTTTCCATATTTCATTTCATTTCTAGGGTTTAATTACCAACAAGGGGTTTGACCAAGGAAAACCCCTATTCACTAACCCTACAACATTTTTTCCCTCTATTTGTGTGTGATTTGTAGACCGTTTAAGTTGTATATTTTTCAAAGAGCAAGATTGGAAAAGTTTCCATCAAGTTGTTAAAGTCATTCAAAGTTTTCAAAGCCCTAAGAGAAGCTTGGAGAACACTTACAGGTTGAATTTGATAGTTTCAGACCCAGATTTGAACCAGGAGCAGAAGTGCAGACCGAGAGCTACGTATTCCACCTTTGAATTTCTAGAAATTTGGAAGTGGACTAATTCACTATTAGTTGCGAATGAGTCCCACCATAGGAGTTTGACGAAGATTTTTGTAGATCTGAGTACCCATTTGTCTAAAACTTGTTCTGGCATTATTCACCCGAAGCAAGACTAAGTCGCCTAGCTTGGCGTACGAGTCCTAGTTGGCCTAAAAAGAAGCTATTTTAGGATTCCAAAGCTCCATTCCATCTCCAACAAGTTTCTAGGTGCACATTTCTAGTTTCATAACTTTCTGTTACATTTTACTTGCATTCTTAGGTCATTTAGTGTTATTTTCCATATCACATTATGTTTTCAAACATCTTACATTTTCCAAGTTTTGCATTAGTGGCAAACCCTTTTATTAGCTTTCAGCCTTTAGGAAAATCCCTTTTGAAAAATTTCAATCTCCTCTATATTGAAATATCAAGGGTTTGTTCTTGAATGTGAGCATTGTGAAATTGGATCCCTCTTCCTTCATTCCCCTTTTGGTGTGAACAAGGAAGTTGTGCATGCTATTTTCATTGTCCACAGATACACATGACAACTAAGAGGGGGTGAAACAATTTTACATTAAAACCTTCAAACCCTCATTAAGTATTACCATGAAAGTAAATAAATGAAACAACACATTCATAATCATTCATAATTGAACACCATATTTTTACATGGAAAACCCTAAAAGGCAAAAACCATGGTGAGGATGAACTCACTATATGAAAACCAAAACCAATTACAAGAGGATCACTGCCTAGGAATCACTACCCAGAGGACTCACTATCCAAAAGAAAGAGGCTCACTATCAAGGGCTCACTGTCCAGGAAGATCACTTCTTGAGAATTACAAAGAAATAGTTATAAGGAGGTTCTCTACCTCAGAGCAATTGGAGAATCCACCACAATGTCACTTTACCATCTACAACCTTCAACTCACTTCCTCTAACAACTTATTGCACACTAAACAATATACACCCTATACTCACTACTTTCGGTAGTCTTAAGCATTCATGCTCGCACATAGATCTCAACACATGATCACACATTCATCATTCCACACCACACACATTTCCTAAAACTTAACCTTGCATATATAGCTTCTATAACCTTAAAAAACTTTCTCTAGGTTGACTCCAATGAAATGTATGCTCCTGAAATGTGCAAGCACCAAATAGGTCACACCAAACACCTTCGCGGTGGAAAAAAGTGAGGGAAGACCACATCAAGGGTTCTACATCGACACGTTATACAAGCCTTCCAAAACCTATGAAGCACTTCTGCATATAATGCTAATACACCAAGTTAGCAAAACCACTATAAACACTATCGAGTAACCAAATTCACACTTAACCAAGGCCAAAAAGCATCCCGTAGACCATGTAGCACCATTACAAAATACCCTAGAATATTCTAGCATCAAAAAAATATTCAAAAGCACTAGATCAAACACATGAAACTAAGAATACTATCATCTTATGCAACTAGTCAAACTGTCATAGTGATATAACTCATGAACCTAGCTTACAGAGTAAAAAAACACCGAAAAATCCAAGGGAAGGTAGTTATAGGAAATATTAGCACATTCCCGAATCTGCAAGACAAGAAACCCTAACCTGGAGAAATGCAAAGCAATTACATTTCTCCTAGATAACCCTCTTCACAAGCCAAGAATAGCACAACAAACTATCAAATATATCTTCTATTGCCTCTTGATCTAGAACCTAAAAATTTGGATATAATGCCTTCAAAGACTTCCTATCATCACTTTCAAACCGCAAAAGCATATCTTCAAGAATGAAGAAATGCAAAGAAAAATATAGAACACTTCCCAGTCACTTTGTACAATCTTTATGCAATTTTTCTCAAAAGCACTTGGAAACCAAGTGAACCTAATACATCTACAACTCTTGCTCAACACCATGCACACCTTCTCAACATATCCATACCAGAGGTTCACATCAACGAAAAATTTGATGAGAACATTGTGCAATAGTTTATGGGTTATTTTGTGTTTCTTGTGGAATGATACTAGTTGCAATTGTGTGATTGAGGTTAGGTGGGTGGAAAATAATCCCTTGGAATGGAATTATAGTTTTTTTATTGGAAATGAGGCTTTTCTTGGTGGATTTAATTCAACACAATTATATAATAGATGGTTCTATTGTTCCATATGCTTATTATAAATATGAGCTTTGGTTCTTTTTTTTTGGCTCTTGGGTGCCTTCTCTAGGTGTACTAATACACAGACACACACACTAGATACATGAAATAATCCAAAATTCTAAAATATACAAATCAAAATAAATAGTTTATTAAATAAATATGTAAAATACATCAGATCATAAATATAATGATATTATATTTTTAAAAAATAGATGTACTAGGGTATATCATCATTAAAGTCTAGTGGTCTCTTAGTTTCATTAAAAATAGAGAGATAACCTCCTATAGTGCTAGTACCACGTCATCCTAATATTAAGTTCTATATTATAAACCTAGAAGAATATAAGAGAGAATTTTTGAACCAATATTAAAAATTACTTGAGAGCATGCATTCTTTGATTAAATAAAATAATTCATAAAATATGTGATTTCAATATAGTTCTAGATGTATATACTACCATATGATCATCATGTGCCTCACCTTGTATATGTGAACTAATAGAGGTGGCATGTGAAAGATACTACACTTAAATAAAAGGAATTTGGACTAAGTATTAAATAATAGAAGAATAAAAAGACCTAAATTACATAACATATAATTTATGTAAAATACTATTATGTAGCTCAAATAGTCCAAAATCAAGTCACACGTGATGAACCACACCTTTTTTCACCTCTAATGCATTATCTATAATGCAATTTAAAGATCATTTATAATTAAACAAGTATACAAAATTTAAACCAACATAGGTAATATGTATAAAATTTAAAATTTGACACATGTGAACTTGTACAAATAATTCATGCAACAATTGTAATTTTCAAAGCTTATGCAAGTAAGACATTAACAAACAAATGCTGGAGTAATTAGGAAATCACTTGATAATTAATTATTAATTAATTAATTATTAAGTCTCTTATTACTTTAGTTCACTTAAGCTAAACTTAGGAGTTCTTTTTTATTATTAGTTTGAATTCAATATAAGACAATTTGTCTAATTGCATGAGATTAGAACTATTGTCACTATCTAGTCAAATCTCCATCTAGTGTTTTCTTTTGCATGATTTTATAAAGCTTACACATTCATTGTAATAATACAATTCAAAACCATTCAAGTTAATGCATTGCACATATTAGTGCTCTTTTGGATTCAATCTTTTCTCTCTTGGTTGCATAGCAAATCAGTTGCTTTGATCTTTCTTTTGTGATAGGATAATTGCTTGCAGGTAATTTCTGGGTGATTTTGGGGTGCTCATGACACATAAAGAGGTAATAGACATAGATGAATGTCATTGATATATATCCATGTGCACACAATAGTAAAATCATAATAAATGAGTTATACATGTGTATATCAGTCATAGCTTAAGGTTCAAGAATCAAGGTATATAGTTCAACCTTTATGGGTTATAATTTAGAGTTTAATGTATAGATTTTAGGTTTCAAGGTTTAGGGTTCAAGTTTTTGATTCAAGTTTTAGCATTTATGGATTTAGGTTTAGGATTTACAATTGTAGGCTCATTAATTAAGTATTGGGACCTTAGTATTATGAATTGAGGATCAATGTTTAAGTTATAGGATGAAAGGATAAAGGTTCAACATATTTATCATTAAGAATTATAGACTAGCATTCAATGTATAATGTCTAATGTTTGAAATTTAGGATTTAACATGTATAATTTAATGTTTAATTTTAATATTTTAATATCAATATTTAGAGTTTAGGTTAATTAGATTTCACATTTGAGGTTCAACTTTAAATTTTAAGGATTTACTATTTAATTTTTCATATTGAGATATATTGGTCTATATTTAATAACTATCATTTACCATTCAAATTTATTTATCTATGTATAGGGTTAAATGATACGGTTCATTATTTAGGGTTAAAATATCAATAAATAAGGTTAAAATTTTAGGGTTTAAGGTTTAGAGTTCAATTATTATAGCCCAACATTTATATTTCAACATCAAGGGTTCAACATTAAATGTTTAGCATTAATAATTAATTTTTTATTTTCAATATTCAATGTTTACAAGGTTAAGGTTAATAATGAAACAGGATAAAGGTTAAAGTATTCTGATTAATATCTTAGGGTTTAAAGTTCAAAGTTCATCTAAGGTTTATGTTTTAAGGTTTGGGATTCTAGGCTCATGTTTCTAGGTTTAGCATTCATCATTTGGTAATTAAGGTTTAGGTTTAAAATTTAGTTATCAAGGTTTAGGATTCATAGCCTAGGTCCCAAGATTCAAGCAACTTGACTTTGAAGTTATGGCTTAGAGCTCACTATTTAAGGTTTAGGGTCTATGACATAGGTTAAAATGTTTATCATTCACCATTTTATGATTTAACTTTTAACATTTTATATCTAGTGCTTTGTATTAATGTTAAATGATGAAGGCCCAAGGTTTTCCAATTAGGGCCTAGGGTTTAGAGTTGAAAATTTAAGGTTTACGCTTTACATTCAAGGTCTAGATTTCAAGTTAAATGGTTTAACATGCAATTTTCAACATTAAAATTTAGTGTTTTTTATTTAATTCATATCATTTAGTGTTAAAATATAGTTGTTTGTGTATATGGATCAATATTAAGGTTCATTGTTTAAGGTTGAATTTTGTATACATGGTTCAATCCTAAGGTTCGTTACTTAGGGCCTAGGGTTTAAAGTTCAAGGTTTAGGGTTTAAGGGGTCACGTTTATGATTTAGCTTTCAATGCATTGATGTTTAATAGTCTAGGTAGTGATTATCATCTAGATATTTAGATTTAATTATCTATTTATAGTGTTTAATATTTGGGTTCATTATTAAGGGTTTAAATGTTAAGTCTCAGGGTTTAATTTTTAGAGTTTAGAGTTTATATTTTAAAGTTTATGGTTTAGGTTTTAAGCTTCAAATTTAGGATTAGGGTTTAGGTTTCAAATCTCAATGTTGGAATGAATGATCAAGACTTTGATCCTAGGGCTTAGTGCATGCATACCAAGGTTTAGGGTTAAGGGCTCATGGTTCATATTTTCTTATTCATCATTTAATATTTTATTAGTCAAAGCCTAGTGTGGAAAAATTATGGTTTAGGTCTTAGTGCTTGAGGTTCAATATTTAGGCTTTAAGGCTTAAGGGTCTTGGTTTAGTTGTTTGGGTCCAAGGCATGAAACTAAGGCTATTTTCTTAGGGTTGATGGTTTAAGGAATATTAGGTCTCAAGGTTTAGGATTTTTGGCTTTTAATTCAAGTTTTAATATATTATTTAATATTTAAGGTTTTGGGTCCAATTTAGGGCTTAGGGTTTATGGATAATTGCTTATGGCTCAAAACTTAATGATCTAGACTTTGAACTTAAGGCTTGGGGATCAATGTGAAAATTTTAGTGTTGAAGTTCCAAAATTTGACACTTATCATTCATGGTTTATGGTTTTTAATTTAACATTTAATTTATAGTGTTTGGTGTTTAGGGTTCAATAGTCAAGGTTTAGAGTTCAATTTTTTAAGTTAGGGTTTAACATTTTCATTAAAATTATAGCTTGCAACTTTAAGTGTTCAAAATTTAGGGTTTAAATACTAAACCTTAAATACATTTTTATTTAAAAAATTAGTTTAGTTATAGATTTTACCACTATTTAAATTTATTTATAAAGTAATTAAAAATTATAATTTTTAAGGTTTAGGGTTTATGGTTTTAGGGTTTAGCTATTAGCATGTATATTGGCTTATAGTTTAGGGTAAGGAAAACCCATTGCAAACGTTGGTCCCTAAAACCTAAAAACAATAAACTATAAATTTTGATATTTAAAACCTAATTCCAATAACCATAAATTTAACCCTAAAACATTTAGAAAAACTTGAAAATAATTTAAAAATACACTAAGAAATGACAACATACCTTAGAAAATTTTAGCCTATAGTTATGGAAGGAGGAGGTAATGTCTAGGTGATGTAGTCATTAGCAAAGGTGGACATTGTTTTTTCTTTGTCATTTATGCTCCATTCACTATAATAAAAATTTCAAAAATGCCCATGGGCATGGTAAAAAACATATATATACTATTTAGAATGAATGCATATTACTAAATAGGAATTCTTTGATTTCACATGCCCACATAAAATGTGTATCTATTATGAATGGGCCTTAGCTTGTCAACATACATCTACTAAGGTTTGGGTGTCTAATATATAATGAATACATATTTTTAGAAAATAAATTTATAATTTTTTGTGAATGAGTGGCAATTTTATGTGATAAATTTTAGCCCCATATTTCCCCCTTAGTATAGAATTATTACATTGCATTGAACCCATAGATTGAGAAGAATGATAAATGTGATTTGGTTGATCTCTCTCATAGAATATTCATAGTTGGAGGAAAGTAGATCTGCAAGCTCTAGTTTAATATATATGCAAAGATTTTAAGATACAAGAAAAGACTTGAAATAGGTATAACCCTCCTTTTATTTTTTATTTTATCTAAATTTTATTGTTTATCAAGTATATACTAAATCTACCTTATTCAATGGATATTAAAACCTAGAAGTTTGATGTTGAGTAACAATAAGGATTTATTTACAGAAGAAGATGAGGATAGGATGTGTATTCATAAGAAGGCCAATAGTATCTTCAAATTTTCAAAATTTGAAGTTTCCATGATGAAAAAAGTTGAATTGCACACTTAGAAATGAACTTGAAAAATCTACCCTTGTGACCTACTTTGGAGGGCCATAATTCAGAGCCTATTGTCCTTCATGCCAAACCCCTTGGTGAACATATTCATTTGAAATATGGTAACATGCCTGCTCAGTTTTAGGCTCCTACAATGAGTTTTGATGGGTCATTTAATTATCTTTTGACTACAACCAGGTCAAAATTGGTGTTCCTAAAACTTTCAAATTTTGCGATTCTAAGGGAAACCCATTTCTCATTTTGGTCCAAAACATCTCCAGCTGCATTTTCATAAAAAACAGAGGGATATGATGCATTATTTTAATGCATTTTAGTTGTGGCAAAGGCATCTGGTAGGCCAGTTTACAAAGGAGGTCCTAGAAATCTTTCGGTGATGCAAGTTTTGAGGAAATGGGTTTTATTTCTAAATAATTGATTAGGATCACTCGCAAAAAATCATGGCTCCAAGTGTTCCTATTTGTGAGCAGCAAATTTTCATCATTTTGCTAGCAAGAAAATTGATTTCTCCCCTTTACAATTTCCAAATTTTGCAAAATTTAAGGCATTTTTAATGTTTTAAATGTTAGGGGGGGACTTGAAATGAATTTTTAAAGGTTTTATGATGAAATTGAAATTGAAGCTTTTCACCAATTGCCTTTCCTTGCTAGCCTGCTGAAATTATGGAGAGGTTTTGAAAGAGGAGCGAGCTGGCAGGTGTTGACGATGATTTTACTCACAACAACAGGGTGAATAAATTCTTCACAGACAAACTACAAATAGCCTATCCTTCTTGAAAGATATGGAACAAAGACAATAAAAAATGAGAATATGTTTTAACAAGAAAATATTGATTCAATTCAATCCCAAGTCTTTGATAGTCAGGTCTTGGACTGTACTAGGTTCACTCCAGGGTATGATATGATATTGCTATTAATCTCAAAGGGAATATGGTTGTTTAAAATCATATATATTAGACACTGAGTTTTCAGTTGGATCGTAAGAACAAATATCATGAAATCGAAAGATTTGAAATAATATTTCATGAACATCAACAATTTATTAGCTATCACTTAAGTAGATTTAGCATTAAGCATTCAACAATTTCATAGGAAACAAAATATTTTAAATAAATTTCCATTCATTCGTCTATTTTTTAGAACATTTTCAAGAATTTAAACATCTATTAAAAACAAAAGCATAAAAATATTGAAAATTAAAATTTCTCCCAGTTATTCTCCACACATGCCCCAAAGAATTAACCAAATCAAAGCAAACGGCTTTATACTTCACCAGATCCCTTCACAGCTACATATAAAATGGTGTGAGCTTTTAAAGAGAGGGGTTTTAATTTGGACACCAAGTAGGTTCTGTATGCACCCTTAAATGATGCAACACACAATCTTGTTTGGATGAACTAACAAAACTAGCCACAAAAGATTCATGAGATAGGTAGCTATCAAATTGGATCTAATATTGATTAATGTCTACATGCATACAAGTTTTTAGACTAGAATGATTCAAAAAATAGGAAAAGAGAACAAAACTTAGAGAAGTTTTGGCTCTTTCGACATCCATAAATTCTGAAATTAGCTTAAAAAAGGTATCCTCTAGCCTTTTATAGAACACAACACACAAATAGGATAAGACAAATACATGAGAGGAAATCCAAGGGACAAATCAGATCAAGGCACGTGGAATGTAGTGACCGGTAAGAGAATTGTAATCAAAGTCAACAAAGGTCAACTCCAGTTGCACATTGAAGCTCTTCAGGCTTTTATCTTTTATCATTAGGATTCCTTCTTGGAACCAAACAAATCTGCTCAAACAAAATGTAGGAACTTCCCACAAATTCAGAGTGATCAGGTGGAATTTCTACCCCTACATTTCAGGTTCATCCTTGGTTTGAACATTCTAGGAATGAGCAACTCCCATAATAGGTACACTTCATTGTCACATTGTTAAACTCCAAAGTCTTGGGCTCCTAGTATCTGACACATCTTTGCAACAAACTCTATTCCAACATGAGCTTTTAAATTGTATCGTTGAACCTGGCAACACCATTAGATCTGTCCAAAAATTTGATTTTTCTGACTGTCCATACCTGAACTTTGCATCACAATCTGCATCTCCTATTGTAGACACGTAAAAAATACAAATTGATCTTGTGCACTTGATCCTGATTACTAACACTAGTTCATCTTGAATTATCTCCTTTGCTAGTCATTTAATTAAATAATCTTTATTTAATTAAATTCATCATATTTCATATTTTAATTAAATAAATCAATTTTATTTGATTAAATCATCTTCTCTTAATTAAATAAATCATTTTGTTTAATTAATCCTAATTTTATCTTTTAATTAAATAAATAAGACTTTATTTGGTTAAATCATAATAGTCCCTCTTTTAATTAAGCTCTAAAGTCATCTCCTTTAAATTAAATAAATCAATCTTTATTTGATTTAAATCTAACACCATCCTCTTTAATTAAATAAATCAAACTTTATTTAATTAAGTCTAAAATCATTATTCCTCTCATTTGGATTTAAATTAATCCAAAAATCTGAATCAAATTGTCACATCAACTAATCTCCATTTAAATTAATCAAATCTTGATTAATCCTAATCTTAATCCATCAAATCCTCTAGATTTTGCAACTTGCATAATAAATCAATTTATTTAATTTATTAAATCTCTATTTTCATTCAAAAAGGCATCAAAGATGAAATATTCTTCCAATTCAAAATTATCTCCCCCCAAATGGACTTGTCCCTCCAACAAGGCATTAAAAGCCTCTTACATGTCCTTTTCCTTGAGCCAAGTGGCATTAACTCCATTTTCTTCTCCCTCAAACTTTTCACTTCCTCAAATTTGAAATTCCACCTAATATCATTTATGTGCACAATGACCAAAATGTGCTCCACCTTTGTCCACTCACATGTTGACAAGTGGCATTATGCTATTGGTTGGTGTTTGATCCCACATTCATCCATTTTTCCTATTCCTCCATCCTTCTCTCCTATAAATGGAGAGCTCTTTTACTAATTTTGGATCCATAATCCATGCAAGATTATGATCCACAATCTTAGGTATTTTCATCCACAACTTGTGCAAAGTTATCATCTTCATGTTTTGAATCAAGTTCATCCATTTTAATAATTTCATAGCTAGGTTATGGGAAAATTTCATCAAGGAGCATCAAATCTTCACCATTGATCATTCAAGCTTACAAGGAATTAGAAAAGGTCCATTTTCCACATCAAAATGGCACCAATTCCCCCATGCAATTGAGAGTTTGGACATTAAAATAGGATTTACTACCTTTTTTACTTGTGTTCTTCACTTATTTCTTATTTTCATGCTTCAAATGAATTTCATTGGGAATGTCATTTCTAACTTGCATATTGGACTAATATTATGTTTGTTATTTGTGTTTGTGCAGGTCTAGGATCACCATTCACATTTTGGCGCTAGGAGGAGGGCCGATTTAAAGAAATTAACACATTTTTTTTACCAAATTCTACTATTTTTTTAAAAATTTTGTGTCTATAGGAAACTAGATTGCTGACAATCAAACTCCGCCACTATCAGTCCAGCGGTGCTATTTAGTGATGCTATCAAACTCCAAACTGTGCTGCTCAAGTCATTCTCCACTCAGTCTGGCCAAGTCAAACTCCAAAGTCCGTCGCTGGGTAAAATAGCACCATAATTGCACTCATTGTTTCTCCACAGTCCACTGCTGACTTCACTAGTCTGCTACTGATATCTTCCAAACTACACCGCCATTGCAGACTATGCCACTAGGGTGGGATAAAAGATAGATTTTAATTTTATTCAACATGTGCTTTTTTTTCATTTTGATCCATTTGAACTTCTAACTAGTTTTTGGCTCTCTTTTTTATAGTTTTAACCAATTTTTGTAGGTTGACTTGATCAAAAGTGGAAGGAGGAAACAAAAGAAAGTCTTCTCATGACATCTTCATTCGATTGTATCAAGTGTTTTTAAACACTTTGGGGAGCAATTATAATCCCATTTCTAAGGACTTTGTCATCTTCAATATTTTTAGGACTCAATAAATTTCATTTGGGCTCTTAAAAGAATAAAACAAAGGGATTAAAAAGAACTTTAGCAAACTTACTACATTTTTTTTTGGGTTTAAGAATTGAACAAGAAAATTTCACACTTCATTTTTGGTGCTTAAAAATAATCCATTCTTGCTAGGTTAAAATGAACATGTGTCCTTTGTGTTTTGTAATCTTTTATACAAATTAATCTCATCTAAAAGGGTGTATGCACTTCTCTTGTGATTCACAGTGATCTTGAAAATCAAAAAATATAAAAATCCAAAAAAATTAGAAAAAGGATTGAAAACAGTAAAGAGAAAAATCGTCCTCTAGTGAAAACCACTCCAGTGGTGCTTTGGGCAAGTACCTTGGTGAAAACCTAGCAAATAGACTCCTTATGTAAATAAGCACTTTCCATCCACTAGGATCCCTGCGACTTGTTTTGCATCATTCATCCATCATCCATCCATCACTCTTCCATATTCCATCACCCATCCGCGTCCATATCATAGCTTGGTCCTGTGTTCATGTCATGATCCCTCTTAGTACTACTCGACCCATTTCCAAGGTCAGTTTGTCCTTCTTGTATTAGAGTAGTCTATTGCATCACGTTGGGGGAATGTTCTTACATTGGATTGGATTCGTGTATATTTTTGAAGTCTTCCTAAAATCAAAAAATCCAAAAACATCAGAAAATTAGAAAATCCAAAAACATCAACAAATCAAAAAATCCAAAAATATCATAAAATCAAAAAATCAAAAAATAGTCTTAAAATAAAAAAATCCAAACACATCAAAACATTCAAAAAATCCAAAAAACAATTCAAAAATCCAATCAAAAAAGTCAAAAACAGAGTCGTCTTGTTGAACTATGGGTCTCTGAGCTCTGAATGTAGGCAAGGTTGATCTTTGATCTTTCCCTGAAACACTTAGGTCAGTCCTTTAGGAGTCCATCATAATAAATTGGCAATCCATTTGTTCATATCTTACCAAATAAATTGAGTATGTGTCAGTCGAACTACGTGGTCTCTACGTGTATAACGTAGGAAAGGATAATCTATTGATCAACCCCCGAAGCCCCCAGGATACGTCTTTAGGTTAGTCTCTTGGTCAAAATCTCATAAAACCTCAAAACATTGAAAATTTTGAAAATAAAAACATTTGTAAAACATCTCAAAACTACCAAAAATAGCCTCAAAACATTTCAAAACTTTAGAAACATCCAAATATATGAAAAAGATCCATTTGTCCCATATCGCTTTCACTTGCAATAAATTCTTCTCATAATAAACCATCGTCATCCTCAACCTTTGGTAAAACAGTCAGAAACAAGTCTAGTAGGTCAAAAGTGAAAACTCAATCGTCAAGGTCTCAAGTCTAGGTCAATAAGTAAACAAGTTTGTCAACTCTTGGTATTAATAGCTCATCATCCAATCAAATCCCAAATCATCTGATAACATCATGTCCTAGGATGCATCTTTCCTACAATGGACATCAACATTAGGAATCATCGTAGTTTAGTCTTGGCTAGTGGTGTGAAGAACATTAGCTTGTTTGTTTACTTGATCTTTGTCTTTTGATTTATCTTTTTGCGCTCATTCTAATGACCTCTTGATGATGTCCAAACAAAAAAATTTAGAGAGAAAGAAATGGGGAAACAATCATTATCTTTTATTTGTTATGCAGCTTGTTGGATATTCTTGTAACTTGGTCATTTGTGCTTTGTTTGGTTTGTAGGGAGGGTGTTTTAGGTGTCTTGTTGACCACATAGGAAGGCTTTCCTTTCTATGTTTTGGTTTGAGATGTTTGGTATATCTGAATTGCATTTTAAATGAGGTTCTGTATGTCAGGTGTGAACAAGAGTACTCCTATTTGATTGTTGAGTCAAAGTCCATCACACTAGGTGCAATGCCATCCTAGTTTTTTATACCTTGATGCATCGTACCTATGTGTATTATCGAACATAAGGTACAAATATCCCTTTTAAAATCCCAATTCCTAATAAGAAAAAACATCATCATCATCATTATTATCTCTAATAAAGTCTCATAGATCATGGACTTGTTGGATCCTCTTATCATCATCTCATTTCTTCTTTCTTCTCTGTGCACTAACATCGTACCACATGTGACAATTAATCATTATCAACAATGCATCCATCCTGCATCCACAAACCATCAACATGCTTCATATCATTCATATCATTCACATACATTACATTTTCATCATTGCATGATATAAATATGCTAGTTTAAGCATCTCATAAACCATACATTAACATAAAACATCCATTGCATAATCATATAGGCATCATCACATCATCCATCTCAAATGCATTGCATCATCATTTTAAGTTGGTTAGGATAATATATATTTTTTATTCTAAGCATCTTAAACCATCTCATTCGCATCATCAACATTACCATCCATGCATTCATCTTGAACCTCTTTGTTGTGAGATCGACCCTCAAACCAAACTTTTCGCTCGATCTCTCGAGGGGGTAGTGTACTAGTATACTTCTTTTTGTTGGGGCATCCAAAAAAATAGAATTTTTTTGAATTTGGATCTCTGTAGGATTATTCTTTGAACCAATGCAGTAGGTACATTGCTTCAAAGAGGGGCAAAATGTAGACACGTAAAAAATACAGATTGATCTTGTGCACTTGATCTTGATTACTAACACCAGTTCATCCTGAATCATCTCCTTTGCTAGTTATTTAATTAAATAATCTTTATTTAATTAAATTCATCATATTTCATCTTTTGATTAAATAAATCAATTTTATTTGATTAAATCATCATCTTCTCTTAATTAAATAAATCATTTTGTTTAATTAATCCTAATTTCATCTTTTAATTAAATAAATCAGACTTTATTTGGTTAAATCATAATAGTCCCTCTTTTAATTAAGCTCTAAAGTCATCTCCTTTAAATTAAATAAATCAATCTTTATTTGATTTAAATTAATCCAAAAATCTGAATCAAATTGTCACATCAACTAATCTCCATTTAAATTAATCAAATCCTGATTAATCTTATTCTTAATCCATCAAATCCTCTAGATTTTGCAACTTGCACTAAATTGATTTATTAAATCTCTATTTTCATTCAAAAAGGCATCAAAGATGGAATATTGTTCTAATTCAAAATCTCCCCCCAAAAGGACTTGTCCCTCCAACAAGGCATTAAAAGCCTCTTACATGTCCTTTGCCTTGGGCCAAGTGGCATTAACTCCATTTTCTTCTCCCTCCAACTTGTCACTTCCTCAAATTTGAAATTCCACCGAATATTATTTATGTGCACAATGACCAAAATATGCTTTACCTTTGTCCACTCACATGTTGACAAGTGGCATTATGCTATTGGTTGGTGTTTGATCCCACATTCATGCATTTTTCCTATTCCTCCATCCTTCTCTCCTATAAATGGAGAGCTCTTTTACTAATTTTGGATCCACAATCCATGCAAGATTGTGATCCACAATTTGATCCACAATCTTAGGAATTTTCATCCACAACTTGTTCAAAGTTATCATCTTCATGTTTTGAATCAAGTTCATCCATTTTCATCCATTTTCATAATTTCATAGCTAGGTTATGGAGAAATTTCATCAAGGAGCATCAAATCTTCACCATTGATCATTCAAGCTTACAAGGAATTGAGAAATGGCCATTTTCCACATAAAAATGGCACCAATTCCCCCATGGGATTGAGAGTTTGGACATTGAAATAGGATTTAATAGCTTTTTTACTTGTGGTCTTCACTTATTTCTTGTTTTCATGCTTCAAATGAATTTCATTGGGAATGTTGTTTCTAACTTGAATATTGGACTAATATTGTGTTTGTTATTCATGTATGTGTAGGTCTAGGATCACCATTCACACCTGTAATCACAAATTCCACTCATTAAATCCCTTTGAAAGAAAACATTTATAAACATCTCATGTAAATAAAACCATTATGCAAATGCTATAACATAAATTTCTCATAAACAACACGCTTTCTAACATATCATAAATCCTTGCATGATTATCCTCTACATATACCGGGTTAGTAGACTATCAGACTCATTAGATAACCTTAATATTTTAAAATTTCATTTCACATCACAACCCGGTACCCGATACTCAATATTCAGCTTTACCCATGAACTTTCCCCAAACTTCGGTTTAACTAGACTTCCATCTTACCAAACTCCAAGTATCGGACCAAAACACTCTGCTCATATTTGCATCACTTTTTTCACCTTTTCAAACATTCTTGGTTCTCGGTATCTAGTATCTGGTACCCGAAATAATTACATCACGAAGTACTATTTGATTAAAGATTTCCCTTTACTTTTTACTTCCAGCACCAAGATCTTTCAACTAGCTAGCTCTTGCCATAAGAGTTATATATTTTTCACTTTGGTCCCCAAGTCTTACAGTCTTAGGGTGTGTTGTGAGACCACACAACAACTTGCAACCAATAAAACCAAATTTTTTAAAAAATTGAAATTAAATCACTAGTTGTAAATTATAATTTATGTATATTTTAAAACAATAACTTTTACATTTACCTAGATTTTGGCATAAAAAGTAAAACTCCCCTGGAAGCATCCGTGCGTGCTTTGATTAATTCCAATTTTTGGAACTCAATAAAAAGAATCAGTTCATTGACATTGAACTACATAATATGGTAATCCTCCAAATCCAAACAGGGATAGAGCCTTGCTGCTAGTCAAACATCCATAGCCTGAACAAGGTTATCTCTGTAATTCCCCCCAGACATAGCTCTACTGCCAGCCAGGTGTCCATAGCCCCGGTAGAGATATTTGGATTCCCTAAAGAGTTGATTTCTTTTTCTTTTTCTTTTTTTAGATATTGCAATGATAGCCCATTTTTTTCTTTTGATATTTCAATAATAGCTCATTTTCAACTTACAGGAAATGAAGCCTGCCATTAGGTTGGCAATTATAGTGGTAGCAAAGGTTACTCTTTTATTTTTCATTCAATGCAAATCCCTTCATCAATTCACTATTCCCCAATAAATTATTTAATAATTCTTTGTTGGTGCATATTTTGGGCTAAATTTCACCACTTTATGCCAAATACTAGCTAATTGCAACTCGCTATATGTTAAAAAATATGCATAAATTAAAATTTATCAACAAAAAATTTAATCACCAAATTTAAATCTAAATTTAGAAACATTAGTTACCACCCTTGCGATTAAATTTTATGGAAATTGCTAAATATTCGGCTAGCACTTATGATTTGATGGCATTGCACCTCATTAATAGATCGAAAATGTCATGATTACATTGAAACATGATAACATTATTTTACATTAAATTCTCACACCTAACTTTGCACATATCATTTCTTTCAACTTACCCGAGTGATGATGTGTACTGTCTTACTAGCTTCATTTTCCTTTCTGTTTCACACACATAAGCACCTCCATAATTAATACGACTTAAGAAAAATATATGAAATGACCACTATTAACTTCAAAATATTCAACTTGCTTGATTCACAATCTTCGTACTGCTCAAATTTGAAGCAATTTATCACTAACTATGTGCAAAGAATTAATTTGATTGAACATTACATTTTGAAGATAATTATCTAGTTGCCACCTTGCTTACAATTTCAAAGACGTCACTCGAGGCAACTATATACCACAACTTCCTCACAGATTTCTATAAATTCTGCACTTCTCAAATTCTTCACACTTTTTCTTAGCTTTCTTTTCTTGTTCTGCATTTTTTTCTCTATTTATTCTCACTTGCTTCTAGACCATGGATACTCCAATTTTCTTAAGGTGCTCTCGCCGCCAAAATGATTTCTTAGGAAGTATCACATTGTAAAGGCTTGAAAAGGTTTTCTTCATTCAGATTTCTAGTTTCACTATACCAAACTTGTGCTTAGTCCTTGGGGAAAAGCATGTAGAATCCAACCGCTACTTTGGCTTTTACTTCGACATGGCTTCTCATTTTGTAGCGCCACTTCTGGATATTGGGCTTCCTATGGAAGATGTGCACTCGACTACCAATTTGATAGTAAGGCCTGAATATTTGGTGAATTTGGATACTATTTTGTCTGTTGCACACCTGACCATCAGAATCCTTTCCATGGATGATATTCCTCAATTCCTGGAACACGAGGAAGTGGTTCCACTCCAGCCTTTCCTCACTGACCTTCATATTCATGACTTTGAATTTCACCGGGAACTCGCCTACATAGGGTATTTAGCCCTGATAGATGAGGCGTCCCATATCGACTGAATGGCTACTACTACCTATAGCTAGACTTCTTTTTTTTGATCTTTTGAAGCAAGAATTTCAATAATCATGTATATACATGATATACACACACACATATATATAGCTTTTAGTACATCTTAAAGTGTGTATTTACTGTGCATGGTTTTATTATTTTGCATTTCACCGTATAATTTTACAAATGTTTGAATTAAGTCTCGTGTAAGAGAAGTTAAATAAAATTTTCTAATGCAGAGGCCAAGTGAAAAGAAAAGAAAAAGAAAGAAAGAAAAGTGACAACAACGAAAAAACAAACAAAACAAAACAAACCCTACGAAAAAGAAAACCCTAACTAACCAAACTTCTAATCTAACAAGAAATTAACCCTAACAAAACAACTTATTTTAATTTCTATGACTATTTCCATTGTCATTTTGGTACAAATTATAGAATATTTATCCTTAAATTCATTTTGAAAAATTTAAACAACTCTACTGTAACAATGAATTATTTTAAATATTTTGTGTTTAATAATCGTAAATTCAAAAGTGTACTTACCAATGACTTGGCTCATATGTATGAAAATGACTTGATTAAAGGTTGATTGCACACAATTTGTCAAATGTGACCATACTCTACCTTCTTCCAGCCCTGGTTCATGGTTTGTCTCTGTACTATGTTCATTTCCACGAATAGTTGTGTCCATTTCTCGACTTTCTCTTTTGAGAATCTTCATGTCTTTGGTCCTGTCTTCACTTTACACTTTGTTAGACCAAGATATATCACAATTTATATTGTTATTAGAGAGATAAAAAAGTAAAAGTTTGATACTCAGTATCTTGTATAATATCAAGAAAATTTCCTTTTTTAACTTATAAATTTTCAACTTGGAGCAAAATACACGCATCTCCTGCTCAGTTTTTCCGCTCCTTTTCCTCATTTGTATTTTCCATGTATAAAGAGAATGATGAATCATCAATATTATTTCCTCATTTCTAATGTGATGTCTCTGAATCTTAATATTCTCGCTTATTTTCCTGCAAAATGTTAGGATTTTCTTTATAATAATTGCAGTTATCAAACTATCTTGATGTATTGGCTATTTTTTTAATTTTTCCAATTCCACTAGGGTTGCACATATTTCTTGTTAATAATTCCTTTCTTCTAGCAGTTAGAACTTCTTATGTTAACATAATCACTTTACACATGGCCAAGCTTACCCAAGTTAAAACAAATTCACAATCAAGTTCACCGTGAGCAATTGTATCATGAATTTTACACTCGGTGACTCTACCAAAGGTGGATAAACTCAAAGGATGTAATCTCTAGTTAATTTTTTTTCAAAGTTTCTCAACTTCCATACTTAAATAACAACTTGCACTCAATTTTCACTTTACAAGCTTCCTTCTTAAACTCAGGACTAATATAAAATTCAAAATATGCTCTCCCTCTAGTGCCAGTTCCTGTTGACGATGATTTTACTCGCAGCAATAGGGTGAATAAATTCTTCATGGAAAAACCGCAAAGAGCCTATCCTTCTTGAAAGATATGGAACAAATACAATCTAAAAGGATTGACTCAGTTCAATCGCAAGTCTCTGATAGTCAAGTCTTGACTATACTAGGTTCACTCTAGGGTATGATGTGATATTGTTGTTAATCTCAAAGGGAATATGGTTATTTAAAATCATATATATTAGACACAGAGTTTTCCATTAGATCATAAGAAAAAATAAAATGAAATTGAAATATTTGAAATAATATTTCATGAACATCAACAATTTCTTTGCTATCACTTAAGTATATTTAGCATTAAGCATTCAACAATTTCATAAGAAACAAAATATTTTCAATAAATTTCCATTCATTCGTCTATTTTTTGGAACATTTTCAAGAATTTAGACATCTATTCTAAAACAAAGCATAAACATACTAAAAATTAAAATTTATCCTGGTTATTCTCCACGCATGCCCCAAAGAATTTACCAAATCAAAGAAAATTGGTTTATACTTCACCAGATTGCTTCACAGCTACATATAAAACAGTGTGAGCTTTTAAAGAGAGGGGTTTTAGTTTGGACACTGAGTAGGTTCTGTATGCACCCTTAAACAACATAGCACACAGTCTTGTTCGGCTAAACTAACAAAACTAGCTACAAAAGATTCATGAGATAAATAGCTATCAAACTGGATCTTATATTGATTAATTTCTACATGCATACAAAAATTTTAGACCAGAATGATTCAGAAAATAGGA
>VDFB02281492.1:1049436644-1049737608 GCA_007258455.2 Sequoia sempervirens | reverse complement strand
TTCCTTACGGTTTAATCGTTATAGGTGCCCGAATGTGGCGATTGTGTTAAAAAAAAAATATCAGTGTCCAGTTAGGCCAAAAAGTGTAAACCACTATTGTGGGATCACCCTACTTGGTGTTATTCATTTAAGTTCTTTTGCCAGCAAAGTCCAAAAAGACTTTTTTCCAACCTTTACTTATTAGCAAAATCTTTACCTGCCTACATTAAATGGTTGATTTATTTTTATTTTTATCGATGACCAAATATTTTAGCTAAGATTTTGGTGGAATGAAGGATTCTTATTAATGCGACATTATTTTTATCCCATTAGTATTTTTCATTTTAAACCATTCTTTTGTTTAAAGATAATGATTATAATGATAACTTGATTTTGGTGGTATTTTTCTTTCTTGATAGTAAAGCGAGGATAGCGAAGGTACAAACAAAGGTGAAAATGAAGAAGGTATAAAAGAAAACAAAGGCAAATGAAAGTGAACAAGGTACAAACGAAGGTAAACGAAAGGAGAAGAAATGAAGATGAAGGCTTGAGAAGATTAAAGTGTTCTTTAACACTTTAGTGTTTATTTAAACACTTTTACGAAATTGTTACCTTTTCGTTTTTAGGACACTAACTTTCGTTTGGGTCTAAAAAGAACACTTTGATTTTTTTCATTTGCAAAGGGTTAAAATTGAAACTTAGACACATACTAGATTTCAATTTGGGCTAAAATTGAACAAGCGATCTTCATATTTCCTTTGGTGTTTTAAAACGAATCAAATCACTGCTTTGAAGGATAAAATGAATGTGTGCCTTTATTTTTTTGTAATTATTTACACAAAGTAATATCGTCAAAGGACGTATGTGCTTCTCTCGCGCCTCACAAAAATCTTGAGAATCAAACGGCTTTTGGTGACATTAAGTTGCATAAATAATTGCCCATACACACTTCGATTTGGGTTTAAAACTGAACATCTTGTGTGAGTGTGAGTAGAGCATCATCGTGTATATTCTCTTTCTTTGAGTCGTCAAAGATTAATCGAGTTATGAATTTTTTCTTTGCTCACTTTTGTTTATCCTAGAGGGCCTGCCTTGGGGAAAAGTACTCACCCAAGGGAACGACTCAATCGGTAACACTCTAAAGTCAAGAGTATTTCTAGTCAGGATATAAATGTGGATATTGGAAGAAACGCCAATATCACGCGGTTGATTCCGACAAGATGGATCTGAAAGGGGACTCTTGTCGTATGGGTCAATCTCCACGAACGGAAAGTCCTTACTAGAACCCATGTGCTAGAATTTTCCAAAATCCTTAATCTATTTGTTGGTGCAAGAACAGTCATTCTGAAGCTACCCCACACTTTTACGCTCTTTAGTAGAAATGGAAAGCATGCCATGGGAGTTTCATGGGTGTTGATGCTTGGCTGCCTCGATTGACGTTAATGAGCCATGGAGGGGAGCCAGTGGGGTCAAGCATCTAACCATTCACTAAAGATAAGTGTAGTTGGACTTGTCCAAGTGGGGATTCAACAAATATTTTCTTACACATCCATAGGGTTTGTACTTGTTCTTGGTTTGAAAACACAGTTCTTTATTCGAAAACATTTGCAAACAAACATTCAACATGATCATCAAAAATTCAAAACCCTTTAGGAGGAAATACCATTGACCAAATTCTAGTGTTATTGCTTTCCCTTGGGATTACATCCTTAGAGGTTTCTAAACACTTGAATTTACATCTCAATTTTCCCACTAAAGTTAAACAATAGGTAACCCTTGCCTTAAATTCATCAAAGTTTCACATAATATACCTTGTGAAATAAGACAAAGCTGAGACATTGGACATTCAGTTTGAAATCTAATCAAGAGTGTGTTTGTTGTAAAAAGAATCCATTAAGAAAAGATTAAATCAATTGGACCCAACACATGTGCTTGGCGTCTTTTGGTCATATGATTTTCATGCAAACATTGGTCTTTTGATTTTGAATTACTCTTAGAGAAAAGCGTGTTCTTCAATATCTTGACCTAGTAAACAAAGTCTCTCTAAGTCTCTTAGGATCATCAAAACACTTCATCCATCCCAAACACTTATCAAAATCCATCCCACCAAACAACTTTATAGCTTTGGAAACATCATTTTAGACTTGGGTAAATCATCATAATCAAAAATCACCTTGTTTAGTTAGGTGTAGGGGAATGCATCCTTTCTCATACATTTAATTGAATTAGCAATCCTTTGAGAAAATTCATCCTAAGATCACATCTTACATCTTAGGGTTTACAAATTCACTATCTTGATCAACCAATCAAAATCAAACCCTAAGTCTAGCATTGATCCAAAGTCCCTAAACGTTCAACACTCATATCATTTACACCTTTCATCCTTCATCTCGTCATTGGTCCTAAGAACCTTATAGGTCACTTTTGCAACAAGGTCAAAACACAAGAGGAACATGGAATACAAACTTGATCCATCGATCATGAGTAATCCAAGTCAACTAAGCTATCAAAGTCTTACAATGCCAATTGATTATCAAAACTCACACTTATACAATCCATACATGGGATCATTACCTTCTACAAATATCAATGGCACAACAAGTGTGAGTATGCCCAAACCAAAGATTGGAACACATTTCCTGATTGTAGATCTAAATCCAAACCTACAAGTTTGTCAACTAAACAATCAATGCATGAGCCTTCAAATGAACAATGTTATCCCACCAAATCCCTACAAGCTAAATGAGAAATGCACAAGTTTTGAAACATGAATCTGGGAAAACTTGGGATATGTACTGGTGCATCATATTTAATATTCCAAATATGAACAATGGTTACCAACCCTATCATGCCAACTGAGGTCATCCTAAATCACAACATTGTCCAAAAAAACCACAAGGTAATCATGGAATGCCTCCACACCAACAATTTGCCTATGTCCCATCTGTCCATCCACCAATGCCCACCCTAAACCAACATCAATCCTCCATAAATCAAAATATGGTTCTCAAGGACCTATCAAATTTCTGCCATTCCAACCATCACTATCCCTTCAATCATTCCAACCACCACTATCACCATCACAAGACCTTCAAACCCCCTTCTACTCTACCATGATCACCCCATTCAAAACACTTCTGTCACTACATCCAACATGATTGTGAATCCGCCTCACCCACCCCACCACCACCAACTTCCACCACATCAAGCCAATACAACGCGGCATTACAAGCTGCTTTTCAAAAGGGATTCCAACAATATCTAGCCATGCAACAAGCAACACAAGCTCAACAAGTGCAACAATCCTCTCAAGCTACCCAAGCCTCTCAAGCTACTAAAAAAACACAAGCACAAACACAAAAAATGACAACTATTGAGAACAAGGATCAAGATGAATCCATCACTAAGCACCTTGAAGTTATGTCTACTTTATCCAATGATCAAACTGACATATGTCAAGAGTCACTTTTGAATGATGATCAAAATCCACCAACAATACTCGACAATGAGCCAATTCAAGAAATATCAACATCACTTGACTCTATGGTTGAAGACATTCACAATCTCTCCACCGTAATTGTCGAAAACAATGATCAAAACCTCTCCATCGAGGAGCACATTAAGGATGTATCTACACAATCTGATGATCAACTCACCATACATCAAGAGCCACTTTTTAGTGATCTCTTTCAAGGAGTATTAGGATTATTTGATCCTATCAACATAATGCGTGATCCATTGACCAATGATCATATAGAAAATGTCTCTACATCACCTTATGAGTTAGAGGACATATCTCAAGAATTCATTCCAAAGCATGATCAAAATATTTCACCAAGGTCTAGCAATGGTCCTTTCCAAGACATGTTGACATCCTTCAACCTCATGGTTACAGATATTGAAGGAACCCTGAACTCGACACTTGAAGATATTGAACCACTTACCATGTCTAATGATGAAATCCAAGAACCCCTTATAAGCAATCCATCCTTTAGAATTGACCTATGTCAAGAACTTGATCCAAAGCATGTCGAACGCAACTTCGAAAACATTCAAGATCAAGAATTTGTGTCTTCAAGATACTACAATAATCTAATGGACACTCTCCTATCTATGGAAGATGATCATATCCATATAGTGCATACTCCTGCATCTACCCAGGAGATGCTTTCTATGGATGGACACGTAGATGATCTTCAGCTAGAACAAGATTCTATTACACAAAAAGAGTAGGATATTGATTCCTACAATCAAATAGAGTTGTCAACAACAATATCAGATATATCGCAAATACAGACTAAGGACATCATGAATAAAGATATCGAACATTATCCACTCAAGGAAGCAAATCAGATAGAATGGTATATTCCAGAGTTAGCAGAGCGAAAAATTGAAACGATGTCATCTACAGTGGTCATTCATCAGAGAATGCCTACTAAACAAGACATCTCAAAACAAGCAGAATCAAGGAGTGAAGGTGCTACTACCACCATACTAGGGGCAACTTCATCTCAAGCAAACGTCAACATAGGGAGCATGAAGAATCCTTGTGGTGAAATTGATGTCAATACTACAACTAGCCACGCCATGAATCTTCACCCAACCCATCACCCCATCCATGAATTGGGACCAACGTCAAAAGAAAGAATTGAATCAAAGTAAAAAGAATGTTATCAAAGAAAAAGAATTAGAAAAGCATAATGGGAAAATCAACTACATATGGATACCAAAGAATACAAAGAAAGATTATCCCTATCAAACTCCATCAGTCAAAGAAACTATGGGGAAAAATAAAAAAGGGAAAAGTATCCATCAATGATGTCCACAAAAGAAAAAGCAGGCTTTTCAAGTGACGTACAAAGTGTATCAAGCAGTTGGTCCTAATTCCACTCACACTTTCGTATCCACCCATCATTGCTCATCTTCCCAAGTTTGGAGAGTCAAAGATTCTAAGCTATCAACCAATCCATCTTTTATGATAAACACACTCCATCCACACCTCCATGCATGATATCCAATTCTCACATTGACCATGTATTGGCAACAACCCTTCATCATAAGGATTTAGAGGGAACTCTATCACGATGTGCACACAAAGAAAAAGTTAACTCCGGTATCAACGAAGTAGATCAAGAATCTCAAAAGTTGTATTCCAGTGCACATATCTTAGCAAAGAAAATTCTTCAGGTTGGATATCAATGGCACATTATGATAGGGGCATCTACGTCAACACCACTAGGTGGGTCAACATGAATGTTTCAGAAAAAACCAAAAAAATTCAAAAAAAATGAAAATCCAAAAAAAAAAATAGAAAAAAGGATTGAAAACAGTAAAGAAAAAAATCATCCTCTAGTGAAAACCACTATGGTGGCACTTTGGGCAAGACCATGATGAAAACCTGGAAAACATGCATCATGAGTAGAATCAAGCATCTACGTGCGCCACTCCAGGAGAAAGCATCTCATCCCATCCGTGATAAATCTAGCATTCCATCCATCTTATCCATAATAAAGGCATTTATCCATGAACCATTGATCCAATCCATTTTCATCCATTTGCATCCATCATCCCATCTATCTTGATCTTGATGAAAGCTTCGGTGCATAGTTTACACTTGCTTATGGTAAACATCTTGACATAGGCCGTTTTCATTAATCTTATCCTATGTAGCATTATCTGAGCCATGAAGCATTATCCAAATGAGAATCCTTTATCTGAACACCTTATCTTATCGCAAGATAATCCTTGGCTTACCTTGCATGCTTATCCATATCCATCCATGCACACACCTATCTGAGCATCCATCCATAACATTCCATACATTGCTAGGCACTGGGGGAAAATATGTAACATCTTGCTTCAAGAATAAATCTTGATATATATCCTCCAACTTATGTGACGATCCGAAAATTGGCAAACATAAAACAAAATTGGTCAAAGCATTTGTGATCAAAAAATCCAAATCACTAGCCCATGGCATATTTTGAAGAAAACATGTTCCTTATCAAGATTCATCTTTCATCAAATATCAATCCAAACAATCACTATCAGTTGCATCTAAGTTGCACTTCAAACGTCACATCAAATCATCCAAACACTTTTTGTTCCAAATCAAGCGTCATCAATCTTGATCAATCGAATCCAATCAATCCATAATCTTGGGATATCCTTCCCAATCATTGTGTATCTTAACACTATCCTTGCATTGTTGTGCATCCTCAACAATGTTATCATCATCAATCCTGATCAATCAAATCCTTGCATTGTTGTGCATCCTCAACAATGTTATCATTATCAATCCCATCAACATCCCAATCCTTGTGTTGTGTAACACTATCCTTGCATTATTGTGTATCCTCAACAATGTTATCATCATCATCAATCCATTGATCTGATCAATCAACCTTAGCTTGGTTTTTAGAAAAATCCCCAAATAAATCATTGATATCATCACACATATCCATATCCAAATCGTCAAAATCATGTGAAAATCCAAAAACATCCAAAAACTCATATCAAAATCCAAAAACATCTATAAAACATAAAACATCAAAAACATTGGAATTTGAACTACGCCGTCTCTAAGCTTAAACGTAGGCAAGGCTCATCTCTGATCAGCCCCCGAGACACAAAAATCCAAAAACATTTGAAAAATCAAAAATCAAAACATTTGAAAAAATCCAAAAAAACCCAAAAACAGCCTCAAAACATTTCAAAACGTCAAAAACATCCAAATATTTGAAAAAATCCACCCACCTCATCTCGCTTTCATCTACAATAACCAATCATCCATAATAAACTGATTATCACCTTCATCCTTTGGCAAAACAAATAGAAACAATCACAACAGTCAGCAAAATCAATCTTCAATCGTAAAATCTAAAAGCAAAGCAACAAACCGTTAAAACAAAATCAAACTCTTGATCACTTTCAAACATGTCAATTGACTTTATATCAATAGCCTATCAATCAACTTATCAAAGCATCATCATCCTATACAATGCATGTCCTAGGATATATCGTTCTGACAATGGACATCATTTTGGATATCACCTTGGATTCTTATCCTATCAAAATGAATCCCTTTGGCTAGAGATATGAAGAACATTGGCTTGTTTGTATACTTGATCTTTTCTTCTGATTTATCTTATTGTGCTCATTCCGAGGACCTCTCAATGATATCTGAATGAAGGATTTAGAGAGATAGGAATGGGGCAACGATCATTATCCTTTTGTTTGTTGTGCTTGTTGGACGTTCTTGTAAAATAACTTGGCGAATACTTGCTTTGTTAGGTATGTCCTAGCAAGGTTTCCGTATGTCAAGTGTGAACAAGAATACTCCTATCTGTTTGTCAAGTCAATGTCCATCGCACTAGGTACAATGCCATCCTAGTTCTTTATGCATTGATGCATTGTACCTACGTGTGTTATCAAACATAAGATAAGTAGCCCTTTTAAAATCCCAATCCTTGATAAGCGAATCATCCATTTATCAGCATCATCATCATAAAGTCTCATCAGATTATGGACTTGTGGGATCCTCTTGTCATCATCTCATGTCTTCTCCATGCTAACATCACCAATGCATCCATCATGCATCCATCCTGCATCCAGAAAACTATTAGCATACCACATATCATTCATATCATACATAATAGGAAACATCAATCATTTCACATGCATTGCATTTGTATCATCATCATAATATAAATCTGTAAGTCTAAGTATCTCATAAATCATCCATTGCATAATCACAACATATCACATCATCAATCTCATCCATCTCACATCATATCATCATTTAAGTTGTTTAGGATAATATAGATTTGTTATTCTAAGCATCTTAAAATCATTTAAGTTGCATCATCATCCATAACCATCCATTTTGAACCTCTTTATTGCGAGATCAACCCTCAAATCGAATATTTTCACTCGATCTCTTGAGGGGGCAATGTACCAGTGTACTTTCCATTAGGGCATTTGGAAAATTAGAAAATTTTTAAATTTTGATCACGACAAGTTTATTCCTTGAACCAATGCAACAAGTACATTGCTTCAAAGAGGGGAAAAATGTAGACATGCAAAATATGCATATAGGTCAATCCAATGGTTTAATCAAATAATAACATTTCATCTCTCATAAATCATTCAACCTTCATCTTGCATCATCCATTTAATTAAATAAACCAAGACTTTATTTAATTAAGTCTCAAAATTCATATTTCTCCTTTTATGATTTAAATAAATCAAATATCTAAGTCAAAGAGGTCAAACTCACCTAATCATCATCCTAGCTAATTAATCATGATTAAATCTAATCTAATGCATGTCACATCCTAACCACTTGCATTCTCTTGATAATGCCACTTGCACAAATAAATTAATTTATTGATCTATTAAAATCAGCATTTTCACTCAACATGGCATTTATCGGGAATATTCCCTCAAGTTTGAAAAATATGACAAGTTGATTTGTCCCTCCAACATTGCATTTATTTCTCATTTTCTTGTCCCCCTCTCAAAATTTATTGCATAAATTTGAATTTGAAACTCCCTCTCATGGGCACATTTCCCAAATCTTGCACATGCATCAACCAATCACATAATGACAAGTGGCCTCTTTTCATTGGCTTGTTTTTAGTCCCACATTAGTCCATTTTCAACACTCTTAGCATTTAAAAATCTTTAAATAGAGGCATCATTCTTTAGCAAATCATCCAAAAAGGCTAATGCAAAGTCACTCTCTTCATTTGAGAATTGATTTTGTCCACTCCACAATTTGAGCATTTCAACTCCACAATCTCATACAAGGTTACTCTCTTCAATGGAGAGCTAATCTTGTCCATCTTATCATCATCATCTAAGCTTATCTATCAAGGATTGGGAAAGGGCTATTTTCAACAATAGCACCAATCCAATATGTAATAAAGTTTTGATCATGTTTGTGTATGCTTGCAATCAGCTATTCTTGTTCCATTTAGTTTTGCATATTCTAACATGGTTAATTATTTCATAGGGATATTGAATTTAATGTGTTTGAAATGACTAAAACATGATATTATTATGTTAAGATTTCTGACCATTTGCAGATTTGATGTCCACAAAATAAATTTTTGTCTATTGTGCTTGTTGGACGTTCTTGTAAAATAACTTGGTGAATACTTGCTTTGCTAGGTACGTCCTAGCAAGGTTTTCGTATGTCAAGTGTGAACAAGAATACTCCTCTCTATTTGTTGAGTCAAAGTCCATCGCATTAGGTACAATGCCATCTTGGTTCTTTATACCTTGATGCATCGTGCCTATGTGTGTTATCAAACATAAGGTAATTGGCCCTTTGAAAATCCCAACTCCTCAGCAAGTAATCATCATCATCATCATCATCATCATCTCATGTCTTGTTGGAATCTCTTGTTTTCTTCTATCTCTTGCCTTTCGTGCTAACATGGTACCATGATGGGTAATCATAAATCATCACCATTGCATCTATCTTGCATCCACAAACCACTAGTATACTAAATATTGCATATCATATCATATTGAAAGCATTAATCATAATACATACATTCATCCCATCATTGCATAATATAGATTGGTTATTTTAAACATCTCATAAACCATACATTTATCATCTATTTGCATAATCATAAAAGCATCATCATATCATATCATGTGCATCCATATCATCCATGCATTGTCGTATCATCCAAGTATCATAATCATCTCATTTATAACATCAATAATGTAACTGTCATGGTACAAATCAGGATCAAGTGGGTGTAATATATCAAAATAGGCACGAGGCTAGCCATGGCTAATGACTGTCTACATCATCAAATCTGTCTACATCAAATATTTGAGTTGAATTGATCTTGAACCTCTTTGTCGAGAGATCGACCCTCATATCAAACCTCTTGGCCCGATTTCTCAAGGGGGTAGTATACCAGCATAATTCTTCATTCGTTGGGGCAGCAATGTGGCATCCGAAAAAATCAGAGAAATTTTGACTTTTGATCATGGAAAGATTATTCTTTGAACCAACACAACAAGTGCATTGCTTCAAAGAGGGGCAAAATGTAGAGATCGAAAATATACATATTGATATCGCACACTCAATCCTGATCTACTAACATCGCTTCATTCTGAATTATCCCTCTATCTAACCATTTAATAAAATAGCCTTATTTGATTAAAGTCATCATAATTCCCCTTTCAATTAAATAAATCCCTCAATTTAATTAAATCATCATCTCTGTGTAATTAGCTAGGTCACTTCATCTTCCTATCTTTGATTTAATTAAATAATCCATATTATTTGATTAAATCTCTAAAGTTCATCTAATTAAATTAAATAAATCAAACATTTATCTAATTTAATCTAACATCACCCCTTTTGGTTAAATAAATCAAAATATTTATTTAACTAAGTCTAAATCATTCTTTTATCATTTTGAGTTATTTAAATCCTAAAATCTAAGTCAAAATGGTCAAATCAACTAACATCATTTAAATTAATCAAATCATGATCAATGCTAATCCTAATCACTCCAATCCTCTAGATTTTCCAACTTGCACATGAAAATCAATTTAATTGTTTATAAATCATCTATTTTCATTCAAAAAGGCATCCAAGTGGGAATATTCCTCAAATTTGAAATCTCCCCCCAAAAGGACTTGTCCCTTCCAACATGGCATTTAACATCTCTTACAAGTCCTTTTCTTGAGCCATGTGACATTAACTTCACCTTTCACCTCATCCTTCAAGCCATATTTTGAATTTGAATCTCCCCCCTCTTTGCACATTCTTCAAAACTTGCACATCCTCCATCCATTCACAAGTTGACAAGTGGCATTTTGTCATTGGCTCATTCTTAGTCCCACATTGCTCTATTTTGGGCATGCTTTCAACTTATCAATCTATAAATAAGAGGTTAATCTCCTCATCTCATCATCCACAATTTGAGTAAACTTACTCTACTCAAATTCATCTTCAAGCATTTGCAAGATTCATCCATCCATAGCTAGGTTATGCAGGTTTTCATCTTGGAGCACATTTGAATCTTCACAAAAGTGGATCACTCATCAACACTCTTCATCATCTATCAACATTGCATCATTGGAGTTGGGAAAGGGGCCAATTTTCACATCAAATTGGCACCAATTCCCCCATGGGATCAAGAGTTTGCATTACTTTCAATAGGATTTAGCTTGCTTTATTGCTCTTTCATTTCATTCTTGTCTCTTTTCCTATTTTAAGCTTTGTAAATGGATTCCATGGGAAATCCTTATTCTTGCTTGCATTTGATCTCGTAATGTATTCATTTGTTGTGTTTTGCAGGTATTTGGATTAGGGTTCTACAATAGGTTACTACTCTATGGGATTAATTCTCTTGCTAGGTAATTTTTTGCATCCTCTAAAATATCCTTTTTGGTATCCTTTTACATTTTTCATGATTTACTTTCACATACTTTATCTTGCATATGCACATAGTGTCATACACCCACTAAAGAGGGGTCTAAATATAACATCACAATTTTTTTTCCTAAAGGTTGAAATAAATTTCATGCTATGTTTGATGCTCACTTTAGTGTCCACTTATGTAGTCCATTTTAGGACCACTTCCAATCCTAGAACTTACTTTTGAACTCAAAAGAATATGCTAATACTACCCGAAAGCATATTTTTGATGACATTATGCATTTAAAACTCTAACAAATGGTCAAGTTTATGGAAAGTCCTAAGTCAACGGACCCCAAAATTATGGTCCACACTTAGATGAGTGAAAAAAATTTGGATGGGTGCATTGGTCACTCTAGTCTTGATATTTGGTGCAAGAGTACCATTGAATAAAAATTGTCAATTCAAGAGGTTATTGTGTAGGCTTTAGGATTTTGGAGTTTTTGCATAGAATAAGGTCATTGAAACCATTCACTATTTTATTTAGTCATGATTGAGTCATATTAAGTGTTTAGGTGGTCAATAATGTTGATTTTGCAAATTTGCACATAGTTGCAAAATGTTATCAATTAAGTTGTAAAGTTGCATTCTAGGGGGATACCAACAATCAAGTCATTTTAAAAGGCGGTTAGGTGGTTGTAGGAAGTTGGTTTTGGAGGGATGTTTAAAAAGGTGTGAGAACTCGTTGGATGGTTGTTGAAGAAGTTCGAAAAAGCATTTCAATCAATAGGACACTGTTTTCCTCTAATTTCCTCTAGATTTCTCTATGAACAGTGAACTTGTAGGGATTGGTACAGCCTGTACAGGCCTCAACTCACTTTTATATGAATTGGAAGTTATAGTATAGTGAATTAACTATCAAATCTTTCAAGTTTGGTGGATTTATATTGAATTTTGCAAAATTTATAGAGGTTTTCCTAAATCTGCTCGTGTAAGGCAGTTTTGAGGGTTTTGTTGAATTAAATGGCAAAATGAACCCATTCCACCTTCTATGATGCTTGTACCTTAGTGGAATGGGTGGAAATAATTAGTTTTAGGTGAAGAAATGATTTTTGTGTGCAGGGGAGGCAAAGTGGAGTGTGGGAATGAAGCCCTAGAGTGAGAATTAGAGTTTTTCAAGGGAAATTAAATGGTTTGAGTACCAAAAAGTGAGAGCCTTGTAGGGGTAGCATTGTATAATGTTGAATTGAGTTTCTATAGGCCTGAATGAACCTATTTGAGATGGTTACAAGATTATTTAAGGATTGGATGTGTGGTTTCCATTAAAACCCTAGGTTCTTGGCATTAAAGGAGGGTTTTGGGTTTTGGTGTCACGTCTTCAACTCTGATGCTCCTTGTTTTGGATTTGAGTGGATTTGACATATGTTTGGATGTGTAGTAGATTAAATTTTGGTATCAGAGTAGCAAGGTTCAACTCTTGGACCTATTCCTAATTATGCTTGATGCTATGTTTTTCTAGGGTAACTCCTAATGGATGGTAGATACTATCAACGGGAACGTGGAGGAGGATCTCGTGGTGATCCCAATGATAAGTTGGATCATATTTTGGCCATTTTGAGCAAACAAGAGGCTAGGATCAACAACCTAGAACAGGCAAGATAGACTGGGCCATCTATGTCGAATCTCGGTGAAAGTGAAAATAACAGGGATGAACCAAATGGAGAAAATCCTAAGGCTGAAAGAAATCAAAGTAAGCTAGGGAAGGTAGCTAAAGAATTGGGTAAGGACCTCAAGAAGGTCATGCCACCAAATTTTGATGGAAAATATTTTGGGGATGGAGCAGAGGCTTGGATCATTGAAATGGAGAGGTATTTTTCCCTATGGAACTTGTTTGATGAAACTAAGGTTGAATGGGGGTCATACCAGCTCATCGACGAAGCTACCACATGGTGGGAGAATGAAAGGGTTGATCGACAATTTTCACATGGTAAGATAACATGGGAGAAATTCTTAAAGATATTTAGAAAGAGATGGCTTCCAAAGTCCTACTTTGATAAAAAGATGACTTGTTTATGGTATCATTGGAATAGATGATTTGTTCATTGTATCATTGAAATAGATGATTTGTTTATTGTATCATTGAAATAGATGATTTATAACACCTTAAAATTGTATGTACATTGATAATGTGAGATGGAAGTACCTTGAGCATTTATGGATTACTCTTGGTATACATGTTATGTATATTTCATGTGATGAATGCACTTATATCTCCTTACTTGAAGTAAATGTTACTCAGTTACTATACTTTGGTATGGAATGGAAAACTTAGGGTCTTTACAGTTTTGGTACCTAGATGAATGAGTTTTTGACAAGTGATTGTGGATTCCTAGGTTTAGACACCTGTAAATTACTGCCCACAAAAGTTTGGAGGGTTTGGACAAGTTCTAAGATAAAGTCCTTTGTAAAAGAGGCCTAATTTGAGGCCTAGTTGGCGTTAAAAGTCTAATTTGAGGGAGTTGTAACAAATTAATCTATTGATTGAATGTGATATGTGGTAGTGCTCCCTAATATGTCCTTGAAAAGGTTCAAGTCTTGTTCTTAAACAATCTCTTTAAGAAGTTATACTTGATTGAGTTAGTTTCCAATGCTACAAGGAAATGAGTGAATCTAAAGAGATAGTGAGAATTTGATGCTTTTGATGATCTGATAAGTTTTTGATTTGGTTGAGTTTGAGTTGTGTGGTTGTAGGACCTCCCTTGATTAGATCAAGTGGTATCAGAGTTCAATTATTAGATCTCTTGTTGGTGATTTGGTTGTATTTTGCAGGTTGGAAGGTGAAGAGGCAAGATTGTGAAGTTGCCTCCTAAAGGAAGCATAGTTGCAAGAAAGATTGATGAGAAAGCTAAAGAATATTTAGAAGCCTTGAAAAGGGAGATGGATGCATTGAAATCTAAAACTAGAGTGGATATGAATGAGAGTGATACTAGAGAAGAAAAAAATTCTAGTGAAGAGGAAGAGATAGATCCAAAGGATGTGAGAATGATGAAGTTTTTGAAGGATGTGAAGAGTGGTGGAGAAAACAAGATGGATGTGCCTATGTATGGAGGTAAGCTAGATAGTGAAGAGCTCTTGAATTGGATAGGAGCCATGGAAAACTACTTTGATAGTGAAGAGATAGGTGAAGAAGGCTAAAACCAAGTTGAAAGGACATGCTTTACTGTGGTGGAATTTTGTGCAAGATGAAAGGTAGAAAAAGGGAAAGAACAAGATCACTTATTGGGAAAGAAAGAAGAAAAAAATAAAAGTTAAGTTCCTTCCTTGTGATTATAATGTTCAATTTCTTAAAAGATTACAAAATATTAGGCAAAAAGAACAAGATGTGCACGCATACACCAAGGAATTATATAGGCTAAGTATAAGAACAAAGCATGAGGAGGATGAGGAAGAAAGAGTAGCTAGATATCTCAATGGCCTAAGGTATAACATTCAATATGAAATTATTTTGATGGCACCAAAAACAGTGGAACAATGTTTTCAAATGGTAATAAGAGCAGAAGAAAAACTCAAGAAGAGACAAGAGAAGGAAACAAGAGGAAGAGGCAGTAATTCTAAGGAGAGAGGTACATTTTCAACACCAAGATATTCGAAAGAAGATCTTGAAGATGTTGATAAGAGTAAAGAATAGGAACCCGAATCAAGAGGTGGATGGAGAGGTGGAAGAACAAGCTTTAGGAAAGGAAGAAATTCTAATGAGTTTACAAGTAGGTGTTACAAGTGTAGTGAGTTTGGTTACCCTTTATTGAAGTGTCCAGAGAAGTTTGGACCACACCAAGTGGTGGAGAAAAGAAAAATGAAAGGAGAGCACAAAATTTTCAAGAGGATGAGGCTAAAAGTTCAAAATCCAATAAACTTCATGCTACTCCTGAAGTAGGTGAAATGTTGATGATGAAAAGGAAAATCTTGAAGACCTCAAAAGAGAAATAGATAAACCAAAGAAGAGCCTTGTTTAGGACAACTTGCATATGTAAAAATAAGGTATGCAAGGTATTAGTTGATTTTGGATGCACTGATAACATGGTATCTAGTGATATGGTGGACAAATTGAATTTGCAAAGAGTCCATATAGAAAATACTTATAGAGTGTCTTGGATTAGTGATCATCAATCTATAGTGGTGAGTGAACAAGCCATAGTTGAATTTCAGATTGGTTAATACAAAGATAAAGTTCTTTGTGACATTTTTCCAATGAGTTGTTTCCATGTTCTACTCGGAAGGCCCTAGCAGTTTGGCAGGTCTATAGTTTATCATGGGAGACAAAATACATATAACATTGAAAAATATGGGAAGACATTTATTCTAACTCCACTGGTTGAGGAGATAGAAGAAAAAGGTGAAATCATCATGATTCAGAGAAAGGAATATGTAAATCTTGATGAAGGTGAGAATAAGGGATTGGCAACCAATGCAAGGCTTGACAAAGATAAGATAGTAGGAAGAAAGAATGAAAATTATTTGCAAACAATTGTGAAGGAGAATGTCTTCATGTGGAAGAAGAAAGTAAATGAAAATGTTTCTTAGTCTGAGATAGAGCAGAGTAAGAGGAAAAATCCTATGGAAAGGCATGAATTCAGTGATGGAATACTTGTTGGGATAGTCATGTGCCTTGTAGGTGTGAATAAAATAAAAAGGCAGGTGGATATTGTTCGAGAGAAGATGTTTTCAAAGTTGATGGGCCAATGAAAAAGATACTTGCAGGTCTGACAGAGACTGAAAGGAGCGATGGTATAGTTGGTAATAATTCTAATAGAGAAAAGGATGAGGAAAAGAGTACTTGGTAGATGTTCAAGCCTGAAACAAAGAAGAAAAAGTGTATAAATGAGAGGATAGATGATAAGAATTTGTGTGTAGGTGTAAAATAAGGTGTGATAATAGTGTTTGATCATGGAAGAATGGAAGAACACCCCACAAAATAGTACACACAGTTGAAGCCAAGTTCAAGTGAAGATAAGTGCAAGAATGTCAAAGGCAGTGAAGAGATGAGAGAAGGTGAATCTGAGGATAGTGATCAACAAGGTTAGAGCTATGAAGAACAAAAAATGATACAATATGCAATAAATTTTACAAGAGACTTGCAAAAATCACAAGTTGGGGTGTATGGTGTAGGAGCACCATTGAATAAAAATTGTCAATTCAAGAGGTTATTGTGTAGGCATTAGGATTTTGTAGTTTTTACATAGAATAAGGCCATTGAGACTATTCACTATTGTATTTATTCACGATTGAGTCATATTAAGTGTTTAGGGGGTCAATAATGTTGGCTTTGCAAATTTGCACATAGTTGCAAAATGTTGTGAATTAAGAAGTTGTAAAGTTGCATTCTAGAGGGATACCAATAGTCAAGTCATTTTAAAAGGTATTTAGGTGGTTGTAGGAAGTTTTTTTTGGAGGGAACATGTTTAAAAAGGTGTGAGAACTCGTTGGATGGTTATTGCAGAAGTTTGTAAAAGAAATTCAATCAATAGAACACTATTTTCCTCTAATTTTATGTAGATTTATTTGTGAATAGTGAACTTGTAGGGATTGGTAGAGCCTGTATAGGCCTCAAATAATTATGATATGAATTGGAAGTTATAGTATATTGAATTAACTATTAAATCTTTCAAGTTTTGTGGATTTATATTGAATTTTGCAAAATTTATAGAGGTTTTCCTAAATTTGCTTGTGTAAGGTAGTTTTGAGGGTTTTGTTGAATTAAATGGAAAAATGAACCCCTTCCACCTTCTGTGATACCTATACCTCAGTGGAATGGGTGGAAATAATTAGGTTTAGATGAGGAATTTTTTTTTGTGTGCAAGGGAGGTAGAGTGGAGTGTTGGGCATGAATCCCTAGAGTGAGAATTAGAGTTTTCCAAGGGAAATTGAATGGTTCTAGTATGGAAAAGTGAGAATCTTGTTGGGGAAGTGTTGTCTGATGTTGAATTGAGTTTCTACAGGACTAAATGAACTTTTTTGAGATGGTTAAAATATTGTGTAAGGATTGGATGTGTGGTTTCTATTAAAACCCCAGGTTCTTGGCATTAAAGGAGGGTTTTATGTTTTGGTACCTGTATGAATGAGTTTCTGACAAGTGATTGTGGATTCCTAGGTTTGGACACCTATAAATTTCTTCCCACACAAGTTTGGATGGTTTGGACAAGTTATAATACAAAGTCCTTTGTAAAAGAGGCCTAATTTGAGGCCTAATTGGCGTTCAAAGACTGATTTGAGGTAGCTGGAACAAAGTAACCTATTGATTGAATGTGATATGTGGCAGTGTGACTTGATGGGTCCTTGAAAAGGTTCAAGTCTTGTTCAAAAATAACATCTTTAAGAAGTGTTACATGATTGAGTCAGCTTCCAATGCTACAAGGAAATATGTGAATCTAAGGAGATAGTGAGAATTTGAGGGTTTTGATGATCTGATAAATTGTTGATTTGGTTGAGTTTGAGTTTTTTGGTTGTAGGACCTCCCTTGATTACATCAATATTTTTCTCAAAAGAGCAAGTTACAAGTTAGGTTCATCCTTTATCCTATATGACATGATCTCGAATTCAACATTTGGGTAGTAAAATATTCCTAGGATTCAAATTTACATGTGTCAGAATACACCAAAGGTTATTCTTATATTTCCCTAATTAAACATGAATCGTTATTTTAAAACATATACAATTATTATTATAAAAATCTCTAACAAAATTAACATCCAAGCCTACAAATTTATGAGCAAGTCTTTAAATTTATGTGATTTTATTATAATGATTGAAGCTTTAAGCATGTTGAAGAAAAATCTAGAATCTATGTTTTATGGAATGCTTTGGTATCTCTCAAACACATTAGGACCTAGTTATAGTGTCTTCTCACCTTCAGAATTTCATCACCTTACTACCCTAAGTGAGATATTTTTCTTTGTATGATTTCCCTCAAGTATTTAACTTTCTCTTGGGTTGTATCTTACATCTCCTTGTTTTCTTCATATAGGTTTCCACTCTAACACACATGTGTAGGATTTTATCAATTATTTTGCATGGCACTACTCACCACAACATTTAACACACTTAAGGTTTAAAGTAAAAACTTCTATCTATTATCAAATTGACTATTTATGGAGGTAGAAATACCAAAACAAGGGTTTAACCAAGGAAAAATACTATATATCCACCCCTTCCTCTTCTTTCTCTATGTTTTGTAGATTCAAGTTTGAATTATAAATATTTTTGGACATGATTGAGTAGTGTAGACCTGTATCTTCTAGCCTATGATTTATATTTCTCAAAACCTTTATACTAGGGTGCCCTAAACCATTTTCCAACTATTATAGGCTCTTCTTTTCATACCATGTGCCTCTCTATCTATTTTTTTTATATTTACAACTATTTCATCATTTTTTTCCATTTCTTTAAATTTTATACATTTTTAGACTAGGTTTTTATATTAATTAATTTAATAAAAAAACATTTAATTAATATTTCCTCTTTGTAAAAAAGGAAAAAAATAGAAATAGATTGGCTCTCCTTTGAGGTAGTTAGCCAATCACAACAACTTTTTCAGTTTTTGTTTCAATATTAGGAAAAGATAGGATTGCTCCAAGTTAATCTAGTAGTTAGATCTAATATCTCCTTTTACACTTAATAGTGATTTGAAAATAAAAAAGAAAGTTTTTGGAAGTAGAAGAGACCCCCTCTTCATATTTCTAAAATGAGTATTTTTAGACTCATTCAATCACCACATTATTTCTAGGAAGGAAGTTTTATCTAGTAGTAATCTTTACAATATTTGAGGTGCCATGTGAGCACCATAGATTGTGATAATAGTGGAATTTGAGTAGAAGAACCAATCACCCTAGTAATTCTTGATCCAAAGCTCAATTTTTTGCTCCAGTGGTCTTTAGAATATTTTGACCCTTTCTATTAATATACAATCTAGAGGATGGCCCAAGTTTCTCAAAACCTCTCTAACAAAGAACTCCTCAAATATGACATAATTTTCATTTTCAAAATTTCTATTCAAAATCTAAGTCCATTCTTGGATAGGAAACACATTTTTTTCTCATCCACCAACCTAAATTATAACATAGATGACCAAATTATTCTATCACTATATAATATAAGGTGACATAAGAATGAATACTACTTGAAGTGAACAATTCCATTATCCTTATTTAAATCAGTCAAACTCTTTTATATACCATTAGAAATGAATGTGACATAATTAAAAGGTCTATTAACATTTCTACTCTATAAATTTTTGGCCAACATCATTAGGTTAACAAGAATTTGTATTTTTATATTCATGTCCAAATATTGACATAGATAAAATAGGCCTTGACAAAGTATTCTTCAAATATATCATAATTAAATGGATCCAATTCATCTCCTTTTAATCTAATCAGTTCCCTATTTGGTCCCTTCTTTTTGAAATTTTATAGCCAATTAGTCGTATATTTATCCCTTAACCTATGATATTCTTTGTATAAAGCTCCAATATCAATTAGAAGCTAAGTATTCTTGTCCAATTTGAAAACTTCACAAATGTAATTTTTATCCATCTCGACCAAACTTGCACCCTTGCTATTATTGATAGCCCTCTTTATAGGGACATAACATTTGGCTACTACACTAAATAAGTCAATATTTGTGAAGAAATTTAGAACTACAATTATTTGAGTACGCCTAGCCTCCAAAGGTCTTTTATAAGCTTAACAAACATGTATTTATTAAATCCATACCTAAAAAGTGTTCATCCATGAATTGGGATCATCACATCCTTACAAGCCTTATTCTTATCTATAATTTTTTCTAAGATAATTCTTATGCCTTTGACATTCCTTTCCGTTTTATATGAACCAAGTAATTGAGCAATGAAATCCTCACCCAAACCCATTTTGTAACTCTCTTAGAAGTTTCAACTATCTTTAATGGGGTTAAGGTTTCATATTTTAACAAAGCTAGGGTTCTTGGGTAATTTTAAAAATTATACCCTTGTTTTAATGAATTTAACAAATTTGAATCCTTTAGATAAATTATTTTTCAATAATCAAACCCTAGGAGAGTATAATTATTATTTAAAAAAAGAATATTTAACACCAAGTTGAGAATTTCTTGTACCAGTTCTAAAAATCCTAAAATTATTTTATAGACACTTAACTGGTTTAAATTATGGAAATGATTTGCGTAAGTTCCTTTATACACTTCAACAAACTCATATGAATTCAATAGTGCCAAAAATGAAAGTGAAATAGGTAGATAACAATGGACTTCACTATTAACTCTCATACACATGAACCACTTGTTCCTATATATCCATTTTAGAAACTAAATTTTTATGTAGATCTCCATCCATTAGAACTTAGCAATGGTTGTTATAGCATCTTCATATTTGAAAAACTTTCATCTTTAATGTCATGACAATACCTTCCTTTCGTTACTATTGTTTCCCCCATATGAATAGTTTTCCTCTTTGTGCTTTATCATAGACTCAAACATCCAAATACTTGAGAACTTGCATCATGAAAGTAAATCATGATATGGAAACACTCAAAAAATATGGCTCTCTATTGCATTTTCACAAACTAAAGAGCATGATATCATTAAATCTTGCAATGAACCTTGGTAATCTGATATCTTCTGGAGGAATAATCATATACCTTTTCCTAGTGACTACTTTGTCAAAAGGAATAAGTGTATAGTGGAATATTAATGAAATCTTACTAGAAATGATAAAATAAAGAGGATTGATTTCATATTATACTTGATCAAAAAGACTATTAGCAACATCGGTATGGGATGGATTTTGGGTATGTTTATGATGATTGGATTCATTAAAATAATATTGAGTCATGATGATTTTTTGATGATTTTGGTAGTGATGAATGATGATATTGGATTGAAAGAGATGATTAGAAGATAAATGGAATAGATTCGAAAAAAATAATAAAATATTTTAATATTTTTATATTGAATGATATTAAGTTTGATTTATTAAAGTTAGATTAGGATTTATATTAAGCTCAAACTTTGGATAATTTTGATTGATACATTGAATGCTAAAATGGCTTATGGATAAAAACATTGAAGAAATGTGTAGAACCATTGAAGGGTGAAATACACTCTAATAAGTGAAATATCTCTAAGACTAGAACCACTAAATAAATTTGTAGAGCTATTGAAGGTTGAACATGTATGCTAATTTAGAGTTGATTTTTTTTGAATGGGTGATAGAAAGGGACACACCTACAAAAATTGGAGAGGAATGAATTGGGGTTTAAATAGATATGACTATATATGAATTCAAAGGGGTTTGGATGATGTTCATGGGATTTAAGATGGGTAGTTAGACATATGGTTTTAGGATGATATAAGAATAAAAGATGAAGGGAGGAAAATATGAAAGGATGGAACAAGTAGAAATAATTCAATAAATGAGATAGGTAAAGAATTAAGACCTAGGATGAAGATAGTTTTAATTATATTTCTATATTTAGGACAATAAAATTTCTAAAGGAAAAATAAATTGATTACCAACTTGAGATAGGCTATGTCCTCTAGAAAAGGATGATTTGATGGTTAAATTAAATATTGGATTGAGGTATTGATTAATGATGGTAGTTGATTTATATTTAGATATAGGTGGTTGGATAACAATGGTGAGAGGGATGGAGATTAAGGATTATATTTGGAATCTTTTGAAATTATTTTATTATATGGGGTTGGATAAGGAATAAGAGATGTGGATTATATTCGGTGAGACTGTATTTAAAATAAGTGTATTAGGAAGGATTGTATTTGGTTGGGATGGAGAATTAGAAGTTTGATTGGAAGTAGATAGTAGAGGATGAATTAAATAGATTAGAAGAATGAGATTTGGATTTAGATGGATTAGAGGGAAAATTAGAAAAAAATGTGTAGGATGAAATTATTACAGAAAGAGAATTAAGGTCCTTTTATTGGTTTCTGATTATGATTTATTTAAGGTGGATGATTAGGGTCATAGATTAGATAGGTTGGGATAAGGTGGGTTGAGAAGATTAAACTTGAAAATGTTTGAAAAAAAGCAAACTCAATAAAAAATAAAATGGTTTAAATTTTAATGATTTGTATTTAAGTGAGTTACACTAGTTTCAATGATGAATATATTCCAAGTACAACAACTATATAGTATTTATTCAAGTGGGTTTTTTACCTTGTATGTGATTATAACATAAAGCTAATATCATTTACTAAGTTAAGGTTATCTAGGGAGTACCACCTTGCATGGGATTACTTACTAAGGAAGGCCAAATTCATCACCCAAGGTTAGTTTTATAACACTTAGAGGCACATAATGAGTAACTTTGAGAGGTTATCCTCTTTTATTGCACCACACTAAGAGATTATTAAAAGTTCCTATCTAAGTTCTTACAAGGATTTTTGGGGTATCCCTAAGTGAACACAAAGTTAAATGAAGTGTAATAAAAAAATGAACGAGAATAATTAAAAAAATGAGTAGAGAGAGTAATCCACTCTCCACCATCACTTCCATAAAGTATAAACTTGATGCATGGACATCTGAAGGTCATAACTTTTATTTTGGATGTTCATTTGGGATAAAATTTTACAAGGAGATGTGTTATGAGTATTTTTTTGTATTTCCAACCTAGCATAGCTTTGTTGAATCTTTTTTTGACACTTTTTCAAAACCTAAATCATTCATATGGGCCCTCAAAATCATATTTTACTATTTTTTTAGTTTTTTAAAAAGATTTTTTTTTTTATAATTTGGAACTCATGTTTCTAATTGGGATTGTAAGTTGAAAATTAGTGCCACCATAGTTGTAGGGATATTTTTAGAAAAATCCAAGCTTAAAGGGATAATCATGAAAAAATAATAAAAATAACAAAAAAATGACAATTGTCAAAAACTACCAAAAATGGTATTTTTGGATTTTTTCAGATTTTTAGTTTTTTTATAAGGAGGTTTTTCTTATCATTGTAGAGTAGAGAGGAATAAGGAAACAATATGGTTTGAAACATTTTTTTTTTGTTTTATGGATTTGACTCACTATTAATTAAAATATTGTGAATGGTTTGTTTGGTTGCATCATTTGGTATCAAAGCAAGAAGATGGATAGGAGAGGAAGATGAAGAGGTATTGACTAGATGTATAGAGATATGAAAATACTACAAAGAGAAGTAGAAAATATTATGAAAATCATGTAAAATCAAGGAATGATGCAAAGATAAGATGATTCTGATGAAGATACAAATGATAGGGGTGTACATCAGTATGTAGATGTTGAGGAGGAACCATTAGATAACATGAATTTTTAAGATAGAATGATTAGGGTGTTAGAAGGAAAAAATTATGGGATCAAAATAAAATTTTATAAGTGTAGACACCTAAAAATGACCTAGGCCTGCAAGCTTCATTTTTACCACTTTCGTCCTAGCATAATTATGAAATTTAATTATGTCTTTGGTCCACATTGGACTATTGATTAAATAATTCATGTCATTTATTCTTCATGATTATTAAATAAATAAATTTTATTTATTTATTAAATACGTCATTAATTGTCTAAGTCTTCACTTAATTAAATAAATTTCTTAATTTATTTAATTTCCCTTTTTGCATTTAATTCTTCCTGATTATTAAATAAATGAATTACATTTATTTATTTAATATGTCACTAATTGTATTAATTAAATAAATTGATTAATTTATTTAATTAATTAATCTTATCTGCTAAATTAAATAATTATATTTAATTATTTAATTGTCAAAATTAATATTCCTCTCATTTTAAATAAATTAAATTATTTAAAATATCATCACAATCTTAACTGTCAGTCCATTTTGATAAATAATTTGAAAAAGATTATTTATTATCTCACAAAATCATTATTTTGAATTAATTTAATTCAAAATAGTAACTAATCTTCCAAAAATCAAGTAATCAGGCAGATTCTTGATTTTCCAAGTCGAATCTTCAGTCCAAATCTTATCTTCTTGATTTTTCAAATCTCATGAATTAGGCAATCTTATCTTCTTGATTTCTCAAAAATCTTCATTTCTTTAATTAATTTATCTCATTTATTCTCCACTGTCGATTTGATTATCTGAGATATTATTCTGACCGTTCGATTAAGGATTTTTCCCTACCCTGATTAGGGATTCTCAGATTTAATCTGGACCTCTCATTTTAGGTTCTCATCATCAATTAATCTTGTTCGTCCACTCAAAATGACATTTTCTATAAAATGTCATTTTCCTCTCACTTTTTGATTACACGCTGACATTTTACATAGACACACACACATATTATAGGCATTATACTCTTGCACTTGCACTTTTAGGCTTCTCATTAGAATTATTATTTTTATGTGATCAAATCTTAGACATTGTCATAGTCATAGGCATTTAGACGTTTTTATACAAATCCTTCAAGGCTTGTTGTAGGACTTAGACATTTTCAGATTGCTCGCATAACAAATCTGAGGGCAACATCATCTAGCAAGTAAGAAGGTACTATGGAGGTAATCATGGGAATTACGATTTATAGGTATAATTGTTTTATTGTTTAATTTCCTTTATGCTCTATAGAACTTTGGGTTTATTATCATTTATGATTTACATTCATTTGATTGATCTAATCTAAAACCTTAGAATTTACCCTCAGTTACATTGGTGAACCCGACTACATTTTTCTGGTTATTTTCATACGTTTTTTTGTGTTTTCTGTTGTTTTGTAGGTACAGGTACGGAGCGACGCAACTGCCTTTTTAAAAGACTCATGACGCATCTGATGCATCGCGATGCATTTGCCAACACAAAAGTCACAATCACTCTGACAAGCCGCAATCGATATCTTGAACGACGCATCTGCTATGTCATGCCGCATTCGAAGTCCTAAACGACACATATGCTCTGTCATGTCACATTTGACTGGTAAATATTTTCTTTCATTTTTGACATTCTAATTTTTGGATTTTAGGGTTTTCTGGTTACTGGTTTCTTTCTGGTTTCTTCTGGTCTTCTGAGTTCCTGGTTTTTTTTTCATTCCTGCATGTTAGCTAGCTTAGGATTTTTGTGTTACTAATCTCCGTTTGCAGCGTGTGGAAATTACTATTCATGTGTCAAAGATCATTTAATAAAGAAACTACTAATTTTTTGTTTGCAGATTCGAATGTTGAAGATAGAATAAAACAAACATTGTGCTTGTTTTTCATAGATTAGCAAACATTTAACTTTGGTGCACATAAAAATAACATTCATGTCTTCTTTACTTGATTGTGTTTGCAAAATGGTAGGTGAGTATGCTCTCACTTGGTGAAAACCTCGTGATAAAAAAAACTAGACCCATTTTTTTTGTTATTACCCTAACTTGGTATATCGGAGTATCCTCTCCCCTTGCACTTTTGGGCAATCTTGGGTGTAAGAGAAACGATTACCAACTCTAGAAATTGGGCCTGCCTAGGGATTTCATCACCCCAACACGACTCAAACTGGCAACGGAGCTAAAGCTAAGCTACCCCCGACCAGTATATAAATGTAAATCTTAAGGGAAAACCTAAGATTGCGAGTGCGGATGTGTCATCCAGACAGAGTTGTACTCCCTTAAACTCTATTGAGATTAACCTCTTTAGGCTGGAGTGCCACCTTAATGGTGATTAATCTCTTACCCCATGTATGGCCACTCGAACAGGGGTCCCGAACTAAAAAATTTTGTATAGAAAGCCAAAAAACTTCTATTTGCTAGCGCAGCACCGGTCGATGTGAAGGCATCCACACTTTCACAGTTTGTAGTAGAGGTGATCAACTCGCCATGGGAGTTTCATGGGGGTTGGAAGCTTGGTTGGCCTGAGAAGAGAGTGCACTGTAAGGGAGAGCCCGTGCAGCCAAGCTTCTAAATTCACACGCTACAAATATGCAGTTGGGGAAACCCGCGTGGAATCTAGTGAATACTGTCATGGCCTAACCTAGGATTGTGCTTATCTGATGTGTGATTGGTTACATTTGAAACACTGTGTTTGTCAACTGCTTTCTGGTTTTATCACAGTTTGAAACAAAACATTCACCAAATAGATCAAAATTGACATCAAAACGACAAGAAAATCATTTTGAAACAAAATTGTGTTGCATCTCTCGAACCACGATTGATTTTCTGCAACACAACTGCTCTCTTAAACCGCATCTGACATTTAGAACACCGCATCTGTAGTCACGACACATTTGAACACTGAAAAGCCGCATATGCTAAATCAAGTCGCATCTGATAGTCCAAAAGTCGCAATTACAAAAACAAATTGCATTTGATAAATTGAGATGCATTCGCAGCTTCAAATGATGCATTTGCTTGTCAAAAATTAAAAACTTCGTATTCGAAACCTGAGGTCTTCAACTTGTCAACCATTTGTCAAACACTATTTCCATGGAGATTCTATCAGAAACCAAGTTTGGAATTGCTCAAAGTTTCAACCATTAGTTTGCATTCGTCACCATAGGTTTCATCCTTCATTCTTTTTAGTTGCATACATCTGGCATTAGATTATCCCTAGGTTCACATTTTGCATACTTAGGATTAGACAAATCTCATCACACTTTGCAAAGTCATTGCTTTCAAGACTAGGCCCTCTTGGACTAAGTTATCAAACCCCTTTGTAGTCATTTTCCTCTTTTGTGAGATTTTTCCAACTCAAAAGTCTAGTTAGGAATACTCACTAGTCATTTAGACCTTGTCAACTTGTCATTTTCAACAAAGTCCTTTGGGAGTCAAAATCAAAAACAAAGTTTGAGCTTAGAAGTGTTTAGGTACCCTTGTCCTAAATTGCATTATAAGTCTACACATTGCATATCCTATTCACGAAAATCCAAAAACATTAGTCATTCTAGTCGTCATTTTGAATTTATACTTCGCGTAGTGTCATACTTGCATTTAGTTGTCATTCCCATTTGAGCAATCTCATTTATGGTGGAAACTAGACTCCAAAAATAAAAGAGACAAATGGAAAACTTTTGACAAGACCCCACGTTTACTGTCAACAATCCTACACATGACCCAAACTGGACCTTTTACGATCCATTTTCCAATTCAAAAAATCAACCTCCAATGACAACACAATCCTCATCAAATAGTCCATTCGAACCATTCTTGCAAAAAGATTAAAATGGTCAACTACTTGAGGAAAACTTAGAGGCACTGGCACAAGACCCAAAGGCCTGTCAGCTCATTGAAATAATGGTCCGTCATGACAGAGACAGATTCTTAGCCATGCTCTTGAGTGAAGGAGCTAAGTTACCACAAGGATTTGACGTTAACACGCTAAATTTGACACCTCCTGACCCTAATACCAACAACACACATAACATGTCACATAGTGGTCAACTTCCAAATACTATGAGCAATACTTCCTTTGGGACCACAACGATAGTGCATGCCACTCCCAATGTCCCAAACACCCCCAACATTCCCAATACCACAAATATCATGATAGTAAATGCCATGACAGTAAATGCCACGGGGGAATAATCAAGTCACAACAATCCCCCCTTGGTAGCTCCATCTCCTACCATGAGCACAACTTCGACATATCCGCTCAATGGTATTTCACAAAATCTTTCAGGAGGAGCCACAAGACATGTATTTATCCAAGGACAACAACAAAATGTTAACACGACAACACAGTCAAATGTCATTGCCTCCCAAGGTACAAACACAAACATTCCTCTTAGGCAAACTCAACAATTCATGCAAGGCGGACAAGTAACACAACCCATGACATCATTAACACATCATAACATTCATGGTCATAACATCCCCCAAATAATGACACATATGGCTGGGGGACACATCCCAACCTACTCATCTAACGTTCATACTCATCAACATGGACCCAATCATAACTTTCAATACCAACAACATGTCAATCCACACACGTCATACATGTCACAACAATCCATATCGCCACAATACACCAATATTCATGTGCAACAAATAGGAACCTATGGTGTACCAAGCAATCCAACGTACGGAAACATAAACGACCCTGCTATGGACACCCTCCAAACAAGATTGATGGATGTAGAGAAAACTATCCAAAACATGTACATTTCAGGCAAGAAATCAAAAATATCATATGATCTAAATGTATACCCATTTGACACGAGCTTATACATGCCTCCATTTCCACTAGGATATGTGTCACCCAATTTCACAAAGTATCAAGGCAAGACAAACCCCATTGAACATGTTCACGAATTTGCAACCAATTGTTTGGACATCGCCTATGAACAAACATACTTGATGAGACTTTTTTCTAAAAGTTTGGCAGGTCCTGCCCTTGAATGGTTTTCCACCCAAAAGGATATCTGAACATGGGATGAGCTTAAACAAAAATTCATAAGAAATTACGCGTACAACATCGACATGGATACCTCTATCACTAGCTTGTGCAATCTCACGCAAGAAGATTTTGGTGAGACATTTATCCCATTCTTTCAAAAATGGAGAAGCCTCGCTAGTCGATGTCACATTGACATCCCCGAAAGGGAAAAAGTTGACATGTTTGTCCAAACACTTTTGGGGCCCCTAAAATATGCACTGCAAGTGCATTGTTGCACAAACTTCATAGATTTAGTCAAAAAAGGGGTCCAGATTGAGAAAGCCCTTATAGCAAAGGGAGAACTGAGGTACGGTCCCAAAAACACAAATGTCAATCCACCCGTCGACAAAAACAAATATTGGGTTAAAAATAAGCACATTACAAATGACGGTGTGGTTGACGCCAAAACTGCAAACATCGTGGGTCTTGTACTGGCCCTAAAATGGGTTCAACAACAAAACAAACCAACAACGACATTGACACCTCCTCCCAATATTTCTTCAAACAATCAGAATGGTCAAAATAATTAGGGACAATACTGTCAGATGAGACAATTCCCTAGGGGTGCACATACACTCCTTTGGGTGAACCCATTGAAGAAGTCCTTAGGAAATGCCTACAGCATGGGGTCATCATACTTCAAGAACCAAAACCATATGACCCAGGATAGTTTAAACTAGCATGGTGGAATGATAATGCATTTTGTGAATACCATCGAGCAAAAGGACATACAACCTCCAACTGTCGACAATTGAAAAACCTAATACAGGATCTTATCGAAAGTCGCGTCATTGAAGTAGGTGGATCACAATTCACCTCCAATTCATATCATACAATCCATAAGAATCCACTACAGGACCATGGTTCTCATAAATCTTCCACTTCAGGTCCACAAAATCAAGCTAACTTCACCCGAGCCAAGTACGATTATTCTAGCAGACCAATTATAAATAATGTCTGAACTGATGATGAATACATCAATACCATTATGGTCAAGAGAGCACCCCAATGTAATGCTACCACTCATAGTGTCAAGGTCACTATAGCTAGTCCACCTCCCACTAGACAAGCCAAAATCATCATACCAGGCCCATCTGCTAAATAGTCACAACCTGCGCCATCTGCTAAACAGCCAAAACCTATCCCAACCACATAGCAATGGAAACCCAAAAGTCAGTTCAACCTCATAGACCAGTTAGGAAAGACTCCTACACAAATCTCTATACTCGAGCTGCTTCGTATCTCTCCCACGCACAAAGAGATCCTAGATAAAACCCTGCTAGAGTCATCAGTCCCTAAGGACATTGATGTCAATCAATTTGAAACTATGGTGGGATAACTCACTTCGCCTCACCACGTCACCTTCTCGGATCAAGATTACTCATCACCTAAAACCAATCACAATGATCCATTGCACATAGAAAATTTTGTCTACAAGCACAAAGTTAGACTGGTTTTAGTAGATGGCGGAGCAGGATTGAACATATGCTCCCTCAAATTGGTTAAGGCTCTAGGGTTCTCTAATGCATGCATAGACCCAATGAAGAGTATAGTGATCAAAGCATATGATGATGAGGAATGCTCTTCACGTGGTATTCTCTCTCTCCCTATCAGAGTGGGACCGGTCATTGTGGACACAACTTTCCAGGTCCTAGATTTGGAACTACCATATAACATCTTGCTTGGCTGTCCATGGATTCACGCCTTAAAAGCCATTTCGTCTACATACCACCAATGCCTAAAGTTTCCATTTGACGGTACAAAAATAACCATATACGGAGACCCTGACCCTTTCCAATATTGTACCAACTTAAGGGGTATCTCTAAAAACCAAGTACCTATTAACCGAGAAGCACCTGACTCCTCGTCATCCAAATACATCAACCCATCCACACTCACATCATCTTCCACATCCGCTCCATCCACGTCTTCTACCATACCACCACCTTCCACTAGCCCTAAGACTGAATCGACTGTCAAAATAAAGGACCTCAGCTGTAAAGAGTTCAAACTAAATACAACATACAACATAACAACAATACTCACATCTCCAAAGATATATGGTCAGCCATGTTTCAGAATGGAACCTCAAGAAACTTTCAAAGTTCCACTGAACACAGTTTTTATCAAGTGGGGAGACACGAGTGATGAAGACCTTTCTGACATTACAGGATGGATCTATAAGGATACTATCACACTACCCCCATTACCAGTTCAAAGATATGGCAAAGGTTATGACATCATGAAGGCTAAAGGCTACGATGGTACTAGTGGCCTAGGAAAAAATAAAACTGGCTGAAGGGAACCCATAGAAACTTTTCAAATTCTGAAGTATCTTGGATTAGGGTTTGGATCACCTGACAATGATGATCGACGTACCTCTAGACTTTCAAATGAGCAAGTACATGCTTTGGATAGTGTTGAGACTACTAGGGAAACCCTCACTGAAACAGACTCCCATGAGTGGGAATTTGGCTCAGAACGATCCCTAAGTGACTGTTGTCTTGATGATTTGTTTGTTGAACCAGGAGAACTAACCTCTGAACAATGGTTTTAGCAAAGATTCAAAATTGAACAGGCACCAAATAGTCAAAGTCCCATTACCACTTCCCATGATGTACAACACCCATCATCTGAACCCCCTCAGTCCAATCAATCCGAAGTATCAGACGACGTTGACAACCAAGGCTCTAAAACCTTCACTCCATATTTTGACAACGAATATGACACTAGTGAAGGAGAATATTGGATAGAGTCCGATGTAGAGTTGGATGACAATAATCTCATCTACAACATCACTGAATCTGCTTGCATGCTGTCTGCATCCTCACCTCCATTCACCAGCATTGATGATGGAATTTCCTTAATTTACCCTGAGCTAGTCGATTGGGACCAACAAGGACCGCCAGTTCTGGACACATTTTAGAATGATGAGGCAATTGCCGAATTCATGGGATTACGAGAAGGCACACCCAGTGGGGACCACAAATTAGGATTCACCATTGATTTAGACTACACAGCATACTTCGGCGAGACTGCTTCGTCCTCTAGTCGTAAAAACAAAAAGAAAAATAAAGTAAAAAATGAAACGTCTCTAGGTGAAAACCGAAAGGCACCTCTTGATAAAATAGTAAAAATAAAGGACATATCTACGGGTGAAAACCTCTCTAAGGCGCCCAAAGATGGAGGACTAAACTTTCTCCCCGTGCAACAGGAGAAATTGGCTATGCTTATCGAGGACACAATAGAGGATAACATTTCAACTGCAGAAGACCCCAAGATGGTCCTATTTTCTGCATCATTGACTAACGAAGAGAAACCAAAATTTCATAAATTCTTTGCAGAACAAAAAATCAATTTCGCATGGTCCTATGCTGACATGCCAGGATTGGACCCAAAACTGGTTCTGCACCATCTGCCACTATTACCTAATGCTAAACCAGTCAAGCATAAGCTGCGCAAAATGCACCCCCAAGTTTCCATATTAGTCAAGGCCGAGTTAAAGAAATTGCTAGATGTTGGATTCATATGGTCTATTGACTATGCTGAATGGATTTCTAATCTAGTCACTGTCACAAAGCCAAATGGGTTGATCCGTGTCTGTACAGATTTCCAAGACCTAAATAAGGCATGCCCAAAGGATGACTTTCCTTTGCCAAACATTGACATCATAGTTGATCTTACGGTAGGATATGAGATGCTATCCCTCATGGACGGTTTCTCCAGCTATAATCAAATTCGCATTGCTCCTAAAGATTAGCACAAAACGACATTTACTTGCCCATGGGGTACATACTGTTGGAACATCATGCCATTTGGTCTCAAAAATGCAAGTGCCACATATCAAAGGGCTATGACCATGATCTTCCATGACATGATGCACAAAATAATGGAAGATTATGTAGATGACCTATTAGCCAAATCAACAAGGAAAGATCATTTGAAGGTACTCGACATAACTTTCAAGAGACTTGAAGAGTACAAAGTTTGGCTAAACCCTAAGAAGTGTGTTTTTGGGGTCACATCAGGTAAACTATTGGGATACATAGTTTCCCGAAGAGGCATAGAAGTCGATCTGGAAAAGGTCAAAGAAATCATAGACATGCCTCCACCCAAAGGAATCAGTGAACTCAGAACTCTGCAAGGCAGAGTACAATCTATTCAGCATTTCATAGCCCAACTGGCAGATAAGTGTCACCCATTCTAGTATCTGTTGCGCAAGGGTATCCCCTTTGTATGGATGGATAAATGTCAAGAGGCCTTTCAGTAAATCAAAGATTACCTACTGTCAACACCAGTCCTCATGCCACCCATTCATGGAAAGCTGTTGATCATATACATCTCGACTATTAGTTCAGCACTGCGGGCATTACTGGCACAAAATAATCATGAAGGAAAAGAAAGAGACATCTATTATATCAGCCACACACTGATAGGGTATGAGTTGAACTACACATACATTGAATGTGCATGCATCGCTGTTGTCTTTGCATCCCAAAAACTAAGACACTATATGCCTAGTCACCAGACACAACTGGTTGCCAAGATTGATCCACTGAAATATCTCCTAAGTCGGGCTGCATTAACAGGCCGGTTGGAAAAATGGGTCATGATACTAAGCGAGTATGACATACAATATGTCGAGCGTAAGGCAATAAAAGGACAGGTAATAGCAGATCAACTGGCGGATGCACCAATTCAAGTTACTCATCCACTAGTAACTGATTTTCCCAATAAGTCCATTTTTCATGTGGAATCGGCGGTACCATGGAAGTTATATTTTGATGGGTCTCATACTGGTCATGGCTCAGGCGCTGAAATCTTGTTTATCACACCACAGGGGGATTCAATCCCTAAGTCATACCGGATTGCCTTCCCTTGTACAAATAACATTGTCGAATATGAAGCATTAGTCACAGGTCTCAAGATGGCAATTAAATGGAAAATTCAGATGTTGCTTGTATTCGAGGATTCCCAGCTCGTTATCAACCAAGTGAATGATGACTATGAAACAAAGGATGAGAAGTTGCTTCCCTACAAGAGGATGGTGGATAGTTTCTTGACATACTTCCAATCGATTTCTTTTGAACAAATCCCCAGGGCACAGAATAAGGCAGCTGATGTAATGGCTACTATTGGTTCTCTTTTGGACATCCCTGAAAATGTGTCACAATTTGAGTTCTTAGTAGAACAGCTTTTGATACCGGCATATGATATCCTAGAATCAGAAATGGTTTGCGAACTTGTTGGTCCCAACTCTCCTTGGTATCAGGACTTTTATGACTACCCAAAATCTCAAACCCTTCCACCGAACCTGTCTAATAACCAAAGGAAGTCCTTCATTAGAAAATCTGCAAGGTATGCCATTATCAGTGACACACTTTACCGCCGTAGTTTTGACGATACCCTCCTTAGATGTCTCGACACCGATGAAGCATGTACGACCTTATCAGAAGTGCATGACGGTATATAAGGATCTCATTCGAGTGGTCCCAATCTAGCTAAGAAAGTAACGAGACTTGGGTATTATTGGCCGACCATGGAAAAGGATGCAATTGAATATGTCAAGACTTGTCGAAAATGTTAGATTCACAGTGATTTGGTCCATGCTCCAGCACAGGAACTTCGGCCGATCACTTCTCCTTGGCCCTTCGCTCAATGGGGACTCGACCTCATGGGTAAGATTCATCCAACCTCATCCAATGGCCACAAATTCATTATTACCACCACTGAGTATTTCACAAAGTGGATTGAAGCCATCCCATTGACATATATTACCAACAAACAAATATCGAAGTTCATCCTTAACTAAATCATTTGTCGGTATGGCCTTCCGCAATCCATCATCACTGACAATGGACGTTCATTTAAAAACCAAGACGCACGTGAGTTATGTGAGCAATTCCATATCCAACACCACTTTTCATCTCCATACTACCCACAAGGAAACGGTCAAGTTGAGGTGTCCAATAAAACCATTATCAAGATCCTAAAAAAGACTGTCAATGACACTGGCCATGACTGGCACATACAACTCAACCCTGCTCTGTGGGCTTACCAAACTAGCATTTGTACGCCTATAGGGGCCACTCCATTTTCCTTAGTCTTTGGCACTGAAGCCATCTTACCCATTGAGGTCAAAATTCCTTCTCTACGAGTCTCCCTGAAGGGTCTAACTAATGAAGAGAAGTACCAACAATCATGCTTGCATGAGCTGGAAATGCTGGAAGAAAGAAGGAAAAATTCATTGAACCATCTCCAAGCATATCAGAACCATCTTTGTCATAGCTACAATAAAAAGGTTATGGTTAGAAAGTTTGACATTGGTGACCTAGTTCTCATGCAGAACCCCAAGAACCAAGCAGAGAAAGAAAAGCCAAGAAAATTTGAACCAAACTGGCTGGGTCCCTACATTATCATATCTTCTTTTGGTTTTGGAGCTTATCAACTAGCTACACCAGATGGAGAACAATTGACAGAGCCCATCAACAGTTTACATCTTTGAAGGTTCTACGCATAGCATCAGAGGATTGAGTTGAAAACCATAAAATACAAAAAAAATGAAAAATGGCAAAAAATTGTCACCTTGATGAAAACCTGGCAAACAGGCATCTTGGTGACACCAAAAAAATCAAAAAAATCAAGAAAATAGTAAAGAGAAAAATGATTCATTCAATAGTGAAAACCTAGCAAACAGGCGCTTTGAACAAGTACCATGGCGAAAACCTAGCAAACAGGCGCCATGCGTAATCAACCATTGCTCTGCCATCTACTGTCATTTTGTCTAACTTGGCCTAGGATGAAAGGTATTTCCACCATTACTATGCAAATCGCCACCACATCCTACCCTACCTATCATAGTGGATAAACGATTGACATCAAGTCCTGACGACTGTCCACCTAGTAAACCAGCAGCATCCCATCCACATTCCTTACAAATGGCTAAGTCTTGGACCTGACTAGGGGAAAAATGCTTATCATGCAACTGTAGTGGATGTTACATATGATCACAAAAACATTGGCAAAAAGTCCTTAAAAAGACAAAAACATGGGCAAAAAGTCCTGAAAAAAGACAAAAAACATTGGCAAAAAGTCCCGAAAAAAGATAAAAACATCGCAAAATGTCCTGAAAAAAGACCTAAAAATCATAAAATGTCCTAAAGAAAACCATGAACAAAACATCAGACTACTTGAAGAATGCAAACGCAATGTAATCTCTTGTCAAATTCAGTCAGGTCAATCAGTCTTTGTCATTTGTTCGAACTACGTTGTCTCTACGCACTTGCTACGTAACCAAGACTCACATTTGAGTCCCTGAGATATTAGATCAGTCCTTTTAGGTTTGTCAACATAAAATCATGACGCAATCTTTGGTCATCAAGATAAAGTCATTGGTCATGTTGAACTATGAGGTCTCTGAGTGTATGACGTAGGCAAGGCCATCTATTGATGAGCCCCCAAGGCCGCACTAGGTCAGTCCATTAGGGTTCATGACACTACACTAGCACACACGTCAAAAGTCTTCAATCATTTTCTAGATTGAAAAACTCCTAAAATAAAGTAAAACAATCATTTATTTAGCATGGCAATCTCATTAGCACGTCACTCATATTATTATGACAATAGCGACATCTAGTCCAACACAAGTCAAACTCGGTCAAAGCAAGTCAAATCATCATAAACCGGTCAAACTATCAAATTTCGGTTAATCTTCAGATGAGTCCTTCTAAGCAATAACCTCTATCATCTATGCCTTAGGATGAGTCTTTCCTAGGCATCGTCATTGTCATTCGACATTTTGAGTGATCCTCTTGACATCTAAAAATCACTCTTCATGACATTAGTATTCTTCAGATGTGTCCTTCTGAAGAACCAACTCTGTCATCTATGCCTTAGGATGTGTCCTTCCTAGGCATCGTCATCATTTTGAGGGATCCCTTATGACTAGTAGGGATCAAATCCTCTCGACATCGGCATTATTCAGGATGTGTCCTTCCTGAATTCACCAATTCTTGACATTTTTCAAGATCATCAAAACTTTAAACATTTCGATATCTCGACATTATTAAACCAGACATCTTGACATCAGAACAATGGATATCCAGACGCACTTGGCAAACACTTGACAATTGTCTTTTGGTTTTTTATCATGTTTTTAGTTTTTCAACGAGATCCCACTAAGCAGGATTTAGAGAAGCAGCGACGTATCATGACGATTGACATGCATGACTACTAGTTTCTCAGAGAGGTCCTAATTCTGGGATTTAGAAAAACAACAACATATCATGGTAAGGGCTCTATTTTTGTATTTCGACAATCATGCCGCTAGTTTCTCAAGGATGTCCTAGAAACAGGATTTAGAGAAGCAATGACGTTTCATGATTTGTCCTTGTCTTTTTCTGTTTGTGGTTGATTATGACAAAAAGACTGGGGCAATCATGCTCTCAGTATGAGTCATGATCATCCTTGTCTATGACTGTTTGTCTCACGTAATGGTATGACCTTGCACACCTTGATCTATGTCATATCCTAGTGTTTGTTGGCCATTACAACAGTCTGCCCAATGATGATTAAGAGCACTAAATATTAAAAGTCCTACAGTAAAGCGTTGAAGGATTTGGTCTAGGAATTAACATGCATCTCTGTCAGTCTTGTGTCTTCTCTTCTGTGGTCTGGTCATCTTCTCTCATCAGTCCTGTCATCTTCTCAAAGTCCATCTCATGATGATATCCTATGACATCCAAAAACATAAATGCATACATGATCATATAAACATTGCATTAGGTCCATACATACATTATCCATGGCATTAAATCATATACATAATCACAAACATTGCATTAACATAATCATCAACACTACATCTTTTACTAAATACATCATGCACATAATTAACCTAATCATATAAATAAGCATTGCATCATCATGGCATCAAAATCACAAATAGGCATCATAGGACATACATGATACATCATAAATCATACATCATACATATCATAATACATAAAGAAAAGAGCATCACATAACACATGTAGGCTGCATCAAAACTGCATCATCATATACTATAATCACAAAAATGTACAATGTCACAGGATAAAGTCAGGAGATATCCCAAAAATGGAGCTCCCAGGCTCAATAATATACATAATGTGTCACAAATACAAGTATGCCCCTAAGGTAGACTCTCATCATCCACTCGTGGTGAGGAATGTGACGGTGGCAACTCTGAACCTGACACTGAAATGATAGGTGGATCTGTAGCAGCCACTGTCTGTGCTACCAGTGGAACCACGAATAAAGGTCTCATCTCGACTGTAACAAACATCTGTGAGGTCACTGCTGTTGGACTCTAAGAGGTAGACAGATCTATCACTGGCGGCTGACCCTGTATTGACCTATGCACTGAACCAGTCAACCCATGGCTGTGACCCGGGGTGTGCCGACGTGAGTGATGTGACCTGTGCACTGATGTGTGCCCTATTGAGGTAGATCCTCTAACACTAGTGTGACTCCTGCTGCCACTACCGCTGCCTAATCTATGTCCACTACCTGTCCTCGTCTGTGACTGTGACAAGGTAGGATCCTGTCACTATGGTGGCACTGCCTGCTCATATAATGTTTGATACTGTCCCAATCTCGTGCTCACCCTAGAAAGCTCACAAGCCATGTCCCCTATGGGCCCTATGCATAATGTTGCAAAGTTTTTGCACCACTGGGCTAAGTCCTACTGCTTGATCTTGCTCTACTCGAGCCACCTCTAGCTCTCCCTGCAGTGCCCTAACCTATGCTAGACTCTCATCTAATCTTTGCTATAAATCAGCCACCCTCTGATCTGTCATGGAATCCTGAGGCAATACTAAGGTGGACAGTATCTCCTCCTCTCCATCCACCATCCGCCATCTGAGGAGTCTCTCGGCCTCATCCATAGTATCATCCTCCTCATCGTCATCGTCTGCCACATCCTCTGCCACCTCTGCCTCCTCCTCTTGTCCTGTCACCTCTTCCTCCTCCTCCTATCCCCCCACCTCCGCCTTCGCCTCCTGTCCCCTCACATCCACCTCCTCCTCCTATCCTCCCACACCCACCTCCACCTCCTCCTCCTATCCCCCCACCACCACCTCCTCCTCCCATCTCTCCTCACCCTCTCCCTCCTGTCTGGGCTGCTCCTCTCTCTCCCCCTCCTCACCAACCTCAGGGATAGCATCTAATGCCACCCTCGCCACTCATGGGCGTACCCTCCAGACCTGTCTCTGCCCATCCTACCATCCCCTCCGGCCATCTCTGCCATCATCCCCACCTCTACCTCCACCTCTACCATCATCCCCACCTCTGCCTCCGTCTCCACTCCTGCCTCCATCTCTGCCTCTGTCTCCACCCTTGCCTCCATCTCCACCTCTGCCTCCGTCTATGCCTCTACCTCTCCCCCTACCTCCATCTCTACCCCTGCCACCTCGCCTAGCCCGTGGTGCATGAGGAATCACTGACCGCCTATCCACTGGTGTTGGCCCATCAAGATCTGTCAATGGCACTGGTCTGTGTGCCTGCCACTAGAGATCATAATCTGCTGTGGTCCCTAGATCGGCTGCTCCTCCTCTCCATCCCCATGCCTGGGCTCCTAGCCCATCAATCTGCTGCTCGACAAATGCCACTAGGATGGTTGGTCCCTAAGCATACTCCCTAGAAGAATGGGCATACTTGGTTGTCCCTGTAGGTACACCTTGCTGCTCACCGAACTACCTCAAGACATGCTGGGGTAAATACATCTCAATGATCAAAGACATCTGCACTGTCTTGCCAATAAGATACTTGTACTCTCTGCAAAAACTGAGGTGCTTGTCCTTGTCGTCCCATGCCTCATAGTCTCTGTATGGCCTCCAGATAAATGACACCATCATGTCAATCCTATGTCGCCACCAGCCTGTCTCACCCATCTGGGTCTGCTGTAGTGCACCCGCATAGTAATAGGCATAGGGCATCCCTTCAGCCAACTGTGGTCTCTCAATGGGAGGACGAAATATGGTGATATGCTCCCACGCCCAGATCATCATCAGTGTAGTCCCATAGGAGACACTCTCTCATCTCCTATAAGCAACATCGTGTAACTGGTGATAAAGTGTCCCTAGCAAACAGGGACCCCAAGCATAAACCATCCTGTCCTGTCTCATACCAACCAGGACGTCACCCCAACTAGTAGGAAATCCATGTCCCCGACTGTCAGGAATTAGGATCCCCCTTATTAGAGTCGCAAGGAAGGCATCAAAGTGACCATAGTGCTCGGCCATAAACTCCCACCTGATCTCGTAACCCTGGATGCCTAGTCCTGCACCCTGATCTCGGTAGTAAGCTCGAAAGGTCTACTCACCATGACGAGGGTCGTAGACAATCTGCTCTCCTCAGATAGGCACTCGCAGTATCCGATCGACATCCTCCAAGGTGATCATGGCCTCACCTGTCGGCAGGTGGAACAAACAAGTCTCTGAATGCCACCGCTCGCACAATGCAGTCAATAATCCCCTATTCGCCTGAATGGCAGGCATATACGGAGCATAGAATAGTCCCAGACACATCAATCATCACTGCTCTCGTAGGCCCAACTGGTCAGAAAATCAAAATGTGGTATGTCTGGTCTCTCTCATGTAGATAGGGGCAAGCTACCTCTGCAAAAAGATGAACAATACATTAGTACTTTTTGGACAACTTTCAGCATCCTTAAAAGCATCTAAGGTCGCGGAAACATCAAAATCAACTGTGGTCAAGGTAAATTACAACTACGTCGCATTCAAGAAATTACGTCTCAAAAACTCAATTGCCTCGTACCATACATCAAATGTAGTCCAAAATATCACATGCGTCGCATGTTCACGCTTGCGTCATGAAATTTGACGAATGTGTCGCATTAAGGTAGTTGCGTCGCATAAACACAATTGCGTCGATCAAAAGAGCGAATGCGTTGCAATTTGACAATTGTGGCATTCAGACATTCAATTGCGACACGATAAGTCAAATGCGTCACAAAAATTGTCAAATGCGGCGCAACCCACAACTCTTCCTTATTTTTTCTGTGCACTTGTGTCGCGACGCATCAAATGCATCGAACACGCAGAAAATTGCGGCTTACGTGAATGCAGTTGCATTGCGGCGTAGTTGTTATCTATCCTAGAAACTTAAATTTGGCATGCAAAACAATAAAATGACAAAGTGAGTTAAGGGTACATACCATTGGCTCTGAGCCCTCTGGCCACCTAAATGTCTGCACAATCTCTCTGTGATGCTCTAACACTAGAGTCACCATCCTCGGTACTGCGCTTTTCGCTCTAAGCTCTCAAAATTCGCAAGGTAAATAGTAAAAGTCAATTGACTTTTACCCCTTTTTCAACCTATTTATAAGGTTAAAAGGACATTTTTCAAACAAGGTCAATACTGGAGGCTCATTTGACCACCTTTGACTTCCTCGTTAGTTGCTTTAAAGATGTCTGAATCCGAAACCAACTGCGCCATTGTTTTTCTAGGCACCAAGTTGATTTATCGGGACCCTTTGCAAATTTTTCTGTCACCGACCCAAAATTTAAAAAATTCCCGAGGGGGCAATGATACTCCGTACCTTTACTGGGGCATGACTTTCACTTATTTTCTTTGTCACAATGCAACAAGCGACATTATGACAAAGAGGGGCAAAATGTAGACACCTAAAAATGACCTAGGCTTGCAAGCTTCATTTTTACAACTTTCGTCCTAGCATAATTATGACATTTAATTATGTCCTTGGTCCACATTCGACTATTGATTAAATAATTCATAATTATTTAATTAATTCATTTTATTTATTCTTCGTGAATATTAAATAAATAAATTTTATTTATTTATTAAATACATCATTAATTGTCTAAGTCTTCCCTTAATTAAATAAATTTCTTAATTTATTTAATTTCCCTTCTGCATTTAATTCTTCTTATTAAATAAATGAATTACATTTATTTATTTAATATGTCACTAATTGTCTTAATTAAATAAATTGATTAATTTATTTAATTAATTAATCTTATCTGCTAAATTAAATAATTATATTTAATTATTTAATTGTCAAAATTAATATTCCTCTCATTTTAAATAAATTAAATTATTTAAAATATCATCACAATCTTAACTGTCAGTCCATTTTGATAAATAATCTGAAAAGGATTATTTATTATCTCACAAAATCATTATTTTGAATTAATTTAATTCAAAATAGTAACTAATCTTCCAAAAATCAAGTAATTGGGCAGATTCTTGATTTTCCAAGTCGAATCTTTAGTCAAATCTTATCTTCTTAATTTTTTGAATCTCATGAATTAGGCAATCTTTATCTCATTTATTCTCCACCGTCGATCTGATTATCTGAGATATTATTCTGACCGTTCGATTAAGGATTTTTCCCTAACCCTGATTAGGGATTCTCAGATTTAATCTGTACCTCTCATTTTAGGTTCTCATCATCAATTAATCTGGTCTGTCCACTCAAAATGACATTTTCTATAAAATGTCATTTTCCTCTCACTTTTCGATTACACACTGGCATTTTACATAGACACACGCACATATTATAGGCATTATACTCTTGCACTTGCACTTTTAGGCTTCTCATTAGAATTATTATTTTTATGTGATCAAATCTTAGACATTGTCATAGTCATAGGCATTTAGACGTTTTTATACAAATCCTTCGAGGCTTGTTGTAGGACTTAGACATTTTCAGATTGCTCACATAACGAATTTGAGGGCAACATCATCCAACAAGTAAGAAGGTACTATGGAGGTAATCATGGGAATTGCGATTTACAGGTATAATTGTTCTATTGTTTAATTTCCTTTGTGCTCTATAGAACTTTGGGTTTATTATCATTTATGATTTACATTCATTTGATTGATCTAATCTAAAACCTTAGAATTTACCCTCAGTTACAATGAGTATGCAGGTAGCCTTAAGCCAAAGGAGTTGATAGATTGGTTGAACGGTGTGAGTATATTATTTGAATGAAATCCTCTGAAAGCGGAAAAGAAGGTAATGTTTGTATGCACCAAACTAAAGGGGCATGCCATGATCTGGTGGGATTGTTTATAGAAGGAAAGGATTGGAATGGGAAAGGATAAAATTTAGACTTGGAGAAATATTGACAAGAATCTCAAGGAGAAATTATATCCTTTGGATTATGCCCAAACCCTTTTTCATAGATTACAAAATTTGAAGTAGAACCTATCTACTATGTAAGATTACACAAATGAATTTTAAAAACTATCAATTCATGTGGAGCACCAAGAGATTGATGAAAATGGTTTAAATTTCTCCATCCAAGATGAATTGAGCATGCACATAACTAACAATATGGAAGAAGTATATCAATTAGCCTTGGAGGTTGAAGAAAAATAAAATAGATAGTATTTTGAAAGGAATAGAGGAGAAAGAAGGGGAAAATCTCCTTTGCGAGGTGGTCTAAATAATAAAACCCTTCCAACCAACAAAGAGGAAGAGAGTTTAAAAGGGGTAGAGGTTATATAGTGGAACCAACAAAGACCATTTATTAGTTTTAGGTGTGGTGAAGAGGGTTGTAGAGAATTTGAATGCCCATGTGATCACATGCAAGAAAGGAGACAAGGAGAGTACCCAAGAGTGCACTTGGATCAAGCTAAGGATGCATAAGATAGAGTGGGAACCAAACAACTACTAGATGTGGATGATAATCTCATGATGAGAAGAGTAATTGTAATTTCAGAGAAGTAGAAAATATAGACCTAAGGATATCTAGATTCCTAGTTCCATACAAATATTTTTTGAACCATACGCATCTCAGGAGGAAAGTTATGTCAAGTTATTATTGATAGTGGTAGTTGTGAAAATATGGTATCTAAGAAAATGGTGGAGCAATTGAATCTACACTATGAAAAGCATCCCCATCTCTATCATATTGCATGGTTTAAAAAAGGGGAATGAAGTTACTATTGAAAAGAGATGCTTAATCAAGTTTTCTATAGGGAATACTTATCAGGATGAATTATGGTGTGATTTTATTATGATGGATGCATTTTATGTGTTGTTGGAAAGATCGTGGAAATATGATAGAAAAACTATACATTATGGGGAGAAAAATACACATAATTTTTTGAAGGATGGCTCTAAGGTAACCTTAATACCTCTAAAACATGAAGGAAAGCCTGAGAATATGCTCTATCAAAAAGGAAGCTTGTCAAAGAGATGAAGGTGATAGGTTTTTGTTATGCTGACTAAGGGTGTAGCAAGGAGAAAGTGAAGAAGTACCAATACTTACAGAAGTAGAAAATGTACTAGAAGAGTATGGTGATGTTATTCCAGATGAATTACTTGATGGTTTTTCATCGAATAGGGATATTCAACATCATATTGACTTTATTCTAGGGGAATCTCTACCTAATCAAGTAGAATATAGAATGAGTCCTTGGAAACATGAAGATATCAATAATCAAGTAATGGATCTTATAAGGAAAGTGTTGAGAAAATGCATCTCAACCTTGCAAATACATAAGGTACTATTGATATGCTAGTGTGAGGGGTTGTAGGGGGTACCCCCTTGTGTGGGTCTGAGGGGGCTCATTCCCCCTGGATATGGGTCCAAGGGAAGTGTTCCCCAGTGAGGGTTCAGGGGTAGCACCCCTGAAAGCCAGATTTTATGTATATTTTATTATTGTAAATGTGGACTGTTCATCATTAGGTTTCATATCTAACGGTCAATATTTTTTTGGCTTCACTTTCCCTAGAAGGCAACCCTATTTTATGAGGGTGTTGTATTATGGCTATGCATGTGATGTATTATAAGAGTCTGATAGTGGTTGTGTTACCTCTGGATCTTTGGTTGGTGATACTCTTGTGAGAAGCTTGCTCTGCAAGTATATTGTAGTCTTTGTGATAGTATATTGTAATCTTTGTGATTTCTAAATAATATATTGAGCAGTTTTGGAGTGTGGGGTTTTTCTCCTGAAAGGGTTTTCCCCACATAAATCACTATGTTGTGGTATGCATGATATTTTTTTTATCTCTATTTAATTTTTTTTAACTATTAAAGATCTTTAAAAGTTTTGCATTATTCTCTTCTCAAGATTAGTGTAGGAAGTTGTTCTACTACCTTAGTTTCCTTGCATGTGGTATCATAGCCTAATCACATTTAGTTTTAGTTGTGGATTGTTGTATTTTTTGAACTAATCCAAATTTGAGTGGGAGCTTGTGTACAAGACACTTTTTGATCTTGTTGTAGGAATTTTCAGATGGCAAGTTCATTGAGGAGAATAGAGGTGGATAATTTTTTTGGAAATAATTTTGAAATGTGGAAGCTAAAGATGGAGGATCTGTTGATAGATCAAGATCTATGGGATGCTATTGATGAGAATTTTTCAAGGCCCATGGATCCTACTCAAGCTTCTAAATATGATGTTATGGATCATAAAGCCAAGGGTCTAATCTGATTATGAATGGAAGAATTTGTTTTAATCAATTTCCATGAAGAGACCTTTGCACAAAGACTATGGAAGAAGATTGGTGAGATATATCATGCCAAATATTTAGTGAACAATATTTTCTCAAGGAAGAAATTATATTCCTTGAGAATGGAAGAGGGTGGATGAATTAGAGACCACTTGGAAGCATTCAATATTTTGGTTAATTAGTTGGCATTAGTTGGTTAAAAATGGATGAGGAGGAAAAATTTCATATCTTTCTTTGTTCTTTTCCTCATTTGTGGGATTCTCTTGTTATGGATATTGGGAGAACTTCTATTATATTGAAGACTAAAGATGTGGTGTGTTCTTTTCTTTTTAAAGAGATGAGGAGGAAGGTATCCATCAGTGCCAAGGAGGACCTGAGTGTTCATGGAAGGCTAAAGGAAAAAGGAAAGAAGAATGAGAAGCATTATAAATCCAAGTCCAAGTGGAGAGCTAAATCTCTTGGAAAGTCTAAAGTTATTTGATAGAACTATCGTAAGCTTGGACATGTTCGTAAGGAACGTAAAGATGAAAAAAAGAAGAAAAAAAAGAAATTTGATTCTGATTCTAAGTTTTTGAAGGAAGATGATGGTGCATTTATTGCATCTTTTGCAACTCATGTAGGTAATGATACATGGTTAATTGACTCAAGTGCATATTTCCATATGACCTTTAATAGAGATTGGTTTTCTAAATATGAAGAATTTTATGGAGGTAAGGTGTACATGGGGAGATGATTCTTATTTAAACATTGTTGGTCGTGGTAAAGTTAAAACTAGGTTTCTTAATGGTAGAATGAAAATGATTAGTGGTGTGTTGCATATCCTTGGTTTAGCATGAAATTTGTTATCTGTGAGGAAACTAATAGATGTAGGTGTGTAGGTAGTATTTTTTATGCAAGATGCAAGATGGTTAGAGATGCTATGGTGATTACAAGAGGTGTAAGATATGGAACATTATATAAGCTTTATGAATGCACTCCTAAGTGCAATAGTACTTTTATGAAAAGCAAGTCTATGGAAGAAGTGAGGGTTTCACCTTTAGTAAATGTTCATAGCTTTTGGGTACCCAAGGGCGTTCTTTCCTCTTAATAAAAGTTACCTACAGAGAAAAATATGTTATGGCACCAAAGACTTGACCACATTGGAGAAAAGGGTCTAAGGACCTTGAAATATAAAAACCTCATTGAAGGTTTTTCTAATTGTAATATTGAATTTGACTTTTTTTTAGCATTGGATTTATGTAAAACAAAACTATATTAAGTTTTACTCAAGTTCTCATAAATCTTGTGGTGTATTGGATCTTATTCATTTTGATGTGTTTGTCAATGTACATGTTCCTTCACTTGGAAAATCCACATATTATGTTTCATTTATTTATGTTTACAGTGGGACATGGGTGTATTTTCTAAAGAGTAGATATGAAGTTTTCAGTTGATTTAAAGAATGTAAAGAAATGGTTGAGTTGAAAACTAGAAAGAAAATAATTTTTTTGATGATTAATAATGGTGGTGAGTTTTTCTCTAATAATTTTGATAGATTCTATAAAGATTGTGTTATTTATAGACAAAAGACAACTCCATATTCTCCACAACATAATGGAATTGCAAAAAGAATGAACAAGACATTGATGGAGAAGGCTAGGAATATGTTGAGAGGTGCTAGTCTAGAAGAAAGTTTTTGGTCCAAATCTATTGGCACTATTTGTTACCTAATTAATAGGTCTCCTACATCATATCTTGTTGATAAGACACCTATAGAGGCATGGTCAGGTTGTAATGCTTCATTAAGACATCTTAGAGTTTTTGGTTGTGAGGCATATGCACATGTGCCAAAGAAGTGAACAAAGTTGGAGAACAAGGTTATGAAATATATCTTCATCTGATATAGTTATGGTCTGAAAGGATACGAGATTTGGGATTCTATTGCATAGAAGGTAATACATAGTAAGAGTTATTTTTAGAGAAACTACACCTTCTTTTGTTACATTGTAGCCAACAAAAAATAAATAGGTAGGTGTGATTTAATTTCCTTATACACCTAAGAAAGTTGAATCAAGGCCCATGGATAGACAAGAAGTTGAAGAGAGCTCATCTAGCTCCAAATCTTTAGAAGAGGAGGAAGAACCTCCAACTCAACTTGTTCATAGGTCTACAAGGCATAGAAAACCATCTAAAAGGTATTCACCTAATGATTGGAGATTTATTTTTGGTTTGAATAATAACATGGATGAACCCAGATCAATGGAAGAGGCATAAGGTATGGATGATGTCGAATCCTAGAAGATTTCTATGGATGAAGAAATGGAAGCTTTGAAAAGGAATGATACATATGATCTTGTACCATTTCCTGAAGGATGAAAACTTGTTGGTTGCAAATGGGCGTTCAATAAAAATATTGGTTCAAATGGAAGTATTGAGAAATACAAAGCAAGGTTCATTGTAAAAGGTTACTCTCAAGTTGATGATGTTGATTATGGTGATATATATTCTCTTGTTGCAAAAATGACATCCATTAGTTTTTTTCTTTCTATTGTTGATGCTTATAATTTAGAGGTTGAGAAAATGGATGTGAAAACTACTTTCCTTCATGGTGACTTGGAGGAGGATATTTACATCACATAGTCAGAGCAATATGTGGTGAAAGGTAAAATTAAACTAGTTTACAAATGGAAGAAATATCTGTATGGCCTAAAATAGAGTCCAGGGATGTCATACCAAAAATTTGATACATATGTGTTGAGTTATAGATTTGAGCATTCTAAATCATATCATTGTGTTTATTATAAAACAGATGGTGATTGTTTCTTGTTTATTGTGCATTATATGTTGATGATATAAAATTTATTGGTAGAGGGAAAGATATGATTTCAAAAATGAAATCTCAACTTGCTACTAAATTTGACATGAAAGATCTTGGTACAAATAAACACATTCTTGGGATGAAAATTATAAGAGATAGAGTGAACAAAAAGCTATGGCTTGGCTAACGTAAGTATGTCAATTTAATTTTACAAAGGTTTGGGGTATGTGTAGGATCATGATTGGCCAAAAAGTGGCGATTTGATGGGTATGTGTAGGGTATGTGGCTGATGACTTTTTTTTACCCAAAATTGATGAAACAAAAAGGGTTTTTAAAGGATATTATCGGCTTTCAACCAATATAAATTATGCTTTACTTTGAATTTAATAAATAATTAATAATTATTTTCTATTTGAATTACGACTAAAGTCCTAATTAATAGGTTGATTGAAAAAAAATTATAGCTTTCAAATGGTATCACATTTTTTGAATCCAAAACATGCATCACATTCTATGCTTCGCATACTATAGGATTAAAAAAAAAATGAATTTCATGAGTTTTGACCAAGTTAAGGTGGTCAGACATACAAGTTTTTTATATTTTTTAAAAGTTGTAATAAAAAATTCATAATTAAATATTTACTTGAAAAAAAATGAGAAAAAATAATGCATCAAATTGGGACATGAGTTATCTACTTATATCTAAAATCTTATAAAAAAATATTATCATTTTATTGTGGTTAGGTTGGTTAGATAGACACCTACTTCTTATTTTTTCCCTAAAATTTAAGTACTATTGCACTGAAATTTCAAATTTTTACCAAACAGGTTTTTTTTAAAATAAACCTAGTAGTTTAGAAACTACATTCAATTTGCTATAGATTCTATTATTACATATTTTTGAAATAATATAGATAACTTATTCAAATTTTTACGTCAAGTTGCCTAACTCTGATTTTTTTGAATTTTTTCCCACTTAAGGGCCTATTTTTTCCATGATGATCCTGCACATACCCTTTGATATGTAGGATTGTAGACCATTGTGTGTTCTTGTTTCAATTGGAACAAAGTTATCTATTTCAGATTTTCCTACATCCACATCAGAGATGGAAGACATAAGCAGAGTGCCTTACTAGGGTATAGTTGGAAGTTTGATGTATGCTATGGTTTGTACTGGATCAGACATTTTCAAAGTAGTTAGAGTTCTTTCTAGATATATGTCTAATCCTAGTAGAGTTCATTGGGATTCAGTTAAAAGAGTCTTTAGATATTTGTGCGGTACCAAAAATTATTCCTTATGTTATCATAGTAATATGACTGAAGATGAAAATTTCCATTGATATTCATGGTTATGTGGATTCATACTGGGAAAATGATGTTGATAGCAGAAGATCCACAAGTGATTGTGTGTTTATTTAATTTGGTGGTGCAATTAGTTGGATGAGTAAGAAAAAGGTGTGGTTGCTTTGTCCACTACCAAAGCAGAGTATATGGTAGCTACTCATGCTTGTAAAGAATCCATTTGGGTTAAGAGAGTGTGTTTAGATATTGAAATAAGACAAGGTGTAGTTACAATTTATTGCAATAGGTAGAGTGCAATATGTCTATCTAAGAACCTAACATTTCATGCTAGGACCAGGCACATTGATGTATAGTATCATTTTGTTAGAGATATGGTCAAAGATGGTAGGGTGAAGTTGGTTAAGGTATATACTTTGATGAATTTTGTTGATTCTTTAACCAAGCTTGTGAGCACAAAAAAGTTCACATGGTGTTCAAAGACTATGGGCATCTCGGTCCCTAGAAATTAAGATATGATGTTCTTACACCCTCTCATTGCTCTTGCAAGGTGTTTGAAAAGTGTTATATTTGTTGAGAAAATGTGTCTCAACCTTGCAAATACATAAGGTATTGTTGATACATCAACACAGGGGGGTTGCAGGGGGTATACATATTTTATTATTGTAAATCTAGATTGTTCATCATTAGGTTTCATATCTAACGGTCGATATTTTGTTGGCTTGACTTGCCCTAGAAAGCAACCCTTTTTTATGAGGGTGTTGTATTATGGTTGTGTATTGTGATGTATTTTGAGAGTTTGATAGTGGTTGTGTCACCTTTGGATCTCTAGTTAGTGATACTCCTGTGAGTAGCTTGCTTTGTAAGTATATTATAATCTTTGTTTTTTTAATAATATATTGAGCTGCTTTTGGAGTGTGGGGTTTTTCTCCTGAAAAGGTTTTCCCCACATAAATCACTGCGTTGTGGTATGCATGATATTTGTGTTTATTTATGTTTAACTTTCTATAAATGTTAAAGATATGTAGAAGTAAGGTGTTGTTAGAGAAAGCATGAATCTATGTGTTGTAACAGAAATGCTAACTCCAAACAAGGATGACACATGGATAATGGGCACTAATAGTAGAGCACTGAATAATATCACCATCAAATATAGATTTCCTATACCATGATTGGATGACATGATGGATGTGCTTGTAGGGCTACATGTTCTAGAAAAATAGATCTATGAAGTGGCTACCATCAAATTTGGATTTGAGATATAGATCATCCTAGATGAATAGCAGGGTGATCCCACAATATTGGTTTACAATTTTTGGCGAAATCGACATTGAATTGAATTTTTTTAACTAAATATTAACTTTCGGGCACCTATAGTGGCTTAACCATGAGGAATTTGAAGATGATGCAAAATAGTGATTTGTGACATTTTTTCTGTAGATTCTAAATATTTTATTTTCAAAATTTTTGGAATCAGATTGCACATCTTTTTCCATTTCCTTCAAAAACTAGTTTTTAACAATAAACACCATTTTTAAAGAGTGATGTTACTGGCTAGCATATACATTTTTTTTCTATGAAGGATAAATTTTATATTTTTTTTAATTTAGATTTGTGACTATGATATCTAGTGCATGGAATTGGTTTCATAGCATTTCATTGAATATTTTTTTCTTAATTTTCAAAGTCAAACCAATTACAATTTAGACAAGATTTACTAGCTAAAACATAACCTTTTTTGTATGTATCGAAATTCAATTATTTTTTCTTTTGTTGGATCAAGGACATCAATATATAGTGCACTATTATTATTATTATTATTTTTTAATAATATACTATTTTTCCACATGTGCAAAACATAGATCTTGATTTTCGGTGAAAATCCTACATTCACAAGAAATAAAAAAATAAATATAATAAAAAATTAAATTTATTTAAAATTATACTTTTTGGTAAGTTTATAATAAGGACTACATACATACAAAAATAAATTTTAAATGAATTCATTTGATCCCCCAAAATGTAAATCAAAAGTGGTTTTTTATTAGCATTTTGATAGGTGTAAATGAGACTTTGTTATAGGTATGGTTTAAAACTAGTGAGGTTTTATCCAAGGTAGTTTGATCTAAGGTGGTTTGGTCAAACCCTCTTCAATTGGAATCCTTAAATGAAACTTTTCAAGGCTTAAATCATTATAGTTTTTAAAAATATGTGATTTCAACAAAAAATAGGATCTTCCAGAAATTGTAAACCAGTATTGTGGGATCACCCAATACATAACAAAATTTATGACCCCTTGGGGAGACTTATACTATAGATTCATGTATTTTTTCAATAAAATGTTTTTTCTACCTATTAGAGCTATGATAATGATACTATGTGACATTATGTATTATTATTGAAGACTATATGCATATTACCCTAGGTAAATCCACATATATGGTTTATCATCTAGTTATTGTTAATTACATATTTCAAAGACTCTAAGAGTATAAAGTCTATAAAATCCTAAAAAATGTGTATTTGGAGTCATTGTTGATCTTGAAAGCCTACACTTCTCTAAATAGCATTTTGGTAAACTCAGTGGATGGGGGACATATAGTGCTCCATTGAATAACCTCTAGGATTTTAGAAGTCAACTCTTCATTCTTGTTTTTGGGAAAAGGGAAGAAGGAATGTGATGGAACCCCTCAAAAAATTCTTTGGGTTCCATTTTGAAATTTTGCATCATTTGGCTTGGACCCTCATTTTGGCTTAGGGTTATGTTCCTTATCACTGTGTTAGGGTTTTGTGTTTCTTAAATCCCTCACAATTAACCTATGAATCTAAAACACCCTTGGCTATTCTAATTTTGAATTGAACTAATATTCTTAGTTCTTGGTTGTCTAAGTTATCTTCTATGCCATTGAAATCATTGTGTTCACCGACCCCTTGAGTTTAGGTTTGTTGGTCATTGATGCAGACCTAGGAGGCCCAAACTCACTCAAAGTGCCAACCTACCTTCAAGAGGCATCTAACAAGATTAAAAGGTCCTATTGGACCAATCCAAACAACTCCCAAAGTTTGAAAACAACTAGAAGTAGAATTTCCCACTTTCACCCTTGCAACCCTAGTAGTAGTACAAACCCGGTTTTAGGCCCTTAACTCTAACACTTCCAAAAACAATTGACAAAAAAAATGATGATTCAAACACCCATTTCAGAGTTACACAACATATATGAAAACCAATATCTACTCCTTTGGACAGATCAGAGATCCAATACACCTACCATAGAAAGGGCTAGTGGATTAGCCCACTTTTACAAAGAAAGTACCTTTTAAATGTTAGGTATCCACCCAAACACCCTAAAAAATCTTGAGTAATGATACAAAACTTCATATTTTTAGGTTAGATTGCAACTCCAAGGCATTTGGCCCCCTGCCCCAAGAAACCCTCTTTAAACATGCAAAAACCAAGGGTTTTGTTGGAATTCACACTTCCAAAGCTTCCCAAATTAAACAAATAGTCCAAAAACCTCTTAATACCCCTGTACAAACATAATGAACACTCACAAGGCCATTAACTTCATTGGGTTTCAAAATCACTACTTAGGTTTCTCATTTTCATGATAAAATCATCATTGCCCAGCCTAGGGCATCACTCCATTGTCAACTTAACTGCCACCCTCACCTTCCAAAGCATAGAAACATATAAAATACCATATTAAACACCAATCCATTGAGTTAAAATGATGAGGGCACAGCCCGAGACATAGAAAATAACCCACAAACAAGAGAAAATTTTTATTATTTAGAAAATGGAGCTTCTTACATGCAGAGGATCTCAATCCCCAAATTCTACAACACATGCAAGTTACAGAAAGCTACAGAATAACCTTTTCGCAATATGCGAGCTTGTCCCCAAAAAGTTACCCAAAAATTAGAAACCCGCCCATAAATAGAGCTCCTCATTATTTTGGAGCCAAAACAACATTCAAATTTGAGTTTAGGCAGTTTGGCATCGAAAATTTACAACATGAAGTTCAAATTTCAAAAGAGCATTTGCAATCGATCTTCTAGAAAGTGCCAACTTCAGGGGCCATAACTTTTAATCCGGGACTCGATTCACTAACCGCTTGAACCATTGGAAAGGTCTTGAAGTCAATAACATGCTCAAAATTTTAATGCCTAATTTAGCAAGTTTGGGGCCGATCAGGAGCTCTAAGTGCCTCAAATCTAACTCGGAAGATTTTCAGGTGCAAATTGGGAGACTAAAACTGCAATATCTTTCAACCCAGGAACCGAAAATAAAAACCAGTAAATTGGGAATTTCATTATGGCGAAAAGGGTATCCAAAAATATAAAAACATCTAAAAATTGAGAAACTTGAAATTTAACTATTTTTGGGTGATGCAAGATTGCCCTTACACCCGGATGGTCCTGCATCGGACACGAGGGTAATTTGAGAAGTGAACCCATCCGTCTCGGATGGTTGAGGAAAACCCAACCAGTCAACGCTGCCTTAGATAGCGGGATGAATCTTCCACAGGCCTTCCTCTCCATTTCACCAGATATTCTTCATACTGCATGTTTCTAGTACTCCTTCCCACATGACTATCCAAGATTGCTTCAATCTCCTCCCTTTCTGAAGTAGGTGCTGGAATGCCATACTACCCTATTGTTGGTGCTTCCTTTGTTCCACTTTCATGATACTCTGTCAAATCTGAAATGTTGAACACAGGGGAAATGTTGATTCCATCAGCAACTCTACCTCATATGCATTCCCTGAATCATGCTTCTTCAAAATCTTACAGGGACCGAATTTCTTCATCTTCAATTTGTTATATGTTCCTACTGGAAACCTTTCTTTCCTCAAGTGGACCATCACTTCATCACCAATCTGAAACTCCTTATACCTCCTCTTCGGATCTGCCTTAGCCTTATACTGCATATTCATTTTGTTAATATGTTCTCTTACCTTCTCATGTATATCCTTGATGTGTTCTGCAAAATCTTTGGCTTCAACACTTATTTTCTTCTCTTGGTCCATCTTCCTCAATTCTGGAGCTGTTCTGGGGCTACCTCCATACATAATCTGGAATGGTGACCTACCAGTGCTTCTGTTGATAGAATTGTTGTAAGATTTTGCATGGGGTAAGATCAAGTCCCATCCCTTGGGTTTATCTCCTACCAAACATCTTGGTAGGTTACCCAGACTCCTGTTAACAACCTCTGTCTACCCATCTATTTGTGGATGGTGTGCAGAATTGAACTTCAACTATTTCTTCAGCTTCTTCCACAAGGTCCTCTAAAAGTACCCCACAAATTTGGTGTCACGATCTGAAGCAATACTCTTTGGCCGACTATGTAGCCTCACCACCTCTTTGAAGAACAAGTCAACAATGTGGACTGCATCATGGGTCTTCTGACATGGAATGAAATGTGCCATCTTTGAAAACCTATCAACCACCACAAAGACTGAATCATTCCCTCGTTGTGTCCTTGGCAAACCAAGAACAAAGTCCATACTTATATCCTCCCATGGCCTCCTGGTACAAGTAAGGGCTGATATAAGCCCGTATTTTGGCTCACTCCTTTAGCCATCCGACATACCCCTCGCAGCTTTGTACAAACTTCTTCACGTCCTGTGACAACTGAGGCCAATAATAATGCTCACTGATAATGGAAATGGTCTTATCCCGACCAAAATGTCCTGCCATTCCTCCACTATGCTTCTCCTTTATCAGGTTCTCCCTCATGGAACTCCTCAAGATACATAATTGACTTCCCTTAAATAACACACCATCCTGGATTATGAAATCCATCCACCTTGTCCTGTCCACTGTAACAGGTTCCTTGCATGCTTTCCAAGCCTCTGCAAAATTAGGATCTTCTACATATAGTGTCTTGAGTTCATTGAACCCAACCACTTCAATCTGCATCTTTGTCATCAATATATGCCTCCTACTTAAAGCATTTGCAACCCTATTTGACTTCCCACTCCTATGTTTCAAAACAAAGGTATAACTCTGCAAAAACTCTACCCATTTCATATGCCTTTGATTTAATTTTCCTTGACTATTTATGTACTACAAGGCCTGATGATCAGTATATAGAACAAATTCCTTTGGAAACAAATAATTTCTCCATTTCTTTAATGCTTGAACTATCGCATAAAATTCCTGATCATATACATAATACTTTCTCTTGGCATCATTTAACTTTTCACTAAAATAGGCAATGGGCTTACCTTCTTGGCTCAACACTACTCCAATGGCATAACCACTAGCATCACAATCCACCTGAAACACCTTGTTGAAATCTGGGAGGGCTAGAACAGGTTGTTCTATCACCTTCTGCTTCAATAGTTCAAAACTTTTTGCCACTCTAGTGCTCCACTTGAATTCTTTTCTATCCCCTCTCATTGTTTCAGTCAGGGGTCCACAAATACTACTGAAGTTTCTAATGAAGTTCTATAAAAACTAGCCAAACCATGGAAATATCTCACCTCGGTAGCAGTTCTTGGGGTACGCCATTCCAAAATAGCCTTCACCTTCTCTGGGTCCATCTTGAGACCTTTTGTTGAGACAACAAACCCCAAGTACACTAACTCCCTCTTCACAAAACTGCACTTCTTTAGATTAATCAATAGTTTCTCTTCTCTTAACTTCTCAAAGGCTCTTCGAATATGCATCAGGTGCTCATCCAATGTCTTACTAAAAATCAAAATATCATCTAAATACACAATAACAAAACTTCCCAGAAATTCTCTTAGTACCTTGTTCATGAGCCACATGAATGTGCTCGATGCATTGGTTAGCCCAAAAGGCATGACTAACCACTCATACAGGCCCTCTTTGGTCTTGAAGGTAGTCTTCCATTCATCTCCCTCTCAAATCGATATGGTGATATCCACTCTTGAGTCAATCTTTTGTGAAGTAATCGAGCTCCACTCAAAGCAAATCCATCGAGGTCATCCATTCTTGGCGAGGAAAATTTGTGTGATTGTTATCTTGTTTGCGGCTCGAATGCACATCCTACTCCCCATCCTTCTTTGGTGCTAGTACTGCAGGTACTGCACATGGACTCAAACTCTCCCATATCAAACCCTTTCTCAACAACTCTTGAACTTGTCTGTTCAACTCCTCATTTTCTACTGGAGTCATTCTATGGGCTGCCTTATTTGGCAAACTAGCTCCATGAATCAAGTCAATTTGATGACTGATCTTCCTTATTGGTGGTAAACCCTCAAGTACATTATCAGAAACAATATCCTGAAACTCTTCCAACATCCTAGAAACTTCTTCTAGAACCTTCTCACTATCCTCCTTACTCACTCTAGGAATCAATGCATAACACATGCTCATGCTTCATACCTTCTAAATTTTTTCTTCCATCTACATAACAAATTCTAGCACTATTGCATACCTTTTCTTCGATCTCCTTCAGGGGTTTCAACTTGTGATGAACCCCATCCTTTGTCAAGGAATAAGTGTTTTCATGGCCATCATGTATAGCTCGCCTATTGAAACTACCATAGCCTCCCCAACAACATGTGACATGCATCCATGGGGATGATATCACAGAGTACCTCATCATGGTAGCTCTCGATCTTGAACTTTACTAGGCACTGCTCATTGACCAAAACTTTGTGGTCTTTCTACAACCAGACAATCTGATATGGATGCGGGTGTCTTTCCCTCTTCAACTTCAACTTTGTGACCATCTCTCCTCTGACACTAGATTATTAGTGCTCCCACCGTTAATAATGACATCACAACATTTTCCCTCACACTTGCACCTTGTGCGAAATAGATGCTTCCTCTGTTTTGGTTCCTTTTCGTCAGTCACTAGGGCTCTCCTAATCACTAGGGTTTCTCCCCTTTCAACATCATCTGAATGTTCAGATTGGGCCTCCTCATCTGCATGCGCAACCCTTCCATGACCTTCTGGCCTTTTATCTGCCCTTCCGGTGTTGTGGACATTCATAGGTCGATGCCCTTCTTCACCACATGGAAACACGTTCCTCTGAAACCACCTCTTCCCGGATCCTTTTCCATATCTTCCTCGTCCTCTACCTCTTTGATCACCACTATTTTGATCACGAGGGCGGTAGAAGTTGTCATTCTTTGGCTTCGGCTGTACCCACATCTTCATTATTTTGCTTCTTTAGGTCTTCCATTGCCCCTTCACTTTAACCTCGTCCTTTTTGCTTGCCATCAAATTTTGTTCAATCTTCTCTTCCACCTTTAGAGCAAATTGATACACATCCTCAATGGTGGTATTCATTTTGCTTAACCTCATCGCTTGGCATAACCCATTAAGATATCTTGCTACCTTCTTCCTTATTGGCCTCTCAGGGTCGTTCGATGATTATCTTGTGAAAATCTTGATATTCTTTCACGATCTACTTCCTTGCTTCAACCCTTGCAATTTCTTCAACAAATCTAACTCATAGTCCACTATTATGAACTGCTTCTTCAGTTTCTCTACCATGCGATCCCATCTGGTGATATTGCCTTTTCCTCTTCAATTTCTTTCCAACTGGACCTCTTTCCACCAAATACTGGCATGGCCCTTCAGCTTCATTTTCACAAACTTAACGCAATCTGGGTCCTCTATTTCCTCATAGTCAAAATATTCTTCTAGCTCGTTGATCTAGTTGATCAACTCTTCTAGGTTCAGACTTCTGGAATAACTGGGGACTTCTACTCTGGGTCTTTTCCCGATCTTCAAAATGGCCCTTATTAGCCATATTTGGTCTTGATCAATTGCTTCTTCTTCCTCTTCTACATCTAAACCTTCTTCCTCTCCTTCATCCTCACTTTCCTCCCTCGGGTTTAACCCTCTTCTCAACTGCTCTTGTAATGCATCAATCTGTCTCTGGAGGGCTGCCAGTGCGTCTCTTCCACCAGCATTTCTGCCACCTCGACCATCTCTGGCACCACCACACCTATGAGGCACCACTCTTGGAAGCATATTTCTTGACCTCAACCCACAACCACGGTCTTGGTGTGAACTGCCTCACGATCAACGATCTGTCCACATGCTCAAGAAAGCCCGCTCTGATACCACTTGATGAGGGCACAACCCGAGACACAAAAAATAACCCACAAATAATAGAATAATTTTACTATTCAGAAAATGGAGCTTCTTAAATATAAAGGATCTCAATCCCCAAGTTCTACAACACATGCAAGTTACAGAAAGCTACAGAATAACCCTTTCGCAATATGCGAGCTTGTCCCCAAAAAGTTACCCAAAAATTAGAAACCCGCCCATAAATAGAGCTCCTCATTAGTTTGGAGCCAAAACAACATTCAAATTTGAGTTTAGGCAGTTTGGCACCAAAAATTTACAACATGAAGTTCAAATTTCAAAAGAGCATTTGCAATTGTATCTTCTAGAAAGTGCGCCAACTTCCCGGGGCCATAACTTTTGATCCGGGACTCCGATTCGTGAACTGTTTGAACCATTGGAAAGGTCTCGAAGTCAATAACATGCTCAAAATCTACTACGCCAATTTTGGCAAGTTTTGGGGCTGATATAGGAGCTCTAAGTGCCTCAAATCTAACTCGAAAGATTTTTAGGTGCAAATCTATGAGACTAAAACTGTAATATCTTTCAACCCAGGAACCGAAAATAAAAACTATAAATTGAGAATTTCATTATGATGAAAAGGGTATCCAAAAAAAGTAAAAAATCTAAAAATTGAGAAACTTGAAATTTAACTATTTTTGGGTGATGCGAGATTGCCCTTACACCACTAGATGCTCCTACATCATAAAATGCAAAAAACGTGGGTGGATTGGTGAGAATGATTATATTGTGATCTTCAAATTTGTAAGGCTATGAAACAAGGCAGACCCTGTGTTCTTGGAGTTTTTTCTACAAAATGATAGATTAGTCTTCCAAAAAAAAAACAAGGATGTGTAAACACATTTAATTTGAAAACATGAAATTTTTTAGACCATACCACACTTTTATGAGTTTGTACTAGACCAAAACTCAGGAAAAATCTAGAAAAACACATATTTGGCATTGAACATAGCATATACTCCTCAAAAAATGCCTTCATTAACCCTTCATTCGGGCTTGCAAGGTGTTCTTATACATTTTTCAACTTCAACCAACCCCTCCAATGTGCATAAATTCACTTAACAACTTTTTAAACACTAATAACCTATTACATTGCAAATTTGCAAGTTGACAACTTTTAATGTCAAACTTTGCAACTTATAAACAAATTTTACATTATTCCCTTCAAGTGACCTCCCAAGCCTTTTATTACATTGCAAGTGGTATTATTAGATCTTATTCATGGTGAAAACATGAAAATAAAACCTACACTATACCCTAACCACCCACATGCTTCAATTTTATCTCTAAGGTGTAGGTGCTCCTGTACCATACACCCCCACAGAGAAAAGACTCTTGTCACAAGAGTAGAGGTTTATCCCATGCCTCATTGTTGCTCCATACATCCTCTAACCAACAACCTCCTTCAACTAGTTCAAACATTGATATTTCTTGGTCTGATGTATCCTTTTAACCATGTTCACATTGAAATTAGTATTCATCTTCATGTTTAGGCCTGATGTTTGCCCCATCCTTATACCTAGGTCAAAATTTGATGCCATCTCAGTCTTTAGACCTGCAAACAAACAATCATTAACCATACTTTCTTATGTCACCTTCTTTGTTTCATTTATACACTTGTATCTCCCTACCATTCTTTACATACTCTATCCTCCCAACATTTTCATTAGACTTGTGTCCTTTTGTTCACATTGCCCTCTTCTCACTATCCTCAATCCTTTCACACTATCATTATCATGCATCCTTGCAATGTCAGGCTTATCAACCCCTACACTTGCAAATCCCACTTGCTTTGTAGCATTGCACTCACTTATAGGACATACAATGGTCCCAATTATGATTCCATCTTGCTTCACAAACCTTCCCTCAAATGTCTTACCCTATTTTCCATGCTGCTCTGTAGACCTTTCACCACTTACCTTGACTATACCCGACTTACATGAGAATCCATCTTCCACCTTTTGCACCACTATACTTCTTATTGTCCCTCCATCATTCTTTTTCTCCTTACTTGCTATCCTGTGACCATTAACTACTCCAAACTTGCAAACACATTTCCCTTATTGTCCTCAAGCCTTAGAGGATCCTTTTTGCCAAAAATCACAACCTTGGTTTTACCTTTGTCTCTTACACTATCCTACAAAGGAGTTAGTTTGAAACTCTTATCATCCTTCCTAATTGTATGGTGTTTTCTCAGCCATCATACACGGACCTTCTATCAAATTTCCATGGTCTCCCCAATAGCAAATGAAAACAATCCACTGGCAATATATAAAACAAGACCCTATCTTTGTACTCCCAAATCTGTAAATCCACATAGGCTTGCTCATTCACCACTAAGGTTTGACTATCATTCACCCAAGAAACTTTGTAAGGTGCTATATGAGGTATCTTCTCTAGATTTATCTTTTCTTCCATCTCCCTAAACACCATATTATCTTGAGAACCTGAATCAATAACAACTTGACACACTTTACCTTTGCATTTGCATGAGGTTCTACAAAGACTCCTTTGGCTCATATCTTCCTCCTTAGGTGTTTGCAACAACGTCCTTATCATCATGAGTGCTTCTCCCACTTCTAGATCTGTAGGTCTACTTGAACTTTCACATTCTTCCTCTTGGACCAATTTTTTTCTTCTTTCACTGCTTCTGTCACCACTTGACATTGGACTTAGGTTTAGAGGACACTTGAAAGATGGGTGTCCAAATTTATTACACCTATAACACCTTCCAGAGAATTCATTGTAATCTCTCCTTTGTCTGAAGTTAGTTCTTCCACCTCTCCATCCTCCTCTTGCTTCAAGTGCTTGCTCCTTGTTCTTATCAACATCTTCATGGTATTCCTTGGTCTTCCTTGATGTTGAAGTGGTGCCTCTACCCCTAGAGGTGTTGCCTCTTCCTCTTTCTGCCTTCTCTTGTCTCCTCTTGAGTTTTTCTTCTACCCTCATTGCCATTTGAAAGCATTGTTCAACTGATTTAGGTGCCAATAAGTTGATCTCATCCTGAATGTTATACCTCAAGCCATTCAAGTACCTAGCAACCATTTCTTCCTCATCTTCTTCATGTTTAGTTCTTATGCTTAGCCTATAAAATTATTTAGTATATGCTTCCACATCTAAATCCTTTTGTCTAAGATTTTGCAACCTCTTAAGCAATTCAACATTATAATCACAAGGAAGGAATTTACCTTTTAGTTTGGTCTTTGTGCTCTCCAAAGAAGTGATCTTTCTCTTTCCTTGTCTCTCCCTTTCCTCTTGAACAAAATTCTACCACAACAAAGCATGTCCTTTTAGTTTTTTTTTCCTTCTTCACCTTGTGCTCTTCACCAATCTCTTCACTCTCAAAGTAGTTCTCCAAATCCCCTATCCAATCCAAGAGCTCTTCACTATCAAGTTTTCCTCCATACATAGGCACATCCATTTTTCCATGACCATCCTTCTTCACAACCTTCAAAAGCTTCACCATTCTCACATCATTTGGATCCATCTCTTCATCTTCACTAGAGGTCTCTTCCTCTTTAGATTCAGTTTCATCCAAAAGAATCATACCTTTATCTTTCATCATAACAATTTCCTACTTCAGGGCTTCTATTTCTTTGTCATGGTTGTCAATCTTCCTTGAAACAACATTCCCCTTAGGAGGCATTTTGATTCCTCCAATTAACTTCTTCTCACACACAAAACTTCAATCTTCTTTCACAAGAGACCTACTCCTATGCTCTGATACCACGTTGATGCAGACCTAGGAGGCCCAAACTCACTCAAAGTTCCAAACTTCCTTTAAGAGGAATCTAACAAGATTAAAAGGGCCTATTGGACCAATCCAAACAACTAGAAGTAGAATTTCCCACTTTCACCCTTGCAACCCTAGTAGTAGTGCAAACCCAGTTTTAGGCCCTTAACTCCAACACTTCCCAAAACACTTGAAAAAAAAAGGATGATTCAAAAACCCATTTCAGAGTTACACAACATATATGAAAACCAATATCTACTCCTTTGGACCAGATCAAAGATCCAATACACCTACCATAGAAAAGGCTAGTCGATTAGCCCACTTTTACAAAGAAAGTACCTTTTAAATCTTAGGTATCCACCCAAACACTCTAAATAGTAATGATACAAAACTTCATATTTTCATGTTAGATTGCAAATCCAAGGCCTTTGGCTTGCTACCCCAAGAAACCCTCCTTAAACATGCAAAAACCAAGGGTTTTGTTGGAATTAAAGCTTCCAAAGCTTCCCAAATTAAACCATTGGTCAAAACACCTCTTAATACACCTAAAAAAACATAATGAACACTCACAAGGCCATTAACTTCATTGGGTTTCAAAATCACTACTTAGGTTTCTCATTTTCATGATAAATCATCACTGCCCAGCCTAGGGCATCACTCCATTGTCAACATAACTACCACCCTCACCTTCCAAAGCATAGAAAAATATACACTACCATATTACACACCAATCCACTGAGTTACAATGCAAAATAGTGGGTGGATTGGTGAGAATCATTATATTGTGACCTTCAAACCCTTAAGGTTGTGAAATAGGGCAGATCCCGTGTTCTTGGAGTTTCTTCTACAAAATGATAGATTAGTCTTCCAAAAACAAAAAATAGGATGTTTAAACACATTTAATTTGAAAACATGAAAGTTTTAATACCATACCACACTTGTACGGGTCTGTACCAGACCAAAACTTAGGAAAAATTTGGAAAAACACAGATTTGGCTTTGAACAAAGCATATACTCCTAAAAAAATACAGTCATTAACCCTTCATTCAGGCTTGCAAGGTGTTATTATACATTTTTCAACTTCAAAAAACCCATACAATGTGCATAACTTCCCTTAACAACTTTTTAAACACTAATAACCTATTACATTGCAAATTTGCAAGTTGACAACTTTTAATGTCAAACTTTGCAACTTATAAACAACTTTTACATTCTTCCCCTCAAGTGACTTCCCAAACCTTTTATTACATTGCAAGTGGCCTTATTAGACCTTATTCTTGGTGAAAACATGAAAATCAAACCTACACTATACCCTAACCACCTACATTCTTCAATTTTATCTCTAAGGTGTAGGTGCTCCTGCACCAGTCACCTTAGTCCTTTTTAGTGTTAAATTTTCCTATGGTCGAGCTTGATTTTATTCTTAATGAATTAAGGCTTAAATCCCCATTCCTAAGGATCAAGTTCTCGTGATCCTAGTAGTTGCCCCCTTTTAAAAAAAATAACTTTTGTGGCATGTGCAGAATTAGGTTTTCATGTTGGCCATTCGATCATCAAGGGTTGATCACCATTGTTCCCTTTCCACCTATGCTGATTTATTCCTTATTATTTTAGTCACATGGGCTAGAGGGCTTCAGCCATGTGTCTAGTGCTATGGTGGTCCTGAGCTCATTGGTGAAGATAGCTGGCACCACTGAAGGAAGATAAATGAAATTTATTAGGTAATATGAGCACATCTTGACCATTCCATGCATGCTCGTGTTGGTTCATTTCATTATACTTTAAAACACATGAGCTAGCGGGCGATGGAAACGTGTCACATCTTGACCATTCCATGCATACCCGTGTTGGTGTAATTAATATTTAATTACACTTTACATAAGTTTACTTAGGTAATTATTTAATTCCTAGGTTAATTAGTTGTAATCCTTATCTTGTTGAGCTATCTTGTTGCTCAAGAAAATCATTATCTTGTAATTATTGAATTCCTGAATAATATTTTGTTGCACATCTTTTTGCAATATCTCTATTTTTTCTGATTTTTCTCTTCTATGCAAGGATATTCTAGTTTGCAAATCTGATCTTGGTTTCTAACATGGTATGAGAACCTTGATTTGCAGCCTCTTCTCAGATTTTTTGAGAAAATCATTGCAAGGTTCATTCAGGATTCCTCGAGGGTATCATGCCTTGAGTTCATCTATGAGGCTTTTTGGATCAAATTGGGCTTCACCATTGGATTCAGAGCGCTAGAAAAAGTCAAGATTGGATTTTTTTTTGCAGATTTTTGCCATCGTTTGCCAAATTTGTGAGGGTTTGAAGTTCAGAGATTTTTTGCAAGATCTGGGGATAGCCAAAATTTTGGAGCAGTTTGAGCACAAACAGAGGTCACCATCGCATTCGCAGCGGCCAAAAACCCTACGAACGCCAATCGTTTCGTCGATTTTGGTGAAGTTGGTCCAGAAGGAAAAAAAAATTCCTGAGGGGCTGTACGACCTCCCCAGCACACATTCTGAGGCTCAAAAATAAAAAAAAAACACATTTTTTTGATTTCCGCACCACTGCGCCCAGTGCAGATGAACCCCGCCACCGGGTGGCCACCGGACGGCCACCGGTCCACCACCACCGCCGGTGGCACCGCCCACTTCCTCAACCGGCCAGTGCTAGCCCCCATAGGCCTTCTTCATAGGGGTTGTGGTCCTATTGAGGACGGGGCGATTTGCGCCCAGCCCCGACTGAGCTCAGCCCCCAGCAACGATCAGATTGGTGACCGGGGGCCGTGCTCAGCCCTTGGCAACCCCGTGCAGTAGTCTGTCGGTCATATGGGAAACCAGGGGCTCCGTCCTAGCCCCCAGCCACCAGCCCCTTGGTCCTGCATGGGACCAGGGGCTCTTTTTTTTTAGCCCCCTGGGCGCTGTGCAGCCCTTATTGGGCATTCTAGAGAACTTTTCACGAAATCAGGTGTAATTTTTGTGTACGATGTCCATTTTTCACAAACAAGGTACCCTTAGAAAGCTGATTCTAATGCCAATCTAGTGGTGTCGGTGTTTTTACTAGATTTTTCTCCAAATTTATTTTTCAGGCCTTTGAACTCATATGTTGTTTTCACTCCAAAGGGCATATCTTTTGACTCGGTGATCCATTTTTCGTCATTCTTGGAGCGTTAGAAAGCTAATTCAGTCCTCTACACAGATCTAAGGTCTTTTTTTTTATGCAAGTTTAAGATTATCTCCTTTTACAATCGTTGGGTTATTGTAATAAATGAACTAAGATAAAGTTCCATTCAAAGGGGTTTCTTGCATAAATAAATCTGATTAGAGTGTAGTTTTCACTTTGATCTCCATATCCATGTTGATTTGATGATAGCTCGTATGGGTTATATCTGGTCTCCTAGTTTCTTTTGGCCACATTTTTTGCTACTACTTGACACATATCAGATTCTTCGGTTCACATTTTAGTTGAGAGATTATGTTTCTTGATCCACATTGGTTCAGATTCTTCTCAGTTCGAGGGCCATGTTTTTATGGTTAATGTTCCAGAGTCTGTTTGGTACTCCTTCCCATGGAAGAGTTTCAGTCATAGTTTGGCATCAGCATCAAGATACATGGTTTTTAGATTATGTCATCATCTCATCTACTATTGCTTCACAGATTCCAGGGTTGTTCCAGTTTGTGAGTTTTCCAGTGTTTCGTGGCATCGGGTCTGCTATCACATTATCATGATTCCATTTTTGGTTTCAATTGTAGATAGAAGTATCTTTCCTTGCTTGTCAAATTGTGGTTCCAGTGTTACTCCACAATGTTCTTTAGTGCTTCTTTGCAACAGTCATCTCATTGTAGGGGGGTTTTGTCCCACTGGGTTTTCCTTCTCTACCTCATATTGCATTTGTACTTGGGTACCTGATCAGGCCTTGTTTATGGGACCCATTCATGCTTTCTTACATTCATCTTAGTTTTAGGTGCATGCTTTTTTAGTCTCCCTAAGTTGCACTTATGGGGGGGTGTTGGCGTAATTAATATTTAATTACACTTTACATAAGTTTACTTAGGTAATTATTTAATTCCTAGGTTAATTAGTTGTCATCCTTATCTTGTTGAGCTATCTTGTTGCTCAAGATAAGATTAGGTTTATGCATCTTTTCTTTTATAAAGAAAATCACTATCTTGTAATTATTGAATTCCTGAATAATATTATGTTGCACATCTTTTTGCAATATCTCTATTTTTTCTGATTTTTCTCTTATGTGGAAGGATATTCTGGTTTGAAAATCTGATCTTAGTTTCTAACAATATGTGCACATCTTGACCATTTCATGCATGCCCATGTTGGTTCATTTCATTATACTTTAAAACACATGAGCTAGCAGGCAATGGAAATATGTCACATTTGGAGGTAGGATCAATGTTTCTGAAAGGCCAATGGAAATATCTTCAAGAAAGATCAACGATGAATACCACAACACGTTTTCTCATCGCGGTCATTCCCCACACGCCCATGAGGACCCCACTCGTATCCCATATTTGCAAGTGGGAAAGTAGGAAAGTGCCACATGGAATGTTTCAAAGGCTTAGATGGATCCATATGGAGATAAGGTGTTGCTAAAATATTGGCTGAGACTATTCTAAGATAAAAATGATGCTAAATAAGAACTAAGTCTTGGGCACACGTGACATTTGGGAAATATTTTTTGTGGCCGTAAAAACTATTAGGTGATCATACACATGGGAAGGTGAAGTGTAAGTAAGGTAGGGTACATGCTAATATTTTGAAGATAAATCATGATCGCTCCCTACTATCTTACTGTGATCAATTGCAAGAAAATTAATTCCCATGGGTGAATGGTTAAATATGACACAACAGGTTTGGTTAAACGTTGGGCGTGTCATTAATGTGCAAACTAGGTGAATGTTTGTATCACTTAATTTTTTTGATTATGGAGAAATATCGAGCACATGCATTTTATTTTGTCATAATTAATCATCTTGATTGATTTTCCATTGATTCACTTTAGGGTACAATCAACGACTGAGATTCAAAATCAGGGTAATTGATTGCCTACGTCTTCACACAAGCCTTCTTGTAAAACTAATGCAAAAACATACCAGCTGCTCTATTTAATGAAGATTGCCTACTTTATTATTCTCACCATTTGATTGTTTATGAGAATTAACAGTCTAAAAGTAAGTGTGAATTTGAGCTTGTTACTTTTGAGTTGGGTGGTGTCTTTGTTCTAAGAAAAATTCACAAATCATTAAGGAAATGGGTAAGGTAAGTGTTAATATCTACTCGGTCCACATATATAAGAGACTCAACCTTCTTGAGTCTTAGGATGATTCTCCCTGAAGTGAATGGGATAGAACTGAAATCCTTATAACTCCAAAGAAGAAAGAAATAGTTTTCAAGAAGTCTGAACAAGGTACTCTCAAATGTTCTTATCATTTAAGAGGCTGAATTATCTCAGAGGAATTGACCAAAGGAAAGGAGAAGAAAATTGACAGGCCAGACAGGGAAGCTTCAAGAAGGAATAGGTATCATCGGGCTTACATGGAAAATCATTATTCTCCCATTGAAGTCTCTGATGATTCTTTTGATAGTGGAGATGAGACCGATTTAGGTTACCCCCAATATCTCATGGCCATGACTAATTTTATTGGTTATGAGGATGAGGTGGTGATGACCACTTCACTTTCAATAAGGACCTCGAGTAGGAATACCTACTTTGCTACTGACAAGGAAAATTAGTATCTCGTTCCTTCTCTGATCTGGTGCTCGGTTTTTGGTCATTTGTGTTAACTTGCTTTCTTTGGATGGTGTGTTGTGATATGGGAATTTTTTTATTTATTCCATCAATGCTAATTGTGAAATTTCTTAGTTTAGTGTGAACCTGCTTACTTTTTGTGTTGTGACAGTGACACCTTTTGAAGATTGGTGGGTCTTCCCTAACTAACATTTTTTAAGAGTTTTCCTTTTGCTCTCCCCTGACTTACAAATGATTATTTTGCAACTGATTGAGGAATATTCTCACTTTCTAGTGAAATTCATTTTGGAATGAAAGTGAAATGTAAGTGTAATTCAACCCAATGCTTGTTTCTCCCTTGTCCTATAAAAGGGATTTCAATGATGATTACAAAAAAGGTCAGTAAGTAGTTTTCTTTGAAGGGGTTATACATAGAAACAACACAGATACTAAACTTTTTAGCAATATGTTCTAGGGATAATGTCAGTCGATATGTATGGTTTTGATAATAATAATGGCAATACATATAGCAAAATAGTATAAAGTTTCTATATGTTAACTCTCCTATGTATATGTTATATAGACTATGAATAATATAATCAATGGTTATCTTATTTGCCTTTGTTGGTTTCCAATAGATGTGCTACTATATTCTTGCTTATATATTCAATGAATGTATGTAAATGCTTGAATGTAATAGTGGGTTTGAAATAAATCATGTATGAGGATGCTAGTAAGAAGAAAATTTTGGAAATGACTGGTGAAATAAATCAAGGGATAGAATTTCTTGATTTTGGTTCTTGTGACCTATATAAAAAATGTATATATGTTGGTTGTCTTGTTTTTTTCCTTTGTGTTTGGCCTACTTCACCTATGATTCTAGGATCTCACCATGCCTGCAAGAGGCATGTGTTCCCAACTAGAGCAATTGATGGAACCCCTCAGAAAATTATTTGAGTTCCATTTTGAAAGTTTGCATCATTTTTCTTCCACACTCATTTTGGCTTAGGGTTATGTTCCTTATCATTGTGTTAGGGTTTTGTGTTGCTTAAATCCCTAACAATTAACCTATTAATCTAAAAAACCCTTTCCCATTCTAATTTTGCATTGACCTGATGTTCTCGGTCATCAGTAATCTAAGTTATCTTCTTCTTAATGACTTAAGTCTTAAATCCCCATTCCTAAGGATCAAGTTCCAGTAAGACTAGTAGTGGCCCCCTTTTAAAAAAATTAACTTTTGTGGCATGTACAGAATTAGGTTTTCATGTTGGCCATTCAATCATCAAGGGTTGATCACCACTATTCCCTATGCACCTGTGTTGATTTATTCCTTATTATTTTAGTCACATGGATTGGTGTACTTCAACCATGTGTCTGGTGCTTTGGTGGGCCTAAGCTCATTGGTGAAGATAGTTTGAACCATTGAAGGAAGATCAATTGAAGTTATTAGGTAATATGGCCACATTTTGACCATTCCTTGCATGCCTGTGTTGGTTCATTTAATATTACTTTAAAACCCACGAGCTAGCATGCGATGGACACATGTCAATTTTGGAGGTAAGATCAGTGTTTCCAAAAGGCCAATGAACATAGCTTCAAGAAATATAAAAGATTAACACCGCAACATGTGTTCTCATCACGACCATTCCCCACACACCCATGAGGGCCCCACTCGTATCCCATATTTGCAAGTGGGAAAGTAGGAAAGTGCAACATGGAATGTTTCAAAGGCTTAGATGGATCCATATGGAGATAAGGTGTTGCTAAAATATTGGCTGAGACTGTTCTAAGATAAAAATGATGTTAAATAAGAACTGATTCTTGGGAGCACATGTGAGATTTAGGAAATATTTTCTGTGTCCGTAAAAACTTTTAGGTGCTTGTACTCATGGGAAGGTGAAATTGAAGTAAGGTAGGGTATGTGTCGATATTTTGAAGATAAATAATGATCGCTCCCAACTATCTTATTGTGATCAATTACAAGAAAATTAATTCCCATGGGTGAATGGGTAAATATGACACGACAGGTTTGGTTAAATGTTGGGCATGTCATTAATGTGCAATCTAAGTGAATTTTTTTCTCATTTAATTTTTTTGATTATCGAGAAATATCAAGCACATGTATTTAATTTTTTCATAATTAATCATCTTGATTGATTGTTCGTTGATTCACTTTAGGGTACGATCAATGGCTGAGATTCAAAATCAGGGTAATTGATTTCCTACATCATCACACAAGCCTTCTTGGAAAATTAATGCAAACACACACCAGTTGCTCTATTTAATGAAGATCGCCTACTTGATTATTCTCACCATTTGATTATTTATGAGAATTAAGAGTCTAAAATTAACTGTGAATTTGAGCTTGTTACTTCTGAGTTGGTTGGTGTCTTTGTTTTGAAAAAAAATGATAAATCATTAAGGAAATGGGTAAGGTAAGTGTTAATATCTACCTGGTCCACATGTCTAAGAGACTCAACCCTCTTGAGTCTTAGTATGATTCTCCCTGAAGTGAATGGGATATCACTGAAATCCCTGTAACTACAAAGAAGAAGGAAAGAGCTATCAAGAAGTCTAAACAAGGTACTCTCAAACATTATTATCATCTAAGAGGCCGAATTATCTTAGAGGAATTGACCAAATGCAAGGAGAAGAAAATTGACAGGCCATACAGGGAAGTTGTAAGAAGGAATAGGTATCACCATGCTTACATGGAACATCATCATTCTCTTATTGAAGTCTCTGATGATTCTTCTGATAGTGGAGATGAGACTGATTCAGGTTACCCCCAGTATCTCATGGCCATGACTAATTTTATTGGTTTTGAGGATGAGGTGTTGATGACCACTCCGCTTTCAATAAGGACCTCGAGCAGGAATACCTACTTTGTTGCTGACAAGGAAAAGTAGTATCCCATTCCTTCTTTGAGCCAATGCTTAGTTTTTTGTCCTTTGTGCTAACTTGCTTTCTTTGGCTAGTGTGTTGTGATATGAGTATTTGTTTATTTATTCAATCGATGCTGATGGTGACATTTCTCGGTTTTGTTTGAACCTACATTTTTTTTATGTTGTGATAGTGATTCCTTTTGAAGACTAGTGGGTCTTCCCTATTTAACAATTTCTTAGAGTTTTTATTTTGCTCTCCCCTAACTTACAAATGATTGTTTTCCAACTGATTGAAGAATATTCTCACTTTCTGGTGAAATTCATTTTGGAATGAAAGTGAAATGTAAGTGTAAATCAACCTGATGCTTGTTTCTCCCTTGTCTTATAACAAAAGAGGCCAGTAAGTAGTTTTCTTTGAAGGGGTTATACACAGAAACAACACAGATACTAAACTTTGTAGTAATATGTTCTAGGGATAATGTCAGTCGATATGTATGGTTTTGATAATAACAATGACAATACATATAGTAAAATAGTATAAAGTTTCTATGTGTTAACTCTCCTATGTATATGTTATATAGACTATGAATAATATAATCAATGGTTATCTTATTTTCCTATGTTGGTTTCCAAAAGATGTGCTACTATATTTTGGCTTATCAATTCAATCAATGTATGTAAATGCTTGAATTTAATAGTGGGTTTGAAATAAATCATGTATGAGGATGCTAGTAAGAATAAAATTGTGGAAATGACTGGTGGGAGTATTGTAATGCATTATTTTCAAGGCTTTAGGTATTGTCAAATGCAAGATTTTTATTTAATCATGTGGGTATATGTTTTCACTCCATCCCAAGAATATGGCACTAATTAGCAAAGTAATTATATTGCAATTGTGGTGACCAATTCAACAACTAATCACAAAATATAATCAACTTATTTGTAAAGCTCTTTCTACGTGTGTGGTAAAACATCAAGTGAAATTATGTTGGGCATGCAATTCTTAGAATTCCATCAAAAGAAGCTCTCTATTGAGAGATATAAGTCATTAAGATTAGAAGGTATCAAAGGTTTTCCTAACAAGATTCTTGATGATATTAGGAAACATTTACCAGAATTTACAGGGAAAATTTTTGAGTCAGCTTCCAGACACCTTAATGCATTTATAGATTTAATGGGTGATTTTGACATAAATCATGAGGATATTGTCATGAAATTGTTTCCTCGGTCATTGAAAGAGGATGATAGAGATTGGTACTTCTAGTGAAATGATCAGTCCAAATGAGATTAGAAAAATATATAGGGAAATCCAACAAGATGAAGAAGAGTTAGTTCATTTTCTTAAGCTCGGATATATGAAAATAGTGAAAAATATCCCTGAGTATTTAAGACCTAATGATGTAGAGTGTTTAATTGTGTATCTAGGTGCTTTTGATAATAAAATGAGTTATTTGATAAGGGATAAATAACCTACAACATTGCAACAGGCATATCATATTGCTATGGATATTGAAAATACTATTCAATACTCAATGATGAAGGGATACATGGCTGCAAGTGTTTCTTGTCTAGATACACATCATAGAGATGAAAGAAACAAGGATGAAAAAGACAAGCAATAAGAATGACACTTATGATATCTCATTTTGTTCATTCTCACAACATATTGATCATGAACCAATTCAAAATAGACTTCAACAATGTTTAAATGATGGTCAAAAGTTGTTATTTCAAAGGTTGTCTAGCATAAAGAGGCATAAGGAGGAATTACCATATGAGTTGTTAGTAAGGTGTTTGGATTTTGTTAGAAATGCTTAAAAGATTACGACATGAAGATTCAATATGTATAGACATATTCTGTGACATCTATGAGCCAAGGCTTAGTACATTGCCCAATGACTTGAAACCTTGAGATTTTGATCAAATCATTGATTGGATCAAAATTGTTGAGGAAGCCAAATATGACTATGAGCAAGAAATGACGTTTCAAAATAGCAAGGGTGTTAACCTTATTGACAAAGATCAAGATTTTTATGAAAGAATGGATAAGGATGTTTCTAAGAATGAATGCTTGCATAATAGTATGGATCAGGATATTGTCATACTTGCAAATGTTGTTGATGTATTTCCAAAAGTTGATAACCATGGTAGTAAAGATGAAAATTTTGATTACTCTCATGAGAAATGCAAATATTTTTGTGAGGAACACATAAAGCCACCCTTTGTGCCTAAAAAACATGATTGTGTCAATACTCATGGTTTTTTTCCCTCATTGGTAAATAAACAGGTTGCATGTGATGGATCCTTGCAATGCATTTCAACTACTTTAGAATTAGATCATCCTTATGATATGATTGATGATGAATTTGAAGAAAAGAATGTCTATGTTCAGACTCTGGAGGCTGAATTTAATGATGGGATTCATAGTGCTAGTCAGCATGGTCTGGTTTCTGAATGTTTTCATGAAGAAAAAGTGGGATGTATAGATTTTATGGAAAATATGGACATGATTGTGTTTAACCAAAATCCTATTGAGTTTGATGGAACAAAAGCTATGTTCAAGTTTCTAGCAATCCTACATGTATGAGTCAGTAAAAATATCACTTAAAGGTGCATTTGAATACCTTACTAATGATCATATCAATTCTGAATTAGTTGATCCATCCTTTGAAACCTTTTGTTTCAAGTCGAGCAATGATGACTAGAAAGAAAAATAAAAGTATGATAGTGATCCTAAAACAAAAAATCTTTCTAATTTTTGGAATGATATATATGATTTCCTCTATAGGAAGGATCCTTCTTTGAGAAAATGTAAAAGTATTGTGGAATCTGAGAAATTGGTTCTTCAGGAAAATGGAGCATTGGGCAATAGGATTGGTTTATATTTCCTTGATGAATATGAACATCAACTTGAACAAGAGCCTATATATGAGTGTTTCCTGTTTATTACACAAAATGGATATGGTGTTTTCCCTTATGATTATAGTGCACAACTAGATTATGAATGTTTCAATTTCCCTGTCTAGTTAGATAAACATTGCATGGAGTATAGTTGTAAGTTGAATGAAATAGAATACTCCACCATGTATTGCAGTCAATGGCTGATCATAATTCACAAATGGACTTAAGTATGAGTAATAGTGATAATTTTACAATGGATAGGTCCAATGACAAAGGCATGATTAAGGGATGGGAAATTCATGAGAACATTTTTAGCCTTAGCTTGATATAGATAGTGGAAAATAATTTTTTTTAATATGGAGAGTATTAGCCCAAAGTTTAGTGGCCTAGGGCCACCAAGAAAACTGAAGCCTGGTTAAATTGCAAGGTGCATATCGATAACTTGCACCTTAGATGAAGGTTTCAAAGAAGTAGGGATTGAATCTCTTGATTTTGGTTCATGTGACCTATGCAAAAAATGTATATATGTTGGTTGTCTTGTTTTTGTCCTTTGTGTTTGGCCTACTTCATCTGTGATTCTGGGATCTCACCATGCCTACAAGAGGCATGTGTCCCCAACTGGAGCCATTGATGGAACCCCTAAAAAAATCATTTGGGTTCCATTTTTAAAGTTTGCATCATTTTTCTTAGACCCTCATTTGGCTTAGGGTTATGTTCCTTATCACTGCGTTAGGGTTTTGTGTTGCTTAAATCCCTCACAATTAACCTATGCATCTAAAAACCCCTTGCCCATTCTAATTTTGCATTGACCTGATGTTCTCGGTCCTCAGTTATCTAAGTTATCTTCTATCCCATTGAAGTCATTGTGTTCACCGGCCCCTTGAGTTTGGGTTTGTTGGTCACCTTAGTGCTTTTTAGCATTAAATTTTCCTATGATCGAGATTTATTTTCTTCTTAATGACTTAAGTCTTAAATCCCCATTCCTAAGGATCAAGTTACCATGAGCTTAGTAGTGGCCCCCTTTTAAAAAAAAAAAAATTTGTGGCATGTGCAGAATTAGGTTTTCATGTTGGCCATTCGATCATCAAGGGTTGATCACCACTATTCCTTGTGCACATGTTTTGATTTATTCCTTATTATTTTAGTCACATGGGTTGGTGGGCCTAAACTCATTGGTGAAAGTAGTTGGTTCCATTGAAGGAAGATCAATGGAAGTTATTAGGTAATATGGCCACATCTTGACCATTCCCTGCATGCTCATGTTGGTTCATTTAATATTACTTTAAAACCCATGAGCTAGCGGGCGATGGCCACGTGCCACTTTTGGAGGCAGGATCAGTGTTTCCAAAAGTCCAATGAACATAGATTCGAGAAAGATAAACAATGAACACCACAACACGTGTTCTCATCACGACTGTTCCCCACATGCCCATGAGGGCCCTACTCATATCCCATATTTGCAAGTGGGAAAGCAGGAAAGTGCCACATGGAATGTTTCAAAGGCTTAGATGGATCCATATGGAGATAAGGTGTTGCTAAAATATTGGTTGAGACTATTCTAAGGTAAAAATAATGCTAAATAAGAACTAATTCTTGGGCACGCATGTGAAATTTGGGTATGTGCTCACTCCCTTCTATCTTACTGTGATCAATTACAAGAAAATTAATTCCCACGAGAAAATGGGTAAATATGACATGACAGGTTTGGTTAAACATTGGGTGTTTCATTAATGTGTAATCTAAGTGAATGTTTAGAAATATCGAGCACATACATTTAATTTTGTCATAATTAATCATCATGATTGATTGTTCATTGATTCACTTTAGGGTATTATCAATGGCTGAGATTCAAAATCAGAGTAATTGATTGCCTACGTCTTCACACAAGCCTTCTTGGAAAATTAATGAAAACACACACCAGTTGCTCTATTTAATGAAGATCACCTACTTGATTATTCTCACCATTTGATTGTTTATGAGAATTAAGAGTCTAAAAGTAAGTGTAAATTTGAGCTTGTTACTTCCTAGTTGGGTGGTGTCTTTTTTTTGAGAAAATTTGATAAATCATTAAGGAAATTGGTAAGGTAAGTGTTTATATCTGCCTAGTCCACATGTCTAAGAGACTCAACCCTCTTGAGTCTTAGTATATGATTCTCCCTAAAGTGAATGGGATATCACTAAAATCCATGTAGCTCCAAAGAAGAAAGAAAGAGATGTCAAGAAGTCTGAATGGGGTACTCTCAAACATTCTTATCATCTAAGAGGCCAAATTATCTTAGAGGAATTGACCAAAGGAAAGGAGAAGAAAATTGATAGGCCAGAGAAAGAAGCTGCAAGAAGGAATAGGTATCACAGGGCTTACATGGAACATCATCATTCTCCCATTGAAGTCTCTAATGATTCCTCTGATAGTGAAGATGAGACTGATTCAAGTTACCCCCAGTATCTCATGACCATGAATAATTTTATTAGTTTTGAGGATGAGGTGGTGATGACCACTCCGCTTTCAATAAGGACCTCAAGTAGGAATACCTACTTTATTGCTAACAAGGAAAAGTAGTATCCCATTCCTTCTCTGAGCTAGTGCTTAGTTTTTTGTCTTTTGTGTTAACTTGCTTTCTTTGGCTGGTGTTGTGATATGGGTATTTATTTATTTATTCCATCGATGTTGATGGTGACATTTCTCGGTTTGGTTTGAACCTACGTGTTTTTTGTATTGCAACAGTGATTCCTTTTGAAGATTGGTGGGTCTTCCCTAACTAATAGTTTTTTGGAGTTTTGTTTTTGTTGTCCCCTGAATTACAAATATTTTTTTATCAATTTATTGGGGAATATTCTCACTTTCAGGTGAAATTCATTTTGGAATGAAAATGAAATGTAAGTGTAAGTTAGCCTGATGCTTGTTGCTCCTTTTTCTTATAAAAGGGGATTTCAAGGTTGATTACAAAAGAGGTCAGTAATTAGTTTTATTTGAAGGGGTTATACATAGAAACAAAAGGGATACTGAACTTTCTATTAATATGTTCTAGGGATAAAGTCAGTCGATATGTATGGTTTTGATAATAATAGTGACAATACATATAAAAAATAGTATAAAGTTTCTATATGTTAATTCTCCTATGTATATGTTATACAGACTATGAATAATATAATCAATGGTTATCTTATTTATCTCTATTGGTTTCTGAAAGATGTGCTACTATATTCATTCTTATCAATTCAATGAATGTATGCAAATGCTTGAATATAATAGTGGGTTTGAAATAAATCATGTATGAGTATGCTAGTAAGAAGTAAATTGTGGAAATGACTGGTGAGAGTATTGTAATACAATATTTTCAAGGCTTTGGGTGTTGTCAGATGCAATATTGTTATATAATCATGTGGGTATATGGTTTGACTCTATCCCAAGAATATGGAACTGGTTAGCAAAGTAATTATATTCCAATTGTGGTGACCAATTCAACAGTTGATCACAAAATATAATCAACTTATTTGTAAATCTCTTTCTAGGTGTGTGTGTGAATCTCAATGAATCACATTTTCTCTTATTTAAGATAAGTCATTGTCATCAATATAAGCCAAATCTTTAGGATATTGTGTCTCTTAAACATTTTTGGAGAATTATCTTTTTGTTCTATGTTTGATACCTATACAAACCAGTATCTATAAACATAGTTTTTTATGATTACCCTTTTGGGTTTCACAGAGCCCAAAGTGAAGAAGTAAATACCTAAAAACCTTTTCTTATGTGTTGGCCAATCCTTACCCTTACTAATAATTGATCCCTGAAAAGTTCATAGGTATGTGGTAAGAATAAATTTGGTTTTGAAAAAATTACCAATAGAATGTAAAAAATAAATTATCTGAAGTGATACGCCAAAATCTCTTACAACATTTCAAATGTTCCTACTAGAGCACCAGCTTTGAAATAATGAACACATGGTGCTACAAACCCTTCATTGTTGGAAAGAGAATGAACTACTAAGGATTATGCAATCAAAGAGAAAATATTCAGATCTTCTTGTGTGAAGATCCCACTAAGGTTTGAGAGAGGATGATACACCCAAAGAATAGTTACTAATGATCCAAATTCTTTACAAAAATTGATTTACTTAATAGCATAGTAAAAAAATCAACATAAATCTTTGCAGAGAAATGAAATAGTATAAAAACATGGTCCAATTGACTATAGACCTATATCCAATATCACAAAAGATGAAAACTAAAAAATGAATGATTGATTATCAAGATCAAGTCTCAACATAGATGACATAGAGCATAGATTTAATGTGAACAAAGAGTAAAACACACAATAAAAGGACATATAGGCACAATATAATGTACTTCCTCTTTCTATTACTTTTAGGTTGAGAACAATACAAAATTGTAAGGTTGAGTGTTCTAAATAGGACACTATCTCAAAAATTGATCTATAAATACTATTTTATAGGAATACAACTCTATAATGGATTCTTAAATTCCTATCTCTCTAACTCTACTACGAGAGGCTTGGAAATTTTCCTTTTATAGACCAAGGGAAGAAAACAAGAATAAATCTCTCTCCACTACATAATCACAATAAAAACCTCAAATGGTGGCATTGAACCACCATCTCAAAATACCGTTGAAGATAAAATTATGTTATAAGAGTCCATAGCATAATAAAGTTTGAGTTGCTAAGTACTAATTAAAACACAAATCAAATTCCTCCCCATTCATTCCATCAAAACTCTACACAAAGCCTGATAAACTCACCCCTAGCTGTCACTAAAAATATCTTCTTTGTCAAGAGTAATTTGGTGCCATACCTAGTTAAGGAACCTCTACTTGACATAGATCTAACTGTCTATAAATATTGGGTAGGTGATGTTTGGTGCTCTTTAATATCCTCTTTCTAAAAAAATTGTCATAAATTGCTAAGCCCAATGCCACATACTCTCTTTATTAGCAAAAATTTTTTGGGACATGTGGAATGTGGGTGGGAATCTTTTAGGTCTCCTTGGTATTTCTTACAAAAATCCTATGGTGCAGACACATGTTGTTCTCCATGGCTAGGAAGAAAATGCCTATAAAACATCATGTGGCAACTACGTGGAATCATTATGCATCTTTATAAAGAGAGAAGGCTACGACCTTCTTGAAAGTGTGCCACTATGACACGTGCTGGAACATGACATGTGTAAAAACAAAAGGAAGAAAAGGAAAGAGGCTTGCGGGGTCACAAAGCCCATGAAAGAACAAATTTTTAAGTAAAAGAAAACACTCCCAACCACTTGTAGAGAAAAATCTCTATAGTCTTGGTGATTCTTGGGGGGCACTCTTCCTACATATGTACAAACCTAGGAAATATTTGATTTACAACACAAAACAAAAATAAAGGGACGTGGCCCCAGAGCTTGAGGAAGATAGAGTGCAAGAACTCCAAGTTTGTATATGAAGGCTGATATAGTGCATGCAATTCCTCAAAGGCCTGATCCAAATCAAATATCTCTTTAAAAGATATATCACTTATTTTTTCTTGCATGGATCTGATATGGAAATAGTGTTGGGCAAAGGGATACAAGATGTCTTTAGTTTCCTCAGTGTTTAGTGATGGTCTCAAAGACTAGAATTTTGACTGGTCATGATGCTTACTCTTGAATGATTTCTTTATTTTTTCCTCAATGAACACATCTCCACTGAGGTAAAATAGAGAAGGTAGTCCTAGTTGGACTAGTCCTTAAAAAAATTCCTTCATCCTATTAAACTTAAGATTTAAAGTTTCCTAACAATTCTCTCTCCTTTGGGCTACCTTGTTACAATTTATGAATTCATTGGCTTTCTTGGCAATTGCTCTTCTATTTAGAATCATTGAATTCTCCAAATCCTCTACATCCTTATAAAGCTTAAAAATTAAATGTTTTAATTCAATTTCCTTGGAAGTGACTGATTAGAAAATCCACTCATTGACTGGGCTCACGTTAGTGCTTAAATCTTATGCATCTACCATGAACCTTAAAGCCAATTGCAAGGATGTTACTGCATCCTTTATCTTTCACAATTGGAAATGTATAATTTTTGTAGCATGGGGAGGAAATTAGTCTACTGCACTTGTGATTCTACTATAATTTGTCCTATTTGGGGTCTGGACTCCTTCATTTTGATTTCCTCCCTTAACTATTTGATTTTTTTGAAGCATATAAAAACTTAAGGCACAATTAATCTAATTCTTCCATTTGGGTCTGTAGAGTGGATTCCGTAGTCTGCTTTGTCCATTTCTCTACATCAATTGTTACCTAGGCCTAATGAAGATCCTCTTGAAATTGATTCTCCTTTTGTTGAAATCCCTCCTACCTCTGCTCCTATACACTTGAGACAATAGATAATTCTTGATGTACCCTCTATAGATCTTTGATTTTCTTGTCAAGCTATTTTTCCACTAATTCTCTAGAATTATTTTCATTTATAGATTGGCCTTGAGCATTGGAAAAATCCTATATTTCATTCTTTTGCTTTTTCAAACTCTTCACATAGCCACTTTTGTTGGTTTGAAACATTGAAAAATTTGGCTTGCATTTTTTGCTACTTTTATTCCATATTCTAGGATTCATGCTTTTGCTAATCCGACACATTGGAGAGCTGCCTTTATACCTACTATAATTTTTGTTATACTTCTTACATCTTAGAATTTGAGATCTTTCCCTCCTTATCAGATTTAAAGCTGAGAAATATGTCACTCAACTTGGCTTGAAGTTGAACCTTTTCTACTTGTACTATCTACAGTGCCACTAAAATTTTATCTTTCTTTTCTTTCATTAGGTAAGTGATGTCTACCTCTTTTTCCTTGATTTATTCTTTTTTCCTCACGATTATGGCCTTAACCTCTTCTAACTCCACCTCTCTTATCTTTATCTTCTTTCCTTGCTTCAGGTAGTCAATCAATACTACCTTCTTTATAGCCTTTATAAGGCTTAGTTTATCATGAGAAAGAGTATCATTGAGATTGATTCCTACACCCTATATATTATAGTCTTCATACTATGTTTCTCCTTCATGCTTAGAAGTCAAAGGTTTGATTTCCATGATTATTAGAGTCTCTCACTTCTCATCAAAAAAAAATTCTATCTTGGGGGTAGTTGAGGCTAGTGTGGCATTTTACCTCTATTTTTTCTTCCTATCTTCTTTAGCCTTTTTGAATAGGTTCACTTGAGTCCAATAATCTTGGGAGGACTCAATACTTTTCTTAACAATTAGGGCACTAGTGGGGAGACCAAAAGGAATAGTATGAATAACACTTCCACTCTACTTTCCTAATGGTGAAACCTTCAAAAATCTCAAGGACATGGGTGAAAAAGGCGAGGTGCCATACCATAATGGTGTATGATGTGGGGTATTCATTGGAGTTAAAGGGGCCATAATGGAAGAGTGAATCATTAGTATGGTGGAAGGAAAAGGCAATGAAACTTGCATAATAGGTTGATTGGAAACTGGGGCATGTTCTTCTGATGGAAAAATGAAGATATCAACTACAAAAGTGGTGGAAGAAGTAGGGTCTACAAGTGAGAGCTAAAATATAGTGAAACAAAAATGGGACAGATATAATGGGAGGCCAAAAAGTATGGCTAGTGTAGTAGTGGTTACCAAGGAGGCCTAAGTGGAAGGCAACAGAATTGGAGGAACCAAAGATTGATAAGATGAGAGGATGGAAAGAGAAAAAAATACCTACACTATGGAGGCAGTAAGTGTCTATGAAATGAATATCACCTCATCATCTTCTTTCTATAAACCCTTCACAACATCTAATCCTCAGGTTCTCTTCTTTGTAAGGGGTTCACTGGTTGTGATAGATCCTTTAGCTATCAAACTTGATGAAATTTTAGCTCCTTGAGAGATTGAAGGAATCCTTATAGACCTTCAAATCTGTATTGGCCTAGTGGATGTACTTGTGGATGATGATTGTATTTTCTCTCAACTCTATGATGGATCCTTTTATTTAAAATTTTCCATTTTGATTCATCAAGGACATGAGATATACCTCTCTCTAGGTGATGACCATGCCTCCCTACCATATATTTCATCAAAAGTAACATCTTTCAGGATAGTTTTATACAAGGCACTCAAACTATGAATCTCCTGCCAGTATTTATAGAATTTGACCATCTTCCTTTCAGACTAGTCCCTTTTCTTCAGCTGGTTTCTCAAAATCTTATTAATCGAGACCTCTACACCAATCTCTTTCACAATCTGGTAAAATTCAAGACACAAGGGCCTTGTAGATGGAAAGAGGGATAAGTCAATGTACGAAGCTTCTTCAACCTCTATCAAATTCTACTTCATCTCCCAATATGGTCATGGGTCATGTTTCAAGGGCATACAACCATCCAAATCATATTTCCATTTATCATAAATAAGGTTGAGGCCAAGATGGGTCAGCTTGTTAGCTAATATGTATTGTGAATCCATCTTCATTAGTACAACCATACACTTACCCCTTGTGATATGAGGCTTATAAAGTGTTGTATTTTTCCTTACTACCCCATAGGTATCATCAACAATTGATAGCTATCAGAACATCTAGAGTGTGAGAATCCTACTTATCACATAGTAGGTAGCCTAAAAGGATCCTCTATGAACCCACACAATCTTTTGAAATTAAAATATGGCCTATAGAAATAATCAAATGAGGGCATGTTTTCTTTCATCCATATCATATGTTTAGGTATAAATGTAATGAATTTTTTTGACTAATACAAGTCTTAGAGGGCAAGGGACAAGAAATAATAAAAAAATCATAATAATCTTGTTTGATTGAAAGCACATAGGTCCATAGAGAAATTAGGTTTAGTAAGCCTAAGGAATTGGTAGTATTTAATGCCATATGCTTCTTAAAAACCATTGTATTTTGATGTAAAATCGAATGTGCAAGAAAAGAGAAATACCTGAACTTATAAGTATTGTCATATTCTTGTAGCTAATCAAGCATCCTTTTTGCAATGACCTTTGTGAAGTCAAACCCAAAAAAACCCCTCTTTTCCTTGAGATTGAAAGGTAAACCCATATGGTACTCATGCACATTATCATTCTGGTCTAGGCCAAAAATAAACGTGAGTGTTGAAAAGGTATCTTGTAGTTTTGTGTTAAACTCCTGATATGCCAAGGGGAATAGAAGTGTCACAGAATGCTTCTTGGTCTTTATCTCATGATTGCAAAATCATAGTTGGTCGTTACATGAGCACCAATATTGTTCCTTTTTTTCTTTGTAATTTTTTTTTCTATAGGGTTGAATGGGATACTGTTGACATTTCATGCCCCCTTTGATGACCCATCACTAATAATCGATCTAAGAGATCCCCATGGGCCATCTTACATGTTTTCTCCTTGAAGTTTCCAAGATTTGGCTATCCTAGAATTTTAGGTTTCTGGGCTCTCTTACTCGCTTACCTTCATGCTTTATCCATCATTCTTTCTCCTTCCCTTTCTTCCCCTTTTCTCTTCTAAGTATTTTAGTTATCAGCCTTTGGCATTATCATTTATCCCTTACTGATTCCCTATCCTTTTCCATTTTATTTCTTTCTTCATTGGCCTTCATACTTTAGTCTTCCCTCTTGCATCTTACCTCTTACCTTATGAGGTAAGAGGTAAGTCTTCCCTCCAGTCTTGAAAGGTCAGTCTTCCTCCATTTTTTTGACATTCTTCATCCTTCCTTTTAGGTGTCGACTATCAGACTTCCCCTTTAACATATTCTTGTCTCCCCGATAGCTTCCTTTTGAAAAATGACTGTCATGTTTTTGGGGTTCAAGTGTATGGCTTCCTCCTTACCTCTAACTTTTAGAGGAAGGCCTTCCCTCTTACCCCTGATGCTCCCTTTCTTCTTCGTGCTCTTCTTCTCCTTCTTTCAAGCATGCGATAAGTGGTAAGCTTGATGCCTGATGCTTGACCACCCAATCGCTGACACCAAACAAAGACATATTTTGGAGGCTCCAAATGATTTTTTTCAATGCTTGTAAAGGTGATTTTTTGGGCCTAATGCCTCGAGCTTCCTTCATTTTGGCATGTTTTGTGGGAGACATTTTTAATGTTTGATTCAACTTTTGAGTAGCCTATCTTGGTTCCTAGGATTTAAGGATGACATTAATTTCTCCCCTCACCTTTTACAAGTGGATTTAATGGTATCCCATTCCCATTTATTGCTCCTTTTTGACTTCTTGGTGGAGCTATGCCCTAGTCGATATTTTCATGGGATAGCTCAATTATTGCATGCATAGTCTTTATGCTAACCCTAGTTATAGTTAGGGTTCAATTTTTGCTTCTAAGTTATGCCTGATCTATAAAGGAAAGCAATGGATTCATTTTTAGGTCTTCTTCAATAAGTTTGGTTCTTCCTTTAGCTTCTCTAAGGTTTTCTTATGTAGACTGTATTTCACATTTTTCCATTGTAAATATTGTCTATATGCCTTTGTATTAATGAAGCTAATAATTGTTTTTGGTTCTCTCCTCTTTTATGTATGAGGAATTTTTCATTACCTTCATTTATGAGTTTTTGTTTTCATTTTTATGCATACATGTTTGAGTTAAAATTATTTGCAGCTACTATGTTGAGAAATTCTCTTTCCTTCCAGTGCTCTATAAAACCCTAACCCCCATGTTTTCCTCTAAAATCAACCAAATAGAGAGTTGTGTGAGTTCTTTCGTCCCCTTCTTTGATGTATTGTGTAAATCTTAGCTAGGAAGAAATAACTTTTCCATCTTGTTGTATCACCTCCATCTTCCCTTTCATATTCTCCTTCTCCCCTTTTCCCTTGTGTTGGGTTGGACTAATACTTTGCACTAGGATTAAAAAAGGAATTTGACCTTCTCTAGAGATTCAACCTCATGCGTGCAAAGGTCCCACACCTTGAGGTTGTTTCCATTGTGTCATTGGAATGCTGAATTTTGTGTTCAGCAAGGTGCAATTTCATGTGACAAAAATTTTTGGCATGCCCGATGGGACTTCTCTCCATTAAAGAATTTGGTTTTTTTTTTAATGTATCTTGCATTTTGAGGCACAACTTCAAACACCATGGAAAATTCATTCAAAATCAATTGGTTGAAGTAGCCTAATTTCATTTCATGTCATTATGGAAGTGGTGCCTTCAACATTTTAGCATTTGGAGGCATTTTCCAAGCATCTAGCGACTTTGCAACTCAATTTGTGTGACTTTTTTGGTATGTACCCAAAATCTTTGGTTGGGCAGTCCTTTGCTCTTATTTTGTAATTTTTGAGGTGTTTTCCATGCTTAAAAATTTCATATTATAATGGAAACCATATGTATACCCTACCATTTCATGATAATGCCAACTTTGTTCCTCCCAATTAGCCATATCAAGTTCATTATACCTCCCATTTCATTCCAAAGAACCATGTTGTTGTGGGTTATCAACCTTCTCAAAATGCATATCACCCACACCACCATACTCAGTCTTCTTGGACACCTACATATTCTTATCAGCAACCCCAAGAGACTCATCACTTTACAAATTAGCCTTGTTTCTCTCCTACTCAACCCTAAAATTTTGATAAATAAAGTGCAAGTGAAATCACAAGCATTTTTCTTGATTTCAATTGAAAAAATGATGAGCTTAAGAGGAAACAAGAGTTTTAACTGCATGAGGAGTGGGAAAATAAAACCTACTGATGCAGGAGCATCCATGGTGTAAGAGCAATCTTGCATCACCAAAAAAAAATGTTGTTTCTTTTCAATAAGGGCTAAATTTGGCAGGGTTACTATTTTAGTAAGTTTGCATTTATGCACAGTTGGACACAAAATATTACCCAGACCTCCAGAATGGTAAATTGAAGCCAATGGCAAAGAAATCACTTCAATACCATTTGTCATTTGAGAGATTAAAATTTTAATCTTCAAAAATCTTAGTAAAATCTTCAGGGTTAATTTTGAGGTGCTTAGAGGCTCTAGATGGGTTTGAAAATTGGTGGAAAGTGAAAGTAGCTAGCCTTTAGGCCTTTCTTTTTGGTGGAATATTTCTCGAAAGCTTTCTGAAAAGGTATTGTAATAGAAAATCTGACGATTGAATCAAAAGTTATGACCCTGCCATGTTGTACTACCAAAAATAATAAAATTTCAAAATATCTTCTTGAGGAAGTTACACTTTCCAGAAGATTCTAGGGCAGTTACACTTTCTAGAAGATTCTAGGGCAGTTACACTTTCCCAGTGATTTTTTAGTGGCTAATATTCGCTAATTGGCTAATAGTTGAAATTTGGGAATCCAAAATTGGCTAATATTTTGAGCTATAACGTGACGTGAATTGCCACATTTTTTACAAAGTTTTATTATAGTCTTATTTAAATCGCCAACAAATTTATTTTATTAACAAAATTTACTCAAAAAATTTGCCACAGTATTTGATACATGATTAGATTAGATTCACCTAAATTTTATAAATTATACTAGAAATCTATATTAATTCGCCAATAGCATATCATAATTATTAGTTTCTTTAGGACCATATATCTAATCTTTAGTTTCCAACATTGATTTATAATATAATCTAATGTCCCTTGTTGTATTCTATGAGGTAAAATGTACCCACAAGTTTGGGTCTCATGAGCATTATAAAATGTGGGTAAATTTTACCTCGTAGAGTACAACTAAGGTCATTAGATCAATGATCTAAAAGAAATTTTGAGCCCCATGAGAATTATAGATTGTGGGTACATTTTACCTTGTAGAATACAACAAGGGCCATTATATTATATTTTAAAACTATGGTGGCAAGTAAATATTATAGTCTACCCCTTCAACCCGCCAATAATTTCCACCCTTCGAACCCTACTTTTCCATGAGAGTTATCTTTAGATTGGATGGATTTTCCATCATAATTAATGTATTTTCCTATCATTTTTCAAGAATCGCCAAAATTTTCTACAAAATTTTAGTGATGTAAGAAAATCGCCAATAAAATGAATATTTTTTCCTAAAAAAGTTAAAGATTCGCTAGGATTTTATATCTTTTTTCGAGGGGGGTTTCTTAAAGTTATCACTACACCTTCCAAATAAAGGATGTAAAGGGGGGATAGAGAAAGGAGGGAAGAGCACCGTAGATGGTGGCTCTGATTTACATACTTGCAGATTTATGTAATCAAAAAGCCCATGTGATGGAAAATATAATGATGTAATTTCATTTTCATTTCATTGATAACAAAAAATATTTGCTTTCCTTCCTGCATTTTGTGAGTTTTAGATTATAAGTGGAGTGTCCCTCATCAAGTGGTATTAGAGCGAGTTTTCCTGAGTGTGTAAACAGATTGATGAATGTGAGGTAGTTTGCACTAGGACTTGTGGTTGTGGTTCTGTGAGAAAAGATGCCTCCATGAAGAAACCGTGGTGGAAGAAATGTTGGGGTAATAGAAGAGAGTTTTAGAGCCCTCCAAAGACAAGTTCAAGCACTGCAGAGGAGCTATGTAGGGGAGCTGATGTCAGAAGAAGAGATGAAATTGAGGAGGAGGCCGAAGATGAGGAGCCATTTGAAGAGGAAGGACTAGATGTAATGGATCCTGGAGAAGTTGGATTGATTAGGTCCATTTCCAATATTGGAAAGAGGCTAAAGATAGATGTTTATAATTTTTCTAGAAACCCAAATATAGAGTTGATTGATTGGTTCAATGACATGGAAGAGTATTTTGAGTATGAGGAAATAGAAGACCCAGATAGGGTCAAATTTGCAAAGGCCAAATTGAAAGTCCATGCTAGCATATGGTGGAAAGAAGTCCAGTTAGAAAGAAATAAAAGAGGAAAAGAGAAAATAACAAGATGGGATCAGATGGTGGAAATTTTGAAAAGACAGTTCATTCCTACGGACTATGAGTTAGATTTTTTGAAGATGGAAGGGTTGAAACAAACAGGAAAATATTTTAAGGAGTATACAGAATATTTCTACCAAGTCTTGATCGGAACAAGTCATTCTGAGGCCAACAAGGAGAAAGTTTCTCGTTACATAAATGGGTTGAAGTTGAGAATTCAAGAAGAGCTAAGTTTGGTAAGAATGTCTACCATTGAAGATGCATATCAATTTGAGTTGAAGGTAGAAGAGAAGTTGAATAGAAGGTTTGAAAGTAAGCAAAGAGGAGGAGGTCATAGTGGAAGGACTAGTGGATGGTCATAAGGAGGCTGAAATGAAGATCAAAAGAAGGGCGAAGGATCTAGTAGCATCCAAAACTAGAAAGGAGATAACACCTATCATCCCTGTGAACAAAATAATGGAGACTAAAGAGGAAGAGAAATATTTGGATGAGGAATAGGGAGAGGAGGATTCCATGGAAGCTATTTACAATGTGGAGAAGGGCATAGGGAATATGAGCACGTCCCCAACATCAATGAAGGAAAAATAGAAGACCTGAGGGAAATTCACGAGTTGTAAATGTAGACAAATATGTTGAGTCTTCACATTTTGAGGATGCAGAAATATGAGAGGTTCTTGTTACTAGAAGAGCCTTGCTGAATGAGGAGAAAGAGCCAACTCAAAGGAAGAATTTGTTTCATACCAGATTTAAGTGTGAAGGTAGAGTTTTCAATGTTATTGTTGATGGAGGTAGTATTGATAACCTTGTTTCAAAAGAGATGGTTAATAAGTTGTAGTTGGAGAAAGGAAGGCATCCAAATCCATACCAAATTGCTTGGTTGTAGAAGGACCATAAAGATTTGGTAAATGAACAATGTATGGTAAAGTTCAAGATTGGAAATTACCATGATGAGATATTGTGTGATATTATTCCTATGGATGTTTGTCATATGTTGTTAGGCATACCATGGAAATTTGATTGGCAAGTAGTATATGATGGACATGCCAACACCTATTCTTTGACAAAGGATGGAGTTTGTCATAAGTTGAAGCCCTTGAAAGAGGCATAAGAAAAGGTATGCAATAATGCAAGAATTTTTTTAGTTGATGGAAGAAAGTTCTTAGAAGGCTTGAGGCATGAGCATATGTGTTTGGAATTGATCTCGAAAGTTGATAAAGAAGATACTAAAGAGGCACCTTTAGAGGTGTCAGATTTTATTAATGAGTTTCAAGCTATTATTTTTGATAATTTACCTAAAGGTTTTCCTCTAGTAAGAAATATTAGTCAATAGATGGACATGATTCCCCGAGCCAGTTTTCCAAATAAGGTAGCTCATCATATGACTCCAACAGAGAGTGAAGATTTGAATAGACAAGTGCAAGAGTTATAATGGAAGGGATTGATTAGAGATATTTTGAGTCCATGTGTAGTACCTATAGTACTATCACCAAAGAAGGATGGGGAATGGCAGATGTGTATAGATTCTAGAGTCATAAATAAGATCACCATCAAGTATAGATTTCCCTTGCCAAGGATGGATGACATCATGGATTGTTTGAGTGGAGTCGAGTTATTTAAGGAAGGTGGCCAAGAACTCTCTTCCCAACTCAAAATGACCAATCCCAAACATAAAACAACTATTTACAACACTAATCCCTCAACTTGGCACAAAATCCCTCCTTAAGGCTTGTAGCCCTCAATAGCCAACAATGGAGATGACTTTTAGCGATGGTCATATAGTGGCCTGTAAAACTCCTCAAAGGTTCACTACATACTACCAAATAACATATCAAAAGTTTCCATAGGGTTTCTTTGACCCAACACCAAGAACCAATAATCTGCCCTACGCCAAGGCTCATCAATTAGCCCTAATTTACAAAGGGACTACCTCTTAAACTCTCCAAAAACACCCAAAACCACTTGAAAGTCATGAATTGTGACACAAAACTTTAGAATCTCTCACTTATTTGAAGATTCATACCTCCTAATACCCTGCACCAAGAAACCCTCATTTACCTTGCCAAACACTAGGGTTGTATTGAAAATACATATACCTAGGCATTCCAATCCAAGAAAAAGCATTCAACAGTCTCCAAATTCTCTAGACATGTTCACAAACTCATTACATTGACCATTACACCACTGTTTTATCAAAATGAAAAATAAACACCTTCATTTCACTTAGAAAATACCATTACTCTACCCTAGGGCAACTCTCATATGCTTAGAACTTGTTCTGTCAACCTTCAAAAGCTTGAAAAAATCTTTCCCTATATAAAAATAGATCAATCCACTGAGTTACAAGGCTAAAAATAGGTGGATTGATTACTTCATGAGTTTAAACTTCAATCACACCCTTACTCTGTGTAACAGGGAAATCTTAGAAAAATAAGGAAATCTCCAACAATTTTCAATGAAAGACTCTCAAACTAAACTCAACAGAGAGCTAAGACATCCCTCAATGGAAAACAAATGAATTTAAAGTATTTACAAGACTGTATGGGATATACAGACTAAACAAAGTTTAGAAAACTAGAAAATAAAAGAGAAAAATGTTGTTTCTTGATTGATTTTCACAATACAAAAATTCAATGACCTCATGGTTGAGCCTTTTGAGGCTTTAAATAAATTTTTGAATCAACTTATAACTTCCCAATGCCCATAGCCACTTTTTGAATTTCATGACCTTTCAAATTCCCTATTTGTTGCATTTGACAATTTTGAACTTAACAACATTACATCCTTTGTGCAAATTTTACTAACGTAACCCCAAGACTCAAAACCTCATAATATCCATCAAATTGTTTTATTTACATTCAAAATGGTCATTGTGACCTTATTTAGACAAAACCCTATCAAAACCTAGAGCCTACTTGGCATGAACTTAATTTGACTAAAGTTGTTTAATGGTGCTCCTACACCATACAGCCCAACATGGAGCTTTTCCAAGTCCCTTGGAAAGAGTAAAGTAGTCTAACTTCCTTTATATCCTTCATTGCTATGTCCTCCACACTTTCCCTTAACAAGTTCAAGTTTCTTTGGTTCTTCACTTCCTTTTCTATTATTTCCCTTATCATCCCTTGGACTCTGCTCCATCTATTCATTCTGCTCTATGTGGTGTTCTCCATATTTCTCTTCATCAAATACTGATATTACATATTCTTTTACACCTGTACACAAACCTCTGCTTACTATCCATACTTCCCTCTTCAGTTCATGATTAAATTCTTGATCAATACTTTATTTATCTCCATCTTTCACTCTATCATTCCTACAAAAGTCTGCACCAATGCATTTTGTGGTCTCTGTCAGACCTGCACATACTATCCTATCAACATCAAAAGTCTTTTTCCTCTTGTTCACTATAATATCATTCTCACAAACATCATTAGTCTGCCTTCCCACATGTTCCATCACTACAAGGCACATGACTGACCCAACAAGCACACCCTCACTGATTTCTTTCCTTTCCAAAGGATTTCCACTCTCACACTACTCTATACCTGATTGAAACACATTCCCCTTCACTTTCTTCTGCCACACAAATACCTTCTTCTTCCCCTCTATCTTCCCATTACCTTTATCTCCCCTATTCTATGTCCTAATTGTATTAGACTTAGACATGGCTGCGGACTCCATGCTTTCACCTTCCTCTTTGCTCACATATTCTTTTGTTCCCATCATTATGATCTGACCTTTCCCTCTTACCTCTTCAACCAATGGATTTAGAATAAAGATCTTCCCATATTTTTCAATACAATAAGTGTTTTGTCTTCCATGGTAAACTGTAGACCTATCAAATTTCCAGGGTCTCCCAAGAAAAATATGGCAACAAATCATAGGTAGGATGTCACACACAACTCTATCTCTATATAGACCAATTTGAAACACAACAGTAGCTTGTTCACAAACCAAAATAGTTTGGTTTTCCCTAACCCAAGACACTAAATATGGTTTTTCTTTAGGTAACATTTCCAAATGAAAATTTTCAACCATATCACTAGAGACCATATTGTCAGTGCATCCAGAATCCACAATTACTTTACATACCTTATTTTTGCATCTACAAGCAGTCCTAAACAAGGTTTTTCTCTGAATTTGATCTCCCTCTATGGATGTCTTCAAGGTTTGGCTTTTCATCATCGACATCTCTCAAAATTCAAGAGTAGCACAGAGAGTATTGAAACTTGAGCTTTCGGCTTCATCCTCATAAGCAATTTGGGCTCTCCTTTCAAATTTCTTTTCTCCTCCACTTGATGTGGTCCCACTTTTCTCTGGACACTTGAAGAAAGGGTGACCAAACTCCCCACATTTATAACATCTTCCTAAAAAATCATTGAAATCTCTCTTTTCCTAATTTTTTTTCTTCCACCTCTCCATCCACCTCTTGATTCAAGTTCTTATTCCTTACTTTTATCAGCATCTTCGTGATCTTCCTTGGACTGTCTTGGGCCTCTACCTCTATTCACATTACCTCTGCCCCTTCCTTGTATTTCTTTCTTTCTCTTGATTCTATCTTCTACCCTCACTAACATATGGAAGCATTCTTCTACTGTCTTAGGTGGGTTCAAGTTGATTTCATCTCTTATGTTCAATCTTAAACCACTCAAATACCTCACCACTCTTTCAACCTCATCTTCATTATGACCTACCCTTATGCATAATCTATGGAACTTTTCAATGTAATACATCACATCCATCTCCCTCTGCTTCAATTCTTTCAATTTCATGAAAGTTTGTATGGCATAATCTACTGGTAAAACTTGAGCCTTAACTTTTGCTACCATCCTATCCTAAGAACTTATCTTGTACTTTCCTTTCTTGACCCTATCTTCTTGAACAAAATTCCACCATGTGAGTGTTGGGCCCTTTAATTTTTTCTTTGCATATTTAATCTTCTTACTATCCTCAATGTCTTCAAACTCAAAGAAATTATTTAAGTCATCAATCCAAGCAAAAACCTCTTCACTATCCATCTTATCTTTGTACATTGGCACATCGAATTTCACTTTTGGAGTGTTGTCACATTTCATTGCCTTCAACATATTGATCATTCTCCTTTCTTTAGGATCTAATTCTTCATCATCATCTTGAATTGGATGGTTTCCTTCTTCCCCTTCATCTTCTTTATCACTCTAGTCTTCATTCACCATTCGTCTTCTCTGATTCTTCTCCAGGGTTGCTATCCTGGCTATGGCGGCTTCTTGAGACTCTCTATAGAGCCTATCCTTCTATGAAAAAATCTCTTTCAATTATTTTATTTCCTTTTCCATTGCACTGGCCTTTGGAGGCATCTTTCCCAACTTGTTTTTTCACCTTCCAACCTACAAAATCAAACAAATCACCACCAAGATATCTATTAACTGGGCTCTGATACCACTTGATTCAAGGAAGGTGGCCAAAAACTCTCTTCCCAACTCAAAATGACCAATCCCAAATAGAAAACAACTCTTTACAACACTAATCCCTCAACTTGGCACAAACTCCCTCCTTAAGGCTTGTAGCCCTCAATAGCCAACAATGGAGATAACTTTTAGTGATGGTCATATAGTGGCCTATCAAAATCCTCAAAGGTTCATTGCAGACTCCTAAACAACATATCAAAAGTTTCCATAGGTTTTCTTTGACCCAACACCAAGAACCAATAACCTACCCAACTCTAAGGCTAGTCAATTAGCCCTAATTTACAAAGGGACTACCTCTTAAACTCTTTACAAACACACAAAACCACTTGAAATTCATGAATTGTGACACAAAACTTCAAAATATCTCACTTATTTGTAGATTCATACCTCCTAATACCCTGCACCAAGAAACCCTCATTTACCTTTCCAAACACTAGGGTTGTATTGAAAATACATATACCCAGGCAATTCAATCCAAGAAAAAGAATTCAATAGTCTCCAGATGCTCTGCACGTGCTAACAAATTCATTACATGGACCATTACACCACTTTTTTTTTTTATCAAAACCCAACATAAACAGCTTCATTTCACATAGAAAACACCATTACTCTACCCTAGGGAAACACTCATCTGCTTACAACTTGTTCTCTCAACCTTCAAAAGCTTAAAAAAATATTTACCGACATACAACATATCAATCCACCGAGTTACAAGGATGACAATAGGTGGATTGATTACTTCATGAGTTTAAACTTCAATCAAACCCTTACTTTGTGTAACAGGGAAATCTCAGAAAAATAAGGAAATCTCCAACAATTTTCAATGAAAGACTCTCAAACTAGACTCAACAGAGAGCTAAGAAATCCCTCAATGGAAAACAAATGAATTTAAAGCATTTACAAGACTGTACGTGCCATACAAGCTGAACAAAATTCAGAAAACTAGAAAATAACAGAGAAAAATTTTGTTTCTTGATTTATTTTCACAATACAAAACTTCAAAAACCTCATGGTCGAGCCTTTTATGGATTTAAATACTTTTTTGAATCAAATTGTAACTACCCAATTCTCATAACCACTTTTTGAATTCCATGACCTTTCATATTCCCTATTTTTTGAATTTGACAATTTTGAACTTAACAACATTACATCCTTTGTGCAACTTTTACTAATGTAACCCCAAGACTCAAAACCTCCTAAGATCAATCAAATTGTTTTATTTAACATTCAAAATGGTCATTGTGACCTTATTTATACAAAACCATATCAAAACCTAGAGCCTACTTGGTATGAACTTAAATTGACTAAATATGTTTAATGGTGCTCCTACACCACCAAGTATTTCACGGAGATAGATATGAAGAGTGGTTATACTGGATTCAAATTAGAGAAGGAGATGAATGGAAGCCAACATTCAAGACCAAAGAGAGCTTGTATGAGTGATTATTCATTCCCTTTGGGCTAACCAATGCACTAAGCACCTTCATGCGACTCATGAATGAGGTACTGAAAGAGTTTTTGGGTAAATTTGTCATTGTTTATTTGGATGAAATTTTAATTTTTAGCAAGACATTAGAGGAGAATTTGATGCATATCAGAAAGGGTTTTGAGAAGCTAAGGGAGGAGAACCTACAAATTAATTTGAAGAAATGTAGCTTTGTTAAGAGAGAATTGGTGCATTTGGGGTTTTTTGTCTCAGCAGATGGTCTTAAAATGGATCTAGAGAGGGTGAGAGCTATCATTGAATGGCCTACCCCAGGGAGTGTTATAGAGGTAAGATCATTTCATGGTCTAGCAAGTTTTTATAGAAATTCTATTAAGAATTTCATTAGCATTTGTGCACCTCTAACTAAATCAATGAGAGGAGATATAAAAGAGTTTAAGTGGACTATAGAAGCCGACAAAGGTTTTGATATGTTGAAGAAGAAAGTTATAGAGAAACATTTTTTGGCTCTTATGGATTTCAATAAGGTCTTTTAGGTAGATTATGATGCTAGTGGCATTGCGATAGGAGCTATTTTGAGTCAAGAGGTAAGCCTGTTGCCTATTTTAGTGAGAAGTTGAATGATGCTAAGAAGAAATATTTTGTCTATGATTAGGAGTTTTATGCTATAGTTTAGGCTTTGAAGAAATGGAGACAATATTTTTTTCTGAAAGAATTTGTTTTATATACTGATCACCAAGTTTTGTAGTATCTCAATAGTCAAGGAAAGTCAAATGAAAGGCACTTAAAATGGGTTCAGTTTTTGTAGAGTTATACTTTTTTTTTTCAAGCATAGGAGTGGAAGGTCAAACAGAGTTGCAGACACCTTAAGTAGAAGGATTTTTTTTCAATAGAGATGAATATAGAGGTTGTTGGGTTAAATGAACTAAAGAGTTTGTATCCAGAAGATCTAGACTTTGCAGAAGCTTGAAAGGCTTGTTTGGAACCTATTAAATTGGATAGGACAAGATGGTTGGATTTCTTAATCCAAAAAGAATATTTTTTAGAGGAAGCCAATTGTGCATTCCAAGGAGTTCTATGAGAGATAGTCTAATCAAGGAGAAGCATAGTGGAGGATTTCCTAGGCATTTCAGTAGAGATAAGACCATTGCTCTTGTTAGCAAGAATTATTACTAGCCACAGTTACAATAGGATGTGAAGAAGTTTGTACAAAATTGTAGAGTATGTCAAATGGAAAAAGAAACAAGTCAAAATATTGGATTATATCAGCCATTACCTATACTTGAGAGGCTATGGGAGGACATTAGTATGGATTTTGTCCTTGGATTGTCGAGGACATAGAGAGGGTATGATTCCATATTTGTGGTGGTGGATAGATTTTCAAAGATGGTATATTTCATTCCGTGTCATAAGATCAATGAAGTTAATATTACAGAGTTGTTTTTCAAAGAGGTGGTGAGACTACGTGGTCTAACGAAGAGTATAGTTTCAAATAGAGATACAAAATTTGTTGGTTATTTCTTGAGAACATTATGGAAGAATTTGAAGACATATTTGAAGTTCAGTTCTACTCACCATCCACAAACTAATGGACAAACAAAGGTGGTCAATAGGAGTTTGGGTAACCTGCTAAGATGCTTAGTAGGAGATAAACCAAAGTCATGGGATTTTATTTTACCACAAAAGAAAAATTCTTATAACAATTCTATCAATAGGAACACTGGTAAATCACCATTCTAGATTGTATATGGGAGTAGTTTGAGGAATTCTTTTGAATTGAGAAAGATGGTTAAAGGAGAGAAGAGTAGTGTTGAGGCTAAAGATTTTGTTGAGCACCTAAAGAATTTGTATGATGAGGTGAAGAAGCATATCAATAAGATGAACTCTTAGTATAAGGCTAAGGAAGATCATAAAAGGAGGTATAATGAGTTCTAGGTAGGAGATGAAGTCATGGTTCATTTGTGAAAGGAAAGGTTTCCAGTTGGTATTGTAATAGAAAATCCAACAATTGGATCAAAAGTTATGACCCCGCCAAGTTGTACTACCAAAAATAATAAAATTTCAAAATATCTTCTTGAGGAAGTTACACTTTCCAAAAGATTCTGGGAAGTTACACTTTCTAGGAGATTCTAGGGTGGTTACACCTTCCAAATAAAGGATGTGAAGGGGGACCATAGAAAGGAGGGTAGAGAAGCATAGATGGTGGCTCCAATTTTCATACTTGTGGATTTATGTAATAAAAAATCCCATGTGATGGTAAATATAATGATGTAATTTCATTTAAATTTCAGTGATAATAGAAAATATTTGCTTTCCTTCTTGAATTTTGTTTGTGCTATTTTTTTTTTGTGTGTTTTAGATTGTAAGGGGAGTGTCCCTCATCACCTACCAAGGGAAAAAAGGTTGTTTCACACAACATGATTAGTTTTCCCATTAAGATCACTATTCACAACAATAAAATTTAGATGCTCAATGGAGGTATGAGTAGCAGTTGGAGGAGCAAAGAACAAAAAAACAAGAACAGTATGCAACAAATGATGGTGTTTCTAAGGAAGAGAAAATACATCTTTCCCTTACTCTAGCACAAGTTCCAGAAACTCAAGAAACCCCTTATGTCCCTAGTTTCAAAAAATAACCTCCACCATTTTCAAAACAGCCTGCTAAGGATGAGGTAAGAAAATATAAATTCATAAGTTTCAAGAAACCTAGCAAACCTCTTAAAACCCCCATTATCCATCCTTTTGTTCCAAAATATCCTATTGTGAAAGAGGTTTGCAAGCACAAAACTTTTACTTTCAAGAATACTAATTATCCCCTTGAAACTCCCATTTAATATCTTGTGCCATCAAGTAGATCTTCTATGTTGGAGATCATTAGTTTTGTGAGCCTCTAATCCTCACAAGAACATATCCTTGAGGAGGTTGCTATTGTGGAGCCTTCATGTGCTCAAAATAATGTATGTCTTGCTCTACTGCAAGAAAAAAATGAAGATGAAATAGTGTTGCAGAAACAAGGCTTTAAAAAGGTAGAAACAATTGATATAGTAGAGGAATCAATCCTCTCATTTGATGCCCATCCTTGTTTTGTTGAAGATGAGGAGGATAGATCAGATATACCTACATCAGTTGAAGCCACCAAACAACTTGGTTTGGGATTGATGGCTGAAGATAACTCCATGGCTTTAGAGCAACGACAAAAGTAGACAAGTTTAGGCCTTGTTATAGTGGAAGAAAATATCCTATCTAACGAGGTCTGCAATTTTGAGGTGGAGGACATCTTTTGGGATGATTTAGAAGCTTTTTTTTCAAGCTTGGATGCCAATATTTCACCCCCAAAAGAGAAAATTTGTGGGAAGTAGCATAAGAATGAAGAAGCAACAGAGGAAATGGAAACCATTGCATACCACAAGTTTGATTTTGTTACAACTAGTTGCCAAGAAAGAATTAAAACTGAGAGGAAATTTGAAGAATTTAGTTCTTCAATTGAAGTGTCTCAAAAATATGAGTTTCGTGTTGATGAAGTGTGCATCAATGCAAATGATTTTGTAGTTATTGAGAAACCACACATTTTTTGAAGAGTGATGCTCCTATTGCTCAATTTTTTTGTATGCCCGAGTTTCAAAGTTTCTCTTTTGAGGTGAATGAGGAAGGTATTAATTGTGAAAATAAAAAATCAGATTTGGAATTTTTTACATCACCTTGTGAGCTGGAAACATTCTCCTTTTGTTTTAGTTCATGCATTGAAGAGGTCAACAATGATGACATTGGCCTATCCTTTTGTGAGGTGAGTTCTCTTCCCTCTAAAAAATGTTTATTCTTGGATACTGACTTTCCTTCAAAGTGTTTCACCCCTACTACTGTATGCTTAACTAAGACACCAGTGCTAGATGAATCTAACACTTGTATCATGTGGTTCCCTTGCAATCTCAAAATTTACATTGAAGCGATCCTTCACCTTGCAAGTGTTTTGTGTAGTTACATGCATGTTGGTAGAAGTTTTCAATGGTTGCAGCTATGTGAGGTCTATAACTATGATTTGAGGGAGATCAACTCATTGAAAAGGTTTATCTTTGACAACGACAAGCTTCCATTCTTTTCTTTCTGTTAGTTTAGTGTACATATTGAAAATATTTTCTTTCCATGAAGTGCATTTTCACACCCTACATTCTCCTTAAGGCAATGCATGCTCTTAGTTTTCATGCTTTCCTCCAAGTGTAGCTGCACATGTTTTGTTTTGCTTTGAGGAGGCCCAACTATTGAGTTTTCCCCTTCATGACTCCATTCCCAATGGATAGATAAGGCCTCTGGATCCCATGATTAGTAGGCAATCATATCGCAGATTTCATCATTAATGTTGACATTTCATGCCCCCCTTTTATGACCCATCACTGATAACTGATCTAAGAGATCCCAATGGGCCATGTTTTATGTTTTCTCCTTGAAGTTTCCTAAATTTGGCTAAGTCCCAATTTTTTTTGTTTTCTGGCTATCTCTTACTTGCTTACCTTCATGCTTTCTCCATCACTCTTTCTCCTTCTCTTCCTTCCAATTTTTTCTTGTAAGTATTTCTAGTGTCAACCTTCGGCCTTACCCTTTACCCCTTACCGATTCCCTCTCCTCTTCCATTTTCTTTCTTTCTTCATCAGCCTTTGAATTTTAGTCTTCCCTCTTGCATCTTACCTCTTACCTTTGGAGGTAAGAGGTAAGTCTTCCCTCCAATCTCCTAGGGTTGGTATTCCTCCATTTTTTTTCCTTTCTTCATCCTGCCTTTTAGGTTTTGGCCATCGACTTTATCGTTTAACATCTTCTTGTCTCCCCAATAGCTTCCTTTCAAAAAATGAGTAATTTTCATGTTTTTGGGCTTTGGGGGTATGGCTTCCTCCTTACCTCTGACTTTTAGAGGTAAGCCTTCCTTCTTACCTTCGATGCTCCCTTTCTTCTTCACACTCTTCTTCTCCTTCTTCCAAGCATGTGGTAAGCGGTAAGCTCAATGCCTGATGCCCGACCACCCAATTGCTCACACCCAAAAAAGACATATTTTTGGGTTGCCATACTATTTTTCCAATGCTTGCAAAGGTGATTTTTTGGTCCTGATGCCATGACCTTCCTATGTTTTGGTGTGTTTTTTGGGCAACGTTTTTAAGGTTCAATTCAAATTTTGAGTGGCCTATCTTGGTTCGTGGGCTTCAAGGATGAAATTAATTTCTCCCCTCACCTTCTACAAGTGGATTTAGTGGGATCTAATGCCCATTTGTTTCTCTTTGTTGACTTATTGGTGGATCTATGCCCTAGTCAAGATATTTACAAGATAGCTCAGTTATTGTATGAACAATATTTTTGCTAACCCTAGTTAGGAATAGGGTTTGATTTGTGCTTCTAAGTTATGCCTTATATATAAAGGCAAGAAATGTATTAATTTTTAGCTCTTCTTTAGTAGGTTGTGGTTCTTCCTCTGGCTTCTTTGGGGTTTTTCTTTTGCAGAATATATTTCACATTTTTCCATTGTAAAGATTGGCTATATTCCTTTGTATTAATGAAGTTGATCATTGTTGCTAGTTCTCTCCTCTTTTATGTATGAGTAATCTTTAAATACCTTCATGTTTGAGTGTTTGTTTGCATTTTTATGTATACATGTTTGAGTTAAAATTGTTTGCAACTACTATGTTGAGAAATTCTCTTTCCTTCCAATGCTTTATCAAACCCTAACCCCCATGTTTTCCTCTAAAATCAACCAAATAGTCAATTGTGTGAGTTCTTTGGTCCCCTTCTTTGATGTATTGTGAAAATATTAGCCTGGAAGAAACAAGCTTTCAATATTTGTGTATCACCCCCATCTTCCCTTTCATGTTCTCCTTCTCCCCTTTTCCCCTATGAGTTGTTAGAGTAGGTTAGTTGTAGGTTTTCATGTGTTGGGTTGGACCAGCACTTTGGACTTGGATTGAAAAAGGAAGCTAGCCTTCTCCAAAGATTTGAACTCATACACGCAAAGTTCCCACACCTTGAGGTGATTTCCATTATTTTATTGGAATGCTAAACTTTGTATTCACCATGGTCCAATTCCATGTGACAATAAATACATAACATATCCATAATAGCTTCTTCACTAATGAATTATTTTATCCTTTTTCCTCTGATAACCCTTCCACTTTAATCAAATTTAGGTATGCAAGCATTTATTAACTCAAGGCATAGATGAACCTGAGGTACCAAGTATTACACAAGGCCACAATTCAAGAGCCAAATCCCAAAGATTCAATACTTACATCCTTCAACCTACTGACCCTCCCTTGGAAAGATCCTTATCTAAGCTTTCTTAGATTGGTATGCAATCAAGGGTCATATATATTATTAGAAAAATCCTTGACCATTTATGGGCTGATAGGATAGGATTGCTTCATGAACTTGGTATTTGAAAACCTATGTACCTTTTTCATAGGTGCAATGGAATAAGACCTTTCATGAAAGACATCAATATAGCTAGAAGGGGAAAAGGAGACTTCAAAACTCCTACCAAAAGATGATGCTTTCGCTGCCATGTTTCTTGAATTTTGCTAAAACCCTACTAAGAAAGAAAAGCTACTTTTGTAACATAAAACTTTAACCTTCACTTGATATTTTACACTTATAAAAATATTCACCACCACTTTCCTTTTACCCACTTCTTACTCAATTTTTTTTTATGATAAATGTAGATGAATGATAAAATTAGCCTCTCAGAAACCATTAGCAAGATGATACACACAAATTAATTACCTATTTTTGGGAAGGAATGAAGCTACAACCCACATGCCATTCCCTTAGGAAATACATCATTGATAAATTGGAAATACCACTTTGAAATGATGTTTTCATTAAACACAAGTGGGAAGTGACGAAACCAAAGGTCATTTCAATGATGATACCAAACAACAAGTGAGGAGGTGGAAAAAAACTTAGAAACAAAATAAACCATTTGCATAGTTTCTAGCACTTGGATTTATTATCCATAGCCTTCAAATCTAGCCTCGTACTAATTTCTCAAGCTCTAGATTTCCAAGTTGATAAATTTTTGGCTATTATTTCAATGAGAAAATGATCCAACTTACGAGTTTTTTTGTCCTCTTTTTCTACAAATTTTCCTTATCCTTAATACAAAAATCACCAGACATTAAGCCTTTCATTCCATAGTTAGGTGATATGGGTACTCCCATTAGGCTGCTTAGCAACAAGCATCAACTATCCTTCATCGAAGAAATATCCAACAATAGGCTAAATAAAATGACCAAGTCAAAGAATCACTTGGTTATCATTGTTTTAAAATGGGTCCTTGGAAAATACTTCATTTCTAATTCTAACCACTATAGAGTGAATACTGGTGTTGTGTCCAATTTCATGCCATCCCTACTTGACCTACATCTGTTCAAGCCTTACATTATGGAGCTTGGAAAGACCATGTTTAGAAAGAATTACCTGGGGGGCCTCAAAGAAATTGTTGAGGTTGCAATTCCTAGGTTTGGAATCCCTTTGGCTATGGACATGAGGTGATACATTGATAGCAAATATATGGTGACATAACTCCCTTTTCTTTCTAGTTTCAAGACAACCACATTGGAGTGACATCATGAGAAGTCAACCCATGCTGCCTTCTTTCTTCTTCGTGTGATGAATGTTGAGTTGGTGTATGGTTTTGTGTGGTACACTAACTTTTGGGACATAGTGTATCATCTCAACCTACAGTAGGTGGGAATGTTGGCAGGACATGATTCTCCATCATATTCCTTATAACTACTCTCTTCCTATTGACTGGAGTCTAGGCTAGTGGATTTTGAGTTTCTGAGCCTACCATTTTTGGGTTAGCTATAACTTGCATGGTAAAAACTTAACATCTCTTTGGGTTGTCACCCACAACAACCTTTCACCATCAGACTACTACTTTCTTGACTTGGAGTTTTTTTGGATAAGAAGAAAAAAGAGTCCACTTTGTAGACAACCCTTTTCTATTTTGTATCAAGTTTATAGTTTTTAGATCTTGCTACAAATCTCTCATGTTCTCCTCAAAGATATAGGCCTAAGAGCCTATCACTATATTGTAAATTATTTTCATATATGAATAAATATAGTTTTCACTTTTTTACATTGGTACATAATGCATAAATTTTAGAAGAATGAACTCCTAAGTGACAAGAATTAGTTGAAGGGTTTTAAGTGGAATAGTTTACTAGATCCCTAGAGCATTTCCTTCCGTGTCTTCTAATTCAAAAGCATGTATTTCTTTGAAAATTTTAATGAGGAAAGGGCACTTCCATGATGAATCAAACTTGGCATGTTTCCCTAGGTTAGCAACACAGTCATCAATTCTTAAGACCGAGTCCCCCCCTCTAAAACTAGGGCCAAACACCTTTTTGTTAAACCATTTTTTGACCACTTTCTCATAGTTGGTCATGGCATCAAAATCCTTTTCTTGATCTTCCTAGACATTTAGTAGCTTAGTCGACATTTCCTCCATACCACCACTTTCCTTCACCTCTAGGGATTTTAGTAGTTGTAGTATCATTTATCTCCATAGAAATAGTCAACACTACCTCTTTTCTGTATACTAGCATGTAGGGAGAGGCTTTTGAAACTTGGTTTGGAGTAATTTGGTTGGACCATAATGCCTCCAACAAGTGCTTATGCTAGTCCCTTTAATAATCTAAACCAATCCACTTTATTAGCTAGATTATGTTTTTATTTGTAGACTTTGTGAGTCTATTTCCTTGCAAATAATAGTTTGAAAAATTCTTGAGATAGACTATGTGCTTTAATGAAAATTTTGACATTCTTCCCCTATAAATCCCATGAGTTATTAGAGATCAAGGTATTATGGGAGCCAAACCTTGACACTAGCTCCTCAAGAAAGTTGACAATATCCCCCTTAGTAGCATTCTTCAATGGGGCCACCTTTGTTGACTTAGTAAAATAGTCCATAGCAACTAGTATCCATTTATGCCTAAAACTAGAAACATGGTTAATCATCATGATGAAATAAAGTCCCCTTTGTGTAAATCGTTCATTGAATACAATAGAACACAAAGGAACAACCAATTTTTTTCCTTCCAACATAGAATTAGCATTGTGAACATCACTTCACTAGCCATGGCATTCTATAAATAGGGTAGGCCAATAATATCCCACTCACATTATTTTTTAAGCAGTAGTTTTGGTAGATAAATTCCTACCTACAAGACTACTCTGAAATTCATCTAAGATCCTTTTTGCATGTTCCTTATCTACACATCAGAGGAGGACATCATCAAAACCTCTCCCAAAAATAACCCCTTCAATTATGACTAAGTTGGCACCTTGCAGCCTATAAAATCTCTTTTTGTGTGAAGGCACTAGTAGGGTACATTCCAGTTTGAACAAATTTTATTTTATCGGCTACCTAGGATTCCTTCGACTTGAATTGATTTACTAAAAATTCATCCATGGTTTCTTCTTTAGACTAGTGTTTGAGCTCTCTGACAAGATATCCACACAACCCTCTTCCTCTAATCACCTCTATAGGTTAAAATTATATATCATACTCCAAGATCTTAGTGATACAATTCACCCTTTTATCTATGATTTCTCCTTCCATGATACATTCATTTATAGTGGGATGGGGTACAAGGACCATGATCTTGCTTGCTAATATCAGATGTTTGAATTTTTTAGGCCCTTTATGATAGAAAACTCTTATTTTTCAACAAATTTATACTTTGTAACCTATCCCTTAAGGGTCCTTGAATGGAAATAAATAGGAATCTATCCCTTTTCTTCCTTATCCTTTTATGTGATGACCATGACAATGTTGTGCTCACTACTATAGACATACATGGTAAATTCTTTGGAAAAATCTAGGTTAACCAACACTAGAGCTAAAGATATAGCTTCTTTAATTTTTTAAAAGTAGTTTAGCCCTTCGAGGTCCATTTGAAAACTTGATCCCTTTTTAGCATAGTTGTAATGAGCCTAGCAATCCCAATGAAGTTGAAAATGAAACTAATAACAAAGTTAATCTTTTTGAAGAAGGATTAAACCCCCTTCTTGGTCATTAATTTTTGGGGATTTAATTAAATCCCAAAATCTTGGCATCTTTGGAAGATATCTTGTAAATGATTGAAATGACCATTCTTGGATTTAGAAAAAATGGTCAAGTCATCTAAATAAATAAGGATGACCTTACTAATAAAATCCTTAAAGGTGATGTCCATCACATGTTGGAAGGTGGCCCCTATGTTTGATAGGCTAAATGACATCTTTTCATATGTGAATGTTCCCCACTTAGTGGTTGATGTTTTGTTGTGATGGTCTTTATCCTTCACATTGACTTGATTGTAGCCTGAAAAACCATCAAGAAAAGAGAATGTCTCTGATCTGGCCAGAATTTGTAGGATTTTCTCCATTGATGGCAAAGGATTGTAATCCTTTAGGGTTTCTCTATTTAAATCCTTGAAATCTATGCAAGCGAAATGCTACCATTCTTCTTTCGAACTAGTACTAGGTTGGAAACCCAGGTAGAATGATTGATTGGGTAAATGACTTAGGAATCAATCAACCTATTTAATTCTTGTTCCATGAGGGATTCTAGCTTTGGGTTTATTGGTATTTTTTTTTGTTGGATTGGATTTGCTCCTTTAAATACATCGATGGTGTGCAGTATTATACTAGGGTCGTAACCTTTTAGATAATTTTATATCTAAGCCACCACTCCATCATATCTAGCACAAAAAACTTTAGCCTCTCCTTATCCTTTTGTGAAACATCTCTTCCCACTTTAAGCTTCCAACCACTTCCAACATCAAGGTCATAATAGTCCCCTTTTGTGTCGTTAATCTCTTCTTTATGTTCTTTATATCATCACAATCAAATATACATTTTCTAGGGTGATTATCCTTTTCAAAAGCTTATTAATTTTTAGTTAGAAGATCTTGTTATCATAGGCTTCCTCAATTTTTAGCTAGAGTTGATCCAAAGAACTCACCTGATTGTTTAATGAATGTGGTAATCTAAGCATCATTTTAGAAAACCTATCAATTCTAGTCATCATAAGGGATAGTGGGTTAGACCATAACTAGTACTACATGATATTTTTCTATTAGATCAAACATTGGCTCAAGTTAAGATCCAATTGAAGCCATCCTATCTATTGCAACATTTTACAATCACAAAACCCCTTGGATATTCAAAGCATTAAATTCTTCAATCAGGTCTCATACTCTTTTCTGGTAAGACTACATTTGGATATTCTTTGCGATTGAATATCCTATGATTTGTTTGATAACCAACTTTGAATATTTGAATACTTGTAGCTTTTTAACACCTATGTGCTTCACTAGATTTAAAATATGGATCAGACCTTCATATTTTGCTTCATTTTTTGTGCATAGAATTTGGAATCAGAAAGCTATAAGAGTCTCCATTCCTATAGGGGATACAAAGTGAATTCCGACTCTTGAGCCAACCCTACATATCACACCATTGAAATACAATTTCCATAAGCCTTCTTCGTGGTCTGAGCCTTCTTCTTGAGATTTCCTTTTTTTGGTTATCTTTGAGGTTAGTTGATCTTCATCATAGATTATATATGTTCCCAAACCAATAGCATGGAAGTCATTGAAAGTTTCAAACTCTATGAATTGATTTAGTAAGATCTCTTCTTCAACACTCCAATCACTAGTCACTTCTTCAAACTCTCACATATCCATGCAATACATCTCATTCTTTGAAATGGATGTATGCATGACTTCAAAAATCATTACAATATCTTCTACAATGTGTTCAACATGTAGTGTTTTTGATAGTATCTTCATTTTTCACCATGCTTAGTTCTTAGTATCAAATGGGACCAATTGAAATCTAAATAACCCCAAATTTTAGTGATGAAATCCCTAGTTAAATACATTCCAAAGATGGGAGGAATGTCAATCACAACTACCTCTTGGGTAACCATTAGACTAGGGGGAAAGGAGACTTCAAAATTCCTACCAAAAGATGATGCTTTTGTTGTCATTTTTCTTGAATTTTGCTAAAACCCTATTAAGAAAGAAAAACTACTTTTGTACTAGAAAAATTTAACCTTCACTTTATATTTTACACTTATTAAAATATTCACTGCCACTTTCCTCTTTCCCACTTCTTACTCAATTTTTTTTGATGATAAATGCAGATGAACAATAAAATTAACCTCTCAAAAACTGTTAGTAAGATGATATGTGCAAATTAATTACCTATTGTTTGGGAAATTCCAACCTCTATTTGGGAAGGAATGAAGGTACAACCCACATGCCATTCCCTTAGGAAACACATCATTGATAAATTAGCAATACCACTTTGAAAATATGTTTGCATTAAAAGCAAGTGGGAAGTGGTGAAACCAAAGGTCATTTCTGGTGCAAGGCACCATAGGCCTCCATGATACATAAAGGAGTCTAATATGGTTTTTTTGTGTTTGAGTCATGTTTTGTGTGTAATAATGTATTTTAAGACCATTTTTGATGTTTTTAGGCTAGTTGGTGTTAGTTTGTTTAAAGTTTTCATTTGTTGCAAAATGTTGCAAAAAGTTGCTAAGCAACTTTACTTTTTTTGTATTTGGAGGAAGTTGAACGGTCAAGGGATTTGAAAGGTAGTTATAGTTGGTTGTTTTTCTTGAAAAATGTTTAAATACACCATGTAAAGGTCAAAACAAGGTTCTGGTGGTGATTTTGAAAGTTGAACATCAATAAAGTTTTGTTTTCCTACATTTTCCTATTGTATTTAACTACTACAGAAGGTAGTACGGCCTTGTACGACCTATAAGTGGTCTAAAATTATTTTTATTAGATGTGGAATTGAATCTAATCTATAAAAAACTTGGTTTCATTGAATTTCATTCAAATTTGAGCATTTTAGAGGCAATTTACTCCATACCATTTTGAAACCCCAGGTTTTAGTGTTTTGAGGGAAGAAAATGGGTTTTTGAGTGATTCCACTGGTGAAAGGCCTAAGAACTAGAGGAATGGAAGAAGTTAGGTTGTTTTATTCATTCGTGTTTTTTGTAGGAGTAGGGGAGGAAGATTGATGAGGTTTTGTTGTTTCCCTAGATGGAAAACTACATGTTTTTGACATAAAAGGTTGCCTAAGAGTTAGGATTTGGTAAAAATATCTTGGGGAAGTGTTTGTAGGGGTTGGAATTGTTTAGGTAGGCTATTTTTGGCATGTTTGAGATATTTTCATGGAGGTTTGAGGTTGGGGTCTTCAAAATCTAGTTGTGAGCCTTTCTAGCAAGCCTAATTAGGCCTATTGTCAAGTGTAGTAGCAGATTTGTTATCATTGTGTTCCATAACAGCCACCCATACAATTTGAGTATGTTTTATAAACCCATAATGGGTATCCAAAAAAACTTTTAGATTGTGGGTATACAATTTGGTTTGAAAATTATGATAGAAAAACCCTGTTTGTTGTCGTACAAGACTTTATGGCAATTTGTGCAAGAAAATCAATTGGTTTAAGGTGTTAAGACTTTAACAAGGGATTGATTGAGTTAGTTTGTTTTCACCCACCCTTCTCTACATCAATTTCACATGATGACACCAAATAAAAAGCGAGGAGGTGGAAAAACACTTAGAAACAAAATAAACCATTTACATAATTTCTAGCGCTTTGATTTATTATCCAAAGCCTTCAAATCTAGCCTCGTATGAATTTCTAATGCATTGGATTGCCAAGTTGATAAATTTTTGGCTATTATTTCAATGATAAAATGATCCAACTTATTATTTTTCTATTCCTCTTTTTCTATAAATTGGCCTTAGCCTTAATACAAAAATAACATGACATTAAGCCTATCATTCTATAGTTAGGTGATATGGCTACTCCCATTAGGCTGCTTAGCAACAAGCATCAACTATCCTTCATCAGAGAAATATCCACCAATAGGCTAAAGAAAATGACCAAGTCGAAGAATCACTTGGTTATCATTGTTTCCAAGTGGGTCCTAGGAAAAGACTTCATTTATGATTCCAACCACTATAGACTGAATATTGATGTTGTGTCCAAGTTCATGGCATCCCTGCTTGACCTACATGTGTTGAAGTCTTACATTGCGAAGCTTGGAAAGACTATGTTTAGAAAGGATTTCATGGTGGGCCTCAAATAAATTGTTTAGGTTGGAACTCCTAGGTTTGGCATCCCTTTGGCTATGGACTTGAGGTGATATGTTGATATCAAAGAGATGGTGTCATGGCTCCCTTTTCTTTTTGGTTTTTGAACGACCACATTGGAATGACATCATGAGAAATTTATCCCTTACTTCCTTCTTTCTTCTTCATGTGATGAATTTTGAGTTGTGTATGATTTTGTATGGTACACTAACTTTTGAGACCTAGTGTATCATCCTCAACCTACGTTAGGTGGGAATGTTGGTGAGACATGATTCTCCATTAGATTCCTTAGAGCTACTCTCTTCTTATTGACTAGAGTTTGGGCTAGTGCATTTTGAGTTTTTGAGACTACCATTTTTGGCTTAGCTATAACTTTCAAAGTCAAAAATCAATGTCTCTTTGGGTTGTCACAAACATCAACCTTTCACCATCATATTGTTGCCTTCTTGACTTGGAGTTTTTTGGATAAGAAGAAAAAAGATCCCACTTTGTAGACACCCCTTTTCTCTTTTGTATCAAGTTTAGAGTTTTTATATCTTGCTATAAAGCTCCTTTTTTTTTCCTCAAAGATATAGTCCTAAGATCCTATCACTATATCGTAAATGGTTTTCATATATAAATAAATATAGTTTTTACTTTTTTACAGTGTATAAATTTTACAAGAATGAATTCCTAAGTGACAAGAATTAGTTGAAGGGTTTTAAGTGGAACAATTTACAGATCCCTAGAGCATTTCCTTCCATGTCTTCTAATTCAAAATCATTGCTTTCTTTGCAATTTTTAATGTGGAAAGGACACTTCCATAATGAATCAAACTTAGCACGTTGCCCTAGCTTAGCATCACACTCATCAATTTTTAGGAACAAGTCTCCCCCTCCAAAACTAGGGCTAGACACCTTTTTGTTGAACCATTATTTTACCACTTTGTCATGATTGGTCATGGCATCAAAATCCTTTTCTTGTGCTTCCTAGACATTTAGGAGCTTAGTCGACATGACCTCCATACCACTCCTTTCCTTCACCTCTAGGGATTTTAGCAGTTGTAGTATCATTATCTCTATAGAAATAGTCAACATTACCTCTTTTTTGTATACTAGCTCATAGGGAGAGGATTTCAAAACTTGGGTTAGAGTAATTTAGATGGCCCATAATTCCAACAAAAAATTCTTATGTTTTTTCCTTTTATAATTTGAACCAACTTGCTTCATTAGCTAGATTATGTTTTTATTTGTGGACTCTCTGAGTATATTTCCTTGTAAATAATAGTTTGACAAATTCTTGAGATATACTTTGTGCTTCAATACAAATTTTGACATTCTTACCCCTATAAATCATGTGAGTTATTAGATATCAAGGTCTTATGGGATCCAAACCTTAACTCTAGCTCCTCATGAAAGTTGACAATCTCCCCCTTAGTAGCATTATTCAATGGGGCTGCCTATGTCCACTTTGTAAAATAGTCCATAGTAGGTAGTATCCATTTATGCCCAAAAATAGAAACACGGTTAAACATCCTAATCAAATAAAGTCTCCATTATGTGAATGGTTCATTGACTATAATAGGACATAAAGGAATAACCAATTTTTTTTCCTGCCAACAAAGAATTAGCATTGTGAACATCACTTCACTAGCCTATGGAATTCTATAAATAGGGTAGGCCAATAATATCCCATTCACATTATTTTTATAGTAGTAGTTTTGGTAGATAAAGGAACACCTACAAGACTACTGCGAAATTCATCCAAGATCTTTTTTGCATGTTCCTTATCTACACATCAGAGGAGGACATCATCAAAATTTCTCTTAAAAATAACCCCTTTGATTATGATGAACCTTGTGCCCTACAGCCTATAGAATATCTTTTTTTGTGAAGGAATTGGTAGGGTACCTTCCATTTTTCACAAATTTTATTCTATCGACTACCAAAGATTCCTTCGACTCGAATTGATTTACTAAGACTTCATCCATGTGCTCTTCACTAGACTAGGATTTGAGCTTTCTAACAAGATATTCACACAACCCTCTTCCTCTAATCACCTCTATAGGTTAAGCTTCTATATCATACTCCAAGATCTTAGTGATACAATTAACTCTTTTATCTATGATTTATCCATCCATGATATATTCCCTTATAGTGGAATGGGCTACAAGGACAATGATCTTGCTCACTGATATCAGATGTTTGAATTTTTAAGGCCCTTTATAATAGAAAACACTTATTTCTCAAAAAAAATATACTTTTTATCCTATCCCTTAAGGGTCCTTGAATGGAAAGAACTAGGATTCTATCCCTTTTCTTCCTTATCCTTCTATGTGAGGACCATGGCAATGTTGTGCTCACTACTGTAGACATACATAGTGAAGTCTTTGGAAAAATATAGGTTAACCAGCACCTAAGTTGAAGATATAGGTTCTTTAATTTTTTCAAAAGTATTGCATCCCTCTAAGGTCCATTTAAAAACTTGATCCCTTTTTAACATAGCCATAATGGGTCTAGCTAGCCCAATGAATTAAAAAATGAACCTACTAACAAAGTTAATCTTTTTGAAGAGGGATTTAACCCCCTTCTTGGTCATTGAAAGGGAAACTCTTTTATGGATTTTATCCTTTCAGGGTCAATAGAGTTCCCCTCCTTGGATACCACATAGCCAAGAAGCTTACCTTATGGAACTCTAAACATACACTTTTGGGGATTTAAAGAAATCCTAAAGTCTTGGCATCTCTAGAAGACTTTTTCTAAATGATTGAAATGGACAAATCATCCAAATAAATAAGGATGACTTTATTGATCAAATCCTTAAAGGTGATGTCCATCACATGTTGGAAGGTGGCCCCTACATTAGATAGACCAAATGACATCTTTTCATATGTGAACGTTCCCCACTTAGTGGTTAATGTTGTCTTGTGATGGTATTTATCCTTCACATTGACTTGATTGTAGCCTGAAAAACCATCAAGAAGAGAGAACGTCTCTGATCTAGCCATATTTTGTAGGATTTTCTCCATTGATGGTAGAGTATTTTGATTCTTTAGGGATGCTTTATTTAAATCCTTGAAATCTATGCAGAGTGAAATGCTTCCATTCTTCTTTCAAACTAGTAATAGGTTGGAAACCTAGGTGGAATGCTTGATTGGGTAAATGGCTCAAGACTCAATCAACCTCTTTAATTCCTATTCCATGAGGGTTTCTACCTTAGGGTTGATTGGTCTTTGTTTTTGTTGGATTGTATTTTCTCCTTCAAATAGGTTGATGGTGTGCAGTATTAGACTAGGGTCGTAACCTTCTAGATCATTGTAGGTCCAAGCCACCATTCCATCATATCTAGCACAAAAAGACTTTAGCCTCTCCTTATCCTTTTGTGAAACATCCCTTCCCACATTAAGCTTCAACCACTTCTAACATCAAGGTCATAATAGTCCCCTTTCTGTGCCAAGAATCTCTTCTTTATATTCTTTGCATCATCACAATCAAATATAAGTTTTCTAGAGTGATTATCCCTTTTGAAAGCTTATTAATTTTTAGCTGGATGATCTAGTTATCTTAGGCTTCCTTAATTTTTAGTAATAGTTGATCCAAAAACTTTCCTGATTGCTTAATGAATGTGGTAATATAAGCATCATTTTCAAAAACATGTCAATTCTAGTGATTGTTAGGGATAGTGGGTCAAATCAGAACTAGTACTGCATGCTATTTTTCCATTAGATTAGACATTGGATCAAGTTGAGAGCCAATTGAAGCCATCCTATCTATTGTGGAATTTTACAACATCAAAACCACTTGGTTATTTAAAGCATCAAATTCTTCAACCAGGTCTCATACTCTTTGCTGGTAAGACTACATTTGTATATTCTTTGCAACTTACTATCCTCTGATTTGTTTGATAGCTAGCTTTGAATCATTGAATACGTGTAGCTTTTTAACACCTATGTGCTTCACTAGATTTAAAATATAGATCATACCCTCATATTTTGCTTCACTGTTTGTGCATAGAAGTTGGAATCAAAATTCTATAAGAGTCTTAATTCATATAGGGGATACCAAGCAAATTCCTACTCTCAAGCTAGCCCTACATACCACACCATTGAAATACAAAGTCCATAAGCCTTCTTTGTGGTCTAAGCCTTCTTCTTGAGATTTATAGTTTTTGGTCACCTTCGAGGTGAGTTGATATTCATCATTGATTGCATATGTTCCCTAACTAGTAGCTTGGAATTTATTGAAAGTTTCAAACTCCATGAATTAATTTAGTAAGACCTCTTCTTCAGCACTTGGATCATTGGTCACTTCTTCATCTTCTCACATTTCCATGCAATACATCTCATTCTTTAAAATGGATGTATGCATGACTTCAAAACTCATTACAATATGTTTTGCAATATGTTCAACATATAGTGGTTGTGATAGTATCTTCATTTTTTCACCATGCTTTGTTCTTTGTATCAAATGAGACCAATTGAGAGCTAATTACCCCCCAATTTTAGTGATGAATTCCCTAGATAAATACATCCCAAAGATGGGAGGAATGTTGATCGCAAATACCTATTGGGTAACTCTTAGACTAGGGCATGATATTGGGTCAATGGAAGGCTTTTGATTAAGCCTATAGACTAGACCTTTTTCCCTTCTAGCTACATAATTACCTTATCAATGGACTCGTATTCTAAATTCAAGAGTCTACCACTAGCTTTGGCATGATTGTGGTACTGGCACCTGAATCTATCATGGAATTGTGCAATAGTTTATCCCCCATGATGAGGGTTAAGAAGAAAGGGAGTGGGTTTTAGTTTACATACCTCATTACGAGTTCATATTTCCTTAATATTCATGAATGCTACAACACCTAAATTTTGAGGCTCTTGGACTAGTTTCTTTCTTTTTTTAGATATGTGCATGGCAAGACTTGGTTGTAGAAACTTCTCCTCTTTACCCAAATAATCCTAATGTAAGGAATTCTACTATGAAATAACTAGAATTTCCCATAAGGATATGTTGGAAAGAGCTTTCTTTAGCTATTTGACTACGTTGAGTGATCTGCTCGGTGGTACCTTTCATTTGAAAGGGGCTGCCTTCCTTGGTCTCAAAAAGGGTTGATTTATAATAGGTGGACGAGCAACCTTGTCTATTGAATTTTTGTACCTGAGATCATTGTGTCAGATATTGTTACATTTATGGCATAAAATCCCTCACAAATCTTTGATTTGAGTGGGTGTTTTATTTCAACTAGAACTGAGTGGCTCTTGTCACTGGGGCTTCATTTATAAATACTACATCTCCTTCCATCTAAGAAAAGAGTTCCTATTTTTGGGTAATTTTTATGTATTTCTCTAAGGAAATGCATTGCATTGGGGCACTGAGTTAGCATTTTCAATCTTGAGAGATTGATACACATAAGTTCTCACATTTGGAGACTAAGGCACTAAGTCTTTGTTGGAGCCAGGCTTTAACATTTTCATCAATATATTAACTAGTATCATCTAGGTTAAGGGTTTTGAATAGTTGTTTCCACTCGTACCTCCTTGGTATTGATTGTGCTAGAAGGGTGGCTTGCACCCATGATAACCCTAAGAAGGAGGCTTTGGAGGTGTTTCTTGCTACTGTGTTAAACTAACAATTTCATTTGAGAAATTTCTTAACAAATATTTTATGTCATTCATCTACGCATCTAAGGAGGGGGTGCCTGAAGTGCCTACTTTTACATTAGGATACACATACATTGATGGAAGAGGTGTGGAAGATGTACTAGGAATGACCTCTTCTTGTGGCTAAGAAGATATTTCTAAAAACATTGATATTAATGGCCTAGGTGGGAGTTTCCCAACATTTATCAAGTTATTTTATGCTCTCATCACCAATTCATATACATTTGCCAGAGTGTCACCTCCTACTGACTATATCATAATTACAATGTGTGAATTAAAAATGTTCAAGTAGAACATGAACTTTATGGCTATCAGAGGCCTAGCCACTACAAGGATCCTTTGAAAGGTTTTATGGAACCTTGTGTTATAATCTATAATAGCCTCTTGAGGTTCTCACTTGATTGTTATCAGTTGTTGCAACAAAGATGAGTGATCTCCCATTTCTAAATAGTTCTTGAAGAGTGTTTCTCTAAGTTCATCCCAAGTACAAATGGAATTAGAAGTCAATGACCTATACCAATCTTGGGCCTTTCCCTTGAAATATGTGGCCAACAATCTAAGGGAAACATTTTTCTCTATGATGTTATAAACCATTCAAACATCAACTACATCTTGGAGATGTCCTGATGGTTTCTTCAAGTTCTCACAAGTGAATTTTAGAACTACCAAGTTAGAGAATTGTCAGGGATAGCAAACCAAACATATAGGGGAGTATGAGGAACAAGTGGAATACCATTGTTCCAAGACATAAAGTTTATTGGTTCTTGATGGGCCATAGACAATAAACTTTTGTGTGTTAGAAAAACATGTATTCTAATTTGAAATGATCTGTTGAATGGTGGAGTGGATAGAACTCTAGTTGGAGGAGTTTTGCTCCTACCTCTACTTCTCCTCATAGTAAATAAAGAACTTTAATATTTCTTCTCCTAGGAGAAAAAGATGGTAGCTCAAAGTATCAGAAATTATCTCTAGAGGATGCTTTGGTTTGGATCCTGGGCATGGATACATAGGTTCAACTTGTAAGTTCACCACTAATCAGATTTAATTGCCTCTTCTAGGACAAAATCAGGTATTGCAAAGTATAAATTTGTTTCCCACTGGGTGTAGCAAAAAAAGAACTATTGATCATGAAATCCTACACTTCCTCAAATAGACTTATGGTAAATTTAGTGGATGAGGGACTTATTGGACTCCATTGAATAACCTCTAGCATTTTAGAATTTGACTCTTTGTTCTTGGTTTTGGAAAAAGGGAAGAAGGAATGCAGAAAATAAACTATCTAAGGAGATGCACTGAAAGCTTTTACAACATTTAAAATATTCCTATCGGAGCATCAACTCTAAAATAATGAACACAGTGCTACAAACCCTTCATTGTTGAAAAGAGAATGAACTACTAAGGCTTCTGCAAGCATAGAGAAAAAATTCATATCTTCTTGTGGGAAGCACCCACTAAGGTTCAAAAGAGGATGATACACCCAAAGAACAGTTACTAATGCTCTAAATCCTATATGAAAATTGTTTTACTTAATAGCATAGTGTAAAAGTCAACATAAACCTTTGTAGAAAATCAAAGAGCATAAAAACATGGTCCAATTGACTGGAGACTTATGTCATATATCACATAAGATAAAAACTAAAAAATGAATGATCAATTTTATCAAGATCATGTCTGAACATACATGACATAGAGCATAGATTTAATATGAACAAAGAGTAAAACACAAAATAAAAGGACATACAAGCAAAGTCTAATGCACTTCCTCTTTTTATTAATTTAAATTTAAGAAAAATATTAAATGCTAAGGTTGAGTCTTCTAAACTAGACTCTATCTCAAAAATTGATCTCTAAATACTATTAAATATAGGAAGAAAAACTTGTAATGGATCTTTCAATTCCTATCTCTCTAACTTTGTTGGTAGAGGCAAAAAAATTCTCTTTTATAGACCATGGGAAGCAAACAAGAAAAAATCTCTCTCCACCACTTAATCACAAAAATAAAACCTCAAATGGTGGCATTAAACCAATGCCTCATGAATCTTATTGAAGATCTAATTATGTCAATGAATCCATAGAATAATAAACTTTGAGTTGATAAGAACCAATTTAAACATAACTCAAATTCCTCCTTCCAATTCTTTTCAACAAAACTTCATGCAAAGCTTGCTAAGCTGGACCCTAGCCATCATTGAAAAGATCTCCTCTATTAGGAGCAATGTGGTGTCATACCTAGTTAAGGAACCTTTGTCTAACATAGATTTAACTACTTGTAAATATTGGGTGGGTGATGTCCAACGCTCTTTAATATAATCCCGTTGATAAAAATTCTTCAAACTACTATGCTTGACACCACATACTCTATTTATTGGGAAAAAAAAATTCGGGACACATGGCACACGGCCAAGAATTTTTGAGGTCTCCTTGGTGTTTCTTATTAAAAGACTCATGGTGCAGACATGTGTCATTCGTCATGGCTAGGAATAAAATTCCTAGAAAAGCCACACGACCACTACATGGTGTCATCACACATCTTTGTAAAGAGATAAGGTCACAACCTTCTTGAAAGTATGCCATTGCAACACGTGGTAGAACTTGACATGCAAAAAAACAAAATAAAGAGAAGGAAAGAGGCTTGGTGGGTAAAAAATCCAATGAAAGAACAAAAGTCAGAGTAAAAACAACACTCCCAATCACTTGTAGAGAAAAGGCTCTACAATCACATCAAGAAAAATATTAAGATTCATTATTTTCAAATGTGACATTAAAGTGGATCTTGGAAAGTTAAATTATATAGCCAAAATGCCACCTAAAAATATCACATCTACATAACCTATGGAGTAATCTCCACTTTTTCATAAGCTTTATCAACCAATTATTAGATAAATTTCATATGTTTTAATATATTTTCAAGAAGGATTCTAGGTTTGAATTACACCCACCATGCTAAAAATAATATTGTAGAGAAGGAGGATTCGCTACTCATGAGTCTCTTTATTCTTAAGAGAATCCCAAGGCATGAACTACCCTAAACTACTTCAAGGAACAAAGTGAGAGTTATAGAATCAGAAAGAGTAAATCACAAAGGTTTTATGGATAGAATGACAAGATCTCAACCAAAGGATGGTAGCATGGAATAAGGATGACAACATGGTGTGCTAGAGTCCCATAGGCATGCTGGCATCTCGTACAGACCAAAAAATGAGAATATCATAGCAAAAAGCTAAATAATCACTAACAATCATATTGCTAAGAACTTACAAAATGCAAAAAAATGATAGAATGTAATAGAACTAAAGAAAAGTAAATTATAAATGATGAAGTAAGAGAATAAGAGATAGAAACTTCTCATAGAAACCCAAGTAATGAAGCCTCCAACACATGAATATTCAATACCTACATGAGTAATATTGAGAGTAAATGTTGGTTTTGTATAGGAGTTTGCCTCAATTAAACCCTTGTTTCTGAATTCCCACCTCCACAGATAGCCAGATAGATAGAGAAAGTGAACAAAGAAATAAAATATGGTGTGATAAAAGCAATCCCCGCTCAAGGAGGAGAATTTGTATCATGAGATAAAGATGTAATTGATAAGAGATATGACAAATCCTAAGATGCTCATAAACACAAGACAAGGGAGATGTCAGCTACAAGGCTTAAGGAAGCCAAAGGGAGAGAGATAGAGTTGCAAGATCCACAAGAGCTACAAAGAGCATTGTAAGGGCTTGAGAGTGTTGTTGTAACAAGCTATAAAGAGCTATGCAAGAAAGATAGCAAAAGCAATAGAGGAGGAAAAGGTAGGAGCCCAAGCTAGGAAGATTCGAAAGACCCAAAATAGATTGAAAAGATAGCATATAAAGAGTGAATAGGAGGTAAAAGAAGCTTCTCAGGTGGTTACAAGGCATCCTGGGCCGTTACCACTGATAAAACTTGTTGACAAGTAGAAAAAATACTAAGAAGTGGTTTTTTGAACATCGAAATGTGATGCGACACTAGTGTGGTGTGTAGACATTTGTACGACATGATATTGTCCTGACACATCATGCTACAAAATGATGAGAATAGGAGAAGCACAATTTTTAATGCAATGTTGATGCACGAAGGTAGCTACTGAAAAGGGGTCTTGATCATCTTGAGAAGGGAAAAAGGCTGATGCAGGGGATAAAATGAGTCTACACAAATGCTAAGGGAGTGGACACCAAAGTGGATACAAGAATGTATGTGAAATTGTAAGGGGTGCAATTTTACGACATTACATTTTGCCCCTACTTTAGTGGGAATATGAATCTACACTAATATGCATGCTAAAGGAAATATACTAAACATAAATAACATCATGATACAAAAAGGATAGTGTAGAGGAAGTAGACATCTCTTTGAACCAAGGAAGCTCTTAGAACATAAGTGATTACATCATGGGGTTAGAACATATAAAAAAAACACACATGTACACAACAAAATAAAGGATTTGATTCAACAAAGTGAAAGAGATCTCAATGTAGAAGGTAGAAGGATCGATTTCTTCAAGAGAATAATGCACCCAAAATTTTGGGAAGCAACCAATTTCAAAGAGAGAAAAAGGTATATGCTCAAGATGAAGAATATGTAAGCCTTTGAACGATCTGACAATACACAATTTAGAAGAGAAGAGAGAAGAGAATTTAAGAGAAAAAAAGGAATGAAAATTCGAAGAGATATGGCTCGACAAGTCTTTAGACCTAAGGAGAGTTGAAAAAATGTGTTGTAGATCCGCAAACCTAGAAAAGGTGAACACAAGGCTCTATAGGTACTCTCTCCTATAGAGTTGAACAAACTACACCAAAGGCCCACAAACCAACAGTGAACTGATCCCGTAGGATGAAAGTGCTTTACAAGTCCTCAGAATTGCAAAGAAGGCACCCTAGGTACTCTCTCTTAAGGGAAGCCTAATGTAGGGGAATCCATAGAGATGGATTGGGTCCTCACAGGTGCTCAATCTTGCAAGGTAAGATTGAATGGATATAGTCAGGCTACCCCAAACCTAGATGCTAATGAGTTCATTCAAGAGAAAATATTTCAAAGGGGGGCCCTCAAGAACCCTTGAAATGAAAAAGGGGGCCACTCAAGGGACACTCCAATTGAAAAATAGAGAGAAGAGAGGGGGTCCTTAGAAGGACACACATCTATAGAACAAGTTATCTGCCCCCAACATACAGGGGAGGAGAACCATGCAAGATAATTTGAACATACAAGATAGAGGTAGACCTTGATATCACTTGTCATTTGAAGAAGAGGCAAGTGCATCAGAAAATAGATGATTGATGGTAATAGTATCATGAAGTTGTTGTATTTTATCTTTCAAGGCCTTACATTCACTAGTGGAATGGCTATGCAATCAATGGTACGCACATAAATATTTTTTTTCTTTATCATGTTTATGAAGTTTCTTATGTGTAGGAGAAGGAAGAATAATCAAGAAGGATTTTAGAACCCTCAAAAAAGTATGATCTTGCTTAGATAAAGAATGAGGAGCAGGAAGCAAGACTTTCTCTTGTAGAGAAAATTTTGACTACTCACAAGAAGAAATGATGAAAACAGAAGACAATGGAGGATGAAGCAACCCAAGAGAATGAGGTTGAGTGGAAATTGTGTCAATATTCAAGCTTGGTTTCTATTTAGATTGTTCATTTGAGAAACCAACCCAAAAATTACACTTATGAGGAAGACATTCTATAGGTGCCTAAATTCTTTGTTCGTTATGCCCACAACCTTTACACCCATAACCATATTTAGAGACAATCTTAAGTACAATGCCATAACATGTTTGCAAATCTTGAGAAGGATGAGGATCTTCATAGAGAGCATTATTCCAACAATTGGGATTATTCTCCTCTACAGGATCACCATCAGCCTTCTTGATAGGACTACCAACATTAGCCTCTTTAACAAAGGTTTGATCATCTTCTTGAGGAGGAGGATCAACATTAAGAAAATTACAATTATTGCTCACATTATCCCACAATACAAAAGAATAATCATATTTGATGGCAGGTTTGGATGATGTTATTGGAAGGTTTAAGTGCATCAGGTCAACTTTATATTTCCCAACGAAGGATTTTGTAAAGTATAATGAACCCAAATCATCACCAAGACATGCAATCTCTTGAGAAGATGTAGAAATCATAGACATTATATTTCTTACTTTAGAAGGGTCTTCTTTGGGGACATTTGCCTCAAGATTATTTGTTATAATAGGTACTACTAGATTATACATTAACACATTGGAAGATATTGAAGGGATAAGAGTGGGAACAACCAAAACCTAACCAACAATTGTCATCTCACACAAGTGCATGGCCTCAAGGTCAGTCCTAACTGTGCCTAATCAATTATTGCAAATGAACTTAATAGATTTATGCAGGGTAGATGAGACTGCATCCATTTCATGAATCCATAGTCTACCAAGAAGAAGGTTATATGGTAATTTTTCTAACATAACATATACAAGGGTGCGTATGATAACGGGTCCCAACCTCAAAGGAAATACTATCATGCCTAGGGCTTTTCAACTGACATTATCAAACCCATAAATGTAAGCAGAAGAAGCATTAAGAGAAGATGAATCAATATTAATCTTAGGTAATAGATCAATGCTACATACATTGAGCGCTAAACCAACGTAACTGAGAGCACGTCTAATTCCGATATCATTAATGTTAGCTATAATCATTAAAGGATCCACTTGTTTTTTCAACATCCAGGGGTGGAATTTCTTGCAAATAGAACATGATATTCAACAAAATTGCATGAATATGAGCCATCAATGCATTAACATCCTTTGGTCTAGTAGATGTAGGTAAGAGGATCTTTTGCAAGGCTTCCTAGAGCATGCCTCGATAAACTAGAGTAGACTTAAGCAAGTCCCACAATGAGATCTTGTGTGGAGTAATACAGAGTTTCTCGACAAGATCATAATCACTAGGTGCTTTAGTCATAGCTTTAGGTGCTTGAGGAAGGAATGATTGAGAAGGCAATAAAGAAGTAGGTTGATCAATATTTTGTTTATTCCTTATAGTATGATAAGTATGGGATACCACTCTATAAGAGGGAGACTTAGAAAGATCAAGAGAATCACTATCAAATGGGACACCGCCAATAGAACAAATCCTTTTATGAGAAGGACTAGTGGAATAAACTAAAATTTACAGAATCATGACAACTAGTGGAAAAATTATTTGAAGAAAAATTCTCAATATCAATCGAAGGAGGATCAAATGTAGAAGGAGATTCATCATGCACTAATGCACCATTCATGTAGGAGCATCCAACAGTGTAGGGAAATCTTGCATCACCCAAAAAAAAAAGTTTTCTTTATTTTCTTTAGTTGTTTTGAGTCCCATGATGGCACTTAAGGGGTGAAAGAAATTTGGCATCAAGAATAACAAAAATCAGGCACTTACTATTTTAAGCAAGTCGGCCTTAATGGGATCCTATGTACCTAAAAAATTTACCCCAAGGAGCATAACTGAAAAACATTTCTGGACATGAAAGAATCACCTCACTACCATGCATAGTTTGGGAGAAATTAAAGTTTTCATCTCGAGAAATTTCTCCAATGCAGCTCCAAAATCATATATAAAACTTTAGAGGCCCTGAAACATATCAAAAAGTGGCCAAACCAACCTATGGTCAATTTTCATGTTGTAGAGATCGTTGAGAGCTTTCCAAAGATATGCAATAATAGCAAATCAAGCACTTGGATGAAAAGTTATGGCCCCGCAAAGTTGGTCCACAAAAAAGTGAATTTCATTAAAAATTTCTTCCTAGGCCAGAAATCAAACAGCTAAACTTTTTGCACCAAAACAAAAGGGGAAATTTGAACTTTCTAGAACATTCTACGGTGATGATTGCGGAAAAAAAAAGGGTTAAGTGGGGGTTGTAGGAGGTGGCCCCAAAAGTGTAGATTGTGGGTCCAAATAGTAGATTCTCTTTTCAGAGTTGATTTTGTTGTAAAGAATCAAGCCCATGAGGATGTATCATGTAAGCTTTGAATCTGTAATTTCATTTTCTGAAAATAATTGAAAGTGAGTCATTTTAATGTCTCAGATCTTCTGTGTTGGTATCTGTTGTTGTGATTTCTATGGGTTTTTTGGGAGGTGTGGCCCTCATCAAGTGTTACTAGAGAAAGAGTTCCTGAGCTTGTAAAAAAATGTCTAACGTGAGGTAGTTGCAACAAGACCTGTGAGTGTGGGTTGAGTTCAAGATTCCTCCAAGAATTTCCCAATATTGTAGAGGTAGAAGCTGAGGTGGTGAAGGAAGAGATCCACCTAGAGATGAAATCAAAGCCCTTAGAAGGAAATTATAAAGCTTGCAACACGAGGTTCAAAGAAGAGATGTGCAACAAGACAAAGATGATAGTGAAGATGAAACAAAAGAGGAAATGGAAGAGTAAGAGCAAGATCCAATAGATCCTAGAGAAAGAAGATTGTTGCAAGCAATCTCAAGCATTGGGAAGAGACCTAAAATGGAGGTTTCAACTTTTAGTGGAAATGTGAATCCTAAAGATTTGATTGATTAGATCAATAAGATGGGGGGATTTTTCGAGTTTGAGGAGATTTAAGATCCTCATAGAGTGAGGTTTGTAAAGAAAAAATTGAAAGGTCATGCCAATATATGTTGGAAAGAGGTCAAGTTAGAAAAAGGAAGGCAAGGGTGTTAAACATACACATGAAAATTGAGAGGGGGGGTGAATCAGTTGTCACAAAAATTCAAACTTAAAACTCAACACCTTTTAATCCCACAACCACACTATTATGTTATTAAGTAAGAGCATGAAACAAAAATAACAAAAAGTAAATCAGCACAATGAACACCAAGTTTTTACATGGAAAACCCAATGAGGGAAAAGCCATGGTTAGGGTTAACTCATAATATGAAAGATTATAAATAGAATACAAAGGCTCATTGCCCAAACAGGACTCACTGTCCAAATATAAAGGCTCACTGCCTACAAAAGGGACTCATTGTTCAATAGGGAGGCTCACTATCTACAAATACAAAAGAGAAAAAAATATCAACCATAGTAATTAATGCACATTCATAGGATTGTAGAAAACTTTAGATCACTGCCTTCAACACACTAAAAAATTGTTACCACAACTCACTTACACACACTTCTGATCTTGTGATTTGTGGCACACTTCCATCACTTTGCATCACACTGTCATACAACTCTTCATAATTCGACTTGCTTTTATACCATTCTTATCCTTACAAACTTTCTCCAAGGTCGACCACAATACATTATTTCATAAATTCAAATTAGGTCAATAACTCTAAATTCCTATGGTGGAAGGGAATAAGAGTGGACCAATAAAAAAAAAATTCAAGATCAAAAATAATATCTCGAATCAATTAGATGCTTCCTTAATTAAATTTTATTCTTCGAATGAAGTTGAAAAACCAAGTCATCCAAACCTAATGAAAACACAAAACAATAATGTACACACTTCCCAACAAGAAGACAACATGTAGACACCACAAAACACTTCCTTATGCATGAGAATACGTCTCAGAATCCTCTAGATACATCTGCAACAAAACAACTTCCATCACTGAACACCTTTCACTAGTCCATCTGGACAGAGAAAACGCACACTGAATTACTAAAACATGACTTTAGGATCACCAAACTTCAAACCTCTTTTCTAGAGCACAAAAAAGACCTTCACAACACATTCTAGATCTACAAGATCTGAAATGAAATAGAGAAAAACTATAGAGAAACAACATTTCTTGCAGACTATAGAAGACCAAGTCTGCCATAGAAGTTCACATATCAGTGAACATAACTTTCATGTACTATCAAGCCAAAAGCTAAAACTTAGGAGATATCACCACTAAATCCTCATTAACAAACCTTCAAATCCACACAAGCATAGGATCAACACAGGAGAAATGTAGAGCACATATCGGAGCACATTCTAAACACTTCTGTCACTCTAACTTCTTTTCTTTACTAATTTTCTCAAAAGCACTTGGAAAATCCAAACCAACACTTTTGCAACATGATAAAGATAGATCCATGTAATCACAACATCTCAAATATACATGTACAATCTATAACATATTGGGCTATGTTGACATCAATGACAACACCACCGCACTAGCTCATACTTGCAGCAATCTCCCCCTTTCTCATTGATGGCAACACATGATGTGAAAAACCATCAAAGAAAAAAATTTGCACAATATCCCAGGAGAACACCTTCTCTTCTTCTACAACTATTGTTCACGTTATTTTCTATCCCCCTTTGACATTAGTGGCAAAGATTAACAACACTCATTACTCCCCCTTAGGAGTACATCCATACTGAAACAATGAAAACCTTTTCTACTCCCCCTGCGAAGTAGACCCATTTATTAGTCCAAATTAATCAAGAATTTGTGAATTTACTACACTGATGCACCTTTATGTGCACCTAGTTAGGAGGGCCTGTTAGAACTATAAAAGTCTGATGTTTTTACATATGATTTCACTCATAAATTTCTTGATTTGGTCCTACCATATGCATATTTCATCTATATTTTTCCCATATTTCCCCATTAAATCCATCGGGTCATGCATTTTGTACATTCTGGTTCCTATCGGTGTAGGTCCATGACTGTCTCCCCAACCCATGTTGCCTTTCTATTAACATTTGTTTGTTGCAGGTGGTCGGCTAGACTTTCTCATTGTCACAGTGATCGACATACACATCTGGGTTCATATTGACATGAGGAAAGCAGGGTCTCCCTGATCCATTATGCATTTTATTTCGATAAACGTCTGTTTCCTATCAGCAAGACGTTTCTATTGTCATGAAAATTGGAGTTTTCATCTGCTGGTAGTTATCAGCATAAGTATTTTCACTAGGGTGAGGTCTCCCCGAATTGGTCAGGTCTCACCGACTTGAGCGTATGGAAGTTTATCAGCGTGAGCTTGGCTATTGACATTGGTCTTAGCGAGGCTCCCTTGTCTTACCAACTTGTGCGATGGTTTCATTTCGACCCAACATGTTTCCTTCAGTGCAATATCATGGTGATTTCATTTTGTCACGCCGACCAGCGCTGGGGGGAACAGACTTATCAGCGAGAGATTCTTATCAATATATATCATAGCGAACCTCTTGGGTCTTTCCGACAGTGTCTTATTATTTTCTTTTGGTGAAGGGTTGGCCTTGTCTCGGCGACTGGAAAATAACATGATGTGATACTTTTGGTATAATGAGGTGCTATATGTATGAGGTCCCCCTAACATTGTTTTGTCTTGTTGATGGCCTAATGTGTATTCTTTTTGGTGAGAAAATCTAGCGGTCCTGGCGAAGTTGAATATAATAAAAGGTATTGCTTGATGTGACCTATTTGTTTCGGTGTGTGGTCCTGGCGAGGTGCCTGAGGTCTTGTTGATTTGGAATGCGGTGGTGGCTTTGTCAGTAGAATAATTGGATGGTCACAATGACATGAAGTTAGGTGGGAGGCTCTCAGTGAAACTTAAAACAATATGTGTGAGGTCTCCCCGATATCTATGTGTTATAGTGAAGCACAAATGGGAACAAAGGAGTATTATGTGGCTTCGGTATGACCAACAGATTGCTACAGCAACATGTTGGAGGCAAAGTATATATCAGAAAAATGTAAATGATATCTACATGACATCTCACTGACCCAAATGAGCTACAATGAATGCGAATAAAACAAGGGTGCACGTGGGATGATAACGAGTGAATTTCCTTCGGCATAACTATCTGTTGTGTCTCGCGGACTGTTCACTGGTAAATAACAGAAATACAAGTCTTGTACCTGACATGTAAAATGCTTAAAGACCGTTGCAGGCCGACACAATTTGAGCCTGAATCTTGTGGAGGGTCGACATGAATTTTCATTTTGATATTTTCTCATGCTGGTGTATAAATTGGCATCCTTGTAATTGTAAAAGATCATGAGTTATCAGTTATTCGATATAGTAGGCAAATGGTATGGATACAAAATAGTAAATTTATCAAATCAGAGGCTATGATGCATGTTAGAAAATGGAGGTATTTATCAATGTCAATTGATGTTGCTGCACATGTCTAGTATCAGTTATCTGTTGATTTTAATAAGAGGATTGCTAAGTTGTCTCTAAGATGGATTCTTTCTGATTATTTAAATTAATATGACAAGTTTGTATTAAATTTATCAGTGCATATTTGTTGTACTTGTGTGATTGATTGATTGGTTCTTTCAAGTAAAGACTAAATCCTTTTAGTTAATCACAGTAATCAGAGAGATTCAATTGGATTATTCAAGTAGAGCTTAGTGATCACATTATTGCATGCTTATACAAGTTGTAAGCAAATATATGCCAGATAATTTGTGTCATCTCTAGAGAGTGTTGCTCATCTTGATCTCATTTGACTCTGAATACCCAACAAGGCACTAGTCATTTGGATTCATTCAGTTTACTTACATCTGATTAGTTAAGCATTCATTTTAGGATTTAGATCAAGATATTGTTACTATTTTCAAGTTGGATTTCATTTGTTCACCTCCCATTGCCATTGTGAACAAATTGCTTTAAGAAAATCACAAGTTAAGTCTGTAGCACTCAGAGAGGTACACTCACCTAGGTTTGGCAGCACCTGAAGAGTAGAAGGTTGAGTTCTCTTGACCTTGTCTATTACCCTAAAATATTATGAAAGCTTGGCAACCTTTCATGGTTCAAACCTGCATTTTTGAGAGCTAACATGGCCAATTAAACCCAACCTCTCCCTAAGATTCTCAAAAGTATCCTTGGGAAGAGCCTTAGTAAATATGTCTGCAATTTGTTCCTTTGTTGTCACATACTCCAATATGACCTCATTCTCTAGCACTTTTTCTCTCAGGAAGTGATACTTGATAGATATGTCTTTTTTTCTTGAATGCATAATTGGGTTCTTTGAAATGTTTATTGTACTTGTGTTGTCAGAAAAAATAGAAATAGGCTTATCACACATTACTCCAATGTCTTTCAACATTTGTTTCATCCATAAAACTTGTGTGAAACATGATGTTGCAGCAATATATTCTACCTTTATTGTGGATAAAGAAATCACATCTTGCTTTTTTCTCAACCAAAAAACTAATCTTTTGCTAAGAAAGCAAGCACCACCACTGGTAATATTTTGGTAATATATGCATCCGGCCCAATCAACATTTGTATAAGAATTCAAGGTGAAATCATCACTCTTAGGATACCATAGTCTATAATCTGGTGTACCTTTAAGATATCTAAATATTATCTTAACAGCTATGACAGTGCTTCTCCGGGATCTGCTTGGAATCTAGCAACTAAACACACTACATGCATAATATCTAGTCTAGTAGAAATAAGGTACAACAATCTTCCAATCATGGATCTATATTTTCTCTTATCAGTCCTAGCATATTCATCATCCTTGCTCAATTTACATTTGGTTACCATAGGGGTACAAACCAGTTTGCAATCATCCATCCCAAATTTCTTCAATAGTTCTCTTATATACTTAGATTGTGAAATGAATATCCCTTTATCAGTTTGATTCCCTTGTAGGCCAAGGAAGAAATTCAATTCACCAATCATAGACATCTCAAATACCTTCTACATCTCTTCAAAAAAAATTTTACACAAGCCTTAATTTCCACCAAATATGATATCATCAACATAAACAAATACAATCAACATCTTATTACCTTGCACTTTGAAGTAGAGATTACTGTCAGCAAAACCTTTGTTGAAACTTGCTTTGTCAGATATCTATCTAGTCTTGCATACCAAGCTCTAGGATCTTGCTTCAATCCATAAAAAGATTTCTTCAACTTACAAACCATGTCCGTTTTGTCAAACAATTGAAACCCTTTAGGTTGCTCCATATACACTTCTTCCTCCAACTCACCATTTAGAAATGTTGATTTAGCATCCATTTGATATACTTTGAAGTCCTTGTGTGTATAAAATGCCAAAAACATTCGAATAGCTTCCATTCTAGCCACAAGGTAGAAATTTTCTTCAAAATATATACCTTCAACTTGTGAATATCCTTACTATTCTTGCCTTATTTCTTACAACTTCTCCACTTTCATTCAACTTATTCTAGAACACCCATTTTGAGCCAATCACATTTTTATTCATAAGCCTAGGGACTAGTTCTGATGTCTGATTCTTTTCTATCTACTGCAATTCCTCTTTCATAGCTCTCATCCAACTTTCATCTTCACATGCTTCCCTTACAGATTTAGGTTCTATTTTAGAAAGTAGAAACAAATTTACCTCAGTTGCAACTCTGCTTCTTGTCTTCACACCTTTACTTTTGTCTCCAATTATCTGATCTTCTAGATGATTCTTCTACAAATATTTAGGAGTCCTCATAGTAGGTTCTGGTTCATTTTCTTCTTCTTCTTCCACTTGTTCTTCTTCTTCTTTCTCTTCTTCTTCCTTGACCTTGTTTTCCTTGGGTATATGTCCACAAATAGGATCATTAGGTTAAACTTCACATATCTCAATAGGTTTGCATATGTCTTCATCAACTTTCACATTAGCACTTTCAATAATCTTTCTCAATCATTTTTTAAAGCATCTATATGCTTTGCTAGTAGTGGAGTATCCAAGAAATATTCCTTCACCAAATCTAGCATCAAAATTTCCAAGGTTTCATCATCTCTTTTAATATAACATCTACTTCCAAATACCTTAAAATATTTCACAGTAGGAGTCTTATTGGTCCAAAATTACAAAGGTGTCTTTGTGTTGTGTCTAATCTAAACTTTGTTAAGAATATAAACAACAATATGTATCGCCTCTCAAGTATACATCCTATACATTTGATTATTTCATCATGGTTCTAGCAACTTCCTATACAGTCCTATTTTTCCTTTCAACTACTCCATTCTACTGAGGAGTTCTCAGAGCAAAAAATTGTCTTCTTATGCCATGTTATTCACAAAATGTATTAAATTCACCAGAAGTGAATTATCCACCTCTATCAAATCTTAAACACTTGATTATCATATTTACTTCATTCTGCACTCTTGCTTTGAATACCTGAAACCTATCAAGAGCTTGACTCTTTTCTCAGAGAAAAGTAACCCATGTCATTCGAGTATAATCATCAATAAGCAACATGAAATATCTATCACCATCCAGGATTCCAATCCTTGTCGGACCATAGAGATCATCATATACCAACTCTAGCATGTTGGTAGTAGAATTCTCTTTTCCCTTAAAGCTACATCTTTTCTATTTCCCAATTGAAAACTTCTATAGATAGCATTGGTAGGTCTTGTGATTCTAGGCAGCCCTCAAACAATCTCCTTTACACTAATCTTGACTAGGTTATCAAAATTCACACGTACCATTCTCTGGTGCCATAACCAACTTTGATTGATTTGAGATACAAGGAAATGACCATCAACTCCCTTCATCTGATAGATATTTCCATGAGTTCTTCTTCCAGCAGCAATCATATCTCCACTCCCGAATCCTTTTTTGATTTCACAGGTATTATTCAGAAACACAAGTTTATAACCATTGCTACACATCTGACCAACACTCAGAAGGTTATGCCTCAAACCATTCACATAATATACATCATTAGTATTGTGCACTCCATCAAAACTGATTGAACCTTTTCTACAAATCTTAGCTCCTGAATCATCACCAAACATAACTAAACCACCATAATATTTCTCAAGTTTAGTGAACTTACTCTTATCTCTAGTCATGTGATTTGAACGTCTGCTATCAATTACCCAATAGTCTTCATCCTATCTTGCATGAAAATTGGTAACCAAAGTACCTTCCATCCTATTTTTCTTACTCTTTGGAGCTTTCTTTCTTACACATTTTCCAGTGTTAGTGGATATAGATTTTCTTTTCAAAGCTAAAAATAAACATTCACTATCATCAAACTCATTCTCAGATTCATCATCATAAATCCCTACTTCTTCTTTAACATAGTACAACTTCTTATATTTCTTATCCTTCCTATCCTTATCCTTATAATCCTTGTTCTTCTTATGTGCAACCCTATTTAGACATCTTGAAGCATAATGACCAATATTACCACAACTAAAGAATTTAAAGGGAAACATACCTTTATACTTTCTGGTACGTTTCTTCAGCTTTCTGGTGAAGTTAACTTCCAATTCATCAACATCATCACTATCCAGTTCTTCTTCAATCTTCATTGCCTTAAATGTCATTTCTATCTTTTCTTCCATCTTATCATCTTTCCAAAACTTTCTCAATTCAAATGCTTGCAAGGTGTTGAACAAGTGTTCCAATGTGTACTTCATAGGATCATACATCTCTCCAATCACTGAGATCATATCACTGTAATAGTCTGGTAGGGTGATCAGGATCTTCTCAATTATGTCTTCATCTAATATTTCTCCTCCTTGATTTCTAACTTCATTTGTAGTCAGTTCAACCATGTGAAAGAAACTTGTATAGTTTTCACCTTCTTCCATCTTCAGATTCACAAATTTTCCCTTTTCCATTAGCTTCTTTGTCAATTTTACTATTTCATTTCCTTCATACATGTCTTCCAACTTCTTCTAGATGTCATAAGCATTTTCCAAAGAAAGAACTTTAGCTCGCTCATTTTTAGACAATCTGCTACAAATTGCATACTTTTCCTTCTCATTTTCTTCGTAAGAAGAAATCTCATCTATAGTAGTAAGACCACCAAATAGGGGTGTATACTTATTCTCAACTAGCTTCCATGTTTTGAAACCAAGAGAACTAATATACCCTTTCATCTATCCCTTCTAGTCATTGTAGTCAATTCAATCGAACATAGGGATTGCAAACTTATGTGCCATCGTATATTCCTTAAGTAGTTAAGCTCTACACCTAGGAACCAATGCTCTGATACCAATTGTTAAATAGGAACATGACAATTGAGAGGGGAGGTGAATCAGTTGTCACAAAAATTCAAACTTAAAACTCAACACCTTTTAATTCCACAAACACACTCTTTTGTTATTAAGTAAGCATGAAACAAAAATAATAGAAAGTAAATCAACACAATGAACACTGTATTTTGTGTGGAAAACCCAATGAGGGAAAGACCACAGTGAGGGGTAACTCACAATATGAAAGATTATAAATAGAATACAAAGGCACACTTCCAAGGGCTCACTGCTCAAAAGAGGACTCACTATCCTATTGATGGTTGTTTTTGCACCTTCTCAACATAGGAAGCACACAAATGTACTACCTCTCTTGAAAGGAAATATCCAACAACAAGTTGCTGAAAATTACCCAAAGGTCTCTCGGGTGTCAGGTCATGACTTGCATGGAATCTCTTTGTTGGTCCAATGTGATTCTGTTGGTAATCACAGGACAACCTTACGTGGGTTAAACTGGAGGGGAATTGGATCCTTAGATGAATTTTATAGAATTTTCTATAGTGTTGCTCTATTGTTGTAAGTTCAGGACAACAGTCTCTAACTCCACTTTAATCTTCAAATTTTGCTTTACAATGTGCAATGAACTTTATCTAAAGTCACTACTAAAAAAAAAAGGAAAAATGGTAGGGAAGAGAGTAAGTTCCTAAACCTGAAACTACTAATGAACAGTGACAATGGAGGATTCTATAGTAGAAATCTTTCCTAAAACTAAGTCCCACTTAACCAGGTTGATTCACAGTCTCATTAAGCTAGTGTAATCTTCAAAGGTGTGCAGATTTCAATCATTCATTCACCATAAAAGCATGAACACAAAATAGAATTTAAGTGCAACATTCAAATAATGTTCATACTAGCTTTGCACTATAGTTTACCATCAAGAAACAACAAAAAGTATGAACAAAGAAAGGCATCAACACAACAAAATCATTAACCATCAATGGACAACATTAATTAATCTATTAAAGTGAGTTGACACATAGAACAACAAAGTTAATCTACTCAAATTCATTAACTAGGAGAAGAAGAATCATGAAACATGAAGTTGGAACTCAGGAATCCATCAAAATCAATGAGCTTCTATTAAAATTCTAGCAGCATGTCTTTACAACAACTCAACTCTCTCTTTTAAAATGAGAGGAGACCCTTCCTATTTATAGTGTCCAAAAATAAAAATGAATGGCCAATATTTAATCTCAGTGTGCGGCCAAGATTCACTACAAATTAGGGTTTCACGTACCCGCAAATATTTTACAATATAAAATTACATTTTGTCTTTTAGCTTATTTTTTCCTCCAGTGGCCAGCACTGTAGCTCTCTTGCCTTCTAGCTGATTTCTTTTGTTGCAGCTACATCGTGAGGAATTCATTATCTATTATTTCATTCCCTTCATTTTTCTTGATGGTGGCATACTCCACAAATTTTCCCACTAAAATATGAAGCCTATCCTTTTGAACAATCTCAGATTGGAGGATCTGAAAATAAATTTTCTTAGAACGATTTGCCACGTCCTCCCCATGCTTTGTACACTTTGGAGTGGCCTTCACTATTTGTTCTGATTGAACAAATTCCCTGGTAGAAAAATCCATGAAGAGTGGGGACATGTCATCTACTGCACCCTCTTCCATCTTTTTATGGAAATATTCTTTAATATTTTATGTATCCAACTCTTTGGCAAACACATCCCGATTAGTCATCAATTTAATATAGTCTTCACTATTCACGTGATGCTCTTTCGCCCATTTGAGGTCAAGCTCGACCTCATGCAACATTATTTCTATCACCTCATTATGATGATCAAGGTCCATTTTCCACGTCTCGACTAACCAGTGATCATCTTTGACAGTGCCAAATTCCTTTTCTAGGCTTTCTCCAGTATTTTGAGGAAAGCTTCAACCTTTGGGTTGGTGATTCTGTAGAATTCACCATAGCAAAGACATACCTTCTCCATCTCCTCCAATTACTTTTGTATCAGCCTGAATTTGTTAGTTATTCTGATGGCATTCCCTATGCCCATATTGTCATTATAGATCACCAACCGGAAACATTCCTCTATGGTCTTTGCCCAATTTTTCCTCCTTTCCAACTTTCTAATATGTTCTTTGGACAATAGCTGGGGTGGTGTTGATGATGTGGTGGGTAGTTCTTCAACTGATGACCATTGTTGAATGTAGACTATCAGATTTTCCACCTGCGATTTTAACTCCTCCTTGGAGGATTTATCCCTATACATTTGATACACAATGGTGGCGATAGATCCCTGAAGATGGTCAATTTTTTGCTCTCTCATAGCTATCCCTAGATCAATAGTGGAGATATTATAGTTGACCCCTTCTCCCATCACAGGAGTAGCTATTTGTACTATCCTAGATCCTGATGCATCCATTGTCAGATGAGATATGACCTTTGGTTTCTTCTCCATCTTCATGCTTATTTGTCCTTGAGCCAAGATGGTTTCAAGTATTTCCTTTGGATCCATTAGAGTCAGGGTTTTCTTCTCTAATTACTTTTCAAGCCATTCAGGCATTTGGGATTCCCCTTTTCCTGATTCCTGCTCTCCTTCTTCCTCTTAGGTATGTTGAATTTCCATTGCTTTGCTACCTAGAGTCTCTTGCTCTATCTTTTCTTCTTCTTCCTCATCTGAATCCTAAATAAATATTGTTTCTTTTCCTATGGATTTAGTGGCTATATGCTCCTTGGGGCCATCCTCTTCCTTAGAGGTTTTCTCTTCTTGTTCATGCCCATGTTCTTCATGATCCCCTACTTCTGGGCTTTTCTTTGTTTCAACCTCTTCTCCAGCCTTGTCTTCTCCTTTCTTTTCTCTTTCCTTTTATTCTATCTATCCTGAAGGAGGTATCTCTTCATCATCTTTGGGGATCTTGCCTTGCTCCCCTGTTGGAGGCTCAGTGTTTACCCCCATTTCATCATCTGTCTCTTTCTTTTCTTGATCAAAGTGTTCTTTTTCTACCTCTTCTCTAGCGTCCCTGAGCTATTTGGAAATTTCCTCTTCCAGTTCCTGGTTAGATGTTTCCATGATATATTTTGTTCCTGGTTCCTCAGCATCTTCTTCAGAGGATTGTGTTTCCTCCTCTTCTTCCTCATGCACAACTTTATCAATCACTAGATGATGATATTCAAGGTGCTCATGGTAGTCATCTACTTCTTCCTCCATTTATTTGGTTGCTTCCCTCTCTTGTCTTTCCAATTCCTCATATATCTACATGCTTTCCTCCATTGTGGGTGGTTCAGTTAGGGGAGGAGGAATAAGGAGGTTAGCAACAACTTGCACTAGGGCAGCTTGTACCACATGATTCATTAGCACCCTAGACAACTCTGTTGGTATATTTTGCATATGTCGAGCAAAAGCTTATGGGAGTGAGAGAGTAGGCATTTTTGTTATTGCAGTAGCTAGTGGGAGGGATGATGAGGGAGACATGGAGGAGGAGGAGAGTGAAGAACTGGTGGTAGATGAGGAATGTATGACCATGAACTGTGCTATTAGGGAAGTAGAGGAAAGGTGAACCGAGATGTGCACCGCGAGCAAAGAACAGGCAACCATCACCTGAGAAGCTAGCAGAGGGGTGATAGTAGTGGTAGCAGCAGTAGTGGTTGTGGCAAGAGTAGAGGCGACATGTAGGGACATTGGTTGCTCATCCTCTTCCTCATCTCCTTCATGGAGTGGGTCTTCTTGTATGGTGGGCATCTCCATGAAACTGCTTTGATTTCTTTGATTTGTTTGAAGTTTCACCTTCGAGGCTTTCCTTGAATATACCCTAGGTTTGGGATGGAATTCAAATGTTTCTTTTCTTTTCTTAGATCGTATAGTAGGAGTAGATGCTAAAGTTTCTCTAGTCAAGGCAACAGTGGTAGAGGCACTATCATTTTCACTCATAGGTTCATCCTCGAGCTCGTCGTACGTTAGAGTAGCCCCTTGCAACTTCAATTGAGCAATCTGCCCATTGATCCATTGTTTTTTCCTTGCCTCAATGGGTCTCATCAAAATATCAAGGTCATTGACCTCTTCCTCATCCCAATCAAGTAGGGGTAGCGGTAGATTGGCAACAACATCATACCTAGGATCAATCACTATGTTTCATCCTGAACAATATGATTAGGCACTAGAAAAAACTTGACTGTTTAGACAAAATATTCCAACATGCGCATGTAGTGCCTCATCTGAACTTCTTTATCATCTCTGCAAATGACCGAAAATTCCTCAACATTATGCAAATGGGCATACTCAATCCTGGCTGACTTCTTTAGCTTCCCATATGGATCCATCTTTGGCCTAGAAGTGTGGAACTCTAGGTGATATTCAACTAGTTCCTTATCAGAATACTCCATACACTTAGATGTGGGGAATGCATACATTCCCTAGCCAAATGTAAGGGGATAAGGGATCCATTCTCTATGCTTGTTGCTTAGAAGGGTGAGTGCACGCTACAGCTGCTGAGAGAGCTCAAGTAATATCAATTGGCCATTTGGGTACTAGGGTAGCTTATATGGTTTCTCTGAGAAACCCTTAGCTTAGATGGAGGTAAAATTGGGAAATTAAAAATACAAAAAGCCGAAATGGCAGATGAAGGCATTGCCACTATGGGTAACCCATCTTTCAAAGTCACCTCCAAGTAACTTGATGATGTCCCCAATGAAGGCATCATTAACTCTACAGTAGTCCTTAAAGTTCTTGTACTAGATTTGTGGATATTTGTCATATACCTTCAATTCCCTTCCCAGAGTTAGGCTCGGGGCTACAAATAATCCCCTGTATTGGGCACAGTCAGTGAGTAGATAAACTAGGTATGATGTCATGTAAAATTGTGAAGTTTTCTTCACTGCCACAAATTGTTCATGTAGGTAGCTACTAATCATGCCTTCCTAATGAAATTGGGTCTTTCCCCTTATGACTTCTTCAATAAAGTACAACATCCATTCCTAGAAGAAGGTTGCAGTTGGAAGACCCATGACCCTGCTCAATAAGGTTACTAGGTCATGGTAATCTTTGTCAAAATCACTCTTGAAGAGCTCCTAGTGCACCTTATTTACACTGCCCCTCTTCTCTTTTAGCATATATTGATTAATGAACCTCTTGTACTTGAGGGGGTTGACGTCCCATGTGGTCTTGGAATATTTTGTTGGTGCTTCTTCCATTTCATCAAAGGTTTGTATATGGAAGGTTTGTCTGATAGACTTGGCAGAGAAATTTGCTAGAATGTTACCATCTCTATCTACTATTCTTTTAGTGTCTTCCTGATATGCCTCTCTACAGGACATTGCAAGTTTAGGAGAAATGAGGATAGATGGGAAACTAGAAGCCTTGGCCAACCCACTTCTTCTAATTCTTTTTCCATTTTTTGTGGTAGGGTTGACAATGACCCTCTGCTTCAACTCATTGATGTCAATATGCCCAAAGTTAATATTTGAGATCTCTTTCTAGTCATTGGTCAACTTAGAATTGAGGGGCTCACATTGGAATTTGTATTTCATTTGATCCTTATCTTCTTTTCCCCTATGTGCCTTGGCATATTTCTTTCTTTTTTCCTTCTCTACGATCATCTCTAAAGGTCCTGCAGCTGGTTCCATATATATCTTGCAGGCAAGGAGCAGTAAGCATATTCAGGCATCTAGAAAAACAATGTTATATTAGGTAACTCATCATTCAAGGGTCTAAACACCTATTTCAAATCAAAATTCACCCTTTATTTAGGGAATTTATGGTAATGCGGGCCTAGGGGTGCAAACTTCCTTGGGCTAGCAACCGTTTTGGAAGCAACTGCAAAGGGATGACAATCAGGGCACAATGACCCACAAGGTTCCACCAGCATGATGATTTTGGCTATGAAGTGGGGTCCACCAGTAGGTCAAGTCATTTCAACATGTTCATCAAATCATATTTGAGGCTTTGGAGTCATTGAATTGGTTGTTTAAGTGTGCAGGCTTGAGGTACATGGGTACAGGAGGTTTGTTGGCCGTTCAGTGCCCCGTCATTGAAATGATGCTAGAAGAGTGGCATTTTGCAAGTAGCATCCCACCATGCGAGATCCGTAGATCTGATGGAAAATTATTTTTGTATTGTAGAAGTCCAAATAGTTTATATGTGTGTGGGTCAGAAGGTGCGGGAAGGCACTAGAGGTTGGTTGTTCAGAACAACAAAGGCAGGACAAAAGCCTGCTGAAGGAAACTCACACTGTCGAGTCCACAAGAAATTTAGGCATCACTCACTTGTTGGTGGATAGTTAATGGGAAATAATGAGGTCCAGTTCCGCATAGCAGGCCGACAGGGAATCCTCAGTCATTTTGGCATGATGATGATAGGACGGCTGCCCACAAGTGGCTACCCGAATGGAGCAGCCCACGAAGTCTTTTTACCTAGGTATTTTCATTTCTTTGGGCTTAGATGGAGGTAACAAATGTGGGTTCCACGAGGTAGAAAGATGGATGTCTAAGGCCATTTGGGATAGCAAGGTTGAAGCGGAAACTTGTGGATGGAGGCCCACAGTAGGGGACCCACTAGAAGTCCAACACTTAGTTTTTTCAATGCAGGGAGTAGGATGGCAATGGCCTAGGCAGGGCCCAACATGCAGAGAGATGCCAAGGTATCACCATTTTGAGTGATCATTTGAACAACAATGAAAGGTCAGTAGAAATCCACAAAGGATGGTCCATCTCAAATAAGTTGCTTTGGATTTGAGCTCAGACAACAATCATGAAGGTTGGGTCCATCGGGTGGAAGGATGGGTTACCAAATATGTTTGGAACAGTGAACCCAAGGTGGCAGTCCATGGACGAAAGTCTGCAAGTAGAAATCTACGATGGGCCAAGTCTTAGGCATTTTGGTGCAACTGAGTTTTGATCTAAGACTATAATGGTGGGGCCTTCCTGCCAGAAGGATGGTAACAGATAGTTATTCAAAATAGTGAACCCAGGGTGGCGACCCATCCTAGCAGACCTGGGAAGGTTGAAGGATCATTATTTTGGGCTAATGAAATAAAATAGATGGACAAACGAGCATGTCTTCCCATGAGAGCGGGTTCGAGGAGAGTGTCGGCCTTTTTCTAAAGTTTGGCACTTAAGGGAAAGGTGATGGCGGCGAGTGCTTTGCTGGTCCATAGGGCATGAACACCCTGGTTCAAGAATGGCCATAGGAGGTCCAAGTACTGCAAGCCTCCAATGGATAGATTTTGAAGAGCTTTCAAATTCTAATTTGTGGGTTTTTCTTGCCTAGGGGTTTTCTAGCTATTTTTCAAGTTTTCTTTTATTAAAATTTAGCAACTTTTATGAAAATTAAGGACAACTCAAAGTACAACTTGGGAGAGGAAAACCAGTCTAAAGAACTCAACAAAATCAATGAAGAGATAGCAAGTAAAGGATTTGAATCGGTGAAGGAGCTCTCCAAGTGTGAAGGAGGAAAAGGCAGCCGGCTCTAGCAGACTTCTAAAATTCCTGACGGTGAAAATGACACTTCAGAATGCCTATTTATAGATTTTTCCACATTTAATGCCCATCATTAATGCATGTATGGTGGTAGTTGAAGTTGGTGGACATGCCTTTCAAGAGGGATGGCACCAGAAGCAGTGGGGTTAGCTAAGTGGATGAACGTCAAGGGTTGGCCACTCAGGCGGTCGATAAAGACAAAGGTGAAGGAGGTTGCGGGTACCATGGGGCAGAAAGACGTCTTGAGCTAGCCATTTGGAATCGTGATGTTGTAAGGGAATCTTGCATAGGGAGGCCAAAAAAGGGTGGACCCACATTCCCCAAAGGTCATCAATTTTAAAGTTTGAAGGAAAACTATTAGGGGAATCCCGTGAAGGCCCAATGCTTCAAAATTTGGGAAGTGGTGAAACTTGGTCAACTTGGGATGATACTTTTAAGACTCCTCAACCACTTAGAACTCAAAAGAGGGGGCATGAAAAATGAGGTGAAGGAAAACATGACCTAGAGAAGTGAAAAGAGAGGGTTCCCATTCCAAATGGGGTGTGTGTGCTATAGGCACAACAAATGGTGACTTTTTTGGGGAACGCTCTTGAGCGTTCTAAGGATAAGTGCTCATTTAGAACCCAAAATCTTTGGTTTTGCAGACTAAGGGACGGTTTGCAAAATTGAAATGTGAGACTCCAAGGAGAACAAGATCCTTGGCAGGGTCAAATCATGAAAGTGTCTCAAAAGTGTGTGTGTACGTAGTGAATTCATTCCTCTTCTTTAGAGACTATAACAAATGGCATCTAATCAGACCAAACAAGCTATGAATCATCTAACTCCAAAAGTAACCTAGACATTACTCCATTGCCAGTCAGGCATCCATAGCCCTAACGGAGTTGTCACTGTGACCCCATTAAAATTTCTCTACTACTAGCTAGGTGTCCATAGCCCCGGTAGAGTTGTCTGTACACCCACACAGTTGCTTATTTTTAACATTTCTCTATTTTATTTCCTTTTGATATCTCTTTTGATACTATTTCTTTTACTCAATCATGCAAGCATTAAAGCTTATAGTGGGCTTGGAACCACAGTGGTCACTAGAGTAGACTTATGATTTTGTCTTGTTAGGTCATCATAACAACCATTGCACAACTCTTCAAAAGCAATTAATGTTTATCTTGTGTACGATCTAACATTAAATGTGATAAGATTCAACTAAGGGTCACATTCTAGGTCGAGTCAAAGTTTAGATAAGGAGACCATTCCATAGTAGTGATCAAAGACCCATAGTTGGGAGTGAATATTTATCCAAAGAACACTAAAAGTAGATAATAGAGTGAACTGTTCATCGAGTTAAGAATTACCACCATATCAGAAATAAAGGACACCCTCTCAGTAGAACAAAACAATTGGGAAATGAGAAAAACATAAGTGATGCGAAGCAGAAAAACAACAAAACTAGAAAACCTAAAATAAACTATGTATAGGAATTTACAAGAGCAGCTTGGGAGAGCTCAAGCTTGGAAATAATGCTTGAGGTGCTTCCCATTGATGGTCAATGGGACATCTTCATTGGTTAATGTCTTGAGGCGGAAAGCATTATCTCTGACGATTTCAACAATTTGAAAGGGGCCAAGCTAGAGCTTGTCGAATTTGTCATGTCCCCCTTTCTTCTCATGGGCCTTGTCCCACATAGGACTACATAAATGATTTTGAAGGCCTTAACTTTGCTTCATCTATCGAAGCATCTCTTGACCACACCCTAGTGTCTAGAAAATCTTTCAATGGCCCGGTCACGTACTTCTTCTAAGTGGAGCAACTTAAGTAAACGAGTTTCCCTTCGATCCCATCCTTCATAAAAGGTATTAATGAATTAAAGGGTGGAGATCTTAAGGTGAAATGGGAATACAGGGTCCAAGCCATAAATGAGGTGGAATGGGGAATCACCTAAGGCAACTTTGTGGTGTGCACAATCTGCCCAAAGGGAAAAACAAAGTTGGGTGTGCATGTCTTTGAGATTCCTATCGAGCAACTTTTTGATGATAGTGGTCAAGTTTTTGTTTGTGGATTTAGCTAGGCCATTTCCATAGGGATAATATTTGGATGAGAATTTAAGGGGAATACCATAATCAAAGGCCCAACTAGAAAAATTGAGTGAATAAAAAGGCAGGGTCGTTATCACAGACTAGGGCATATGGGCAACTGAAGTGATTCAAAATAAAACTTTCAAGAAAATTAATAACTACCTTCGTGGTACATTTCCTACATGCAATAACTTTTGTCCATATAGTACAATAATTAGAGGTGGTTAAAATGTACCTGTGACCTACAGACAATGGTGGGCTTACTAGACCAATGAAGTCAAGACCCCATTGTGCGAATGACTTCACCTCCAGGATTGGTTATAGTGGGATAGCAGTGTTTCTTTCTCCAGTTGTGGTGGTTTGGTAGACGTGGCATGTACGAACGTGATTATGTGTGTCATTGAAGATAGTTGGAAAGTAATACCCTACTCATAGGATTTGATGAGCAATAGAAGGACCCAATCCATGACCAATGCCAAAATTTTCATGGAATTCTTTTAGCACTCGTGCTGCTTCTTCTTTTCCAAGGCATCAGAGATAGACCCCTTCATGATTTATTTTGTAGACTATAGATCCTTGTAGCATATAGCTAGTAATTTTCAGTCTGAGGGCCCACTTTTGGACTCCCTGTAAATGAGGTGGGCACTTGTTATTCAACAAGTAATAGAAAATATCATCATACCACTGTCTGGGAGACACATCTTTGATCTAATATTTTTGAACTATAAGCTCAAGTCCTGCTTCAGCTACCATTTGGGTGAGGGTTTTTCCTCTTACCAGCTTCATTGGCTGAATCTCCATGTCATATTCTTGTAGTAGGGTGACCCACTTTTCTCTTTGTTATCCTAACTCATTTTGCATTAGCAATGTTTTTACTACTAGGTCTAGTACAATAGAAAACACCTTATTTTGTAAGATGCAGTGTCTAATTTTTTGACTCCCCTAACAAGAGCATATGCATATTTTTCCACGCTATGATATCTCAATTCAACATCCTTTAAGGGAGCACTCATGAAAGCAATTGGGTGCTTGTTTCCTTCATCATCTCTCTGAGTCAAAATGTTGGCACACAAATGGTTTGAAGTGAATGAGTAAATATAGAAGGGCTTCAAATAATCTGGGATGACTAGCATAGGTGCATCATTGATGGCTTTCTTGATTTCCTTGAAGGATTACTTTTCCTCTAGGGTCCACTCAATTTTGGAATCTTGCTTCAACATGGCATTGAGCGGCTTGACAATCTTGACAGAGCTTGTAATGAATTTTTTATGAAGTTTATCTTCCCAAAGAAATATTTAAGCTCTTTCTTGTTGCTTGGTAGTTGAACCTTCAAAAGGGACTGGATGCACTCGGGGTCTATGGAGATTCCTCATTCTAAAATAATATGCCTAAGCTACTTGCCTTCTGTAACCCCGAAGATACATTTCTTTGGATTAAGCGAAATCCTGAACTCCATACAGCTCTTTAAAACTTTGCACAAATCAAAAACATGATCACCTTGATTTTTTGAGAACACTGTGAGATCATCCATGAAAATGATGATGCATTTTCTGATTAAATATTTGAAGGCTATATCCATTGCACGCTGGAAAGTGGCACCGACGTTGATGAGTCTGAACGACATCCTCCTATATGCAAAGGTCCCCCATTTCGTGGTGAACGTAGTCTTGTGTCTATCCTCATATTGCACTATGACTTGGTTATATCTAGAATATCGAGCAAGGAAGGACATCATCTATGAGCCATTGACGATTTGTAGTACCCCATCCAATGAAGGTATGGGATAGTTGTCCTTTTCCAAAGCTTTATTCAAATTGTAGAAATCCACATGGAGTTTGATTTCTCCATTATTTTTCTTAATCAGGACCAAATTAGCCACCCATGTGGAGTGCTTAACTAGAAAGATGATTATGGCTAACAACAACTTATATACTTCCTTGTAAATAATAGGTTCCAACAAGGCATTAATGGTTCATTTCCATTGTCGGAATGGTCGCACATCTAGCTTGAGATGGATAGTATAGGTAATAATGGAGGTTTCATATGTCTTTAAATCTTCATAACTCCATGCAACCATATCATGATACTTTTGTAGAGCATTAATGATTCATTTCTTTTCCTCTAGCATGCATACCTTTCCAATGAATATATTTTTAACTTGGTTTTTCTGAGGTTGTGAGTGTCAGATTGGTTGTTGATTGAATCCTTCTTTGCTTGTTGATCCTGGTCCTAGATCCGATCCAAGTCAAATATATGTTCAAGTTGAACCATGCCCCTAAAAATTGTGTTCATTTTGAGGTTGATAACCCCTTCTATATCCAATTCAACTTCCTCAGGCTTAGCCTCATCAATTATCTGAGTTCTAAATACATTGGAGCCAATGATAAACCCCAAGATGTGTTTGTTATCATTGAACACTTGGAAATGAGTGACATTGTTTGGCACAAATGGGGTGGAGGTCAACTCAACAATAAACCTTTTGAGACCTAACAAAAAGAGGGGTTGCAGCATGTTGGCTACTTGAGCCAAGGCATTGGTAGTATGGTTTTGGGAATGAGGGATCAGCTGTATGTTGAAGCCATCTAGACTCTCTAACAAATCCCAAACCCTATTCCTATAATTTTCTATCCTTTGGTCATGACATGAATATAATTTTCTAACTTGCTTTACTACTAATTCTGAATCACAAAAGACTTGCAACATTTTAACTTTCTTCCTTAGAACCATTTAAACACCATGAATAAGTGCTTCATACTCTGCTACGTTATTGGTGCAATAGAATTGGATCTTATGGGTAACAAAGTAGGTATTGCCCGTGGGGTTGATGAGTACAAATCTGACTCTAGCTCCCTACTTAGACTTGGATCTATCAAAGTGTAGCGTCCAAAACTTGGAAGGTTCCTTGAACTTTGGGGCCCATCAAGTATTTAGTTTTCCTTAGTTTCACACTTGCATCTATAATTTTTGGAATGGACATGGACTCAACATGGTTGATGGCAGGTTGTTCGATTGGAAGTTCTATTTGAGATGTTCATCCTTTGACATTTTTTACTACTATCTGACACAAGCAACACTCAAATTTTGAGTGGGAAACATTATGAGCTTTGCATGAGTTGGGTAGCAAAAGCTCTTGAAAATTCATCCTTTCTCCTAGAATAAGCTCATCTTGTATGCATTTTTCCATGAAATCTTGGAATCTGTCTAGCAGTCCCAAATTCTCATCATTGTAGGATTCATCATCATCTAATTCTACCAACATTTATGTGCTCTGGGGTGCATAGGCTAGATTGGTAGAAGTGCTACACAATATTGAAAGGACTTCTTCAATGACTTCCTCTTCTTGAATTTTTGCTTCCTCTTGGTATGCAATGGGAAAGTAATTTCCTAACCCCACTTCAACAAATAACACCTCATTGGTGTTGTTGTATTCCATGACCATGAACTTCATGTGGGGTTCCTGGTTGATACGGATGTGATTTGGTTGCCCTTTCCATGGAAGCCACAAGTGAGAGAAATCAGTTGCAACATACCCATTCAGTTCCTAGATGAAGTCTCACCCCAAGATTATTCTATAGATATCTAGTATATCAGCCACTTGAATGTCAATAACTTGTTGCACTCTTGGGTCCGCAGCGATCTACATTAGAATTTGATTGATCTCTCCAACTATGTTCACTTTGGTTTTGTCTAATTGACTTACCTTTCTCCTAGATGGAGTGGGGAGTATTCCTAGTGCCTTGAAAATAGCAAGAGGCATGACATTTGTTGATGCTCCTGAATCAAGCAAACAATTGTGCAAATTCTTCCCGAATATTCTAATTTTTGTGAGGAAGGGTGGCATTTCTAGCTTTTCTTGGAATAACCCCACAGGTGTGTTAGCCTAGGATACCTAGTTCTTATCCTTCTCGTTGGTCTTTTCCTTTATTTGCATTGGAATTTTCTCTTTAGTCGTTTTCTAGTTTGCTAATTGGAAGAAACATCTTTATTTTTACCTATGACCTCTTGAACTAGAGGTTCGTGTGGGGGATCTTCAAAAGAGACTTTCTTTGCTAGTGTTTCTCGTGTTTCTTTAGAGGAATGGGTCCCATTAATTACCCTAAAGAAGGTGTGCTTAACTACAGGAACTTTAAGTAACTCAAAAGAAGACGGGATGATTTTGACCTTCTTAAACTCTTCAGTAATGTACTCCCCCATTTGCTCAATTTTAGCCTCGAAGGATCTACCTATGGAAGAGCTAATTGGTGGGTTTTGTGTTTGGTTTGGTTGTTTGTTTCTATTCAAGTATTGCATAGGAACATAGGGGTAGCTTGGGTTGTTGCTACCATTGGGATTGGGTGCGGTGCTGAAGTTATTAGGTAGAGTCAAAGTAGTGAAAGGTCCCCCTAGTTGTCTATTCCTTAAGTTGTATGAAGAGGCTCTCTGATGGAACATTTGAACTTCATCTTCACAAGACTCTTCTTCATCTACTGGACCATTATCTACCAAAGTAAAGAGTTCAGATAAAGCTTCTTCATTACTTACCTCTTTTACTTCTTCGTTCTTTAGGGCGGTAGCCTCATTCTTAGGTTCATTGCTTTCTCGTCATGGAAATGGAGCTTGATTGACCATGATTACAGAAGAGTTGTAGGGTTTTGACAGGACTACGTCTCTACATATCGCACTATCAATGGAATTCTAGACCTCCACTTGGAAGATCTCCGCAGTTGTGAGGAAATCAGGGCAATCCAGCTCAGAGTGTCTATTCATTTTATGGATCTGGCACCATATAGATAAGGAAGCCTCAATGAGATATACTCCATAGGTTGTCTTCTTAGTACTAGCAAGCTAATCAAGAGGACTGGGAACACCTCCATATATTTGGTCTTGTATTCCACATCCAATTCTACCTTTAGGAAGGTCTTCTTTCAAAATTCTAATTGGAGCCCTGCCCTTGTTCATAATTTTGTGCCGATGAGGTACCCATTTCACGGTTGTCCCTATTGTCTCAATTGAGGTTGGCCTGAATGATATGTTGAGAAGCTTGTAGCTGGTTATTTTGGTTCCTGAGATGAGTCATTTTTGTGGACATTTTCCTAATCATCTCCTTTGGCTCATCCAATCGATCTTTCTCAACATTGCTTGGCTGTGGTGTTTGGCTTTGGAGAAAGATGGGTTGTGCGGCCGATTGATTCTACCGAGCAAGAGAGAGTTCAGGCCCTTGTAGATATAGTGGCACTGGAGGTTGTTGTGATTAGTTATGTTGTTGCTACAATTGCAAGTAATGCGGCATCACAGTTGCTTGATTCATGGGCTGTCTTGGATGAGGAACCATGGGAAGCTATGGAACTAGATTCATGAGAGGTGTCTAGTGTTGTAGAGCCTAATTGAGGCCTTGAATCTACATAGGATGGGTGACTTTCCCAAAGGAGGGTAGTAGAAAAGAGATGTTCTACCCCAAATCAGTGCTAGCTATAATTTCCTAAGCATAAGCATCCACCAATTTGGTTGGTGGTGGGTTCATCCTTTTCAACAATGTCGTAGTAAGGTTATCTAAGGAGGCATTGTAGATAGGTAGGATAGCGACATGATTGAGAACATATAGAGCTTGTAACCTCATGTATGCTCGGTGAAACCGATCGTTGAAGGTGTTGATTGGTTCATTAACCTCCCTATGAATTTCCATGAATTGCTAATATAATTCTAAGGGGTTGATCAGGACTTTGTACTTCCTTAGAAATGCATTCTTCAAGAGGTCCCAAGTAGTAATTGACCCTGTTGACAAGTTGATGTACTAGTAAAAGGCTTCTTCTCCCAAAGAATAAGGGAAAAGTCTACATGCCACATCCTCATGATCAATCTTCATATCTTTTAGCATTGTTTGGAATATCTTGATGTGCTCTTCTACTAGCCTTTGTGGATCATCGGTTGAACTTCATGCAAAAACTCTCTAGGTTCTTGGGAATGCCATGGTAAGCATTAAATAGTAATGGAGAGGGGTATTTTCCTAGCCAGGCCATGAGGGGAGGTAGGGGTGGTGCTTGTTGTTGAATAGGAACTTGGGGTTGCATAGGGGAAGTGGCAGTTGGGACTACACCTTGGACTTGGAAGGAAGGGACAGGGGCAACACCCTGGCTATGGGGAGCGAGTAGTTGGAAGGTAGTTTGGGGTGGCTGGGTGGAAGAGGTAGAGGTAGAAGAGGAAGAATGAGAGTGTGGTGGATGAGAGGAGGGGGGAGGTGAATCAGAAAAAGTGTGATGCAGAGCTAGATGAAGAAAACTAAACCAATCAATCTCATTTAACAAAACTCAAAACAATCACATTTGATTACTCATCATTAGGTCACTTTTCCTTCACAAAACCATTGTTTTAAAACACCAAACTGAGAATAGAGTAACAAATTCCTTGAATACTTCTCAAAACACTTCTAAAAAAATCAACATAACTGTTCCATACATTTCCATTAGCATAAATTATCACAAAACTGAGAACATTTAAAAAATGTATGTCCTAAGACTGCAAATAGGCCTATTTAGACCCCAACCACAAACAACCTCACCTTTCCAATCCAAAATTCATTCACAAATTGCACCAGCATGCCTAAACATGTATGCAAAAAAAAATTAGTACATTCCTAGTCCAATATTAAAGACATTCTTTCAAACACCTACCCAAGACCTTCATTTGTTGAATCAAAAATTGGACTGTAACAACACTGTCCTGATTGAACAGTCATTAAATAGACTCCAATGCCAAATAAAAATCTTGAAATGGAATCATCTATCTCCAAACACCTTTTATAAATAATGTAATATAAGAGGGACTCAATAGCCACAAACAAAACTCAATAAAACATCATTGTATTTCTAATTTTACCAGTCCTCTTCATATTTTCAGACCTAGGCTTAATGGTTAATATGCCTCCAAACTCAAAATATCTAAACCAATTGTTCAATAACCTTTATTTATATCTGAATAATCTTATTTATTCATTAAAAGTCCCTTATAAGCATTCTTTTATCAAACCCTAAGACATCTTCTCCTAATTGGTCTGTTTCTGGACTGTAACATAGAAAATCAGCCCCAAACTTGTTTTTCCCACACGATAATCTCAATATTTCAGTCTAAAACTTCAAACATATGAAATTATATGCTACTAAGAACATTTCCACCAATTTTAACGAATTTTAATGGATATAATGGAAGAAACACAAAATTTACAAGCTGCTCTTTACCCTAATCTGGTTTAACCTGCCTTGACTAAAATAGCTCCCAAATGCTCAAAACAACATAAAAATCAATGAAACCAAGTTTAAATGAAAGTATACTCACACATCCTTCATTCCCAATATCTGAACCTTAAGTATATATCTATTAAAATACGTACAAGAGCCTGCACAACCGAATTACCAGTCCTAATCTATTTTTTTGGTAGTTTTCAGAAAATCCTCTATAACTTTCACAAAACTCCACCAAATTGCATGAGAAAAATTTCAAAGGGAAATTTATTGGGCTTGCTATCTCATAAAAACATTTATTCATGCATATAAACCCGTACAAAGCTGTACACTTGCTGAAAACAGTAATTTTCTTAGAAATAATGCATAAAACTATGATTTTATTCATTCAAAATCTAATCTCCAATCACCCACAATATTTTGAACTTGCAAAGAGCCTTTTAAAGGCATAAAAATGACCTTTGAACTTCCAACTACTCTCTAACTATCCACCAACACCAAAAACCAATGTTACCTTTCATATTCCAGATGTTGCTTTATTTTTGTAACTTTACAATTTTTTACATATTTGTGACAACATTTGAATACATTGACTTCTTTTTTTACATTTTATGACATAATGGCCTCCTAATGACTCTATTACATGGAAAAATGAATCAAATAGCCCTTGAACAATGTGAAACAACAAAATTTATCATCCTTTCAAAACTTTCATCATAGAAACATGAGGTTGTCATGGTACTCCTGCACCATACTCCCAGCCAAGAAAAGGATCCAAGTCCACTTGGATTTGTAGTTGTCCACAAATCTGATTTCCCTATATGGTCCGCCACTGCTCCATCTTGAAACTACTCTTAACCACCTTCATTTTCACCTTGTGTTTGAATTTTTCCATGCAAAACAACATCCTATCTTGCTCACCAACTAAAATCAGAATCATTATGCTTTGATGCTTCTCAATGCCTTGTTTCTCTCCTTTTCCTCTAACCTGCAACTTGATCCTTGTCCAAAATATTAGTAACACAATGAAATGAAACATGATTTCTAGCATCATACCTCCATCATTCATCAATTCTTTGTAGATCTCGAAAGCCAACTCATTCATAATCATTCCTTTAATCAACTCAATGGTTTCAACCTCTGAAATCAAGTTCTTTATCTCTGTCATACCTTCATTATCGTGCTTGGGAATGTCTACAACCTCTTTGTTCTCTTCATCAATGAATCTTTCCTCATCATATTCAAAGGCTTCTTGTTCTTTCATCCTCATTTGTCTTCTTCTCTTCTTGATTATCTTCCTTATAGGCCATGAAACTCTTTTGTTTATCTTCAAGTGCCAACTTGTTGCTTGCTTCATCATTTGTTCTATCCTCTTCATAGATTCTTGGAAATCATCTTCAAACCTCTTCATCTCTTGCTTCAACTCATAAATCTCTCTATCAAACTTTTCTTGTCTCTTTTTCTTCTTCCTATCTTCTTCTTCCTGTAGATGCCTTCTCAGAACCTCCATCTTCAAGATGGTCACCAAGCAAGTTGCTCCTTGCTTCAACTCACTCACTTTTCACAACTTTCTCTCTTCCTTCTCAATGACAACCACCATGTTACCTTCTGAACCTGCAACCACACACGCATGACTACAAAACCATAATCTAGAAACCAACTTCTTTCTCAGCCCAGACCTTTGAACTTCCAAATACTCTCTAACTACCCACCAACACCAAAAACCAATGTGACCTTTCATATTCCATATGTTGCTTTATTTTTGCAACTTTACAATTTTTTACATATTTGTGACAGCCTTTGAATGCATTGACTTCTTTTTTTACATTTTATGACATAATGGCCTCCTAATGACTCTGTTACATGGAAAAATGAATCAAATAACCCTTGAACAATGTGAATTTTTTTTTTTATCATCCTTTCAAAACTTTCATCATAGAAACATGAGGTTGTCATGGTGCTCCTGCACCAAAGTGGATGAGGAGGATGAGGTCAAGTCTAATCTTCGAGTCCTTCTATCCCTTGTAGGGGGCTGTAGTGCCTAAAATTCCCCTTTGTTGGGTGTGGATTTTAGAACTCTATGGAACCTTTCAAGGGAAAATGATCCAATTCGATCTAGATTAACTCCAAAAATGCCCTCCTTCTAGTGCCAGTTCTATTGATGGGTTATTTTGCACCTCCTCAACATAGGTAGCACGCAAATGTACTAACTACCTTGAAAGGAAATATCCAACAACAACTTGCTGAAAATTACCCCAAGGTCTCTCGGGTGTCAGGTCATGACTTGCATGGAATCTGTCAATTGGTATAATGTTATTTTTCTAGTAATCACAGGGTAGCCTTATGTGGGTTAAACTGGAGGGGAATTGGATCCTTAGATGGAGTTTATAGAATTTTCTATAGTGTTTCTTTGTTGCTATGAGTTCAGGACAATAGTCTCTAACTCCACATTAATCTTTTGATCTGGATTTACAATGTGCAATGAACTTTATCTAAAATCACTACTAAAAAAAAAGGAAAAAGGGCAAGGAAGAGAGTAAGTTCCTAAACCTGAAACTACTAATGAACAGTGACAATGGAGGATTCTCCAGTGGACACCCTTCCTAAAACTAAGGCCCACTTAACTGGGTTGATTCATAGTCCCATGAAACTAGTGCAATCTTCTAAGGTCTGTAGATTTCAATCATTCATTCACCATAAAGCATGAACAAAAGATAGAATTTAAGTGCAACATTCAGACAATGTTCAGACTAGCTTTGCACCGCAATTTACCATCAATAAACAACAAAAAGCATGAACAAAGAAAGGAATCAACATAGCATAACCATTCACCATCAATGGACAACATTAATTAATATATTAAAGCATATTAACACATAGAAGAAAAAAAATTGATCTACTAAAATTCACTAAATAGGAGAAGAAGAATGATGGAGCATGAAGTTGGAACTCAAGAATCCACTAAAATCAATGAGCTTCTATTAAAATTCCAGCAGCATATCTTTACAAATAAAATTTCTTTTAAAATGAGAGGAGACCCCCCTATTTATAGTGTCCAAAAAGAAAAATGAATGGCCAAGATTCAATCTCATTATGTGGCCAAGATTAACTACAAATAAGGGTTTCACCTACCCCCAAATAGTTTACAATATAAAATTACATTTTGTCTTTTAGCTTATTTTGTCCTCTAGTGGCCAACACTGTAGGTCTCTTTCCTTCTATGTGATTTCCTTTTGCTATAGCTACACAGTGAGGAACTCGTCATCTATGATTGGATTCCCTTCATTTTTCTTGATGCTAGCATATTCCACGAATTTGTCCACTAAAATCCAAAGCCTATCCTTTTAAACAATCTCAGACTAGAGGATTTGAAAATGAAGTTTCTTAGAATGATTGGCCACCTCCTACCCATGCTTCATACACTTTGGAGTGGCCTTCACCATTTTCTCTGATTGAACAAATTCCCTGGCTGCAAAATCCATGAAGAGCGGGGACATGTCATTTGTTGCACTCTCTTCCATCTTTTTATGGAAATATTCTTTAATCTTTTCTACATCCAACTCTTCGAAAGACACATCTCGACCAATCATCAATTTAATATAGTCTTCACTATCTACTTGATGCTCTTTCGCCTATTCGAGGTCAAGCTCGAGCTCATGCAACACTCTTTCTAGCACCTCATTCTAATGATCAAGGGTCGTTTTCCACGTCTCGACTAATCAATGATTGTCTTTGATGATGCAGAATTCCTTTTCCTAGGCTTTCTTCGATATTTTGAGGACAAATTCAACCTTTGAGTTAGTGATTATGTAGAATTTAGCATAGTAGAGACATACCTTCTCCATCTCCTCCAATTGCTTTTGTATAAGCCTGAATTTTTTAGTTACTCTGACGACTTGCCCTATGCCCATATCGTCATTACAGATCACCTGCCAGAACCATTCCTCTGTGGCCTTTGTCCAATTTTTCCTCCTTTCCAACTTGTTAATATATTTTTTGGGCAGTAGCTAGGGTGGTGCTAATGATGTGGTAGGTAGTTCTTTAGCTGACAACCATTGTTGAATGTAGGCTGTTAGATTTGTCACTTGTGCTTTTAACTCCTCCTTGAAGAATTCATCCTTATGCATTTGATGCACAATGGTGGCTACAGATCCCTGAAGATGGTCAATTTTTTTCTCTCGTGGTTGTCCATAGATCAATAGTGGAGATATTATAGCTAACCCATTCTTCTCCCATCACAGGAGTAGCTATCTGTACTGTCCTAGATTTTGATGCATCCATTGTCAGATGAGATTTGACCCTTGGTTTCTTCTCCTTCTTCATGCTTATTTGTGCTCAAGCCAAGATAGCTTCAATTCTTTCCTTTGCATCCATCGAGGACGAGGTTTTCTTCTCTAATTGTTTTTCAAGTTGTTCAAACATCTAGGATTCCCCTTTCGATGATTCATTCTCACCTTCTTCCTCTCGGGTATGTTGAATCTCCATTGCTTTACTACCCTGAGTCTCCTACTTAATCTTTTCTTCTTCTTCCTCATCTAAATCTTGAATAAATACTATTTCTTTTCTTGGGGATTCAGTGGTTGTATGCTCCTTGGGGCCATCCTCCCCCTCAGAGGTTTTCTCTTCTTCTTCTTGTTCATTTGCATGTTCTTCATGATGCGCTGCTTCTAGGATTTTCTTTGTTTAGCCTCTTCTTTAGGCTTGTCTTCTTCTTTCTCTTATCTTTCCTTTTCCTCTAGCTCCCCTAAAGGAGGTATCTCTTCATCATGTTCGGGGCTCTTACCTTGCTCCCCTATTGGAGGCTCAGTATTTACCTCCATTTCTTCATCTGTCTCTTACTTTTCTTCATCAAAGGGCTATTTTTCTACCTCTTCTCCAACGTCCTTGAGCTATTTCACAACTTCCTCTTCCAATTCCTAGTTAGATGTTTCCATGATATATTTTTTGCCTAGTTCCTCAACATCTTCTTCAGACAATTGTGTTTCCTCCTCTTCTTCCTCATGTACCACTTTATCAATCACTAGATGTTGATATTCAAGGTGCTCATGGTAGTCATCTTCTTCTTCCTTCATTTCTTTGGTTGCTTCCCTCTCTTTTCTTTCAAATTCTTCAGATATCTACATGGTTTCCTCCATCATGGGTGCTTCAGTAGGGGGAGGAGAAACAGGGAGGTTAGCCACAACTTGTGCTAAGGCAGCTTGTATCACATGATTCATTAGTAACCCAAACAACTCTATTGGTATATTTTGCATATGTCGAGAAAACACTTCTGGGAGCGAGAGAGTAGGAATTCTTATCATTGTTGTAGATAGTGGGAGGGATGATGAGGGAGACATGGAGGGGGAGGAGAGTGGAGAAGTGGTGGAAGACAAGGAATCTATGACCATGACCTATGCTACTAGGGAAGTAGAGGCAAGGTGAACCAAGATGTCCACCATGGGTGGAGAAGAGGCAACCATTGCCTAAGAAGCAGGCAGAGAGGTGATAGAAGTGGTAGTAGCAGTAGTGATTTTGGCGAAACTAGAGGTAGCAGGTGGGGAGTTTGGCTCCTCGACCTCTTCCTCCTCTCCTTCATGGAGTGGGTCTTCTTGTATGGTGGGCATCTCCATAAAACTATCTGATTTCTTTGGTTTCTTTGAAGGCTCACCTTATGAGGCTTTCCTTCAATATACCATAGGTTTAGGCTAGCGTTCAAATATTTCTTTTCTTTTCTTGGATCATGTAGTAGGAGGAGATGCTAAAGTTTCTCCAGTTAGGGTAGTAGTGGCAGAGGCACTATTAGTTTCACTCTCGAGTTCATCCTCGAGCTCACCGTATGTTAAAGTAGCCCCTTACAGCTTCAATTGTGCAATCTGCCCATTGATCCATTTTTTTTCCTTGGTTTCATCAAAATATTGAGGTCATTCACCTCTTCCTCATCCCAATCAATCAGGGGTAGCTGCAAATTGGTGATAGCATTATACCTAGGATGAATCACTGTGTTTTCATCCTCAACAATCTAATCATGCACTGGAAACAACTTGAATATTTTGATAAAATACATCATCATGTGCATGTAGTGCCTCATTCACACTTCTTTATCATCTCTACAATCAGCCCAAAAGTCCTCAACATTATGCAAATGGGAATACTAAATCCCGACTGCCTTCTTTAGCTTGCCATATGGATCCATCTGTGGCCTGACAGTGTGGAACTCTAGGTGATATTCAACTAGTTCCTTATCAAAATACTCCACACACTGGGATGCAGGGAGTGCATACATTCCCTAGCTAAATGTAAGGGGATAAGGGATCCCTGCTCTATGCTTGTCACTCAGAAGGGTGTGTGCATGTTGCAGCTACCGAGAGAGATCAAGTAATATCAACTAGCCATTTGAGTACCAGGAAAACTTATATGGTTTCTCTAAGAAACTCTGAGCCCAAATGTAGGTAAACTTGGGAAATTGAATAAACAAAAAGCCACAATGGCAGATGAAGGCATTGGCATTGTGGGTAACCCTTCTTTCAAAGTCACATCCAAGTAACCTGATGATGTGCCCGATGAAGGCATCATTAACTCTGCTATAGTCCTTCTTAAAGTTCATGTACTGGATTTGTCTATATTTTTTGTATACCTTCATTTCCCTTCCTAGAGTCATGCTTGGGACTATAAATAATCCCCTGTATATGGCACAGTCGGCGAGCAGAAAAACTAGGTATGATGTCATGTAAAATTGTGAAGTTTTCTTCACTACCACAAATTGTTCATGTAGGTAGCTACTAATCATGTCTACCTAATGAAATTGGGTCTGTCCCCTGATGATTTCTTCAATAAAGTACAACATCCATTCCTAGAAGAAGGCTATAGTTGGAAGACCCATGACCCTGCTCAATAAGGTTACCAGATCATGGTAATCTTCATGAAAATCACTCCTAAAGAGATCCCGGGGAACCTTATTTGCACTGCCCCTCTTCTCCTTTAGAAAATATTGATTAATGAGCTTCTTACACTTGATGGGGTGGGCATCCCATGTGGCCTTGGCATATTCTTTAGATGCTTCTTCCATTTCATTAAAGGTTGGTATATGGAAGGTTTATCTAATAGACTTAGCAGAGAGATCTGCTAGAATGTTACCATCTTTGTCTACTATTCTTTAAGTGTCTTCCTGATATTCCTCTCTACTGGACATTACAAGTTTAGGATAAATGAGGGTAGGTGGGAAACCGATAGCCTTGGCCAACCCACTTCTTATTATTTTGGCATTTCTGTGGTAGGGTTGACAATGACCCTCTGCTTGAACTCATCGATGTTGATATGCCCCATGTTAGTATCTGAGATCTCTTTCTAGTCAATGGTGACCTTAGAATTGAGGGGATCCCATTGGAATTTTTATTTCATTTGATCCTTATCTTCTTTACCCCAGGGTTCCTTGGCAGTTTTCTTTCTCTTTTCCTTCTCCACGAATATCTCTAAAGTTCTTGTAGCTAGTTCCATATATCTTGCTAGCAAGGAGTAGTAAGCATATTCAAGCATCTAGAAAAAATGATGTTAGATTAGGTAACTCAACATTCAAGGGTCCCAACACCTCTTTCAAATCAGCATTCGCCCTTTATTTGGGGAAGTTATGGCAATATGGACCCAGAGGTGCAAACTTCCCTGGTCTAGTAGCCATTTTGGAAGTAGCTACAAAAGGGATGACAATCAGAGCACAACAGCCTGCAAGGTTCCACCCTCATGATGATTTTGGTTGTAACATGGGCTCCACCACTAGGTCAAGTCATTTCAACATGTGGGTCAAATTATTTTTGAGGATTTGGAGTCATCGAATTGGTCATTTAAGTGTGTAGGCCTAAGGTACGTGGGTGTAGGAGGTTTGTTGCCCATTCTGTGCCCCGTCATTGAAATGATGCTAGTAGAGTGGGGTTCCATAAGCAGCATCTCGCCATGCGGGATCTATGGATTCGACAAATGGTTGTCATTGTATTATAGAAATCCAAATGGTTTGAATGTGCATAGGCCGGAAGATGCGGGAAGGTGCTAGAGGTTGGTCATTCAAAACGATAGAGGTGGGATAGAAGCTTGCCGATGGAAACCTACACTATCGAGTCTGCAGCCAGTTTAGGCATCACTCACTTGTTGGCAGAAAGTTAAAGGAAAATAATGAGGTCACGTCCTACATAGTGGGCTGATGGGGAGTCCTCAGTCATTTTGGCGTGGCAATGATAGGATGGTTTCCCTCAAGTAGCTACCCACATGGAGTAGCCCATGAAATCTTTTTACCTAGGTATTTTTGTTTCTTTGGGCTCAGAAAAAGGTAACAAACACGGGTTCCATAGGGTGGAAAGATGGATGTCTAAGGCCATTTGGGATGGAAAGATTGAAGTGGAAACCCATAGACAAAGGCCCGCAGTAGGGGACCCACTAGATTTCCAACACTTAATCTTTTCAACTCAGGGAGTAGAACAACAATGGCCTGGGTGGGGTCCGATAGGTGGAGAGACATCATGTTATTTTTGTTTTGAGTGATCATTTCAATAGTGGCGAATGGTCAATGGAAACAAACAAATGATGGTCTATCTCATATAAGTTTCTTTGGCTTTCAGCTCAGACAATAATCATGAAGGCAGGTTCCACCGGGCAGAAGGACGGGTTACTAAATCTGTTTGAAACGGTGAGCCTAGGGCAGCAGTCCACGGATGGAAGTACGCAACGGGCCCAGACTTAGGCATTTTGGTGTAACTGAGTTTTGATCAGAGACCAAAGGGGCGGAGCCTGCCTAGCAGAAGGACGATAATAAACATCCTTTTAGAACGGCTAACCTAGGGTGGTACCCCAAGCTAGCGGACCCGAGAAGATTGGAGGATCATTCTTTTGGGCTCATGAAATAGAACGGATGGCCGAACGAGCATGTCTTCTAGTGAGAGCGGGTATGCAGAGAGTGTTAGCCTTTGTATGAAGTTTGGCACTTAAGCAAAAGGTGACGATAGCGAGTGCTTTTCAGGTCCACAGGGCACAAATATCCTAGTTCAAGAATGTTCATAGGAGGTCCAAGTCTCGTAAGCCTCTAGTGGATATATTTTGAAGGGATTTAAAATTCTAACTTGTGGGTTTTGCTCGCTCGGGGGTGTTCTAGCTAGTTTTCAAGTTTTCTTTCATTAAAATTTAGCAACTTTTATGAAAATTAAAGAAAACTCAAAGTATAATTTGGTAGTGGAAAACCAACCTGAAGAACCTAACGAAATCAATGAAGAGACAACAAGTAAAGGCTTTGAATCAGCGAAGGAGCTCTGTGGGAGCGAAGGCGGGAAGTTCTGGTAGACTTATGAAATTCTTGATAGTGAAAATGACACTTCAAAATGCCTATTTATAGATTTTTCCACATTTAATGTCTACCATTAATGTAGGTATGATAGTGGCCAAAGTTGGTGGACACACCTTGCAAGAGGGGCAACACCAGAAGTAGTGGGGTCCACTAAGTAGACGAATGTCAGGGGTTGGCCACTCGGGCAGTCGATAAAGACAAAGTCGATGGAGGTTGCAAGTCCCATAGGGTAGAAAGACGTCTCAAGCTAGCCATTCAGAATGGTGATATTGTAAGTGAATCCTACATAGGGTGGCCTGCAAGGGTGGACCTGCATTTCCTAGAGGATGTCAATTTTAAAGTTTCAAGGAAAACTATTAGGGGAATCCTGCAAAGGCCCAAGGCTTAGAAATTTGGGAAGTGGTGAAACTTGGTCAACTTGGGATGATACTTTTAAGACTCCTAAACCCCTTAGAACTCAAAAAGAGGGGGAACACAAAACAAGGTAGAGGAAAAAACAACCCGACAAAGAAAAAAGAGAGGGTCCCCGTTCCGAACAGGTTTGTGTTGGCTATAGGCACAACATGTCCAAATACAAAGGCTCACTACCTACAAAAAGGACTCACTGTCCAACAGGGAGGCTCACTGCCTATAGATACAAAAGAGAACAGAAGATCCACCACAGAAATTAATGCAAATTTGCAGGATTGTAGAAACCTTTAGCACACTGCCTTTAATACACTGAAAAACTGTTATCACAACTCACTTACACACACTTCTACTCTTATGATTTGTGGCACATTTTTTTCACTTTGCATCACATTGTTATACAACTCTTCATAATTCAGATTTCTTTTATACCATTCTTAGCCTTAGAAACTTTCTCCAAGGTCAACCATAATACATTATTTCATAAATTCAAATTAGGCCGGTAACTGTAAATTCCCATGGTGGAAAGGAATAAGAGTGGACCAATAAAAACATTTTTCAATATAAAAAAAAAATCTCGAATCAATAAGACACTTCCTTAACTAAATTTTATTCTTCGAATGAAGTGTAAACACCAGGTCAGCCAAACCTAATGAAAACACCAAAAACATTAATGTACATGCTTCCCAACAAGAAGATGACATGTGGACATCACACCATGCTTCCTTATGCATGAGAATACGTCTCAGAATCTTCCAAATACATCTATAGGAAAACAACAAACTTCCATCACTAAACACCTTTCACTAGTCCATCTGGACTATGCAAACACAAACTGAAATACTAAACATGACTTCCAAATCACCAAACTTCAAACCTCTTTGCTAGAGCACATAAAATACCTTCACAAGACATATTCTAGATCTACAAGATCTGAAAAGAAATAGAGAAAAACTAGAGAGTGTGTGGTCAATTTTTGAGTGTGATAAATGTAGATTAAAACAATATTTCAAACACACCAATATTTCAAACACTCCGTCTTCTACCTTGGATGTCATACTATTGTCCTCTATCTCCAGTGTTTTTGTCGATTCCAGCTTGGTATCAGATTATGTGCTAGGCTCAACAAACGGTCTTCCTAAAGAACGAGATTGAATGTGAGTACATGCAATGCTAAGACATGATTATTCTAATGCTAAACATGATTGCTAGAATTAAAGATTTTGAAAATGCTATAAATGTTAAAGCTGATAATGACAATGCTAGAATGCTAGAATGCTAGAATGTAAGTAATCTCTAGTTTTTCTCTTGTATGTTGTTTGTTGTAACCAATGTTTGGATTCGTAGGGGTATTTATAGACTTTTCGAAAGATTCTGATTGGCTGATGTGATCAACGGCTGTGAAAATTCTTGGCAGATCAAACAGTTGAAGATGGATGAGACTTTAGAGAAAAATAGAAGAAAAAAAAAGCAAGATTTGTTTCCTCTTTCGAAGAAGAGATAAGATGAGATGATAAAGATGAATTGTAAAAATCATCTTTTTGTAAGATTATGGAAATTTTTTGAAGATAAATAATGAATTATAAAATTCAGTTATTTATTTATTGGTGACATGGAAGATTTTTCTTAATCAAATAAGATATTCAATTAAGATTTGGATAATAATAAAAGATTTCATAATTAAATAAAATCTTTAATTATGATTTGAAAAGATATGAAAGATATTTAATTAAACTTTTAGGAAATGACATGTAAATGAAATTAATTAAATAAAATATTTAATTAATTAGAAGAAAGATTTGAATAGGAGAAATAAAATTAAATTCAATTAAATCAAGGATTTAATTAAAGTTGAATGTGATAATTAATTTAAATAAACAATGATATTTATTTAATTAATTAAGTGGACTTAAAAAAGTGGTAATTAAATAAAATGAATTTATTTAATTAAAGTGGAAGAATAAAGTGAATGAACAATATAATTAAATTAATTAAATTTAATCATATGTAGAAGACTTTAGAGAAATTAATTAAATAATAAATATTTAATTAAATTCCAGGATTAATTAGACATGACCAATTTTATGCACATACATTTGGCCCCTCTTTGAAGTGACGTGTGAAACACATTGCTTCAAAGAAAATATTCCTGCTTTTAAAATTTGCTTCATTTGATATGCCTTTTGATAGATTGATTTGAGATTCTGAAAGATAGAGAGCATGATTGCATGATATGAGCATTGATAGATAGAGAGATTCTGATTGAACCGGGACCACAAAAAAATCTTGGGGCAGGAGGTGCAGGAGGCGGTGGACTTCCACCACATAGACTAGCTCCATTAGGGGGCACTAGCAGTTAGAGTTATGAGACTTGTTATTGATTCATTCACACATCATGATGTATATTATTTTTGGAGCGTGTACGTTATTTTGGTTAGATCCCCTGTATCTCTCTTTGGAATTTTTAGCTTCATTGGACATTGAAAATTTGTATTATTTTTTATGAGCGATGATATGTAGCGGCGATGATTTTCGATGGAGTGATGTGCGTTTATGAGATGATGATGTGATATGCATGTATTTTTGCATGATGTGATATGGATTTTTTTATATGCATCATAATGATTTTTATGACTAACCATGTGATGCAGGATGATTAATGTCATGATAATGATTTGTGATGTGTACTAATGATCCAATGCAAGTGGATGATATGTTTATGAAAATGATGTGGAAATGTAATGTATGTATGAAATTTTTGTTTTTAGATTTTTCAAATGCAGTAAATAATGATGATGTGATGGAAAATGGATGTTGTGTTTATGAAATGCATCATGAATTTGTAATATGTATATGAATTAGGAAATGATACGAAATGATATGTTAGATGGGTCAAATGTTATGTGAAAAATGGCATGATATATAAATAATATGAAAATGATAGATGGGTAAAGATATGATATGAATGTAATGTGATGAATGATAAATGATATGAATAATGATATGAAGTGAAATGATAAATGAAATGTATGATAATGATAATAAATGATATGTCATGAAATGTAATGAAATGAGATGAAACAGATGAAATGATAATGCTAAATGAAATGACAATGAAAATGTAATGAAATGATAAGTCAAATAAAATAGATTATGAAATGATGACAGAAAGATAAAATATGATAATGAAATGGTAATAAAGATGATAAATGGTATGCAATTGTGTAGAATAAAAATGAAATGGATATGAAAATGATAAGTAAGATGTTAATGATATGAAAACGATAGATAATATGAAAATGAAAGTGATATGAAAATACTTAATGAATAAATGAATGATATGAAATGATAAAGGATCAAAATGATATGAGAATGAATGATAGAAAATGAGAATGATCAATGGCATGCAATGAAATTATATGAAAAATAATAAATGAAATGATAATGATTAAGGAAATGAGGATGAAGATGAAAGATGATAATGAAACAAATGTCCAAATGTCCTCCACAAATAGTCCAAAGAGACATGACAACCGTTGATGTTTTTGTTCAGCCTTTTTAAAACTCTGATGCAAATCCAGTATGCAGATATGTACAATGATCTAAATGAAATGTAACTAAATGAAACTAGCCGTTTGTTGAGCCTTATGTTAGCTTTCTTGAATCATCATAGAGAATTTTAAAATGTTGGAAGTATGTACAAGCATCACGGGGGAAATTAGCACCAATGATGACCTGAGTACAAATTTCATGATTTTTGATATAGCAAGTGAACACAAGCATCGAGGTATAATTGAATCAGGATGACCTAAGAATTTCTTGCATAAACAGACAAAGACTAACAACTTTCTGATACAAATGTGGAACTGTCATCAATGATACGCTTGGAAATCATGTCTCGCGACATATTTGCACCAGATCGATAATTAACCTCAAGAAAATAGACAAAGAAAAATCATCCTCTTTCTTTGCTACTCTAGTTCAATACATCATTGAGTGTGCTCCAGAGAGATGATATCAAAAATAAAACAACCATTGTTCAAAATATAATACTAATATTCCAATCATTATTCAGATTTTAGATCATCCAAATATGAGTCATGTTATGAATTTTTGCTGAAAATTGTTGTGATATGGATCAATAATTGGATAGTTGTTCATAGGATTTGATTGTTTGTTTGCATGATTGGATTCTATGTCATTTTCTAGTTGTTTCGGTAGAACCTGAAAGTTGATAGCCCCTAGTATTGACAACGTTTGCCCCCAGTATTGTCACAACTTGCAAAAATAGATATGTACAATGATCAAGCCATGGTAAGATGTTATCACTCTAGGAAAAATGATGACATTATGATGCTAATACGGTTCCAAGATGATGATAAAAAAAAAGGATGCATGAAATGAAGGCTGAAAAGCTAAGTGCAAAACATGAACTAATAGATAGAGGGCTGTAAATAACGTCTATTTGCCAGATTTTCACTATTCGTGTTTATTGCATTTTTCTGATTTCTTTTTTATTTTTTATTATTTTTCATGTCAATAGACTGCTTGGTGCCAGGTTTTCACCCTATGACGATTTTTTTTTTTAAGGACATTTTCTGATGTTTTTCTATTTCTTCAGGACTTTTGCTACTATTTTTGTATTTCTTCAGGACTTTTGTTGCTATTTTTGTATTTCTTCAAGACTTTTTCTGCTATTTTTGTATTTCTTCAAGACATTTTCTGCTATTTTTGTATTTCTTCAGGACGTTTTATGTTGTTTTTGTATTTCTTTAGGACGTTTTCTACTGTTTTTGATGTTTCTTTAGGACTTTTTCAGATACGGATAACTAGTTCAGACATAATACTTTTTCAAGTGCATGTTGTTGATGGGTTTGTCAAACAAGTCCCCTTCTCGTGTTGACAGCTTGTATGCTCCTGAACCTTATACTGCTTTGACCATGTACAGACCCAACCAATTTGGTTCAAACTTTCCTTTCTTCTCTTTGTCTTGCTGATTCAGTGGGTTTTCCTTCAGAACAATATCACCAACATAAAAGGTACGTGGCTTGACTTTGTGATTGTAGTTGTGAGACATCATTTGTTGATATACTTTCAAATGATCAGCTGCTCATTGTCTCTTCTCATCGAGGAGTTCCAGCTCTTGTAGTCGGGAAACTCTATACTCCTCATCTGTTATGAGACCCTTTAAGGATACCCTTAGAGGTGGGATCTCAACTTCTAGTGGCAATATGGCTTCTACTCCATAGACAAGAGCATACGGTGTTGCTCCTATTGGCATTTTGATGCTAGTTCTGTAGGCCCATAATGCGGGATTGAGTTGAGCATGCCAATCTTTCCCTGCATCATTCATAGTCTTTATCAAGATTTTCAATATTATTTTGTTTGAGGCCTCTGCTTGGCCATTCCCTTGTGGATAATAAGGTGTTGAGTATATGTGTTGGATATGGAATCTTTCACAAAGTTCATCAATATCCTGATTCTTGAATGGTCATCCATTATCTATAATCATGGAGTTGGGAATTCCATATCGACAGATGAGATAGTTGAGTATGAACGATGATATTTGTTTGCTGATAACCTTAGTGAGAGGTACTACCTCAATCCACTTGGTAAAGTACTCTATTGCTATGTTGATGAACTTGTGTTCGTTCGATGATGAAGGATGAATCTTTCCAACTATATCTAACCCCCATTGAGAGAATGACCAGGTCGGCGTGAATGGTTGTAGTTCGTGTGCTAGTGCATGGATGAGATTTTCATGTATTTGACATTTAGAGCACTTCTTTACAAAAGTGAATGATTCCCTTTCCATAGTCAGCCAGTAGTAACCCATTCTAATCAATTTCTTGGATAAGGTCAGTCCACTTAAATGAGTACAAAAAATGCCACCATGAACTTCTTGTAAAGCCTTGTCAAATTTTTCATGTTCAAGACATCGAAGTAAAGTACCATCAAGACTGTGACAATAGAGAGTGTCAGTGATAAGGGTATAGCGAGAGGATTGGCAGATAAAGTTCTGCTTTTGGTTATGGGATAATTCAAGTGGTAAGATTTCATCTTTTAGGTATGCATAAATATTTCCATACCAAGGTGATTTGGATCCTACTAAGTGGAAAATTATTTGGCTTTCAGGTGTGTCATAGGAAAGCGTAAATGATTGTTCCACCAGAAATTCGTAGTGAGCCTAATTTTCTAGGAGTTGTAACAATGATGCGATTGTGGCCATGGCGTTAGCTGCCTTGGAATTTGTATGAACTTGATGTCTACAAAGTATTTCTTGAAATCATCAACCATCTTCTTATATGGAAATAGTTTGTCGTATTTAGTCTGATAATCATCATTGATCTGATTAATGACTAACTGTGAGTCACCGTAGACTTGTAATTCTGTGATTCTCCATTGCAATGCTATCTTGAGTCTGATGATTAAAGCTTCATATTCAACTATGTTATTGGTGCATGGAAACATTAGCCAATATGACCGAGGAATGGTATTTCCTTAAGGAGTGACAAAGAGTATGCCTGCCCCTGATCCATGTTGAGTAAAAAAACCATCAAAGTATAATAACCAAGGTTTTTTAGATTCTTTGGTGAAGACATCAGCATCTAGAAATTCAATGTGCATGGGATGCTCCACTTGTAGTGGTGCTTCAGCCAGTTGATCAACGATAACTTATCCTTTGATTGCTTTGTGATCAACATAATGGATATCAAACTCACCTAAGATCATGACCCGTTTTGCTAACCTTCCTATCAATGTAGCTTTGCTTAACAAATACTTAAGAGGATCAATCTTTGCAACAAGATTGATTGTATGAGTTAACATGTAGTGTCAAAAATTTTGCAAAGAAAAGACCACTGCTAGGCAAGCCTTCTCGATGAAAGTGAAGTTGATTTCATGACGTGTTAATGTTCAGCTGATATAATAGATTGCACGTTCCTTTCCCGTATAGTCTTCTTGTGCTAATAATGCTCCCAAAGATGTCTTTGTTGCGTCACTATATAAGATAAGAGGTTTGTCTGGATTTGATGGTACTAGAATTGGTGGGTTTATTAGATACTACTTGATTTGTTGAAAGGCCATTTCACACTTATCATCCCATTTGAAAGGAGCATTCTTATGTAGTAGATGTGTGAAAGGTAGAAATTTATCTGCTAGTTGTGCAATGAACCTTCGTATAGATTGGAGTCATCCTTGTAGTGATGTCAACTAACTGATATTCTTTGGTGGAGGCATTTCCATGATTGCTTGTACCTTGGCGGGATCTACTTCAATTCCTTTTTCTGAAACTATGTATCCCAAGAGCTTTCTAGATGTGACCCCGAAAACACATTTCTTAGGGTTGAGGCATACTTTGAACTTTTCTAACCTTGCAAAGATTTTGGATAATATCTCAAGATGTCCTTCTCTTGTGTATGACTTTTCCAATATATCGTCTACATAATCTTCTATGAATGTGTGCATCATGTCATGAAAAATTGTAGTCATAGCTCTTTGATAAGTAGCCCCAACATTCTTTAGACCGAAAAGCATGGCGTTCCAACAATAAGTCCCCCATGGACATGTGAAAGTTATTTTGTCCTGGTCTTCAGGCACAATCTTGATTTGGTTCTAACTAGAAAAACCATCCATTAGTGAATATATGGAATGGCCAGCTGTCAGATCTACTATAGTATCAATGCTTGGAAGAGGGAAGTCATCCTTAGGACATGCCTTATTAAGATCTCTAAAATTGGTGCATATTCTAACACTTTTGTCGGGATTGGATACAGGAACAATGTTGCAGATCCATTATGCATAGTCAATTGATATTATAAATCCCACATCAAGGAGTTTTCAGAGTTCTTTAACCAGTAGTGCCACATGAGGATGCATCTTTCTGAGCTTTTGTTTCATAGGTTTAACTCTTGGTTTGATGGATAAATGATGCATTATAAGATCAGGATCAAGACCTGGCATGTCTACATAAGACCAGGAAAAGTTGACTTGATTTTCTCTAAGCAATTCCATGAACTCTAGAACTTCTTTATCTGTCATTGATGTAGCTAACTATAGAATCCTTGGTTTTTCTGTAGTTTCAATATTTACCACTTTTGTAGGCTCAATCAGGATAGGTGATCACTCATGATAGTGTTCTTGGAGAGTGTCAAGCATCCCATCATCTTGTTCCTTAAAAAGGTTTTCACATCTGATACACTCTTTGTTTCATCTTTTGTTTGATCTAACACTGCCATATTCTGGTTTTCACCATTAGATATTTCTTTTTTTATTTTTACTTTTGTAGCTAGGAGACTTGACACTCTCCTCATTAAAGACTGCCAAAAATTTCCAATGGAACAATCATTTGTGTCATCTGTGGAAAGGAAGTTCACGATAGATTCATCAGTTGGAAATATAGGTATATCGAAAGGTTCAGATAGATCCCAGTCAATGAGATTGGGACATATTAGTGGTAGCAGGTCATTAGGTTGCGTGAAATCAGCTATGGTTATGGTCATAACAGAGGTGAGCGTAGGATTTGAGGTATGAGGTAGATCAATGATGGTACTGTTCTCATGATAGTCTTGTTTGATTAAATCTGACTCGGTATCACTAGAATCATAGTTACATTGTAGTTCAGATTCGTGTGGTTGGGACCCTGAACCTTCTTCTTTGATTAGCATAGGCATGTACTTGTGTACCACATCAACCTGTTTGTCCCTCCAGAATTCATCATTGTGGATGGTGTCCCATTCATATTCACTAGAGTCTATGTTCGAGTTATTATCCACAAAATGCTGAATTGTTGTCAAACATGCTTCTCTTGGATCAGAACTTTCTTGCAATGTAAGGACAGTATTGTGCAACTATTTGGATGTTATTTATTTTGATTAAGTGTCATAGCCTAGTCCTATTTTATCTTTTGCAACAAGTCCTAGAAGGTGAATAGGCTCAACTACTCCTTTTCTTTTTCCCATAGGGCCATTACCATCATAACCCATCTTTTGCATGATTGAATATCCTTTACCATATTGATCAGTTGGTAGTTTGACATTGAGAAGTGTGTCATCTTCATCTTTATAGAGCCAACTTAGAATTTCTCTATCCTCAGAGTCTTCCATAGGGAATTTTTCCTTGATGAATTTTCAATTAAACTTTGTATTTGGTTTTGTTGGCGATTGTGTTGATGTTGATGCTACCAATATCTATTGTTGTACAATAGAAGGTTGTCCATACAACTGAGGTGGTGTAGGTAAATTAGCAAGACAAAGAATATTTCCCTACTCTGTTGTCCTTGAACCATAGTTCCTTGTCAAAGCTTTTGGTTATCTAACTGATTTGTGTATCAACTTTAGGAGAAGTACTAGCAGGAGCTTCTCGATTGTTGGGGACCAAAGTATCTTGACAAGCTTTGATGTTAGCACAAGTCTAACTATTTGAATTATCTACTGGTATTGTGATCACTTGTCCATCATAAGGAAACTTAAGACATTGATGATATGTGGATGGGACAGCTTGCATTTTGAGGATCCAAGGATGACCCAACAATATGTATGCAAGATCACGGTCTAATACTTGACAAAAATTATTCTTGATAATAGGTCCCATAGTCCTAAGAAAATGCTAAAGCCTGAATTAATTTCATGTTACATATGTTCAAACCAACACCTCCATCTATTAGTACACATCTGACACGAAACTTATGGATCATGACTTCTAAGTATAATGATGAGTTATGGGGATGAGTCATGGAAACACCATCTTTTTCAAAAAATGATAGGCAAGTGGGTGAGGAAAAGTGTCCTACCATGGCTTGAAATCGATCAACATCAAGATCTATGGATACAATTGTCTCAATGAGGGCCTTCTCTAGAATTTCTTTGTGTGTTGGGGAAATCTTCAAGAGTTCCAAGATAGAAATCTGAGCAGGAATTTTTTGAAGTTGGTTGACTAAGTTATATTGTTGTTGAGGCGGAGGCACAATGGATTTTGGAGAAGCACCTTTCAAGACAACCTTAGCTTGTGCCCTTGTTACGTTAACTTCTCTATATTCCATCTTTTCCTTAACTTTTATAACATTGACCCACTCATCGTCAGTGTAGATATGATTGATTATATTTTCATCTATATGATTCACACTTTTTCTAGAAGACTCACCCTTTTGATAGTTGGGAAAAGGGTTTCGAAATGCTTTATGATCTTCATTGGATTGTGGGTGTCCTATTTTGATAGTGTCATTTTCAATTAAGTCTTGAATGGAATTCTTCAAGGCTTGACAATTATTCGTGTGATGGCCCTTACACTAATGATATTAACAATAGTATGCATCGTTCCATGATGGTGGCTTCACGCTGGTTTCAAAGTTATGTTGAGGTAGTAGGGTGATAACGTTCTTTGCCATCAACTCTTTAAGGGTAGATTCTAAAGATTGACCCAGTGGAGTAAAAGTTCTTTTGTTAGAAAAGAATGAAGATCGTTGTGGATTTATGTTTGATGTATTTCCTAAAGCATTGTTGTTGTTGTTTCCATTATATACTTGATTGTTGGTATTACCTTGATTTGGAGAAAAAGGTTTGATTTACGTTACTCAAAGGAGGAGGAGGATTCTTTCCTCGATTCATGACTGAGTTGACATTATTAGATTTGTTGTTGTGAGGAGCACTTGGAGCACTAAGAATGAATGGTTTAGTTGAGACATGATGTGCATCTACAACACCATCATTCACCACGTTTTTGTTGTGAGTCCGAAACTTAGATTTGTCATTGTGGTGATTTGATGAGCTAGGATTGTCTTTATCAAATTTAATTATCCCTCTCTGGACCAAGGTACTTTCAATTGTGATGGCGTTTTCAATCAATTTTTGAAAAGAGGGAGGGAAATGAAGATTAAGACGATAGCTCATCTCTTGATCCAAGCTATTTATAAAAGTGGTGATCTTTTCCTTTTCAAGAACATGACGCAGATATCTAGTGAACAATCTTCTCCATCTCTGAAGAAATGTAATGAATGGTTCACTAGGTTTTTGTTTAGCCTTGCATAGATCAATCATGGTTATTTGATGTTGTATGTTGTAGGAATATTGTGATATGAACTTGTTAATCAATTCCTCAAATGTCTTGATAGGTGGTGCGATTTTTGATAGCCATTCCATAGATTGGCCTCCAAAAATTCTAGGAAACAAACACATTAAGTATGTATCCTCATGAGAAAACTCTAAAGTCATGTTTCGGAAGTCCCTAATATGATCAATTGGATCTAATTTCCCATTGTAATGATCAAACTTTTGGATCTCACAATGCTTAGGAAATGGGATCATGTTGAGACGTTGATCAAAGGGATATGGATAGATGTCATCAAGAGCATATGTCTTCCTTGTGGTTCCCCCTTGTAGGTCTTTAACTTGCCCTTCAAGTACCTTAACTTGTTGGGACAAGGCACTAATATCATCCAAGGGTGTCTCATCAAGATTCCTTTTTAAGTTTTCAAAATTGAAATCATGAGGCAACTTTGCTCCTTTGTCAGCTAGATAGAGGAAATATTTTTCTTTGTTACGCTCTAATATTTTTTCTAAGGATTTGTGAAATTTAGGATCTTGCTCAGCTTCTCTAAGGTGATGCTCTTCATCTTGTTCATCATCACTAGCTTTAGGGTTTTTGCTCAGATCTATATTGGAAGTAAACGGGTCCTTTTCTCTTTCGGCCATGTTGTCTTCAAAAAGGGGATTTCGACTCACACTATAAAGAGGATCACTATTTTTACCTTCTTCTTGAGTTGTTGGGGTATGATCTTCTTGTTGAATATCCTCCTTCAACTTATTGTATTGTGATCTTGGAAAAATAGGCATATGATTTTGAGATATTCTTCCAAACTAAGATCATAGTCTAATAAGTGCAAAAATGATGATGTTTTGATCTGATAAGATGAAAGACTTATGATATGATAAAAAAGATGTTCCTAATTCATAATTGTGGCTTTGAATGATAAAGGATATTAGAATCCTATTGAGGAAGTTAAATCAGTAATTAGAAGTTTGTTTTGAAAGGCGCACTTGTAAGATTTGATCCTTGTTTTTGAAGAATGATAAGCATAGCTTAATTCACCAAAGGATTTGACTAGGATGTGTTGGATATTTGATAGAAGGTTGTGGTATATAGTTGAACTCAAGAGGATGATTGTGATTGTGTCATTGTGAGAGAGCTCTTCTTTGAAAATAGGCTTGTGAATCTAAAGGGTCTATAGTGTATTCGTAAGTAAATCCCCTAACAAAATCTTGGTACCTATGGAGAAATTTGTGGTAATGGAGCAAGACATTTTGACTCTTGTATAAAAACTTCCTTCATTATAAGGTTTTCTTGTAACCTAAAGGTTTCTTGGGTTTTTTTATTCTATTGGCAATTGACTTCTTGACAAATTTTGTAAGATTTACACTCCCTAAGCATGAGAGAAATGTCGATATGCTACTAGACCGAGGATGCTATAAACTCAGAATTGTCAAAAACAATGATTCGGGAAAACTGACAAATGTGCTACTCTGTCCCCTATATGTGCTACAAAAAATAGGCATATGCACCAAAGAAATAGTCAAATGCGCTACAATATGTCTCAGATGTACTACTCTGTGTCCTATATGCGCTATAGAAAAAATGTTGTGACAATGACCAAAAAACTATTTTTAGAATATCTAGCATATGTGCTAAAACATAATCTAAAAGCACTAGACTAACTAGTGAATGCGCTAGAACAAACCTCATATGCGCTAGAATATACCCTATATGCACTAAAACAGTTTTTCAAAGCATTTTTTCGAACAGTTATGAGCAGTTTCAACTAAAATTTGACATGTTCATTTTGGATGATCTTATATCTAAATTAGTGTGATTGAAGACACAACAAACACTCTAAAAAAAGTTATTCTTAGGTCCTATACTAAACATCAAGTGTATGCTCAAAAATGTTTTTCAAAAAGTGTTTTCATAGGTTTGGTACATAAAAGACAATTTAGACAGACTCACTCTTAGTACTCAAGTAGATCATCATAATAATCAACAGTCCACATCTTAAAACTTTGTTGACTCACACAGCTGTGTCACCCCTGAAGGGGTGCCTAATTTTTTGTCTTTTCCAGGCATATACTTAGAGTAACGGAAGTGGATATCGGATCCCCTGATCAAACAGTCCTTGGCAGTTATATGGTGAGTATCTTGGGGTTAGATTCTTCCCTCCACTTGCACTATGATTATTAAGATGATTGGAAACTAACATAATGAAATACTACACTAGATTCATAGTAAGGGTTTCCATTCGGTGCGGCAATAATAAACTCCTTCAGGAGACCTCCCAACCTTTAGAACAAAGGCTTCAGGGATGGTTATCTTGGACACTACCGAAAAAAGAGGGTTTCCCCAGATTCACTTTAAATTTTATAGTGGGGCGGAATAGCCTCGCTTTGGCTTGAACCCACTTGAGTCGTTCCTCTTGGGTGAGTACTTTTTCCCACAAGAGTAGGCCCTCTACAGGATGTAATAAAGCATTAAATTGTAGAAATGTAAAAGGAAAGTCTGGTATTCTAGTTAGCCAGTTAAGAGGAGAGCATAGACCTATTGCCACAAACATAGTAGACAATGTTCTTTTTAAAGCCTAAATCACAATGATCTAAACTATGTAGAGATGTTGCTTCACAACAAGCATGGGATTCATTTTTAACTACAAAAAATTAGTGTAGTGACTATCCTAGATTGCTTCATTTTAAGCTAGAAAAAATCTTGTCTGTGGAAGGCGTCAGACTCAGAACCTTGTTTAGTTACAACCTGCATGTGCTAAAAGATCACCTATATGGGCCACAATAACAAGTAAATGTGCTAAAACAAATCCTATATGTGCTATAGAAAGTCCCAAATGTGCTAAAAAAACTCCTAAGTGCGCTAAAAGAAAATGCAACTAATTTTTTTTTGTTTTTACAAAACCTTTAATAAACTGATCTAAGCATATTGGCCATTTTGTTCCTTCTAAGCACCGTTATGTTCCTCAAATGCACCGAAACAGTTCCTGGATGCATTGAAGTACTTGCAAAAATGCTGAAAGAAACCACAGATGTGCTACAAAAACCCGCGTATGCACTACAAAAATCCTTGTATGCGCTAAAACAGAAAATTTTAGCAAAAATCCAAATTCCAGAACGTGAAATCCTGTGAAAAATCCTGCAAAAAAGTGTTAAAAATAGGGCAAGGTCCCATGATGGGCACCAGAAATGTGTGGTCAATTTTTGAGTATGATAAATGTAGATTAAAACAATAATTCAAACACACTGATAGAACATTATATCAAAGCAGAAAATCAAATGAAAATAAATGCAATCTCAATCTTTTTCCCTGGATGTCATACTATTGTCCTCTATCTCAAGTGTTTTTGTCGATTCAAGCTTGCTCTCAAATTATGTGCTAGGCTCAACAAGCAGTCTTCCTAGAGAGAAAGATTGAATATGAATGCATGCAATACTAAGACATGATTATTCTAATGCTAAATATGATTGCTAGAATCAAAGATTTCAAAAATGCTATAAATGCTAAAGCTGATAATGACAATACTAGAATGCTAGAATGCTAGAATGTAAGTAATCTCTAATTTGTCTCTTGTATGTTGTCTGTTGTAACCAATGTTTGGATTCGTAGGGGTATTTATAGACTTTTCGAACGATTCTGATTGGCTGATGTGATCAACGGCTGTGAAAATTCCTAGTAGATCGAATGGTTGAAGATGGATGAGATTAGAGACAAAAATAGAAGAAAACAGAAAGCAAGATTTGTTTCCTCTTTCAAAGAAGAGATAAGATAAGATGATAAAGATGAATTGTAAAAATCATCTTTTTGTAAGATTATGGAAAGATTTCGAAGATAAATAATGAATTATAAAATTCAATTATTTATTTATTGGTGACATGGAAGATTTTTCTTAATCAAATAAGATATTCAATTAAGATTTGGATAATAATAAAAGATTTCATAATTAAATAAAATCTTTAATTATGATTTGAAAAGATATGAAAGATATTTAATTAAATAAATATATTTAATTAAACTTTTAGGAAATGACATGTAAATGAAATTAATTAAATAAAATATTTAATTAATTAGAAGAAAGATTTGAATAGGAGAAAGGAAATTAAATTTGTATACATCTAAAAATGGTCACATCACAACAGTCTGGTAATTAATTAAATATTTTTAATATTTAATTAAATCTCTAAATTCAATCTGTGTATAAATAAATCTAAATAATTTATTTATATTATTTATTCTTTCATTTCGATTAAATAAATATGTTTATTTAATCACTTTTCTTATCCATTTCTTAATTAATTAAATAAACGTTACGATTTATTTATATTAATTATCATATAATCTTGGCTGGAATATTTTATTCAAATAAAGATTAAATATTCTTCTCTTCTAAAAATCCTCTAAAATCCATTCGCAATTAAGTATTCCAAATATTTAATTAATTCTTCTAAAGTCTATTCACAATTAAATATTCTAAATATTTAATTAAGTCTTCTATAGTCCTAAAATCAAAAATCAAACTCACATGAAATTAAATAAATTTATTTATTTAATTTGGATTATCTTCAACAACCGTGAAAACAAACTTCAAAACAAAAAATTAATTTCTTTGTTTCTGAGCAAGCTTGTTCCCGTGGGTTGAAGACAAACCTCCATTCTTCTCTCCAACCTCCCAACATCTTCCATCTTCCTCTCAACCTCTCCATCTCTCACCATTCAAAATTACCAGACAATCTCACAGCCATTTATCTTTTCCAGCCAGGCTCTTGCCTGCAAAGAGCTATAAAAAGGACTGTCGGGTCTTCAAAAATAGAATAAGCTTTCATACAGGAAAACTATAGTCAATCAGCCTTCCAACATCAATAGCCTTTAGAATAATAGCATAGCATAGCTTAGCATATTCGCAATCCATATCATGACTTATAATCTTCATAGCATAGTTTCAATAGCATTCATAATCCACAGCCCCTGTGCATAATCTACAGCCCCTATGCATATCCGTACATCAACATTTCACTCCACCAGCATATAGGATAGAGAAGTACTCTCCCTTTGCATACTCATTCTGCAGGTTGCCATTCTAAGAAGCTTTGCTTACACAATATGACAGTAGCAGCTTCAAGAAAATCACTGGAGATATAGGACAATGGAACGATTTTGAAGAAGCTCTGTTTGATCTTTGATTTCAATTTTATTTAGTTTTCTTTAGTTTAATGTTGCATTGGTGTGTTTTTATTATCTTATTTTGATAATAACATTTCCCACACACATAAACCCAGATATCCTAGCTCTCATTCATAATCATATTATGCTGATTCTCGAATGTTGATAGGTATATGCCCCCTCGAACGATGAATCGATAAGATTTTGAATCTTTTTGTGATTTTTTTTTTTAATTTTTAGATTTTTTGGAATTTTTCAATTTTTATGATTTTGAAGATGTCGATTCATTGTTTGAAAATGATGATGTGAAGAAATTGACATGGAAAGATGTGAGATGAAGAATTGATGACTTAGAGCTCCCCTGTTGTGATAGAATGTGATAAAATGCCCCAATTTTGCCTATTGTGATGCCCTGATTTGATGATGTTTGTCTGATAAATTTGTTCCCAAGGTTGTTGGAAAACAAATAGTAGCTGATATATTTGCTTTTAAAGTTGTTAAAAAACAAACATTATTTTGATAAATTTTTATTTTCCATGATGATGAAAAATAAATAGGTTGATAAGTTTGCTACTAAAGTTGTTAAAAACAAATAGGATTATGATAAAATTTTCCATGATGATGAAAAAAAAATAGGTTGATAAGTTTGCTTTCAAAGTGAATAGGATTGTGATAGGTTTGCTTCTAAAGTTGTTAAAAAAAAACAAGATTTTGATAAATTTGTTTTCCATGATGATGAAAAACAAATAGGTTGATAAGTTTGCTTTCAAAGTGAATAGGATTGTGATAGGTTTGCTTCTAAAGTTGTTAAAAAAAAACAAGATTTTGATAAATTTGTTTTCCATGATGATGAAAAACAAATAGGTTGATATTCAGATTTGATTGATTTGTCGTGATGATTTGATATTGATGTTGCTTTGACTTGATGATTTCTTCCTATTCAATAGGAGAGATTGGGCATCTTGCAGTTACAGGAGCGATTCCAGAAGACATGAAACATTTGATACTTTGCCAGCTTTTGGGAAAATCTATGAAATGCAAAATGCAGATTGTAACTTGAATGTAATCTTATACTAATCCATGCAGATTTATCCATGCAACATTGCCATTCTGAGAGCTTATTTGTGCTTTTTGTGTCATCATAAAGCATTGAAATGTTGAAAGTTAATACAAGCATCAAAGGGTATGTTAGCACCAATGATGACATGAGTATCGCTTGCATAAACAAACAAGAGTTAACCCGTTTCCCATGCAAATTCTAAAATGTCATCAATGATACTTAGTAGAGAATGTCTCGCAACCAATTTGTGTAGTACTAATGATTTCCTCGCAAATAGTAGACAAAGAAAAATCAGACTCCTTCCTTGCTTTTCTAGTTCAATACATCATCAAATTGCTCTAGAGATATGATAGAAAATCAACCAACAATTCAAATTTTGCTTAAAGTATTCCCAACATTATTTAGATTAAGATCATCCAAGTTGGTTATCAACATTGATGTTTGTGTTTTGATTAACGTTGTTTTGACCATGTTGTTTGATGTCATTGGCATTGAGTGATTATTTTTGGTGTTGTGGTTGATTTGATGCGCGAATGCATGTTGTTCTTTGTCAAATTGTGATTTGTCTGTTTGTGATGTTCTAAAAGCTCGTTGCCCCTCTCTTGTTTAGTCTGTGTTTTTTCCCCAAGTGTAAACACAACCTGATTGTGATGGATATGTACAAATTTCATCAAGCCATAATGAAACACAAGGATTCTCGTTGGATGATATAGTTATGATAGATATGGATGGATGATACCGTTATGCGAATGCACGACATAAGCTAATAGATAGAGGAGCCAATTTTGATCACAAGTAACGCCTGTTTGCCAGGTCTTCACCACTTGTTTTTTTATTGCACTTTTCCAAGACTTTTTTTTATTTTTTTGTATTTTTCAAAACTTTTTATGATTTTTTTGTATTTTTTCAAGACTTTTTCTGATTTTTTTTGTATTTTTCAAAGACATTTAAGATGGAATGTGATGACCAATTGAAGAAACAAGATTCCCCACAATATAAGAAAAGATGCATGATAAAGGATATGGAATGGAATATTTGGATGAAGCGAATAGGATAAGATGCATGATTTTCAAGAAGATCCTTAACCTTGTCAAGATCAAAGGTGGAAATGTAAGGAATGGGCATAGAAAGGATAATGACCATGAATGATAAGATGGATGAAACTTTTCCCTAAGTGTAGAGTGCAAGAGGAATATGGAAGATAGGATATGGATGATAGGGAGATGGAGGAAGGACTTAAGCATCAAGTTTCACAACCAAATATCCCTCTAATAAACCATGGCAATGAGAATTAGAATCCTAAATGTTGGCAGATTAATGATATGATGGAAGAATCTAAGGACTTATGCAAAGGTTTGGATTAAAGGAGAATGATGGGGGATGAATGTTGGATAATGGATAGGAGGTTGGAAGACCTGTTGATGGATAGATGGAAAGGTTGGAAAGATCAACATTGGCACACACCTTGAAGGGCAATGGAGTGATGGAGGAAAAACGTATTTGGAAGGTGATAGGTTATTAGATGGAAAATTGGAGGAAGCTTTTGCATTAGCAAATTTGGATGCCAATTTTGATTTTATTGCTTCTATGAGACTTTTAGGAATCCACATGACTTTTGATTTTGATATTTGCTTTATGGGCCTTTGTGGCCTTTGAGATTTTTCTTTTGAATTAATGGGCCTTTGTGGCCTTTTGAATTTTTCTTTTGATTTTTTGATCAAATTTTCTTTCATTTTTGCATGACTCTTCAAGGAGACATGTTGATCCTTTGATACATGTGGAGTTTTATATTGAAGCTCTTGACATTTGGCATCCAAATTGCTTCCAAAAGAAATGGAAGGAGTGTATTGAGATGAATGATATGGAGGTATGATGGATGAGTTAATGAAGGAAAATTTTTGACAGTGGATCAAGGATGTGTGTCTTTGTTGCTCTTGAAGAATAGGAGATGGAGAAATGTGGGACCCTAATATGGATGGAAGGGTTGATGAGCTAGGGTTGGGATATTCAGCATAGTACAATCTACATAGGGCCGCCAACATACTGTTCCCATGGGTTCAAGACAAACCTCCATTCTTCTCTCCAACCTCCCAACATCTTCCATCTTCCTCTCAAAGTCTCCATCTCTCAGCATTCAAAATTACCAGACAATCTCACAGCCATTGATCTTTTCCAGCCAGGCTCTTGCCTGCAAAAAGCTATAAAAAGGACTATCGGGTCTTCAAAATTAGGATAAGCTTTCATACAGGAAAACTATAGTCAATCAGTCTTTCAACATCCATAGCCTTTAGAATCATAGCATAGCATAGCTTAGCATATTAACAATCCATATCATGGATTATCATCCTCATAGCATAGTTTTAATAGCATTCATAATCCACAACCCCTGTGCATAATCTACAGCCCCTGTGCACGTTTATTTATTTATTTATTGATATGGTCCCATTTTTTATGATGTATATCATGTGACACCTTTGTACATTTTGACATTCATTTTCGAGATATATTATATGCAGCGATGATTTATGATGAATGCGTCTATTTTCTATATGCATGATGTTTTATGCGATGGTTTCAAAATATTATGCTCATGATGTATATGTATGCATGAATTTTAGATATGAAAATGCAAGTGCAATGTTATGATATGATTACAATCTATTGATGAATGAATATGAATATGAATGTGAAATGATGGATAGTACAATTCATGAATGCTTTGATTATGATGTATACTTTATTTTTATGATTTTCTGATGCAAATATGTATGAAAAATGCATGTGATGATGTTTTTGTGAATGTCAAAATGTACTCAGTCATTTATTGGAAAAGATATGAAACATTTGATACTTTTCGAGCTTTTGGGAAAATCTATAAATGCAAAGTCTAACATGAATGTAATCTATACTAACCATGTAGGGTATCTATACAATATTACCATTCTGAGAGCTTATTTGTGCTTTTTGTGTCATCATCGAGCATTGAAATGTTGAAAGTTAATACAAGCATCAAAGGGTATGTCTTTGTGAAGACATATCTTCACCTAGCATAGAAAATTGTTCATTTGGGCTTAAAATTGAACTCTTGTTTTCTTTGATTAAAATGGTGATAGGCCTATGCTCTCCCCTTAACTGGGTGATCAAAATGCCAAACTCATCTATTTCACTTCATGCAATTTCAAGCTTTGATAATACCTTTTAGCAGTCCTTCCGTAGTGGAAAAAAGTACTCACCCTATGGGAACGACCTAAGTGGGAACAACTAAAGCTAATTTTTCCAACCCACTTTAATCAAATGCAGATGGTTGATGAAAATCCCATTCGACTGTAGTGTGCATTGATAACCATCCCCAAAGCCTTTGTTCTAAAGGTTGGGAGGTCTCTTAAGGGAGTCTATCATTTGCCGCACCAAATGGAAACCCTTACTACGAGCCTAGTGTAGTGGCTAACTTGTCAATTTATGAACATCATAATAATCACAGTGCAGGGGAGGGAAGAATCTACCCCCAAGACACTCACCATATAACTTCCAAGGACCGTTTGCTTAGGGGATCTGGTATCCACTTCTGTCACTTTGAGTACATGCCTGGAAAAGACAAAAACACAGGCTCCCCTTCGGGGGTGACACGGCTGTGTGAGTCGACCCAGTTTGAAGATGTGGGTTGTTGATTATTATGGTGACCTACCTAAGTACTAAGAGTGAGTCTGCTTGAACTATTTGTCATGTGTAAGACCTGTAAAAACAATTTTTGAAAAAAAAATTGATCAAACACTTGATGTTTATCATAGGACTTAAAAACAACTATTCTACAACTTGTTTGATGTGTCTTCGAAACATTAATTCAATAAAGATCATCCAAAATTCACAATTACATTGATTACCCTCATGTTAAGAGATTGGAAATCCACAACCTTTTTCAAGAAATCCATTCTCAAACGAATCAAAAAGCCAAAGAAACCACTTAGCTATAAGAAACTATTGAAGAAAATATGATTCTTGTACCAAAGTTGAAAGGTTTTACTTAAACATAGAACCTTTATCCATCGATATCATGATTGTGTTAGAGGTTTCACTGATGATTATGTTGTATAACCTTTATACTCACAAGCTTTCTTTCAAAGAAGATCCCTTTCTCAAAGGCACAACCATGGTCAGCGTATTCATTCATCTTATATTCCCCAACCTGCAATTGAATATTCTACTCGTCCCAACCAATTTCTGCAATAGAGTACTCAATCGCATTAGGCATCTATCACAAATCCATCTTTTTATGAAGCTACGATCAAACTTCACAAAGTGCAAAATAATTTCTTTCTTGATCTTTTGCTTAAATTCCCGCCAACAGGATTTTCATCCTTTCAATTAGGGAAAAACATGAGCCAAAGATTAGAAATCTTTGAAGTCATAGAATCTTCATTCTATCTTGACTTTCATATCCATCAAAAATTGCACTATTTCATTCTTTTGATCAAAAGTTAGTAGAATTTGGGACAAAGCTTATGCATGTTGTCACGAGATCTCGAAAGCACATAGAAAAAGATGAAAGAGAAAGTACCACAAGCAAAATGGGTGATAATAGTGAGAAGGAAGAGAATCCATTTCATATCGAAGAGATAACAGAAGAAAAACTTCAAGAAGCAAAGCAGGATCCTCAATTCCATACTTTTATGGAAAGGATTTTAGAACGAAACAAAGAAAGATATTTTCTTTCATTAGCTAATCAAGGACCTAAATTACCTTCTGATTTTGATATAGAAGGGATGAAAGAGAATCCTAAGAGTCCTAATGAATTTAGTGCCCTTACTCAACAGATAAAAGAATTACAAGGGAAAATAAAGGAAATGCAAGGGGGTGCAACAAAGAAATATGTTTTGGATGACATATCTCCTTATCCATTTGATAGGAGTCTTCAAATGATCCCTTTTCCAAAACATTGTGAAATCCCTAAATTTGATAGGTACAATGGGAAAACTGACCCATTGAACATGTGAGGGATTTCTGAAATATGAGTCTAGAATTCTTATGAAGATACCTACTTAATGTGATTGTTTCCATGAAGTTTGGGTGGAAATCCATGGAGTGGCTTTCCAAGATCACTCCCCCCATCAAAACCTTTGAGGAGTTAATAAATCAGTTTATATCACAATACGCCTACAACATCCAACACCAGATAACCATGCTTGATCTTTGTAAAGTGAAACAAAAAGTAGGGGAATATTTCACTACGTTTTTACAAAGATGGAGAAGATTGTTTGCACGATATTCCCCCTATTCCTGAAAAGGAAAAGATGGATATCTTCATCAATAGCCTAGATCAAGAATTAAGCTATAGGCTTAATCTTCATTGTCCTCATAACTTTGAAAAATTGATTGAAAACGCAATTACCATTGAAGGGGCCTTGGTCAAAAGAGGAGTGATAAAACTTGATAATCCAAGTTCATCCGACCAAAACAACAATGATAAAAAAAGGTTTTGGAATAGAAATAAAAATGTTGTCAATGATGGTATAGTGGATGCAAACAATCTATGAACAAGACCATCTATCTTCAACCTATCAAGTGCTCCATGAAAAAACCAACAAGGAAATACCAACCAACAAGGAAACAACAATCAACAAGGAAAAAACTCCAATCAAGAAAGCATGACCAATCAAAACACCAAGGATAATCATGGTAATTTCAATAACAATCTTGGCAATACCCAAACATCAAATCCATCTAGACCTTCATTCTTTTCAAATCGATAGAATTATACCACTTTGGGTCAATCTCTTGAATCTTCTCTCAAGGAGCTTCTCAATAATAAGGTTATCATCTTACCACCACGAAAAATATTTTGAGCCACGAGTCAAACCACCATCATGGAATGACTCGTATTACTGCAATTATCATCGATATAAAGGTCATAGAACAAATAATTGTCAAGCCTTACAAAATCTAGTACAAGATTTAATTTACAATGGCACCATCACAATTGAAGGATATCATACCAATGACGATCATCAAGCATTCAAGGATCCTTTACCAAACTATCAAAAGGGGGAAAAATCAGATACCAAAGCGAAAAGCATAAATAATGTTGAAGACAACATAATTCGTCACATCTATACAGATGATCAGCGGGTTAATGTTATCAAAATCAAGGAAAAACAAGAATATCAACAAGTTAATGTGACTACGAGAGGACAAGAAAAAGTTGTTTTAAAAGGAAGTTCATCTAAGACAGCTATTCCTTCTCCAAGTCATTATAATCTGGTTGATCAATTGAGAAAAACATCAGCTCAAATTTCCATCCTTGAACTTCTCAAAATATCTCCTATACACAAGAATATTTTAGAAGAAGCTCTTGTAAACACAACTATCGACACTAATCTGGATGTAAACAAATTTCAAGCCATGGTGGGACATTTGTCTTCCCCCGCTTGTCTTTCATTCTCTGAAAAAGATGATGCCTCTATGACACATCCGCATAATTCATCCCTTTATCTTGAAGTCATGATCCATAAACATCGAATCAGACATGTTTTGATAGATGGAGGAGCTAGTTTAAACATTTGTACCTTAAAGCTAATCCATGCCTTAGGAATATCAGAAAATTCCATTGATCCATGAAGGAAAATAACTATCAAAGCATATGATGATGAAAAAAGAACTTCTAAAGGACTAAGAATGTTACCTATCAGAGTGGGACCTATTGTGAAAAATACCTTTTGTCAGGTTCTAGATCATGATCTTTCCTATAACATACTTTTGGGTCATCCATGGATTCATGATATGCAGGTGGTACCATCAACGTATCATCAATGCCTCAAGTTTTTGTATGATGGACAGGAAATAACTATACAAGCTTATTACAATAGTACCATAACTTGTTCAAATCTCTGAGCAACTCAAGATGCCTTTGTGCCACACAATAGGGAGGCTCTTTCTACTTCTTCTTCCAATTTACAAGGCCAATTTCAAGAATTGACAAAGAATTTTGACACCAAGTTACATTTAAAAGACAAAGGAGTAGGCGAATATTCGCTATCCCTTTCTAGCTTACCTCTTTCTTCGAGGTCACATGGTCAGCCGACCCTATCAAATCAAAAGATCACAACAACCTCTACATCCCAAGCTTTTGTGCCAATCACAAAGTTTGATGGACAATTCATTAAAGCTAACACAACCGAGGAAGAAGCTAAAGATAGGGACATCCTAAGCTGGCTATACAAAGATGAAGATGAATCTCTCTTGCACATCAAGTTACCTACCAAACAATATGGCAAAGGGTATACCATTATGCAAAGAATGGCCTATTTAGGAAATGGTCCTATAGGAAAAAGAAAAGAAGGAATCATTGAGCCAATTCAACCTATTTCAATGTATCCAAAAGATAAAACAGGACTTGGATATGGTAAGAATACAGAAGAGTCAACTTCATAGCAAGCACAACAAACTCATGAAGGAGAATCAATTTTAGATAAATCCCATGAAAATGTCACTCTATAAAAATTTTATGGATCAGTTTTCCAATTACAGAATAGTTCAGACACTGATTCCAATGAATATGAATGGGATGATGTCTCTGATGATACATTCTTAACAGAGAAAAGGGTGGATGCCATACACAAATTTGCACCCACGTTCTTACAAGGGGAGGGCTCAAGCCTCCACTTGATTATGTTTTACAAAGCGATCATGACTCAAGTGAGGACGATTCAGATTTTAATGAGATTGATAATCGACAGGAGAATACCATCATAGATCTTGTCCATCATGAAAATGACAACCATGTCATGACTTTGACCACTCAAGACCTTACCCAACCTAATGATTCCATGCCTTTAGTCTATCTAGAACTTATTGATTGGGACAATGATGCACCTATTCATATCCCTACATTCCATGATGATGAGGATATTGTAAATTTCCTTTGTTCATCTAATCAAGAAAACAATTGTTCCATCGAAGAATCTCATACTAAAGATTTTGATAGGGAGGGTGTCAAGTATCTTAGCTAAAAAATAAATGAAATAAAAGATCGATCTATTGGTGAAAACTGAAAAACGGTAGTGGTAGATCACAACAAGAGAAAAATAAAGAGCGAATCCGATGGTGAAAACCTTTTTGAGGAACTGAAGGATGAGAAACTTGACACTCTTCCAAAACATTATTAGGAAAGATCTTTTGTTTTGATTGAGCCCATAGAATCAATCAACATAAGTACAATAGAGTAGTTAAAAATCTTGCAACTTGCAGCATCATTAACAGTGGACGAAGTACTAAAATTCACAGAGTTCTTGAAGGAGAATCAAATCAACTTCGCTTGGTCATATGCTGATATGCCAGGGTTAGATCCTAATCTAATAATGCATCATCTATCTATAAACGTAGGGGAAAAACTTGTGAAGAAAAAACTCAGAAAAATGCATCCGCATGTGGCATTATTAGTTAAAGAAGCTTTTAGATGTTGGATTCATTTGGTCTATTGATTATGCAGAATGGATCTCTAATATTGTACCTATTTCAAAGCCAGATGGAAGGATTAGAATTTGTACAGATTTTAGGGATTTGAACAAAGCATGTCCCAAAGATGACTTCCCTTTACCAAACATAAATATGATGTTGATTTAACTGCTAGTCATGCAATGTATTCATTAATGGATAGATTTTTAGGATACAATCAAATAAAGATTGCACCAAAGGATCAAGATAAAACAACATTCATGTGCCCTTGGGGTACCTATTGTTGGAATGTCATGCTATTTGGGCTTAAAAATGCAGGAGTGACTTATCAAAGAGAAATGACCACCATTTTTCATGACATGATGCACACCTTCATGGAAGATTATGTGGATGACTGATTGGCCAAATCTAACACAAGAGGACATCTGGAAATTTTGTCAAAGATCTTTACCATAATGGAGAAGTTCAATGTTCAACTCAATCCAAAGAAATGTGTATTTGGCATTAAATCTGGAAAACTCCTGGGATATATTGTTTCAGAAAAGGGCATAGAGGTTGATCCAAAAAAATTACAAGCTATAATAGACATGCCACCACCACGAAATATCAGTCAGCTTCGGTAACTGCAAGGACGATTACAATCCATTAGGAGGTTTATAGCTCAACTGGTAGACAAAAGCTTACCATTTACACATCTATTGCATAAAAATGTCCCATTCAAATGGGAGGAAAAGTGTGAAGCAGCATTTAATCAGATCAAGCATTATCTCATGAATCCACCAGTCTTTATTCCACCAGTTCTAGGAAAGCCGCTCATACTCTATATTTCAGCAACAAAAGTATCTTTGGGAGCATTACTGGCACAGGAGGATTCTACAGGAAAAGAAAGGGCCATATACTATATCAGCAGAACTTTAACAAATCATGAATTAAACTACACTTTCATTGAAAAAGATTGCCTAGCAGTAGTGTTTGCTTCCCAAAAGTTGTGCATCTATATGTTGACTCATACAGTTAAGCTGATAACCAAAATTGATCCACTAAAATACCTCTTAAGCAAAGCTACCTTAACAGGAAGACTTGCAAAATGCGTGATGATCTTAAGTGAGTTTGACATTCATTATGTAGATCGAAGAGCTATAAAAGGATAGGTCATAGCATATCAGTTAGCCGAAGCACCTTTAGAAGAAGAAAACCCAATGCACATTGAATTTCCTGATGCAGATGTCTTCACAACAGCAATTAATAAATCATGGACATTGTACTTTGATGGATCTTACACGCAACATGGCTTGGGGGCAGGGATTCTTTTTGTCACACCTGAAGGACATACCATCCCAAAATCATATCAGTTGATGTTTCCCTGCACAAATAACATAGCTGAATATGAAGCATTGCTCACAGGAATGAAAATAGCATTGGACTGGCAGATTACAGAGATGTAAATCTACAGTGATTCACAACTTGTCATTAATCAAATCAATGATGATTATCAAACAAAAGATGATAAGTTGCTACCTTACAAGAACATGGTGGACGATTATAAAAATTATTTTGTGGCAATCAAGTTTTCACAAATCCCAAGGATTGATAATAAAGCTATAGATGCAATGGCTACAATTTCTTCCTTGTTGCAATTACCAGAAAATAAAAAACAGTATGAATTCTTGGTGGAACAATTGTTTTCTCCCACCTATGATAATCTTGAGACCCAAGTCATATGCCATTTAACCGGTTTTGATTCACCTTTATATGAAAAGATTTATGCCTATATGAAAAACAACATCTTACCTCCGGACTTATCCCGAAACCAAAAAAGGAATTTCATACGCCAATCATCCCATTATACCTTGATCACCGATATCCTTTATCGACATGGTCTTGATGATACGCTTCTTCGATGTCTTGAACATGAAGAATCTGAACAAGCCTTACAAGAGGTTCATGGTGGTATTTGTGAAACTCATTCAAGTGGTTTAACCTTAGCCAAGAAACTTGTTAGAATGGGATATTATTGGCCTACCATGGAGAGAGAATCTTTTACCTTTGTCAAGGAGTAAAAGCACAAACCTGTGTCACACTTTATAAAGGAATCAACCAACAACAAAAAAATTCTAAACTTCAAGCACATAAAAGTGGTCTTTATGTTTTGAATTTCAAAATGGTGTAAACTAATGAAATATAGAACTTTTGATGAATTTTATTGTTGTAATTTTTAAAATTGAAAAAAAAATTGTTTTCATTATTTTTTTATCAATTTAAGGTCAGATTTTGGAATGCTGAAAATTTCAGAAAAGAGTGACTTCATGAGCCACTAAGAACAAAATTAAAAAAAAATCATTTCTCCCTAATTTTTTTTTCTCCAAATAGGTAACTTCAATATCTTGTGCATGGAAAAAAAAAATTCAAATTTGATGTATATTTTTCTCCTAATAACGTTTTAAAGTCAAACATGTCAGAATTTCACAGGTCAGAGTCAACTATTTTCAACTTTTTTAATCATTTTCAAAAATAAAATTATACCCTTTTGAAGAAGACTCCCTCCTCTTTTGCACCATATAATATTTAAATTTTTTTAATAAGTTTTACTATCTTTTTTTAATTTGTAATCAGCCTCTTTTTTTATTTTAAAAACCTACTTACATTATTTTAAAAATAAAATATATTAAAACTAATCAAATTATTAAAAAAATTATATATTTGGATTCTACACTCTGAGCTCTACATAAGGGTATTTTTGTTTTTTGCAGAAAAATCATTTTGACTAAAGAAATTCTTAGCTAAAGTTGAAAGTTTCAGAAAATTCTAAAAAAAGTTGAGTTGGCTGCCAACTAGGATGCCACATAGATAGTTTCAGTAGAAACAATTTCTATAGAAAGGGTTTTGGCCGAAACCCTTTCTATAGAAACAGTTTCTACCAAAACCCTTTCTATAGAAACCTTGCACATTAAAAAATGCAATTTCAAAGCCAATTTCAAAGCGAGAAAAGGAAAATTTTGATTTTTTTGGATTTGGCCGAAACTTATTTGGCCGAAACCTATGTGCCACGTAATAGGCCATGTGGTTTCGGTCAAAACCTAATCGGTCAGAACCTTTCCAGCCAAAAATATTTCACTCGGAACTATTTATTTAGCTGAAAGTGTGACACAGTTTTGTGCTTTTACCCGAAGAAGTGTTCTAAATGCCAAATTCATGGGAGTCTTATTCATGCACCTGCACAGGAACTACAACCTTTCACTCTGGCATGGCCTTTTCTCAGTGGGGACTAGATCTTGTTGGAAAACTTCATCCTTCATCATCAAATGGGCATAAATTCATCATCACGGTTACATAATATTTTACAAAATGGATCGAAGTTGTTCCTTTGACAACCATGACCAGTAAACAAATCTCTTCATTTATCTTAAATTACATCATCTGCCAATATGGAATTCCTAATTCTATCATCACTGATAATGGGAGGCCTTTCAAGAATCAGGATGTTGATGAACTTTGTGAAAGATTTCACATCCAACACAGGTTCTCTACACCTTACTATCCACAAGGTAATGGTCAAGCAGAAGCTTCAAACAAAACAATCTTGAAGATCTTGAAGAAGACGATAAATGATTCCAGTCACGTGATTGGAATGTCCAATTAAATCTAGCTTTGTGGGCATACAGAACCAGCATTCGCACACCAATTGAAGCTACCCCATATGCCATGGTATATGGAGTAGAAGCGATCTTACCATTAGAGGTTGAAATACCTTCACTTAGGGTTTCACTCAAAGGATTGATAAATGATGAAGAATAAAAAAGTATCTCGTCTGCAAGAGCTAGAACTATTAGATGAAAGATGTCAACATGCAGCTAACCATTTGAAGGGTTATCAACAAGTTATGTCACGTAGCTACAATCACAGAGTTAAACCACAGACATTTCAAGTAGGTGACTTAGTCTTGAAAGAAAATCCACGCAATCAACAAGACAGAGAAAAGAAAGGAAAATTTGAACCAAATTGGCTTGGTCCATTTGTCATCATTGTAGCATACGGTTCTGGAGCATATCAGTTATCTACGTCAGAAAGGGACCTGTTTGAAGAACCAATCAACAATATTCATTTGAAGAAGTTCTATGTTTGAATCATCAAAACTGAAATAATACTTAAAAAAAAAACAAAAAAAATACTAAAAAAAAATCAGAAAAAGTCCTAAAAAAACAAAAAAATAAAAAAAAAGTCTTGAAAAAGTGCAATAAAAAAACAAGTGGTGAAAATCTGGCAAACAGGCACTACTTGTGATCAAAATGGGCTCCTATATCTATTAGCTTATGTCGTGCATTCACATAATGGTATCATCCATCCATATCTATCATTCGTACATATCTATCATATCTATATCATCCAATGGGAATCCTTGTGTTTCATTATGGCTTGATGAAATTTGTACATATCCATAACAATCAGGTTGTGTTTACACTGGGGGTAGAAACATAGACTAAACAAGAGAGGGGTAATGAGCTTTTAGAACATCACAAACGGACAAATGACGGTTTGACAGAACGCAACATTTTTTTGACGCATCAAATCAACCACAACACCAAAACAATCACTCAATGCCAATAACATTAATCCAAACACAAACATCAATGTTGATAACCAAGTTGGATGATCTTAATCTGAATAATGTTTTGAATACTTTAGGAAAATTTTAAATTGTTGGTTGATTTTCTATCATATCTCTGGAGCAATTCGATGATGTACTGAACTAGAAAAGCAAGGAAGGAGTATGATTTTTCTTTGTCTACTGTTTGTGAGGAAATCATTAGTACTATGCAAATTGGTCGCGAGACATGCTCTACTAAGTATCATTGTTGACATTTTAGAATTTGCATGGGAAACGGGTTAACTCTTGTTTGTTTATGCAAGCGATACTCAGGTCATCTCGGTTCAATTATACCTAGATGCTTGTATTATCTTGCTATATCAAAAATCATGAAAGCAATACTCAGGTCATCATTGGTGCTAACATACCCTTTGATGCTTGTATTAACTTTCAACATTTCAATGCTCTATGATGACACAAAAAGCACAAATAAGCTCTTAGAATGGTAATATTGTACGGATACCCTACATGGTTAGTATAGATTACATTCATCTTAGACTTTGCATTTATAGATTTTCCCAAAAGCTAGCAAAGTATCAAATGTTTCATATCTTTTCCAATATATGACTGAGTACATTTTGACATTCACAAAAACATCATCACATGCATTTTTCATACATATTTGCATCAGAAAATCATAAAAATAAAGCATACATCATAATCAAAGCATTCATGAATTGTATTATCCATCATTTCACATTCATATTCATATTCATTCATCAATAGATTGTAATCATATCATAACATTGCACTTGCATTTTCATATCTAACAATCATGCATACATATACATCATGAGCATAATATTGTGAAACCATCACATAAAACATCATGCATATAGAAAATAGACGCATTCATCATAAATCATCGCTGCATATAATATATCTCGAAAATGAATGTCAAAATGTACAAAGGTGTCACATGATATACATCATCAAAAACGGGACCATATCAGTGTGTATACAAATGTCTCAACTGAATATCAATAGAATATCATGCACAATGCACTATGAGGTACTATCCTCTAATGGTGCTGGTCTGGGACCTGTCCCACCTACACCTAATGGACCTACTCCACCTGCTCCTGTTGAACCTACTAGAGGTAATGGTTGTGATACACCCCTGCTAGTAGCCCGAAAGCGACTATGCGTAGATCGAGACTGTGTATAACTCACTCTCTGCTCAGGTGGCACTGCATCATGGTATTTGATCCTATAGAAGTCTGCCTCCTAGATAGCTTTGGTCAGCTCTCTGATCATGCTATCACTCGTTGCTACTCTCTGTAGATTGTCAGCTAAGGCCATGGCCTCCTCACCCTGTCGTCTGGTTGTATCCCTCTTAGTTGTCGCTGTAGTCAATTGTCCCTATAGCTGTGTAATCAAGGCTTGTGCCTGTGCTAATTGATCCTATCATCTCTACACTCTACTCTACAAGGTAGATATCTGACTCGGCCCCACTGGATCTACTGAAGACAATGGATCTGAATGTCTTATCTGTGGTCCACCTCTGCCACCACCTCTACCACCACCTCTACCGCTACCTCTACCACCTCTGCCACCTCCTCCACCACTATCACCGCCACTCTCCTTGTCACTACTATCTCCATCCCCATCTGACTCATCATCATCATCCTCCTTGCAGTCATCACCCTCTAAAGTTGTCTCTCATTGTCGCCTATGTCCAGCACTATGTGGTCTCTGCTCTGCAACTAGAGTGGCAAGCTCGTCAGGATCAAATGATTGTGGTGCAGGATGCTCCAACACATACTGACCATACTCTGGGGTCATCCCTCCGTCAAGAATATCGGCTCTGTACTCCCAAACTGGAAAACAAATCAACAACTTATTTGTTTTTCATCATCATGGAAAGCAAATTTATCAAAATCTAGTTTGTTTTTAACAACTTTAGAAGCAAACTTATCAACTTATTTGTTTTTCATCATCATGGAAAGAAAATTTATCAAAATCCAATTTGTTTTTAACAACTTTAGAAGCAAACTTATCAACAAATTATTTGTTTTTCATCTTCATGGAAAGCAAATTTATCAAATCCAATTTGTTTTTAACAACTTTGGAAGCAAACTTATCAACAACTTATTTGTTTTTCATCATCATGGAAAGAAAATTTATCAATATCCTATTTGTTTTTAACAACTTTAGAAGCAAACTTATCAAATTATTTGTTTTTCATCATCATGGAAAATAAATTTTTGAAATCTTATTTGTTTTTAACAACTTTAAAAGAAAATTTATCAGCTATTATTTGTTTTCCAATAATCTTGGGAACGAACTGATCACACAAAATCACATCACATCATGGGCGCTACAAAATTCTAATGGGTGCTACAAAACTTCTCATGGGCGCTACAGTATACAAGGCACCATGAAAAACTAAATGGGCACTAGAAAACTTCTCATGGGCGCTACATTATAAAGGGCGCTATGAAAAACTAAATGGGTGCTACAAAAAGTCAAATGGGGGCTAAAAGAATGTTTAAAAGTACAAAAAGGTTGGAAAATGTGCCCTAAACAGGAAATTTTCAAATAGCAGAAGTTCCATAGGGTACATACCGTGGGTCCATAGTGCGCCAACCACTGATGTCATCGGATGCACTCAAAACAATGTTGGTGGATAGGAAGTGCCATCTTTCTAACTCCAGAGCTCGAAAATTACAATTTTTACTAGGTTAAAATGGGAAAATGACATGGAAAATGACATTTTTAACCTATTTAAAGGCAAACTTGGGGCATTTTAATCACATTTTATCATAGCAGGGTCAATTTAGGTCATCAATTTTTCATCTCAAATCTTTCCACAACAATTTTTTCACATCATCATTTTTGAATGATGAATCAACATCTTACAAATCATAAAAATCGAAAAATTCCAAAAAATCTAAAAATTCAAAAAAATCACAAAAATCAAAATTTTATCGCTTCATCGTTCGTGGGGGCATATACCTATCAACATTTGACAATCAGCATCTGGGGAAAATTTCTAAATTCTTTGAAGCAATGCGTAAAACACATCACTTCAAAGAGGGGCAAAATGTATACATCTAAAAATGGTCACATCACAACAGTCTGGTAATTAATTAAATATTTTTAATATTTAATTAAATCTCTGAATTCAATATGCGTATAAATAAATCTAAATAATTTATTTATATTGTTCATTCTTTCATTTCGATTAAATAAATATGTTTATTTAATCACTTTTCTTATCCATTTCTTAATTAATTAAATAAATGTTACGGTTTATTTATATTAATTATCATATAATCTTGGCTGGAATATTTTATTCAAATAAATATTAAATATTCTTCTCTTCTAAAAATCCTCTAAAATCCATTCACAATTAAATATTCCAAATATTTAATTAATTCTTCTAAATTCTATTCACAATTAAATATTCTAAATATTTAATTAAGTCTTCTATAGTCCTAAAATCAAAAATCAAACTCACATGAAATTAAATAAATTTATTTAATTAATTTGGATTATCTTCAACAACCGTGAAAACAAACTTCAAAACAAAAAAATAATTTCTCTATTTCTAAGCAAGCTTGTTCCCGTGGATTGAAGACAAACCTCCATTCTTCTCTCCAACCTCCCAACATCTTCCATCTTCCTCTCAACCTCTCCATCTCTCACCATTCAAAATTACCAAACAATGTCACAACCATTGATCTTTGCCAGCCAAGCTCTTGCTTGCAAAGAGCTATAAAAAGGAATGCCGAGTCTTCAAAAATAGAAGAAGCTTTCATATAAGAAAACTATAGTCAATCAGCCTTCCATCATCAATAGCCTTTAGAATCATAGCATAGCATAGCTTAGCATATTAGCAATCCATGTCATGTCTTATCATCTTCATAGCATAGTTTCAATAGCATTCATAATCCACAGCCCCTGTGCATAATCTACAGCCCTTGTGCATATCCGTACATCAACATTTCACTCCACCAGCATATAGGATAGAGAAGTACTCTCCCTTTGCATACTCATTCTGCAGGTTGCCATTCTAAGAAGCTTTGCTTACACAATCTGAGAGCAACAACTTCAATCAAATCACTAGAGATAGAGGACAATGGAACAATTCTGAAGAAGCTCTGTTTGATCTTTGATCTCAATTTTATTTAGTTTTATTTAGTTTAATGTTGCATTGGTGTGTTTTTATTATCTTATTTTGATACTAACATTTCACACACACAAAATTCAATTAAATCAAGGATTTAATTAAAGTTAAATGTGATAATTAATTTAAATAAACAATGATATTTATTTAATTAATTAAGTGGACTTAAGAAAGTGGTAATTAAATAAAATGAATTTATTTAATTAAAGTGGAAGAATAAAGTGAATGAATAATATAATTAAATTAATTAAATTTAATCATTTGTAGAAGACTTTAGAGAAATTAATTAAATAATAAATATTTAATTAAATGTCAAGATTAATTAGACATGACCAATTTTATGCATATACACAAAGGAGCAATATTTCTCCTAGACTACAAAAGACCAACTCTGCCAGATCAGTTTACATATCATTGAATGTAACTTACACGTACCATCAAGCCAAAATCTAAAAATTAGGAGATATCCCCTCTAAATCCTCACTAAAAACCTTCAAATCTGCATAAGTATAGGATCAACATAGGAGAAATGCAGAGCACATACCGAAGCACATTCTAAACACTTCCATCACTCTAACTTATCTTCTTTATTAATTTTCTCAAAATCACTTGGAAATGCACCAAACCAACACTTTTGCAACACTATAAAGATAGCTCCATGTAATCACATCTCAACAGTATCTCATCTATACATGTACAATCTACAACATACTGAATTGTGTTGACTTCAATGACAACATTAATGACAACACCACCACACTAGCTCATACTTGCAACAAAGGGAAAGATAAAATTTCTAGATGGGACATAATGTTGTCAAAATTGAAGAAACAATTTATTCCACTCAATTATGAAATGGAGTTGCTCAAGAAGATGTAGAGCTTGAGGTAAGGGACAAGAACGGTGAAAGAATACAAAGAGGAATTTAACAAGGTCTTGTTTCAAACAAGACATTCTAAGGCGAACAAAGAGAAAGTTGCTCATTATATTAACAAGTTGAAGTCGAGCATACATGAAGAATTGGCATCGGTAAGAATGACCACAATTGAGGATGCTTATTAGTTTTCTATAATAGTTGAAGAATGACTGAAGAGGTTTGAGAACAAACAACAAGGTGGAGGCCATGGAGGAAAGACCGGTGGATGGTCATATGGAGGTCGAAATGAAGATCAAAAGAAGGGTGAAGGCTACTGTAGTGGCCAAAACCAGAAAGGAGATAACACCTACCATGCTCATAATTAGAATAATGGAGACCAAAGAGGAAGGGGAAGATCAAGATTAGGACTAGGAAGAGAAGGATTTCACTTAACCTATTTCTAGTGCGAAGAAGGACATAGAGCCTATGAGTGTCCTCAACATCAAGGAAGGACAAATAAAATACCTAAGGGTAATGCACGAGTTGCACATGTTGATGAAGATGTTGAGTCTTCACATTCTAAGGATGCAAAAAGAGGAGAGGTTCTTGTTACTATAAGAGCCTCATTGAATGAGGAGAAGGAGCCAACTCAAAGGAAAATTTTGTTTCGCACCAGATGTAAGTGTCAAGGTAAAGTTTGTAAAGTTATTATTGATGGAGATAGTATTGATAACCTTGTTTTAGAAGAAATGGTTACTAAGTTTTGGTTGGAGAAGGCATGCAAACCCATACTAGATTGCTTGGTTGCAGAAGGACCATAAAGCCTTGGTAAATGAACAATGTTTAGTAAAGTTCAAGATTGGAAATTACAATGATCCAATTGATATGAAGCCAAATGATCCAATTGTCTAGCGATACAGAGGAGGTGTCTCTTTTACATTCATAAGACAAGCCAACATTCCTCATTGTAGGAGAGTTCTGGATGATATGCGAGCCTTCACCTGGTGGCCATACCTTGGATGGCCCAGTGGTATGATGATGTGTAGTAGCTCTTTTTTTCTCGCCAAGATAGATTGATACAGGGTAGAGAGAACATGATGCTCGAGATGTACCTACTAGGTAGAGTGTAGAGATAGTTCAGGGAGCCGTAGGATAGGCCGGATGATCAATATGTCACTATATTTGTATGTATAATGAGACAGAGCTCTTAGGGCTAATACATACCTATGCATGAGGCAGTGTATAATTTCATGTAGCTGGTGGCTAGGTGATGGCCATATGATTAGTGGCAGGATAATGCAGGGACCACGCAGGCATATAGGGATGGGTTTTGGCCACCTCTTACACTTGCAATGCTAGGGACACCATATGATCGATGCAAGGTTAGAGGTAAGGGAGCAAGATGGGGCCGAGGGGACAGAGACAGGGATTGAGGATGGGGTGGACCAGCACCACATCAGCTGGTTAAGGATAGGGGGCCACGGGATCAGCCTTGACAGGATGATCAAGATCAACTCCACCAAGACTAGGACTAGGGACATCAGGATCATGATCATAGGTACCAGGATAGGGTTCTAACACCGCCCAGAGATGGGGACCATGATCAACCACCCTTGTAGTCACCCCTCCAACCATACCCCACAAATGGTTAGATTCTCTAGCTACAGGCACAAATATAGGTACTTACGGCTGAGAGGGATCAGTTACGGGTAGAGTGGGACCAGACAGTCCAATGGAGATAGGCTGTAGAGTTGCAGGAAACAACAGACATGGGCATACGATAGTAGATTGAGATTATGTTTTCATACCCCTCCCTCTAGCACCAAATGTAGAACCCCAACCTTAAACCTACACAAACACAAGAAATAAACACAATATTAGATCAAATGCAAGTGAGAATCAAGATTCCCCATGAAATCCATTTAAATTGCAAAGAACAAGAAATGAGATGAGGAACACAAGCAAACATAAACAAAAAGCTATCAAATCTTATTCAATGTAAAACAAACTCTTTATCCCATGGGGGAGTTGGTGCCAATTTGATGTGGAAATTGGACCTTTCCCAACTCCTATGATGCAATGTTGATGAGTAATCCACTTTGTTGAAGATTCAATTGAGCTCCATGATGAAAAATCTGCATAACCTAGCTACAAACTTGATAAAATTGATGAAAATGGATATGCTTGAGCATGAAATTGAGTATAACAAACTTGCTCAAATTGTGGATGATCAAAACAAAGGATGAGCCTTCTATTTATAGACAGACAAGATGGAGGAATGAGAAAAAAGGAGCAATGTGGGATCATTCAACACCCAATGGGAAAGTGCCACTTGTTAAGATGTGAATGGAGGAAGCTTGAGCATGTTCTGGTGAATGAGCATAATAAATAAAATTAGGTGGAATTTGAAAATAGTGAAATGACATGCAAGAGAGAAAAAGAATGAATTAAATTCCACTTGGCTCAATGCACAAGGACATGCAAGAGGGAATGAATGCCTTGTTGGAAGGACAAATCCACTTGGAGGGATTTTCAAACTTGGAGGAATATTCCCCTAAAGATGCCAAGTTGAAAGAAAATAGAGATTTAATAAATCCATTAAATGTATTTTCATGTGCAAGTGGCAAAATCTAGAGAATTGGATGATTAGGATTAAATTAATCAAGGTTTAATTAATTTAATGAGGGATTATATGATGTGACTATTTGATTTAGATTTATGGATTGATTTAAATCAAAAGATGAGAATGTGATTTAGATTTTAATTAAATATAGGATTTGATTTATTTAATCAGAGAGGAATTTTATTTACCTGAGAATCAATAACCTCATCCAGTTCCCTCTTCCATGTCTATAATGGTTTCACTTCATAATTAGCCACCTCAATATCTAGTAGTGGTGCTAAATCAATGTGGTTATATTGATCTATCAACTCTATTATCTTCTGCTCCAATGGACTTGCATATCCTTGAAACTTCTGCTCACTCAACTCACACAAAAATTCATAAATTAGAAGCACTAGAGGGTACTTATCTTCATGTTGGCCTTCTACCACTAAAATCAACTTCAATCTCTCAACTCTCAGGATCCATTTATTCAGAGTTGGTATTGCCAACAGTTTGTCCTTCTAAGATAACCTCATTGCATGCACCATCAAAGCATAGTTGCCATGCACACTATTGAGTCTCTCTTGAATCTTCTCATTCAAATGTTTTAAGGGAGTGCAGACAACGTTTGATATATTCTCATACATTGTATCTTGAGTATTTTCTAGAAAATTCTTATACACCTCAATTTATAGAAGCAGTTGATCTCAGTTAGATGAACTAGAGCTTAGTCTACTTATTTATTCCTCTGCAATTGATTCTTGTCCCTAATTATATAGTACTATTGCTAGATTTTGGCCATGAAACAATTGTTGCACAAGTTTCATTAGAGAAACTAAAGATGGGTGGCTTGAGCTAGGCTATCCTTGTTCTTTCTGTACTTCCTCTCTTTGTTTATAGAATGCTAGTTCAGTTTCAAGTGTAGCCACTTTCTATTGGCTACTGTCATAGTCATTCAAGAGTTCATTGTATTTAACTCTGAGATTATCTCTTTCCAAGGTGAGACTCTCCATTTTTGACTGGGTAAACCTGGCAACATTAACAACCATGTCTGTTGCCTCCAAAGTTGGAGTATCAACAACTCTTTTTACAAGTAGTTGTCCACTAAGCTTTGATGGCTCTACCAAGACTAGTTTCCTAGATGCTGAAGACAATGATCATATTGCCAATGCATCCCAATCTTCACTAAAGGCTGAACCTTGAAGGGCCATTTCTAATTCTTCTTTTCTTTGTACAAGAGGTCTCTCAACCCTTCTTATAGCATCTAAAACAATAGCATCAATTATATTCCACTTTGGTAATAACAACATGCCACTCTTCTTTACAAGTTCTCTACCCTCCTGGGCATTAATATTTTTGAACTCATCTTTCATAATGCTTCTAACATTCGCCTCAATGACATTTTCAGGTGATTCATGGTGCAAGTTTCTTTCGATGGCTACCTCATCTACATAATTTGCAACCTTGGATTTCCTCCAGAAATCTCGAAATGCAGACGTCTCAATGAAAGAATCATCTTCCATAAACTCTTTATTGGCCTCTAACCTCAAGTCATCTATAGTATTCAATCCACAAATATCAAGCTTCTCAAGTCTAAGAATTCTTTGTCCTAAACTTAAGGAAATCACTCCTTCATTAAGAGGCATCCCTATTTAAATTTCCTCATGGGTGACAAAAATATCATCTTCATCAGTGTCAAAATAATCAACCACTCCTTTTGTTTCAGTTCTTTGCTTCTTTTGAGGTGGCTGCTCAGGAGGGGCAGAACTTTTAGGAGGTGAATCAATGTCAATTATAGGAAAAGAGTCTTGTGTAGGAGGGGTTGGTGCTGCACTCTTGGGAGAGTCTACTTTTGGTTCTTCAAAGGTGACAGGGGCCATTGAGCTTCTTTCTTCACTTCCCATTTTCTTCCTCCTAGAATAAATCCTCAACTGTTTAGGTGGTTGATATGTAGGTCTTTCTTCTAATGTCACCTCAGCACTTTCTTCAGCCATCATGGCCTTTCCTTTATCAAGAATCTCCTGTTACTCTCTCAAAACACCAACAACATTCTCAAAATTGTCCATGACATACATGGTCCTACTGAAATCACCATGTCTATTTGGCAGGGGATCATATTGAGGATTATTCTTCTTCTTAGCTTCCACCATCTTTCTATAAGTGAGATACTTGGATTTTCTTTCATCTTGTTCCTCAAAATTGAAGAGATTCTTAATGATATCCTCAAGGTAATCAAAAGCATGTACAACGATACCTAATATTGATGTCTTCAATAACACCCTTGGGAAGCTAAAATTTCTTACTAACTTTCTAGAGGATTTTGAAAGGGAATCCAATGCAGTTGTAACCAAATATTCCCCTTACAAGAAAGCCATGGAAAAAATTATGGACTTTTATTGGCAATCTGAGGAGGAATATGAAGAATGGGGAAGGTTATATGTTGGCAAGATTGGTTTGTGAAACATATACATGGTCATGTATTATATAGGTCTGGCCTCAAAGATTACAAAGTTAAAAAATATATTTCACATAAAAGTATCGGTTGTTGATGATGTAGGATGCTAATTGAGATGCTGACTCATCTATGGTCCACATCATTTTGTCATTTTTCTTCATGAATTGGACGTGCTACTTTTGAAATGTCTTTTTGAAAAGGAAAAGTTGCTCTCTATTGTGAATGTAAATATTTTTTGTCTTACATGTATTTTCTCCATTTTGACAATTGCAAATATAATTGAATTCAAAATATACCTTCCAATAGTCCAATTTGATATTGATATTTGTACACTTTGCCTGAGGCTTGTTTTGGATCCCTTATTCTATAAAGGGGAATTTAGGGCTATTTGTGTGGATGTTTTGTTGAAATTTTGGAGCTACATTGAGAAAATTGAAAACACAAAGTAGATATATTGAGTCTTTATTCAATGTTATGAGTCTAGACAGTAAATTTAGTTAAATGTATGGTTTCTGAGTGTATTTTAATGATAATGGATATTTTTTGAGTCTATAGTCTCTCCTTTTGGTTTTGTATCAGAATTATTAATGAAAATATTGATCAACGATCATTTCATTAATTGTCATTGTGCTATTGTTTGATACGTGATCTGGTTTTGGCTCTTGTTCATGGAATGAGTTAAAATGTTTGAATTAGACCATAGATTCTTATATGAAATCATTTGAATTTGATAAGTAGTCTTTAGTGCTCAGTCATTGATTTGTGAATTACAAAGTGAAATTGCTAGATCATATTTGCTTAGAATTAAACATGCCTTATGTTTCAATTTGTGCAGACTCCTAACCCATAGATAATGGCACTAAACTTTAACCCATTTAACCTTTCTTAGGGTTTCAATCCTTCAACTTAAGAGAAATATTTTAAATAATCATTGACATACATGTTATTTTTTGTTGTTTGGTATTCTCAGCTTAAGATGCATAATTGACTTAAAAAGAATTTCCACCTTTGTGATTGATTTCATCTTATTTGTAATAAATGAGAATTTGTCTGCCTTGATTTACAATGTATTTGTAAATTGTTGAAATGCGTTATCTATTTGGCATTGTGGGAACACCCTCCCAAGTCTGAAAAAACCCGAAGTGTAGGATATAATGAAATATACACATCATCTCATTTGTTGGCCACTCATCTAGAAAGTATTCAAGAATTGAGATTGGCATATTCATAGGTATTTGATAAGGCCTGCTTGGATCGTTAAATCTAACCAAGAAGCTTTTAAATAATTAATCAAATCTTTTCTATTAATCCTTGATCTGGGTGGTGGAGCAGCAAAAATGCTTGCAATTAATGGCCTATCTTCATCATAAACAACCATTTCTATAGACTGAGGTGGGGGAGGTGGTAGTGAAGAGGGGGATGAAGCTATTGGTTGCACATTTTGCATCTAATGTTGTTGATTCTCTAACATCTCAACCATTATTTCCAACTTTGCAATATTTTTCCTATCCTTATTAAATTCAATAGGAAAATAATTATATTTCTTGGTTTCATGATTATATTGTTCTTATAAAGATTATGCTATTATCTTGCTAAATTTGGAAACATTTATAGCCAATGTCTTAAAGCAGTATTTTACAGAAATATCATTAAATCTAGGCCCTATTGTGTCTTGCATGCCATTACTCTTTGCTTGCATGAACTAGAATGGATTCATCTACTTGTTTATTTTATTTTGAATTTTAGCCATTGATCATTGGTTGATCCATTTGATCACACATAACTAATGAAGTAAAACAAGTTTGAAAACCTTGATTGGCACTGAAAACAATATCATCCAATAGTACATCACCATGTGGAAAAGCTCCTTACATGTCACCTTGGGCCCCACCACCTTTAGAAGCATTGACGGAGTCCATGTGTCATCTTCCTGCACCCCCACACTCATTTTTTCAGTGGAAAATGAAGTCATGTTGAATGATAGTGAAGGCTTCTAGATCTTACCATGTGTCCAAGATGCAGGCCTTTTATTATTACCTTCTATACTTCCATACTTAGTGAAATTCTTTGGCATACCTTAATTCTTGATCAAATGGTTGAGAACCTACCACTTGGCATCTTCTCACACCACTGTGGTAAACCAAGGTCTTCATAGATGAACCCCCATGGAATGGCGAGGAATAGTCAGGATGGTTCCACATAGCACCATTAAGACCCTTAGATCATGGGTCTACTACCAGCGCTGTATAAGATTTTGTAGAGATCATTGTGTTGGTCAAAAATGTGGTGCACTCTTGCAACACACACCTTTTTTTAGTGAATATTTTAATTAGTGCAGGCTGGTGGGGACTAATGAGGACTGAACACATAGTAATGTGGGACCAAGCAACACTTAACTTCAGAATTTTTTAGATCACGTGCTTTAGGTTAAGACTTAATATGGGGCCATTTAATAGGTCAAAAAATGATTTAAGACTTAAATTTAAATTAGATCTAGTGGTTAAGACCTTAGACTTAGAGATAAAGTATTATGACCCGTGAGAAATATTTAACAAATATTTTAAAAGAGGATGTAATCGGCAAGACTACGAATTAGGGGCTAGCAAACACATGATTTTAAGGGATTAATTTGCAACTTAAAGAACGTGTAACGGCCTAGCATAGGTCAATAGGAAAATAGAAAAAATTGCTAAGGCATTGAACTATTAGGGTTTAAAGTGGGTTTATGCCCTTTGGTGAACCCTAAATGTAAGATAAGATTAACCTTAGCTTACAAATAACAATCAAACTGTTCAAAAATTTGAAATGAATGACTAGAACCACACAAATATTTATAAGTCCTATCAGTTCAAGTCTTGGAAGTGAGCCACCCCTCTCTTATATTTCTCTTATTTTGTAGATAGTAAATCCACCAGATAGTGATTCCACCTATTAGTGAACCCTTTTGTAATATCTTATAACTTATTATAATATATTGTGAGCTAATCCTCGCTGTGGTTTTTCCCTTTTTTGGGTTTTCCACATAAAAAACTAGTGTTCATGTTTTATATGCTTTGATGGTTTCATTCCTTACAAAAATTTGAATATGATGTATGGAATGAATGTTTAAATGGTTAAGTGGTTTCAGAGAATACTAATTCAACACCCCTCTCTATATTCTAGGTGTTAAAAAATCATATCATTGGTGATAAGAGAAGAGGCGTGTTGATGAGAAGGAAATTTTATATGATAGAATAATGGGTAAATTTGTGACTACTTTCTAAAGTAGAACCTAAGATAGTGATTGGGGCATGTAAAGATGAGAATTATAAAAAAGCTATAGAAGAAGAATTGATGCAAATTGAGAAGAATCAGACTTGGGGATTAGTCCCAAGACCAACAAACAAGAATGTAATAGGAACTAAATGGGTATTCTAGAACAAATTGAATGAGAATGGAGAAGTTGTTAGAAATAAGGCTAGAGTTGTGTGTGAGGGATAATCACAAGTGGAAGGAATAGATTTTGAGGAGACATTTTCTTTGGTTGCAAGAATGGAGGCTATTAGGATGTTTTTGGCCTTTGCAGCACATAAGGATTTCAAGGTTTATTAGATGGATGTGAAGTCTACATTCTTTAATGGTAAGTTGGAAGAAGAGGTATACATTGAAAAATTAGAAGGTTTTCAAATATCAAAAAATTCTAATGTGGTTTGTAGATTGAAGATAGAACTGCATGGACTCAAGTAAACTCCTAGATCTTGGTAGGAAAGATTGGATAGGTACTTGTTGCAATAGGGATTCAATAAAGGTACCACTGACTGAAATCTTTACTTTAAATTTGAGAAGGACCAAATATTGATTGTGGTGGTGTATGTTGATATAATTTTTCAAAGGAAATGAGGTAATGTGCAACAAGTTTAAAAAATAGATACAAAATGAATTTGAGATGTTAATGATTAGGGAGATGAATTTATTCCTTGGTCTCCAAATTAGTCAGATAAAAAAAATGAATATTCATTTCACAGTCAAAGTATTTCAAGGAAATGCTAAATAATTTTGAAATGGAAGACCCAAAACTAATATATACTCCTATGGTTACTGGTTACAAGTTGATAAGGAATGATGAATATCATAAGACTGACCATAGCAAGTATAGATCAATGATTGGTGGAAATTTATATCTAATTGCTACTAGACTAGATATCATGCATGTAGCTTGTCTTGTGGACAGATTTCAAAAAGATCCTAGAGATTCACATGTGGCAGCAGTAAAGAGGATATTTAGATATTTGTAGGGAACCCTAGACTAGGTCTATGGTAATTAAAGGATTCTAATTTCTCTTTAAGATAATATAATGATGCAGATTAGGTAGGTTGTCTGGATGATAGAAGAAGTACAAGTGGAGGTGCTTTCTTTCTTGGAAGTAGATTGGTTTCTAAGATAAGGAAAAAATAGGATTCAGTGTCTTTATCTACTACAAATTTAGAGTATATTGTTGTAACATCTTGTTGCATATAGGTGTTGTGGATGAAACAAACATTGATGGATATCAGGATATCATATAATAAACCTATTTCTATCTTGTGATATAATATAAGTGCTATCAATATATCAAATAATTTGTTGATGCATTCAAGAACAAAGCATATCTCAATCTGGTATCACTTTCTAAGAGAGAAGGTCGGAAAAAATGAAGTAAAGTTGGAGTATCTACCTACAAAGGATTAAGTTGCAAATATTTTTACATAGGCTCTTCCTAAATACACTTTTGAGTATCTTTGGCAAAAGTTAGGGGTTATTTCCCCTCCTTCTTTCAATTAGATTCATAAGTGTGTACATTTATTCAGGAAGCATTTCAAGATACATTCTTGGTCTTGGAATGATGTTGAAGGCTACCTCTGAAGGGGAGAAAGTAGTAGTAATCTTGATTGGTGTATTCAAATGGACCATACTTTGTGCTCCTAAGGGGGAGTGTGTAGAAAAGTGAGTGCAATGGAGAGAGAAGTTATTTGTAGGTATTTCCCTTTGAGGTGTTGAGAAAGAGGTAGAGAAAAATTTGGTGATGTATGTAAATGTCAAAGGGGGAGAATAGAAAAGAAAATCATATGTAGGTATTGTGTCAGATGTGTTGGTGTTTCCCTTATCCATTGATGTCAAAGGGGGAGAGTGTTGTCTAAAAAAAAAAAGAAATAGAGGGAGAGGTAGTGCAAAAGTGTGTTTTGGAAAATGGGAGAATGGGAATATGAAGATTGATAGATGCCCCAGTCAGGGGGAGTACTACTTGTTGTAGAGTCACTATTGGTATGCTTTGTTTGCTGATGGTTTTTCAAAATCAGTCTTTCCATTAATGAAAAAGGGGGAGATTGTTGGAAGTTGTTGGTGTTATCATTGATGTCAACCCCTAGCATTGGAGTTATTGGAGGCCTGAAGTTGTTAGTGTTGTCATTGTTGTCAAATTTCAATATAGTTGTGGAGATTGTTGGAGCCTACTTGTGTTGATGAGATAATTGGCAGTAGGGTAAGTGCATAGATCTATCACACAATTTTGGCTCTTAAGATGCCACTTTTTTTTTTCTGAAATCAGCAAAATCTGATTTGCATGAGAAAATGAAGATAGTTATGCTCAAAATTTCAAGATGCAGCAAGAACAAAAGTTGAAGTGCTCTGTGTCTAGTTTCTAATCTACTAATTATTTTTTAAATTAATAAATATTAAGGATCTCAAAAAGGGGGGCCCCAAAATAGGTCATTTTTTTATCAAAATAAATAGCATGGCGCCTGAGGGATCCCCCCTTTTTAATTATCTTTTTATATTAGCAAACACCATTTAGGTTATCCCCATTCTTTCAGATAATTTTTTTAATGAATATATAATATTTTATGAATTTTGAAAGTGGACACATCCTAAAAAGCTGAAATTTGAGAGTCGCCATTTGTTATGCCTTGCATAACCACCCCATTTTATTTTGGAACAAAATGGGTCCCCCTTTGTTTTTGTTTTATTCTTGGTGTTTTGGTTGGATCTTAGGAGTTGTTCATTTTCCACCTAAGTTCTAGTTTCTTTTGGTCTAATGAAAGCTGAGTCGAAATAGAAAATGGACTTAGAACTTTTGTAAGTTTCCAAGTTCAGATTCAATCTCAATTTTGGTTCTGCGTTGCTTCCTTGTTCTTTTTCACTATCTTTTGGTTGGTCTCATGCTTTAAGGGTCCGTTTCTCCCTTGAGTCGTTTCTTTTTCTCCTTGTGTTTTGTTTTTACCCGAGTAGAAGCAGGACTGGGGATGGAAGTAAACTTGGAACTTTGAAAATTTTCCAGATTCGGATCTCATCCTAATCCCACCTCCACTCGCTTGCTTTGTGTTGTTGTTTTTGTTGGTTTCTGGGTTGGGTCTAGTTTTTGTTCCAGTCCTACTTCCCGTCGTCTCTTTGTCCTTGTCTCAGTGTTGTTCCTTTGTCGGGAGCGGAACTAGAATTAGAACCAAACATGGAACTTTGAAGTTCAAGTGCCAATTTTGGTCCCGATTATGCCCCCATCTTCCTTTGTTGTTTTTCCTTGCCACGGGACTGGAACCAGGTTCAAGGTTGGGTACGATACTTGTTAAAGGTTTCTTGTTATGTTCTAGATCCGAGTCTGCACCTGCCTTGCCTTTGATTTCCACATGAGTTGACTGTTTGTTTACATTGTTTGCTCCACCCCCAATCTACCACATTTATTGCATTAATTGTAGCCTCCTCACACATGCAAAATGATTTTAAAACCTTAATCAAGGTTAACTAGCTCATTATCTTTACTATCTAAGTTGTTTTAGAAAACCAGAGCTGGGATAACTTCGAGAGGAGCACAATTTGATTGCAAAGGCACTTGGTGAGTAGATTTATCAACTTTTAGCCTTTTTCCTTGTTGGCACTTTAAGGTAGGGTCTTTTCCCTCTCTTTTCCCATTTGTGCTTCATCATTTCATTTTCATGTTATTTCTCATCATGTTCTGGCATGTTCACGAGACCTTTTCCTATGAATCTTCACTTGTTCTTTTGTGTCTTTTTGGTTTTTTTTTTTCTTTTTCTATTTTCCATTTTCCTTTTTTTGTCTTTTCGTTTGTTTGTTTTCCATTCTATTATCACTTTCATGGCTAGTCCATTCTGTTGTGCCTTAGTTTCCAAATAAAGTTCCATTTGATGGGGTTATTCATGCTTTAAATGCATTGCAATTGGCTTAGAGACCCCTCTGATCTTATTTTCATGTTGGTTAAGTGATTTCCATGTTGGGTTTTTGATGCCCTAATTATCTGACTTGACACGTCGTGCAAACTAGGGTTTACTCAATGACCTTTACAAATATCCAGCCTTAAATTTAAATTTGGTCTTTATTGAGTTAAAAGGATGAGGTTAAGCCCCTTTTGATATTCCCATATTATCCCATGTGACTTAGGTCCTTAAGCTCATGTGACCACCTCTTCAAGAAATTGCTTCATTTTGAGTAGTAAACTGGCGAAAGCGGACTCAGGAATGAACTCGTCCCATAAGTGTTTGCATTGGGGTTCATTCCCAAAATGATCTTACTTCCTATTACTATTGATATTGGTCTACACACTTCCCCTTTAGCAGAAGCAAAACCAGAGTGGAGGTTGAACTTGGAACTATTGATTGGTCTCAGGTTCGGTTTCCATTTTGATCCATGTTCCAGTCTCGTTCTGGTCCCGATCCAACATATGTTCAATGGTTTCCTATTCCTTATTCTTCTGTGACTCCACTTTCGATGAATATGAAATTTTACTAAGTATGAAAGTGGTCCTAAGGAAGTAGAGATTGGTATTAGATGATGTATCGATTTTCATGCTTTTTATTCATCTAATATAGGATTTTATTGTAGAAGTAAGAGATGTCAAGAGTATTAAAAGAGGCTTCTCAAATAAGACAACTTGTAGAAAGTTCAAGGAAAGGAGCTAAGCCTAAGAAGATCAAGATGGAACAACTCCCATATAATTTGAGGTATAATCATTAGAGTCTGACCATCATAGCTAGCAAGGTGGACTCAGATTGGGCTGACATTACAAATAAAAACTTGGGCCCCCTTCAACTATGAAGAGTTGTATGAAGAGAAATTTAGTGAAGATGTCTCAAGAAGAATAGAGAGGATTGCTCAGTCTTGTTTGGCACATGTTTCCCTCTTCCCTTTATATGTCCAATGCCCAGAATTAATACTCACTGTAGTTGCAACCTACAATCCTGCTACAAGACAATGTGTGAACTTGTAGGGAAATATTATCATTGACCTAACACCACAAATGATAAAGTCTATGTTCAATGCACCTACTCCACAAAATCTCAAGTAGCTCAATGAAGTAGAGGCACTGCAGCTTTATAGTAAGGTGAAGGAGTCCAACAGGACTCACATAAACAAGTACTAGATGACGGTTGAAAAGAAGTCCCTAGCAAAGCTTCCTGATCAGCATAAAAGCGAAGATTTCTACAAAGAGATTGTTGATATAATAATGATGCTCTCCAAGGTGTTTGGGAAAAGAGATGCCTCCTAGTTCAAGGAATGGATGTTTCCTTTTATTTAGACCATCCTAGATGGCAGGAAGTAGTTTGACTGACTAGCCTATGATTGTATTAGAATGCATTCACAACCAAATACTTAGAGTGAGGGAAACCAAAAGTTTTTGTATGACCTCTTATTTGATATATGTAGCAGCCAGAAGGGGCATCTTTCCTAGATTGAATGCAATGGGAATATTGGGAGAAGCCCAAGGACAGAAAAGGGTGTGGGATCATTATGATCAACTCACCTTACAGACTTTTGAATCACACTACAGAAGGGTTAATGATGCATTTATTTATGTTATCATTAACCAACTTACAGGAGATGCAGGCTATAGATTGAGCATGGATGCTATAGCCTTTATTGTAGAGTGGGGACTTTGGTATATCCAATACCCCAAATTTACTTATTTTAGGTTGGATGGTTTTGATGGCAACCCTCATTTACTCCCTAGGTGCTACAACAACAAGATTATCTTGATGGAGTTCATCTATCAAGCTATAGCAATCAATCTCAAATTTTCCAATAAACACAAGATTGGCTGCCACAAATTCACCATGAAGTTGGGCTAATATAGCTATGCACACAATGTGGTAGCTAAGGTAATTTGTGATGAATTAATTCATTTAAATTTGGGTCTGTACACCTCCAGGAAACATTTTGACCCCAAACACAAGATGTAGGCCTTGTTGCCTACTATTTTTTATAAACACTTTATTCTGTTGGAGGACTTTTAGATGGATCTGCAAGAGGAAAATGATCTGAGAAGGAAAAACTATGAAAGATTTCCTATCCCACTCATGGTTGAGTATGGGATAAAGGAAGACCTCCCTAAGACATTATCAAATGATGGGGTAACTTTGGACCCCCAATATGATGTTGATAAAATAGGCACGAGGGAATTAGATCCAATAGATTGGAACATGGAGGAGTCCATTGATATAAAATAGATTTCAAGGACAATATTAGATGGGAGCATCCAATGGGTTGTCATGAGAACCAAAGAGACAGAGGCTCAGACCTCCAAGAAGAGAAAGGTTGTAGGTACCACTCAAAACTATAAGAGAACAAAACCTGGTGTCTCCACAACTACTCAAGGATAAACATCAACTCAACCTCTTATGACATAGCAGCCAAGTGGAGAAATTCCTATGGGAACCCTCCACAAAGAAGTTGAATCCATGAAAGACAAGGAGCCTGACATTGAGATTCATGAAATTGATATAGATTCTAAGGCTACTCAATCTGATAAGGAGAATCATGTGGTTGCATCTCTTGATGAAACTGAGGATGTAGGGACTGAAAATGTTTTCACAAAAGAAGATCCATGGAAGCTATTTGAGGATAAAAAAAGAGAAGTATATGCCAAGGCACAAGCTCAGGCATTGGCTAAATAGAAGGAGATTGATGCTAAAGCAGAATCTGATGCATTGATGAAACAACATGAATTGGAAGCTCAAGACAAGCCTGATGAATTGACTAAACAACATCAGCAAAGAGAGCAAGAGCTCAAAACTAAAGATGAAAGAGCCAAATTGGAAATGCTACATAAGATCCATGATCTTGAGGAGGAAAAGCCTATAAATAAGAGAGAAAGAGAAGCCATTGAGGCTAAATTCAAAGCTTTTAAGGAAACCCATAGAAAGAAAGAAGAGCAAGAATTCCTAGAGAGAGAAAAGGAGCTAAACAACTTGCTCTGCATGAACAGAAGTATAAAGATGCATGTGACTTGGTCCAGGAACTTGAAAAATAGAGAGACCAAATATATGAGGAGAAGAAATTAGAAGAAGAAGATCTGAAAAGGGAGATGGAAGCTAAAAGGTTATAGGAGAAAAATGATAAAGAAGAAGTTGAGAGACTTGCACAAGAAGAGGCACAAAGAGAACAAAAAAATGTTTAAGAGGTTGATTCTAAGCCTAAGAACACTATATTGCAACCTTTATCTTCTACCATTGTTGCCTCTTCTTCAACACAAGTGGTCACTACTCCTATTGCTCCAACTTGGCTAAAACTTGATCTTGAGAAAAAGCAGATAGTTCAACCTCATCCTCTCAATTTGGATGAGATGATGAAAGAGATAGAGAAGGAAATACCCAAAAAGAAGGCCAGAGTTCTTCATTCTACCAAGCTCACGGATGCAGGGGAAATTGTTGTTGAATGTGCAATTCCAATGGTGGATAAAGACAAAGAAGACATGCAGATAACTGATTACCAATTGGGTACTATCAATTTGGGGAGACCTACCAGGAACCAACAGATGAATCTAATTGATATTGTAGCTTCCTCCAAAAAATCTAGGATGATCAAAGATAAGCAGAAAAAGGATGAAATTAAAGCTCAATTGGATCAGTTACACAAATTCCTGAATGATGTCTCCACTCTAGTTTCTCAACAAGCTGTTGTTTCAGAAACCCTAGTCGTACTGAGCAAGAAGGAAGTTGATGACTTAGTGAAGATGAGTAGTAAGGTGGGGATGCTTGATAGGTGGATTGATAGGCTTAATCAAGAGGTTGGTGAAGTGTTGGTTGATGGTTTCAAAGTTCATGAAGGAGCACTTGAGTTGGAAGAGGAAATGAATCAACATGTTGAAGTCCTGGAGAAGCAAGATGAGGAGTATAGATAACATGTAAGAAGCTAAAGGATATCAGCAAGGTGCCTAAGTTCACTCTCCTGGAGCAATCAATTCTTGAAGAGGATAATGTTGATTTCATTGAAAAGACCTTAAATATAATCTAGTTTCGATCCAATTTCATCTATGAGTATAAGAACGAAGTTCAAGAAGCTAGCAAATACTTGAATGAACAAATTGATGAATTGGAGGAAGTGGTTGATATTCTAGTCAATCTGGACATCCCGGTCAAAGAAGGTCTTTCTTTGGATAAGTTAAAGGAGAAGTGGAGCAACATATTTGAGGAAGTAATGCAAAAATAAAATTATGAAGAAGACTTGTTGTTGGACAAGCTCATGGACATCATGGAAGAGTTAAAAGTTGCTAGGAGGGAATTAATAAAATTGAAAGATATGTGAGAATTTCCCTCAACAGAGTTTAAAAGAGTCAAGTTTGAGGAAAATTGGTTAGAAGGGATTGATATGGAAATCCTTCAACAAATATTCTCCAGTTATGATGAGTGTCTCCTTGACCAAGCAACGCAAGAGTGAGCTAGAAACAAAACATTCTCTTTTTGACACAACTTCCTCTCTTCTCCTATTTTGCAGGTTTTTAACATAAGTTGAACTAAAGCTCTCATCCACCAGTTCTACCTTTTTCCTTGGGCATCAAATTCTGCACAACAGGGCAATCAACCTTGAACTAAAGATTAGCCAATCTACTTTCCACATGCAGTTTTGGTTCCTTAATTTGTGGATATGAGTTTTTGATTGAGAGAAACTTATGCATGGCTCACCTATATGTACTTTTAGGCTCCATTTTGTAAAGGTTGACTAATTGAAGAAATATTAGTCACTTGATATGATAGCAGATAGGAATCATAGTCCAAGAATTTTATAAGTTGTTAGCAAGATACTTTCAAAGTTCATTTGAACTTGGAAACTTTTTACAGTTTTATACAATTTATATGTTACTGTTAAGTTTGGACCTCTTTGATAAGTTTAATGAATCATAATCAATTTGTATCCCAGTGAGTCGTTGTGTTTAAATTTTTTCTATTTGATGATAATCAATAGGGGAAATTGATTCAAGATTATCTCAATGAATTATCTGTGAATGAAATTACTATTATGTCTATTTGATCTGAGTTACAACAATGAGTGAGTGATCTATTTCAAATCTTCAAGTAACGTTTTAGTAAATGGTTGTGATAGTTGAATTAGCACTATGAATATATGAAGTGGTGTAGATTATTCTATGAATTGCATCATGTTATGGTTTTGGTTGGATAAAGAAACACTCATTGTTAAGGTGCATGTCTAGATATTAAAGAAGTTTTGTTCATATTTTAATCTTTTGAAGCCCCAATTAATCTTTTTCAATTTATTTATACCGCCCAATGTAGGATAATTGATCTAATGAAGTTTGTGTTACTTATTACTAGCAAATTCCCCTTGAATATTTCAGTTACATTGGCCATTGAGTAACACCAGCACAATTGAAAAACAACTACCAGGACCTTGGGAGTTAGATTACTTTATGTTATCCTTCATTTTCAGGATAAATAGAATAGAGATATTTTGTTTAATGTTGTTGTGTTGATTTGAACATCAACAAATTCGCACTAGAAGGAGGCCTTGAGGAAAAAACTAGCTCAAATTGGGTCATTCTCACCATATAGGTATGAAAGAGTTCTTATATCTTCTTAGAATCTTGAACCATTGGGTGAACTCCAAACCCCTGTCAGGTACAAACCCCAGGCTCATAGAGTCTTAATTCCACCATTGCCACCACTACTTACTCCACCTAGGTTTCCACCAAATCCACCCACACCACCTCACTAGCCAAACTCACCCATTCCACAACCGGCTCAACTAGTCCCACCACTACCCATGGCTTTCTTCATGAATAACTCCTCTCCACTAGTGACTATCCCTAGGGGTATACATGATGTGCCCAAGAATCTTGAGAGATTTTGTCCCAAATATATGCATGGAGAATCAAGGAGTGTTGAAGAGAACATACATGCATTTAAGGATGCATGTACTCTAGCTCAAGTAGCCCACCATGATGTTGTATTTAGGTTATTCCCCTCCTCTTTGGGTGACATGGCATACGATTGATATTTAAATCTGCCCCAAGGGTCTATTCTGAGTTGGACAAACTTAAAAAATCCTTTATTAATTAGTTTTGGGTCTATGTAGACCCTGCCATTTTGTATCGGCAATTTGCTACCATAAGAAAATGACCCCATGAACCATTGCCATTAGTGAACACACAATATTCTATAGAATATACCGAAGGCTACAGGATCCTTACTTGGTCGCTAAGAATATTTCCATTTTGGCATATTTAAGGGTTGTAGATCCTTTGATTGGCTTGTTCTTGCAGAGGACGTATGATGCTACTGAAATTGATTCTTTTTCTAAGGTTTATCACCTATCCATCAAATTGCAACAACAAATAAGCTTACAATCAGGGAGCTTGGGAGGAGTTCTTCCTCCCATAGGATATCAAATGCCTAATCCAACTCCTCTGTTCAATATAGTCCCAGGAATGTCTTATTCCCAATATGGACCCATGTCTGAGTTACAAACCTCACCTCCCCTACCATTCTTCACTAATAATGCTCAAGACTCCTCCCAAAAATCACAAAATTACCATAATCAAGTTGGAGGATCAAATCTTATTAATTAGCCATCTGTTATGAAAACTTTAGAAAGTGACCAAACTATTCAATTGAATAATGAGATGGAAACTCTCAAGAAGACTCTATCTCGTATGTCTAATGATATGGCTCAACTTAGACACAATCCCCCTCAGAACCAAAACTAGAATTACCAGAATCAGGGAGGGTATTCGAATTAGGGTGGTTAGTCTAAGTAGAACTCCAACTAGAATTATAACACCAATCAAAATCAGAGGAACTCCCAAAGCTAGAATTCCCCTAAACAAAATTACCAAAATCAAAATAGGGGATACAACCAAAGGTCTAACAACAACAGACAATGGAACACTGGGGAAAATAATGGGGGAGTCTCCCATAATTATCAGGCAGGTGATGAAAAATCCACACACTGTAAATGTGGAAGATCTTAATTTTATGACGAATTGGTGTAGGCTACATGATACTACAGTTCATTCTAAGGTAAATTGCCTAGAAATGGAGAAGATGGTCAAGATAGCACAAGTTGTTGCTCCATTACAAGGTGCTCCCAACAAGTCTGGTGGATCCATAGATACCACCATGGCTTATGACATCTTTGATGAAGACCTTCCATTCCCTAGCCAATAAGAAAATGAAATAGTGGAAGATGTATATGATGCCTAGGCCTTCCAAACCAAGGGAGGTCATTTCATAAGAAATCAGAATAAGAGCCCATTTACTACATCTACCCCTCCTAAAAACATGGTCCCACCAAATCAGAATGCATATAACAACCCACCACCATCAAAGGGGCCATCTGAATCTCAAATTAAAGGTAACCCACCTTCTTTTCCTAAGTATTAGGTAAACAATAATTCAAAGTTTGATTTCATTGCAAAGATGTAGAGGCAAAATACATCATTGTAATTATTTGACATTATGAAGTGGTTCCCTGCCCAATGAGAGATTGTGATGAGGGCACTGGAGGAAGCAAATCAATCAAAAGGGAAAGGCAAGATGACTCCAACAAATGAGATGAATGCAACCCTTTACAAAGGTAAGACGGGCACCCCACCTTTCCTTTTAAGTTTTATTTTTTTTGGAAAGAATATGTACAACTATCTATTGGATTCTGGTGCATCGGGTAACATATTCCCTTCTCAATTTGTAGGAATTTAGGGTTGAGTCCACTTTAGACTAACAAAAAGGTCATTTAGTTGGATAAAATTGAAGTCAATGTGGTAGGAGAACTGAAAAATATTCATGTACAAGTTGGATCTGACCCAAGGATCCAAACTTACATGGATATCCAAGTGGTTGATATCCCAAAAACATATGGTATGCTTCTAAGCAAAGACCTAATGAAAATATTTGGGGGATATCTTTCCTTAGACTTATCACACATGTGGCTGCCCTAGAAAGGGATAACAACACAAATCACAATTGAGAGTGAGCCTAGGCTCAAACATAGGATTACTGAATATGATTCTCCTAATGAAGTAGCTTACTTTGAAACTGAGATAGGAGTTTACAAGAGGGAGGAGATCATGACCTTCTCAATGCTCAAACCTAATGATACACTGCCTCTAGAATAGAGTGACCCAATGACCATGGTCAACTAGCAAGTTCTAAACAAAAAGTTGCAGCAAGATAGGTTGCTATTGGGAGAAGAGGTTGATTTATGGAGTTTGTTTCTTCCCAATTGGTGTAGGATTCATTATCTGAATCATTTCGAGTTGACATGTCAACCTTGTGTGGATATCTTAAACTATGTTTGTTAGGCTGAGTAAACTTGTGAATGCCTATTCTAAGCACTCACCAATAAATTTTCATTTGAAGCTAAGGATGCTACCATTCTTATGAGAACCAATCTCAGTCAAGAGGAAGGTCCTTCCCAACTTAAGCAGACTTAGGATCTATGCTCTGAATTCTAAAGAGAAACTAAGGAATCTCAGTCTTTGTCTGTTACACCTGTCCTGAATACCCTTCCAATTCCTAAGGAATTGATGAAAAGTGTACTGAATCATGATCTAATCCAAGATAAGGTTTAGGAAGTAGTTCCTGAATAGGTTTCGAATATATCAGAATCTTTTCATGTACCTAGTTCACCGCTACCTTTAAATATTGATGGCCAGTACCAGTTCGAGCTGCCACATAATTCAAGTAAGCCATCACCTATAATCCCAAAGAAGAAAGAAATCCCAACTCTAGACCAGCTATGGAGTCTTCAATTTGATGGCTCTAAGTCCAAATCGGGAAGTGGAGGAGGAATTGAATTAACCAAACTAAAGGGAAGATGTACTTTGCATCTTACAGGTTGCAGTTTGGCTACACAAAGAACATGGTAGAATATGAAGCGCTTGCTCGAGGACTAATGTTTTCTCATCAGAAGAAGGTCATAGCTCTCATGGTTCTGGGAGATTTTGAAGTTATTGTTAAGCAATTTTACAGCTAATATACTTGTCACAACAAAAGATTGGATGTGTACAAAAATAGAGTTTGGAATCTGATTGAGGATTTTGATGCTTTTGGAATCACTTTGATTCCTAGGGAAGACAATTAGATTGTAGGTGCCCTTGTCGTCACTGCTAGCACATTGGAGCCTATGCAAGACTCCAAGTTGAAAATATTTTCAATTGAACTAGTCTCAATCCCAACTGTCTTGGATAATGTCTGAAATTTTTAGATCTTCAATGATGACCAACATATACTTTCCTTCTTGGAAAGTTTAGATGTCTTTGAAGGACAAATAATTGATGAATTGGAAAGAGACCAGGGAGATTGGGACCTTGAGAGTTGTGACACAGAAGGGATACTGAATTTGAAAAGCAACAACATTCCCAAAGGGATGGTAGCTTTGGAAAAAATATTTAACTCTGTTCCTTGGGCTCATGAAAGGGTGCCAAAAAAAAGTGATGGAGTGAAGTATGAATCTCTCAATTTGGCTGATTTAGGTCTAGAAAGGAATTTCTATATAGGAAAAACCTACCCTGAGAAAATCAGAGATAAAATAATTAAGGTGTTAAAAGAAGACATTGCAACAATTTCTTGGAGTTATGAATATTTAAATACCTTCAACACCTCGGTGATCATGCATACCATACCTCCGAAGCCAGCAAAAAATCCCTTTCATCAAAAGCAACATCCGGTGAATGATTTGATAGAGCCATTAATTTAGAAGAAAGTGCAAAAGACGTTGTCTACAAGAATAATCTTTCCAATACAAAATTCCAGCTAGATTGAAAACTTGGTTCTTGTACATAAGAAAAATGGTGAAATCAGATTGTGTGTTGATTTCAAGAACCTGAATAAGGCCTCCGAGAAGGATAACTATCCACTTCCTTCTCTTGATGAGGTATTACAAATTGTCAATGGATCCCAGATGATGTCATTATTTGATGGCTATTTTGGGTATAATCAAGAGCTTGTCAGTCATGAGGACAGAATGAAAACTATCTTCACTACCAAGTGTGGGAAATTTTCCTATTAGAGGATGTCGTTCGCTCTTATCAATGCTAGAACTACCTTCCAGGGTGCAATGGACACAACATTCAAGGATTTAATTGGTGAGTGTATCATTATTTATGTAGATGACTTAGCTATCTTCTCTAAGAACATAAAGGAACATGCTACAAATTTAGCAAAAGTACTTAAAAGATGTATAAGCTATGGTGTGTCTTTGAATCCAAAAAAATGTGTGATTGGATTTTCTAAAGGGAAAATTTTAGGCGATGTAATATAAAAAAATGGGATATTCATAGACCCTAATAGAGTTGAATCCATCTTAAAACTGACTATTCCAGGGAGTAAGAAGGAGATGAGATCCTTCTTTGGAAGGATCAATTTTATAAGAAAATTTATAACAGGGTTTGCAGAAATTGTCAAACCTTTTAATGAAATGATGAGAAAAGATGCAAAAATAGAATGGAGCAACAAGGCTAAATCTGCTTTCTCATAGATTAAATAGTCAATATCTGAGGCACTAGTCTTGACCAGCCCATATTATCTAAATCCCTTCTATATCTATGCTTTTGCATCCGATCAATTATGTGCGGTTGTTTTAACACAACGAAGAGGTGAGGGAGATGAAAGTACTATTTCTTTCATGAGCTCCCCATTCAAAAATGAAGAATTCGGGTATCTAACCCTTGAAAAGTAGGCCTTCACACTCGTGTGAGCAGTCAAAAAATTCAAGCACTACATCTTTCAAAGTCAGGTTGTCGCCATAGTTCCTGATCCAACTGTGAAGTCTCTCCTTATGCATAGTGAATTGGGGGAGAGAATAGGAAAATGGATGGCTATTTTATATGAATTTTATTAAGAAATCAATCCAATGAAGCTCGTCCAAGGACAAGGCTTATCAAAGGCTATGGTAGATGTTGACAAGAGTATCACTTTCCAGCAGTACATAGTGCGGCCGTTCACAAAGGATCCCTGGTATACTGATATGATTTTCTTCCTCCTCAATAATAGATGCCCAAATGGGATGAATGCTACTCAAAGGAGAGCATTGAGGATGAAGAGTGCTCATTACATTCTCAAAGGAGGATCCCTATATAGAAGAAATTTTGAAGGAGTTTACCTATGTTGTTTGGATTAGCAAGAAGCCAAACATTCTATTGCTGAATTTCATGGTAGACATGGCACAGGGCATGGATCTGCAAATTACTTGGCCCATCAAATTCTCAATTCAGCCTATTATTGGCCCGACATGTTCTGAGATGCAAACCAACATGTCAGGACATGTCACACTTGCTAGACCTTGGCACCCAAGGAACATAATCCTGTAATGCCTTTACCACTGATCTACGAGGTAAGACCATTCACCCAATGGGCACTGGATTTCGTAGGGGTTATTAATCCAAACCCTTTTGCAAGTCATAAGTTCATCTTGACAACAATTGACTACTACATGCACTAGACCAAGGCTCGGCCCTGCAAAAATAGCACCATGGATGTGGTCATCAAGTTTCTCAATGAAAGCATCATAACCAGGTTTGGAGTAGCATTTGCCCTAGAATGTGACAATGGCCCTACTTTCTCTTTTGTTGAGTTCATTCAATGGCACTATGAACATAAAATTATCTTAAATTATTCATCTAATTACTACCCTCAGGGAAATGGAGTAGCAAAGTCTACCAATAAGAACCTATTGGAACTGATAAAAAATTTGCTAGAGAACAACCCTAGGGATTATAAAACCCAGCTGAGATTTTCCTTATGGTCATATCAAACTCATATTAAAGTTTCCCTAGGAAATTCCCCATTTAAGTTAGTCTACGGCCAAGATCCGGTCTTCCCAATACATTTGCAAATATTTGTCCTCAAGTTTATGCGGGAATTTGATTCAAAGGATTATCAGATAGAGGTTAGACTAACTAGTCTACTAAACATGCAAGAATAGAGAGACACTACTTTACAAGACTTCTTTAAACATCAGGCTGTCATCAAATGTTGGTTTGAGAAAAGAGCCAAAATAAAGGCTTTCAGGATATCAGATCTTGTGTTGCTGTGGGATAAAGCTAAAAAGAAAAAGGGAGACTACCAGAAGTTTGACAGACTTTGGTTGGGTCTATATCAGATAGTTGAGATCCTGGGTGAAAATGTTTTACTCTTGAGCACCCTAACAGGAGAACCTATTCCATTGCCCATTAATGGTTAGTTTCTCAAGCACTACTTAGGCCCATGAGGGTCTGATTTTCTAATTGATTTTATTATATGTACTTATTTTTTCTTTTGTTTTTTTTATTTGTTTGTTTGTTTGTTCTTTACCCTTTGTTTCTTTCTATAGTTTCTATTTTTTTTTTGGTCATTGGAGACCTTCATTTTCTTCCATTTTGAAATAAAGGGGTTGTTATTCAAAGGATGCTGCAAGTAGTAGGAGAGAAATTGATTTAGGTATTTTCAGGCATATTTGTTGAGAGATTTCATTTTAAACTTATATCTTATGATCATTTTAACACTAGTTTGAAAAGGTTATTAAGAATAAGGTATATTGTAAATAATCTCATGAACAATGATTGAAGTTTGTCACAAAATAGATAAAACATTTGCCTTTGTAAAGTTCCTATTCCTCTCAGGGTCATTGTATCTCTATTTCAAGTGAAAAATCTGATTCCCAACACTGTTATAGGTCCACTATAGTTCTCAACCCACATTTTAGATTAGTTATATGTAAATATTGAAAAAAGTTAATAAAGAATTCCCACAAGTGAAACTTATGAAAGATAAGAGAAAAGAGAACCATTGAAAGAAAGCAGACTCAATATCAAATGGGTGATTCAAGTATCTCTATCAGGGCTATGTACGCCTGTCCAGTAGTAGAGCAATGCTTTGAGAGAACTAGAGGTATCTCCATTGGGGCTATTAATTCCTGATTGGTAGTGGAGCAATGCCCTGGATTTCATTGCACAATAGTTAAAGGACTCAACCTATGTAGCTTGGATCTTAGGTGTAGTTGTTCAAGGGTGGAGAAAGTTTTTATAAAGAAAGATGCACCATATATGCATACACTCGGATTCAAAGTAGTTCATGTTTATATACATTTGAGATTCTAGCTCAACCTTACTCAATATTCTAATCCTACTTAAGTTAGCATGATTCATAAAACAGAGGTTCTAGGTGACTGAATTCTTCAGTGATCTTGAAAATGGGTAAACTATTTTCCCAATAAAGTCACCATTTTTTATGCCATGCATAACCAACCCATTTTATTTTGGAACAAAATGAGTCCCACTTTGTTTTTGTTTTGTCCTTGGTGTTTTGGTTGGGTCTTAGGAGTTGTTTGTTTTCCTCCCAAGTTCTGGTTTCTTTTGTTCTGACGGAAGCAAAGTCGGAATAGAAAATGGACTTAGAATTTTTGTAAGTTTCCAAGTCTGGATTCAATCCCAGTTCTGGTTCCGCCCTTCTTCCTTGTTCTTTTTCGCTATCTTTTGGTTGGTCTTGCGCTCTAAGGGTCTATTTATCCCTTGAGTTGTTTCTTGTTTTCCTTGTGTTTTTTTTTTCCCAAGTGGAAGTGGAACCACGGATGGAGGTAAACTTGGAACTTTGTAAAATTTCCAGATTTAGATATCATCTCGATCCTACCCACGCTTGCTTGCTTTGTGTTATTGTTTCCATTGGTGTCTAGGCCAGGTCTAGTTTTTGTTCTGGTCTTTCTTCTCGTTGTTTCTTTGTCCTTGTCTCAGTTTTGTTCCTTTTTTGAAAGCGAAACAGGAACAAGAACTAAACTTGGAACTTTGCAAAAGTTCCAGTGTCGATTTTGATCTTGATTCCACCCCCATCTTCCATTGTTGTTGGTCCTTTTCGCGGGACCAGAATCGGGTTTAGAGTTGGGTAAGAGACTTGTTAAAGGTTTCTTTTTATGTTCCAGATCTAGGTCCACATCTACCCTGCCTTTGATTTCCACATGAGTTCATTGTTCATTTACATTGTTTTCTCTTCCCCCAATCTACCACATTTATTGCATTAATTGCAACATCCTCACACACATGAAATAATTCTAAAACCTTAATCAAGGTTAATTGGCTCATTATCTTAGTTATCTAAGTTGTTTTAGCAAACCAGAGCTACGATAACTTTGAGAGGAGCATGATTTGATTGTGGAGGCACGCTAGTGAGTATATTTATCAACTTTCAGGATTTTTCCTTGTTGGAACTTCAAGGTAGGGTATTTTCCCTCTCTTTTCCCATCTATGCTTTGTCATTTCATTTTCGTGTTCTTGCTCATCGTGTTCTGGCACATTCATGTGACCTTTTCTTGTGAATCTTTGCTTGTTATTTTGTGTCTTTCTAGTTTTTTTTGTATTTTTACGTTTTCCATTTTTCTTTTTCTGTCTTTCCATTTTTTTTTCCATTTTGTTGTCGCTTTCATGGCAGGTCTGTTCTATCATGCCCTAGTTTCCAACTAGGGTTTCGTTTGATGGGGTTCTTTGTGCTTTAAATGCATTGGAATTGGTTTAGAGACCCCTCTAATCTTATTCCCGTGTTGGTTCAATGATTTCCATGTTAAGCTTTTGAAGCCTTAATTATCTAAGTTGACATGTGCAAACTAGGGTTTGCTCGATGACCTTTACAAAATATCTAGCCTTAGAGTTAAATTTGGTCTTTATTCAGTTAAAAGGGTGAGGTTAAGCCCCTTTTGAGATTCCCATATTATCCCATGTGACTTAGGTCCTTAAGCTCATGTGACCACCTCTTCAAGAAATTTCTTCATTTTGAGTAGTAAACCAATGGAAGTGGACTCTGGAATGAACTCGTCCTGTAAGTGTTTGCATTGGGGTTCATTCCCAAAATGTAAGTGTTTTCATTGGGGTTCATTCCCAAAATGATCTCACATCCAATTATTGTTGATCTTGGTCTTCACAATTTCCCTTTAGCAGAAGCGAAATCGGAGTGGAGGTCAAACTTGGAACTATTGTTTGGTTTTGGGTTCAGTTTCCATTTTGATCCCAGTTTTGGTATCATTCTGGTCTTGATCCCCCATATGTTCAATGGTTTCTAGTTCCTTATTATTCTGTCACTTCACTTCTGATGAATATCAAATTTGACTAAGTATGAAAGTGGTCCTAAGGAAGTAGAGATTGGTATTAGATGATGTATCAATTTCAATGCTTTTTGTTCATCTAATATTAGGTTTTATTGCAAAAGTAAGAGATGTTAGGAGCATTAGAAGAGGCTTATCAAAGAATCCAACCTGTAGAAAGTTCAAGCCAAGGAGCTAAGCCTAAGAAGATCAAGGTGGAACAACTCCCATATACTTTGTCAGTATTGGATAGGAGCATCGAATGGGTTGTCATGAGAATCAAGGAGCCAGAGGCTCAGACCTCCAAGAAGAGAAAGGTTGCACACACCACCCAAGGCAATAAGAGAACAAAAAGAAGAACAACTCCTAAGGAGCCCTTAGAGTTTTTCCCTCCTAATTCTGGAGAGGAGATTGAAATCCTTGCTCAAAATTTTCCTGAAGTGCATGGAGAAGAGGCTACAATAGAACCTAGTTCCTCCACAACTACTCAAGGACAAACATCAACCCAACCCCTTTTCATAGAGTAGCCAAGTGGAGAAATTTTTATGGGAACCCTCCAAAAAGAAACTGAATCCTTGAAAGAGGAGCTTGAAATTGAGATTCATGACATTGATATAGATTTTGAGGTTACTCCATCATATAAGGAGACTCATGTGGTTGCATCTCTTGATGAAACTAAAGATGCAAGGACTGAACATGTTTTGACAGAAGAAGATCAATGGAAGTTGTTTGAGGATGCAAAAAGAGAAGAAAATGCCAAGGCATAAGTTGAAGCACTAGCTAAATAGAAGAAGATTGATGCTAAAGCAAAATCTAACACATTCATTAAAAAACATGAATTGGAAGCTCAAGCCAAGGCTGATGAATTGGCTAAGAAAAATTAAAAAAGAGAGCAAGAGCTCAAAACTAAAGATGAAAAAGACAAATTGGAAATGATGCAGAAGATCCATGATCTTGAGGAGGAAAAGGCTAGACATAGGAGAGAAAGAGAAACCCTTCAGGCTAAATTCGGGCTGTTGAGGAAGGCCATAGAAAGAAAGAAGAGAAACAATTCCTAGAGAGAGAAAAGGAGGCTAAAGAACTTGCTATGCATGGATAGAAGTCTAAAGAGGCATGGGACTTGGTCTAGGAACTTGAAAATAGAGAGAACAAATGTATGAGGAGAAGAAATTAGAAGAAGAATGATTGAAAAGGGAGATGGAAGCTAAAAGGTTGCAGGAGAAAAATGATAAAGAAGAAGTTGACAGACTTACACAAGAAGAGGCACAAAGAGAACAAAAAAATGTGCAAGAGGTTGATTCTCAACCTAAGAACACTATATTGTAACCTTTATCTTTTGCCACTATTGCCTCTTCTGCAACACAAGTGGTCACTACTCTTGCTGCTCCAACTTGGATAAAACTTGATCTTGAGAAAAAGCAGCTAGTTCAACCTCAGCCTCTCAATTTGGATGAGATGATGAAAGAGATAGAGAAGAAAAGACCCAAAAAGAAGGCCAAAGTTCTTCATTCTACCAAGTGCACAGATGCAGGATAAATTGTTGTTGAATGTGCAATTCCAATGGTGGATAAGGACGGAGAAGACATGCAGATAATTGATCACCAATTGGGTACTGTCAATTTGGGGAGACCTACAAGGAACCAACAGTTGAATCTAATTGATGTTGTAGCTTCCTCCACCAAATCCAGGATGTTCAAAGATAAGAAAAAAAAGGATGAACTTAAAGCTCAATTGAATCAGTTACACAAATTCTTGGAGGATTTCTCCACTCCAGTTTCTCAATAAGTTGTTTCTCTGGAAACTGTAGTCCTACTAAGCAAGAAGGAAGCTAATGACCTAGTGTAGATGAGCAGTAAGGTGGGGATTCTTGATAGGTGGATTGATAGGCTTAATCAAGAGGTTGGTGAAGTGTTGGCTGATGGTTGCAAAGTTCATGAAGGAGCACTTGAGTTGGCAAAGGAAATGAATCAGCATGTTGAAGTCCTGGAGAAGCAAGATGAGGAGTATAGAGAACATGTTAAGAAGATAGAGGATATCAACAGGTGCCTAAGTCCACTCTCCTAGAGCAGTCAATTCTTGAAGAGGATAATGTTGATTTCATTGACAAGACCTTAAATATAATCTGGTTTAGATCCAAGTTCATCTATGAACATAAGAATGAAGTTGAAGAAGCTAGCAAAGATTTGAATGAACAAATTGATGAATTGGAGGCAGTGGTCGCTATTCTAGTCAATCTAGAAATCTCAGTCAAAGAAGGTCTTACTATGGATAAGTTGAAGGAGAAGTGGAGCAATAGATTTGAGGAAGTAATGCAAAAAGAAGATGATGGAGAAGAATTTTTGTTGGACAGTCTCATGGACATCAAGGGAGAGGTAAAAGCTACTAGGAGGGAATTAATCAAATTGAACTTGATATGTTAGAATTTTCCTCAACAGAGTTAAAAAGAATCAAGTTTGAGTACAATTAGTTAGATGGGTTAGATATGGACATCCTTCAACAAATATTCTCCAATTATGATGAGTATCTCCTTGACCAAGCAACACAGGAGTTAGCTGGCAGCAAAAAAATTGTTTTTGACACAACTTCCTCTCTTCTCCTATTTTGTAGGGTTTTAACATAAGTTGAACTAAAGCTCTCATCTACCAGTTCTACCTTCTTCCTCAAGCGTCAAATTATGGATAAAAGAGCAATAAACCTTGAACTGGAGATTAGCCAGTCTACTTTTCTCATGCAGTTTTGGTTCCTTAATTTGTGGAGTTGAGTTTTTGATTAAGAGAAACTTATGCATGACTCGTCTATATGTAGTTTTAGGCTTCATTTTGTAATGTTTGACTGATTGAAGAAAGATTAGTCACCTGATATAATAGTAGATAGGAACCATAGTCTAAGAATTTCATAAGTTGTTAGAAAGATACTTTGAAGGTTCAATTGAACTTGGATACTTTTTTTGGTTTTATACAACTTATATGTTACTGTTGTTAGAGCACCAAATCTGCACCCTATTTGGTAAGCTTTTCTAACTACACTCAGTAGATTTGGACTAACATTGGACTGCTTTCAGGTTGTGGGTAACCTATTTGAAATTAAACCTCCAGTGATAAGGGTTGGCTCCCCCTTTTGATTCCACCTAACTACTTGATCTTTTGAGATAAGGGTACGAGTTTGCATAAACTAAACTTGATATTGAAAATAAACTAAGGTGATACATGAAAACAACCTAGACCTGCTAATAGCCTTGCACACTCAAATTAATATTTCAAATCTAACTCGCACAATTCCATATCCAATGCAGTTCACATCAATAATTTATAAAGAAGTCTATAGCAATGTTTTTAAAAGGAAAAAACAAATTTCACAATCAATAACACTACTAAACAACATAGTTTATAACTTATAAAAATACATTTTTTGTCAAATGGATGCATGAAACATGGAACAAGTTGTAAGGAAAATGACTTTTCACAAAACAGACTGATCAACCGTTAATGACACACCACAAAACATGAAGAGAAAAGGTAAAAATGCTCCAATCTATTAAATCAAAGTGATTATTGTATATTAGGTTTGTTTGAGTTACAATGCAGCTTCATGAAAAATAACTCCAAGAGAGTAGCTATCCTCCTGCTGAAAAAGAAAGAACCACCTCAAAATGACTTAAACAACATATTTAAGCCAAAAACATCCAAAACCCCCACACAAGTGTTTCTAGAAGATTCTCCTCAGATAAAAGAGAAATAGCCCCAAAAGAACCTTATAGAAGCCTCCAAAATGTCTTCCACATGAAGAAAACATAGGCCAAGTCAATAGTCACCCCAAAAGTGTGACAAAAAATGCCTCCAACTAGCCTCCCTTCCACCAAAACAGTCAAAATAACATCCCACACATTTCTCACCTCTGCAAGTCATAATGGTCCTCATACAAGACTTGACCACATTCTCCATCATGCAGTATGTGTGTTTTTTGGAAACACATGGCTTTTCAAAGCATTAAAGATAGTGAATTTGTTAAGTGATTCATAAAAAATCACTTAACAAATCACTTTACAATTGAGCATAAATCAAAGGGCCCCACCATAAATATGTATTACATCTACATTTAAAAGCAAACTAAAATTGATTTTCAGATCACTTACATGATATTTTCAAAAATTGAAAACAAATGTAACATATAATATCATATCTCAAAAGTCTCCAAAAGTTTCAAAGGCACCTACCTATTTTGCATTCTTGATCACACATGGAAAAACAAAGGTTTGCAAAGGCATCATAGTCTTTAACATAGCTGGTCAAAAGGTCGACCTCCAAACCCCTTGGAAAGCATATTCCAAATCATGTGATGTTGGGGTAAAAATCAAAGGCATATACTTGTTGCATGGCACACTCTATTTGCATATTGAGAACTTAACATAGGTTAAAATAAAGGGAAGAAATACCTTAGGCACAACGTGCCTAAGTGAGAACACACATATTTTGGCCCCCATTGCATTAACACATGTTTTTGATTTTTAAAAACATAGGAAGAAAAAATCCCATTGGCACTCAAGGGTCGAACCCTAATGGTAAAACAAAAAAATGATGAAAAACATCATCATTCAGTCTTTGGAAGAATCTGGAAATTTGGTCTACCACCATGAGGGTTTGGGAAAACATTGAAAGAATGATGATTTCGCACTGGCCTCAGTCGAGCTTTGACATTTATTTCTTAAAAAATTCCATGGAAGCTCAGGTACATGCGTATTCTTGGCATAAACTTGCATTTTATCCATTTGGAGGTCATTTTTTACTCACATGCCGTGGCTATCAAGCATTTTGATGAAATTTCTTCATTCCCCTATTCTTTGTTGTCACTTTCTTCTGTTGGCAGCCGCCATGAAAAGCTTTAAATGGAGCTTATTGTGGAGAGACAAAGCTTTGAACATTGCAAAATTTGAGAAAAAGCTCAAGGTAAGCATTCAATCAACTCCATCTTCTTGACTTTGAGCAACAAAAAACCATGTTTTTGAGCCTCCATCTTGAAAAGATGACACAAACGTTCATTTTCTTCTTGCATTTGTTAATAGGGATATCCTATTGTTGTTTCTGTTGCTTTTTCTTGAAGAAAATAAGTCTTTGGTCATGGCCATGAATAGAAAATATTGTGTTTTTGCTTGGCTCAACTTCATTTTTGAAAACCCTCATGTTGTCTTTTGATTTTCTCTTGGTATTTCACAAATTTTTTAACAACCCAGCTGGGTTTTTGATCTGTAGAAAAGAGAGGAAAAAAGAAATAGCCTGTGAGCTCAGCCTCCATTTTTTGAACATGGGTTTTCTTATTAGCTGAAGAAACTCAAATTTCTTTGATAGAAATGCAGATGGCTATGTAAATGTACTCCATTTTTCTATAGAATAGCAATGTTGCTTCATTTTGCATTCTTGCGAAAAGCCCCTATTTAGGTTTCCTGTAACATACATTTTGTTGAATCTTCAACTTGTTTGTAAAGAACCCAAGTGGGTTTCCTTAATTTTCTTAAAGAGATCATATTTGTTGCAAAAATGCAGATGATTTTGCAAGTTATTCACTTTCCTATAGAATATGACAATGTGGCTTCATTTTAAAAAAAAAAACCCACGTGGGGTTTCCATATTTTGTAGAAAAAGGCCAATTTTCACCACGGCCTACCATAACCCATGAATGACTTTTCCTTTTCTGATTCCTATAGAATTTTTACCATATTGCCATTTCTTTCTCAGATTTTTTATGACAAACCCATATGGGTATTCTTTTTTTCAATTTGAAAGCAACTTCAAATTTTGTTAAAGAGTGATTTGATGCCATTCCACACTATGAGCATAATGAAAAGCTTCAATTTTCAAAACCTTCATGTATCTTTCTAATTTCTTCTTTGTATCAATAAATCTAACAACCCATATGGGTTTCTTAGAATGTAGAAAAGAAAGAACATGTTGAGGCTCGGTCTCCATTTTTTCAAACTGGGTCTTCTAGTATTTTCACAACTTCTGCACATTTTGCATTCTGAATCCTTCCTTCAAGGCCACGGCCACTACCTTTCCTTTTTGTTCCTGTATTGACCACTTTACAAGTCTACCAACTGTTGTTGTAAGATCTTGACAAGTTCATTTAATTCATGTATCCTATTTTCTTGAGTCAAAATTATTTGCTCCTTGATAAGTTCTTGCTGTTAAAACTCTTCTTGTGTAAAATATTTTGTTTTCCAATTGAATTGTCATCTAAGAATAGAAACCTATTGTCAGTTTCTTGTGTCCCATGCCTTGATAGTACCATATACAAAGCAAGAATGTAACAATTGTGGAGAGTTCATATCTGAAAATGAAATTTCATGTATATCTTATGATCGTTTGATGGCTAATTTCTCTTTGTGATCATATGAATAAGACTGCATTGCATCCCTTTGACATTGCTATGTTGCATTCACCCGGTTACTCCTCATGACCTCAAGAAAGGCATAGTTGTTTTCCTTCATTGATGATAGCCTGTGGGGCCCTCTTTTGCAATAATAAATTGGTGATTGTTTCCATGCATTTCCCACATGTGGATGATGATTTTCTTGTACTTTATGCATAACACATATCTTGATTATTCCATCTACAAGCTGTCATTTTGGTACTTCAATGATTGACAGAGGCTGAAGGCTGAAAATTCATTTCCTTATTTGAAATACACAAGACAGTGGAACTCATCTTCATCATCATGCACTTTTCTCATTTTTCCTTTATGAGACAAGATTGTCATATACTTGCATTGCATATTGGTGTGATGTAGAATGATGCCAGCATGCATTATTGTTGTTCCACCCTTCATGAGATTATTGCATTGCAGTCTCATTTACCCTCTTATAGATTCTCTGTAGCTTATATGAGATCACATATGGAGAATTCTACTGGTGCAGTGTCATTGTCCTTTAATGATGCATCAATAGCATTGTCTTTGATTTATCTTTTCTCATCAATCACTTATTGCTGAAAATGTGATATTTAATGCCTATGTTAACAATGACATCGCATGTGCCTATGCATTGAACTGTTGCTCCAATTCTCATACAAGGTTATGATGCATAGACCATGCAATCCAAAATAAACCAGCAAAACCGACTAGTTACCAACATCTTCGTCTAATGCACAATTTCTTTCTATCACCATGAAAGTCACAGAGTCTTTCAAAACAGAGCATATGTTTCTTCCTCTTGCATCAGAATGATGACCTCCATCAGGTAAGTACACAATTGGAAACCATCGTTAATGTTTCATTGAAAGTATTTAGGCCTAATACCCATATTCAACTACTACAAGAGCACTGTGAAGACTTAATATTGCTTGTTCTACATGATGTTGCTCCACAACTACTACTTCAGTATCATACTTGTTGATGCACTGCCCATTATTTATGCATTGAACTGTTGACTTACCTTGAAGGCCATTTGCTCCTACCAATGCACACGATTGTCTCATTAGAAGTGATCACATCATATGAGGGTTCTAGTGTTGTCATAAACTTCTTATAATGACCTATTCATGATATGCTCATATCTATGTGAACTAGAGTTGATGTTTCTTGAATGTCTTTTCTTTTTGCCTTTTTCCTCAAACATAATGCATTGAAGGTGATATGGCAACATTGCTTGTCTAATGTTTGATTGAGAAGGCCTTGAATTAATCCTTGTGCAACTTGAGCTTGTTTCTTGGAATTGCTTTCTTTGACATTGGTGACATTCACTTATGCATGGGCAACTAGAGTTCTACTGCCTTTCCATATTACCCCAAAATTCTTGATCAGCCTGTGTTGCCTCTTTATTATTGTTGCCCTAACCTTCATGGTTGTCTTGTAGCATGTACACTCATGGATGTCCTTGAATTGAAATGTAACATACATTTATGATTATTGTCCTTATGCCCTTGTACCATGACATTGATTCAGCCATTGTTCCTGCATCTGTTATGTGTAATAAATACACCCAGTTTCATCATTGTAACTTTATTGGATTGCCACCTGTCACATATTTTGGTGACCTAACAACTCACCTTCCTATGTGATGTGTGACTACCCCATAGGTTTACGGTGAGAGGGGCTCGACAACAACTTGAAATGCTTCCTCATTATTTAATAGATGCATAATTAAATTTGATGCATCTTTTGAATATGATAATGAAAGTTGATCAACTGGTGTGATTCCATATTGATTTAATTCATTGATAAGAAATAAATCTTTGATCAAGTTGCTCAATTTCCTTTCCTTTCAAAGCATGTTGAGATCTACCCTTGTGGGAGCCACATTTACCCCACATGTTGTATTTGATCTGATAATGAAACAATAATGAGACTGTTGATGGGTGTTTTGTACACTTTCTCAACACAGGCAATGCGTATGTGCACTACCTCTCTTGAAAGGAAATCTCCAACAACAAGTTGTTGAAAATCTCCCCAAGGTCTCTCGGGTATCAGGTTATGACTTGCATTGAACTCCTTAGTTGATGTTTGATGTGATTTTTCTGGTAATCATAGGGCGAACTTACATAGCTGGATGCAGAGTGGATCTTAAAATCTAAAGTTTCTGAGATGGGAGTCAAGGTGCATTTTGTTGTAGGTTTGGACAGCAGTTTAAAACTTCAATGTTTTCTTCAAGTTTTGGCTTTACAATGTGCAATGAACCTTAGCATAGGTTGTTTCTAAAAAAAAGGGAAAAAGAGGAAGGAAGAGGGAAGGTTCCTAGATCTGCAACTAACTATGAATAGTAATAATGGAGTTCCTGCCATGGACATCTTCCTTCAAACATAATTTCACTTAACCAAAAAATTCACAGTCTCATGAAATTTGTGCTATCTTCTAAGGCCTGTGGGTATTTCACCATTCATTCATCATATACATGCATGAACAAAGATAAAAGTGTGGAGCAACTTTGAATTCAAGTCTAGACTAACTTTGCACAACTATTTACCAGCAGCAAACAACAAAAAGTATGGGCTAGGAAGGCATCTACACAGCATCAATTTTCACAACTATAGAACAACATTACCAAAATCTAGTCAAGCAATTTGAATCTAACTTAAAACATCAATTTAAATCTAAATAAAGCATCTAACAATGGAGGTTGAATCATGAAACATAAAAAGAACTCAGAAAATGCACCAAGTCATTGTATTTTCATTAGAAATTCTAGCAGCATGTCTTTAAAACAACTCAACTCTCTTTGGAAATGAGAGGAGACCCCCTATTTATAGTTCCCAAAAAGTAGAACAAATGGCCAATATTTAATCCTTTTGTGTGGCCAAGATTCACTACAAACTAGGGTTCTACCTACCCCCCCAAATATTTTACAATTTAAAATACAGTTTTGTCTTCATCCCTATTTTGTCATCTAGTGACAGCACTGTAGAATTTTGTCTTTTGTTGATTTCTCTTTCTATTGTAGCCATTCCTTCAGAAGCTCTACACTGACAATAGGGTCACCCTCCTGCTTCTTTAAAGCTGCATACTCCATGAATTTCAAGATTACCGGTTGGATCTTGTCGACTTCTATAATCTCAGACTGTAGCACTTGATAACTCCATACCTTAGACTTGTCTTCAAACCTCTTCCAATCTTCATCATATTTGGTGGTGTGATCTCTGAACAGCTCTGACTCGACGAAGGAGCGGTAGGAAAAACTCATGAAATATGCCATTATCTCATATGACATCCAGTCCTCCATCTTCTTTTTGAAATGAGGTTTTATCTTTTCTGGATCAATTTGTATCGCGGGCATGTCATATCCATTCATTAGCTTCAGATATCAGACACAATCTGCCCTAATTTCTTTGACCCATTCGATATGTAGATCCACTTTATCCACTATCTACTCTAACCTTTCTCTTATGTTGTCAAAGTTCTGCCTCCACACCTCCATTAGCCAATGGTTGTCCCTTTTGAATGTGAGCTTGTTTTCCAATGTCATACTTGGAAGCTGGAGGATAGCCTCAATCTTTGGATAGGTGGACTCATAACTTGCAAGGAAGTCAGTGCAGAACTTTCTTGTGTTCTCGAGGGACTGCTGTAAATTCAAGAACTTGTTAGTTGTTCGAACAACCGATTGATACCCATGTTCCTGATGTATAGAACCTATCAGAACCAGCTCTTTGTAGTTTTATCCAAGTTCTTTCTCTTTTCTAGTTTGTCAATTTTTTCCTTGGATAGTAGTTGGGGTGGAGCAGTGAACGTCGTAGGCATGTCTTCAATTGAAGACCATTGTTGAATGTAATCTGTCAAGGTGGCCACCTGGGCCTTGAGCTCAACTTTTGAGACCTTGTCTTGTTGTATTAGGTGCACCACCATAGCCATGGACTCCTCGAGATGCCCCACCTTCTACTCTCTAGTAGTAGTCCCCAAGTCAATGGTGGAGACATTATAGCTTACTCCCTCTTGGCCTACCACCGGCATTGCTATCTGTATAGTTTGGGACCCGTAAGCATCCACCGTTACCTTGGATCTAACTTTAGGCTTCTTCTCCTTCTTGGTTGAGATCCGCACTCGGGCTAGGATAGCCTTTAACCTTGCTCTTGGGTCCTTTGAGGAAGGAGTGTTCTTTTCAAGCTGCTTCTCCAGCCATTCAGTCATAGTGGATTTTTCCTTGGGCAATTCTCGATCACCCTCGCCTTCCTCTATTTGGATCTCTATTTTCTCACCCGTGGGAGCCCTTTCTTCCATTCTAGTGCCATCTCCCTCTTCCTCATTAGAGTCTTTGGTGAATGTGAGGCATTTGATAGGAGGCCTAGTAGGTAATCGCCCTCGTGGGCCTTCTTCTATCTCAATTCCTTTCCCTTTCTCTTCCTCAGTTTGTTTGTCCTCGTTCCCATGCTCCTCAAGTTTTTCCTCTTCTACATTTCCTTCCTCTCTATAAGGAGGTGTCACAACCTCTAGTTATCCCCCTGTAGGGAGTTCTACAATTTCTGCTATCATGTCATCTTCTTTCCCTTCTTCTCTAGGCGGTGGCCTCTCTGCCTCTTCTTCATCGTGCTTCAATTTTCAAGCCATTTCCTCCTCGAGATCATCATCGAAGTTTTGTACAATAGTTCTACCACCTGTACCCTTCTCGTCATCTCCACTTTCAGAAGATCTTGTTCCTTCTTCCTCATAGACCACCCTATCAATTTTCTTGTGTTCATACTCTAGGTGTTCATGCTACTCATTGGATTCCTCCTCCATTTCCTTCGAGGCTTCTTTCTCCTACCTCTCCAGTTCCTCAAAAATTAACATTGTGTCCTCCATTGTTAGCAGTCCCATTGGAGGTTGCAAAGGTGTAGCATTGGTGAGGACCCAAACTAAGGTAGCTTGAATGGTGGGATCTAGAAAGGTCAAAGAAATTTTAGAGGGGACATTCTGCATGTGGTGCGAGAAAGCCTCCGGTAATGCTAGTGTGGACATTGGCGTTATCACTGCTGCCAGCGGGAGTGATGTAGTAGGTGACATGGCGGTGGAAGAAAGCGGAGAAGTTGCGATGGAGGAAGAGTCAACCATTATTATGGGCCTTGCCAGGGGAGAGGAGGCAAGATGGACAAAGATGTCCACTATGTTAGCTCTCAAAAATGCAGGTAAAATACCTCAAGAGGTTGTCAATCTCTTGATACGTTTCAGGGTAACAGACAAGGTCAAAATGGTTCAAACCTTCTTCTCTTGAGGTGCTCCTAGACCTAGGCGGGTATACCTATATGAATGAGGCATAATTGGCTTATGCTTATTTCTTTTAAAGTATTTTACCCACAATGGAAAATGGGAGTGGATAAATAGAATTTGATTTGGTATAGATTGTATAGCAATATCAAAGCTAAAACCTAATATATTTAGTTTAACAAATATGAATAATGAGTGAAACTAAAATAATGAGAATGTGGAGACTAGTGCCTTATTGGGTATGCAGAGTCAAAAAGAAATCTAAAATGAGTAACTTCTCTCTCGAAAGTACTCTAATTGTTCGGCATATATTTGGGTTTATAACTTGTATAAACATGCAAGAATATGATTACCAAGTTCTTCTTAATGATCCAAATAAGATTCCCTAATTACTATGATCAACTAAAAGGATTTAATCTTTTCTTGAAAGAACCAATTAATCAACCATACAGATACAACAATTGTGCACCGATAAAATGAATATAAGCTTGTTATATTAATTTAAACAACAAGAAAAAATCAACCTTGGAGACAACTTCATTAGTACTTTCAATTAACACAACAAACAACTAATACCCAAAAAAATGCCACCACATCAAATGATTTTCATTGATATCTCCATAGCTTTAAAAATGCATCATAGTCTTATATTTGTAAAAAATTGTAATCCACTATATTTTTCTTCTATATCCTATATCTTGTTTCGCTACCAAAACGGATATTTATACATCAACTACTTGAAAGGACACATCCTTTCAGAAATTTAATATGTTAAAACAATAATAGATTAAAAGATAATTAAGCTCTGTTAAGCCATAAATGAATCTTCGATATGTGGTCCAAGTAATCCCGGTGCTCATGCGTATCTGCATCTCCTAATGTGTTCTGGATCGTGATCTCCATTCTTACCATCTTTTCATTTTGTTCACACGCCTCATCCAATGTTGTATCTTTCACGGTAGCAATCTTCAAAATTTCTTGTAGTATTGATTCACTTTCACTTTTCCACTTAGTCATTTCTTTTAATCCTCCTTTATCATCAAAGAATGCAGTCAATCCTTTTCTGGAGGCATTTATCAATCCATGTGCATCCCCTCACAATTCTTCAAACAAGTCTCGGTGTTTATTCACAAAATGATTTGTAGCCTCAATTGCTACATTATCAGAAACATCCCTTTGGCTTATTTCTTGAAACTTCTCCAAAATCCTACCATCCACTCTTTCGTGCTCTTGCAATGCAACAAAGTTATGTGAGTGTGTTCCCCAGAGCTTATTTAACCAAGTTGCTAGACTGGCTTGTCTTTTCTTAATCATTGCCACAAGTGTATAATATTTCCCTTGAGAGTAAGCACTTGATCCTTCCCAATGATCTTTTGCTTGAGAACTTTCACCATAAGTGAGTAGCTTGGTTGATTTCATTGTGATCCCTAACAAATCTTTTAGGCTGTCATTTTCTTTTAAGATCCTCTCGTTATTCATTTTGTACATTTCCCTCTCCTTGATTAACATATGAATTTAAGCTTTGTTTAATTTTGCTACATTGATTCCAATTTTTGTAGTTGCCACAGGATCAGCCTCTCCAACCTTTAAATTCATAACATGCCCAAATGCTTTCTTAGTATTAATGACAACTGATTTCTTGTGAGGTGGATATAAAGCCCAAATCATTAATGACCCTTCATCTCGATTGTATTTTGACCCTGCATATACTTTTGTCACCTTTTCTGGGTTGAGCTTGTTTGTAGCATTACTATCTTTCAAAAAACTATCAAAAAATAATGCAGAATTGAGATCCAACCCTGGAAAAATCATAACACCGACACTTTCCAACATTTTCCTTCCCTTTTCAGAGGTCATACCTACCATCTCCCTATCCACACACATCTTTAGGTCATTCAGTAATTGTTCTTCATTACCAGGTGTGATATTCTCAACCTTTTCTCTTATTTCTTTTTATTTTTGTTTGTATAGGAATCCTTTAAACTCTGGGGAGTTTACAAATCCATCATCTGCTACAAACGATTTTTATTCTACACACCTTGCATCCGCATCTACATTCTCTTCAACACTCAATTCCCTGGCAGGGCAAGTGTAATATTGAGTTCTCAATCTTGACATCTTATTTTGTTGGTCCTATGGCACATTATCCCCAAGTGCCTCCTCCCCAAAAGATAACAACTCTATATCCTGCAACCCTTGATTATATCTTTCACCCACTATCTCTGCTTCTTCATCTTCCACTTTCTAGATCATATCATCAAATTGATAGGGCACATGTTGATACCCTCCAAAGTTTATCTTCAGTTTAGCAGAATTGATGTACCCTTTTGGATCAAAATTCTTTCTATTTGGTCCTCTTTTCATATTGTATTGCAATAACTTATCAAGGATCAAATTGTACCCTTCCTTGGCTAATACAGTAAAATCACCGAAGCACAATGTACTAGGCATAAAAGCCTTCTTTCCAAAGGACCTCAAATTCATAACACTGGAAAAGTCCATCTGTCTAAAAATTTCCAAGTATGCAATTCTGTCTAGGACTGTTTTAGGCAAAATGAATGGGGCATCTTCAAATCCATAAACCTTAATCATGGTAGCATCCTCCAAGTAATACCGATCCCCCCAGTTGGGATTAATTGGCCCATTGAAGTCCTTAGGCTGAGAAACCTCTTTATCTCTTCAGATAAAGAATAGTCACAAGGATGATTATATAATTTGTACAATGTATTCACAAAAAACTCCTTAAAGTGTACAAAACTAGAGTTGGAAAACCTGTTGTCCCAGACAGTCATCCATAATTGAACAGGTAATGTCGTGCCTTCCTTGTCAAACTAGGAAATTCTCATCTCCTGAGGCCACAACCATAACTCTTGTCCAAAATACAACACTATGTGCATCAACAATGAATAATGCCTAAGATATAAGATAGAGGCTCTACCCTTTATTGCCATCAACCCATAATCAAGCCCCTTAGAAATGTATGAGGCATAATCAAATGGTCTAGAATTCTGATACTGAATATCTGCTAAAATTATCATAGGCACGATTGACATATATTTAGGGACTTCCATTCCCAATACTTGGCCTACCGAGAAATAAGTATACTTCATATAGTGTTCAAAAAGAGAAAAAAGGAAAGGCGGTCCATCGCTATCCTCTAGAGGAACTGGTTTTCCACCTTGTCTAATTCTATGGAGTGGTAGCCTCCAACCCTTATAAATTGTTTTCATCCTCCCGAATTCCCTTTCTAATTCTTCACATATGATTTTCTCATTATAAACCCCTTCCAAATTGAAAACCTCACCTATTGCACCTTCTGATATGTGTATTAGTGGTTTTCTGGATGGGTCACATATAGGTTTGAGTTTCAAATTATAATGGGCGGCCAAGAATCTTACCAATTCTGCATTGACAAACACATTAGGGAAAACTAGCTTTCCTAGATTAAGCTTCCATGGGTTACATACTGGTTCAAAACAATTTCTCTGATAGTAATGAAAGCTAAACAATTCATAACCTCTTATTGAAGTCCAAATATCTCCTATGAATTTACACTTGTCATCCAATTTATCTATTTCTGCCCTAAGTTGTGTAGATCGTCTGGCTTTAGGTCCAGAACTAGGTAATTAGTCAATAAGATCTTGATTTAGCTTTCGTCTAGTGCCCTCAGGCTCTATTTCAATTTTTTGTTTCTTCCCTTTAGGCTGACTGCTTTCACCATATTTTGTAGAGGCATCCTAGCTTGTGTTCCATATACTAGTTCAAAAGAGAATTTTCCAGCTACCTTTTTTACAGTGATCCTATCATCCCACACAACCATTTTCAATTTTGAATCCCAAGCCTTCTTATTCTCACCTAGCAATCTCCTTATGATTTTAAGAAGACTTTTGTTGCTGGACTCTTCCTGACCATTAGCTTGCAAATGGTATGGAGCTACATAAGAAATAGCAATGCCATATGTGCTGCAAAAATATATTAATTCATCAGATCTGAAACACATCCCATTATCTGTAATCAATCTTAGTGGTGTGCCAAACCTGGTAATGATATTATCCATTAAAAAATTGGTCACAACTTTACTTGTAGCTTACTTGGTTGGGACTGCTTCTACCCATTTGGTGAAATAATCAGTAGCTACCAATATCCACTTATGTCCTCCTCTTGATTTCTCTTATATCTCCCCAATAAAATCAATCCCCCACTGATGAAAAGGGGCTTCAGCTTGCAAAGGTCTAAGTGGTAAAGCTCCCTAATACTTCATTTTCCCAGAGAATTTTTGGCATGCTTCACATCTTCTTACGTATGAAAAAAAGTCATTAAATTTTTTTGGCCAGTAATAACCTACCCTAAGAATCTAATGTGCAGTTGTCTTCACAGAATAATGGCCTCCACAGACCCCTTCATGCATTTCTCCTAATACATACTTAGCTTGTGACTCATCTAGACATAACAACAATATCCTGTCCCTGTTCTTCCAAAACAAATCACCTTCCATGAACACATACTTAGATGCTTGCAGCTTTAAAGTTTTTTTTTGACTATCACTTAATCCTTCTGGACACTTCGTGTGTCCGAGGTAAGGCATGATGTCTGCATACCAAGGAGTATGCTCAATACTTGCAATTGCATTTTCTTCCTCTTTTATATTACAAATTTGATTTTCTTCGATATTTGCTTCTACCATTAGCCTAGCCAAACCCTGACCTCTCACCAATTTAGTGATTTGTATTTCCAAATCAAACTCTTGGATTTTATTAATCCATTTGTATCTCTTTCTTGTTACCTCTAACAGCATCAAGATATCTTTAACAGCTACACGAGGGACATTTTAACAATCACCTTAGCTCCAACAAGATACAGCTTGAAAGCCTTTGTGGCTTTTACCAATGCAAATGCTTGTTTTTCCATTATATCATATTTTCATTCTGACCCCTGCAATGACTTACTAAAAAAATACACAGGTTGTTCATGACCTTCCTCATTTTTATATAACATAATAGCAGCTATAGTATGCAATAAAGCAAATGAAAATATTTGAAAGGGTTTTGAAAAATCTAGAGACTTAAGGACAGGGGCTTCCTTGATGGCCTTTTTGATTGATATAAAAGATTCTAATGCTTTAGCAGTCCAATCTATTTTTATCCTTTCCATAACATTTTTGATATGGGCTTAATGATTTCAGCAAAATTAGAAACAAATCTCCTAAAAAAGTTGATTTGTCCAAAAAATGACTAGATGGCCTTGACAGTTTTAGGGATAGGAACTTTATCTATGGCCTCAACCCTCTCGAGATCTATTCTAATTCCATCCTTTGACACAATATGTCCTAAATATTTTCCCTCTGTGACTACGAAATGGCATTTTTTGGGGTTCAGGCTAATACCATATTCTAAAGCTTTAATAAATATTTTTTCCAGATGTTCTACATGATCTTCAACCCTTTTTGAATAAGTAGTAAGGTCATCTTGATATACCACCATTATAGCATTAATCAAGTCTACAAATGCTACATCCATGGCTCTTTGGAAGGTTGCTCCTGCATTTGTGAGACCAAACGACATTCTCACATAAACATATGTCCCCCATGGGGTTGTAAAAGTTGTCTTATACTGTTCAGATTCTTTAACTTTGACCTGGTTATAACCTGAAAACCCATCCATCATAGATAACAGCTCACACCATGTCACCTTATGTATTATAGCTTACATATTAGGTAAAGGGTAATTATCCTTGAGGGATGCCACATTTAGATTTCTAAAATCCACACATAGTCTGATATCTTCATTTTTCTTCCTCACAGGAACCAGGTTTGAGACCCATATTGAGTGTCGGATTGGTTTCATGATACCCTTGTCTCTGAGCTTTGCCAATTCTTCCTGCATTTTTGGTTCCAATGTTGGGTTAATAGGTCTTTGTTTCTCTCTAAATGGCTTTGCATATGGTTTCAATGGGATTTCATGTTGAAACAAATCCTCCCTATATGGTTTAAGATCTTCATAGGACCATGAAAACACATGTTTATATTTTCTCAATAATGCTATTAACATTCTTTGAATTGTCGGGCTTATTTTCTTCCCTATGTATACCTTTCTTTGTGCCAACTCAGTCCCTAAGTTGATCTCTTCAATATCCTCCCTCTTGATCGGTGTTTTCTTCATGAGCGACCAATCACTTCCATCATATACCCTCTCCAATGCCACTAGCCCTTTTGGAAGCTTATTAGTTTTAAGTTGTAAGACCTACTTCCCAAATGTTGTTTGCTTCCCATCTACCTCTTCTACAAAGGCATTGAAATCAATTTCATGAGCTTCATATTAATCTATACAATGAAGGAATTTTAGGAGGTCAGTATCATCATTAAAAATCTACCAACTGTATATATTATTAGGTACATCATGTCTTGGTTTGAACTCAATTGGTGACACTCCAACCAATGTAATGCCATCTCTTCTTCACGCTACATTTTCTAAAAAATATTCCATTATGTTTTTCAACCGATCTATCCGTTCAATGGAGAAAGCATCAACCAGCTCGATTGTGTCCCATACAACATTCCTATATTGCTTTAGTCTCTTATGTTTTGTTGCATATTTTGATCTAACTTGTGAAACAACTAGCTCAGAATCCCCTAGAACAGCTAGTAACTTGATTATATGTTTTACAGCTATATTCAAACCTATTAATATAGCTTTGTACTCTGCCACATTGTTTGTACATTCAAATGCCAACAAAAATGAATATTCAAATATAACTCCTTCAGGTGAAATAAATACTATTATTTCTCCATTACCTTCTTGGCTACACGCTCCATCAAAGTACATTTTCCATACACCATTGCAGTTTTGTGCAACATGCTTTTCAATTGGATCGGCATTGACTAATTCTGGCTGGGCTGGTTCTATCTTAAAATTTCCAAGATCCACATCACAAAAACAATTGACTTGATTTTGAGGTACACAATCAACAACTTGGTTCATCCTTGGCACCATGTACAACTTAACTTCCTGACCATTCACTGGAATTGTTGCATAAGACAAATTAAATTGGACATTTCCCCCAACCGCTGCCATCCACTGTCTTGATAGAAGCATCCCAAAGTTAGGAGGGGTATCAATTACTATGATATCTATATTATAGGCCACCTGAGTATAAGCAGCTAGTTTGACTTCAACATCTTTCATAATACCCACCACAGGAATAGGCCTACTGTCCATTGCATAGCATTTCCCTCCATTAGTATCCACCCACATGCCAATTTGTTTCATCACTCCAACTTGCATAATGTTGATAGCAGTGCCAGAGTCTATCACGCAATTCCTTAATAGCTTGTTATTTATAAGTAACATAGTGAAAAAAGGATCATTTTGTGGGGGATTTATTAATACATCATTTAGGAAAACTTCTGGGACACTTACTTTCTCTTGCTTATTAATTTTTTTAGTGGCCATCTTATTTTCAAAATTTATATGTTTTTCATTTCCACTTGTTATCAACTGAACAACACTATCTCTATATTCCATAATTTTCATCATCTCAAGCAGTGGAACAAACATTTTTACTTGAGATAAAGATTGAGTGAAGTCGAAAGAGGAACCCTCCGCCTTAATCATTTTCTTTTGCTCCAATGTTTCTCCTTTGTTCTCTTCCTTTTCTCTTTTACTCGATTGATCAGTCTTTTGCATTTCTTTGTGTAACTCTTCAACTTCCTCCTTTTGGACAAGCTTCTATTTGTTTTTATCATGTTGTTTATTTTTTGTTTTTCTTCAAAATTCCTTGTGTCACCTTTTGATCTTTTATAAATACTCCCCTGGGGACACCTTCTTTTTCATTCACTATCCTATTTCTTAACCAATACTTGCTCTTTGCTTCTTCAACTGCAACAATGGTTAACCTCTTTATCTCCTCTTCAATGAGTTTCCTCATATTGCATTGAGCTGACACCTCAACAGAGTGTGGTTCTGTATAATCTTCTTTAGAATAAGAAAAAACATGTTGTTCAGCCATGTGGACATTGCACCTTTGATTTGAAACATCGTACTCATAACCTTCATCTTTTGAAGATGAGTATTTCTCCTCAACATGGTGAAAAGTATTTGAATTCAAATACAATGTGTGATCCTCTCCACTATCACCCACTAACAATCCTTCTTCTTGCATTCTTTAGGCTACAACACAATAATCTAGGGAATGTGGCTTATCACAGCTTTCACAACAACAATTGTTATTGATCATATACACTCCCTTCTTCCTTAATGGATCAGGTGTTTCTTTGTTTCTAGGCCTATCTATTACAGGTTTTCCATCCTTCTAATTTTTACTGTAGGACATGTCATGTAACCTAGGCCTCTCATTTCAGTATGTGTTCTCCTGTTTGTATTGATAATTATTGGCTTGTTGAGGAACCCTAGGGTTGTCTCTCTTATTGATTATCCCAGCAGCTTTCTTATCATTTTCAATAGTTAATACTATCTTTTGGGCTTCAACTAAATCTCTTTGGAACCTATTTCTTAGTTCATATCCTATTTTTGGATCAAACGCATTCAAATAAATACTCAATGCTACAAAGTCTGGCAACTTTGATCCAGGTGGTATCTTATTTTGCAATTTGTTGAATCTCCAGTTAAAATCATAAATTGAGTCATTCTAATTTTTCTAAATCCATACTAATTCATGAAGAGTAGCATCTGGTGCACTTAGATTCCCATATTGCTCGAGAAATCAATTCTGAAATTCTTGGACAAAATTAATAGAGGTTGTTGGTAGGCTATTGAACCAATCCCTAGCTTCTTCAGTGAGCGACATCATGAATAGCCTCATATGTAAATCCTCATAAGGCATATCCAAATCTTGGATGAAAGCATTGAAACTCCTTAAATGATATTCGACAGTAATTGCACTACTCCTTGTAAACTTAGGAACAAGACTTCTCCAACTACCATCCGTAGAGTAAGGGTATAATTGAAACCCTGTCAAGTCGAATTGTCTGATCATTTTTGTGTATTGATGAGGGGGAGGGTTAGCTGGGTGTTGATAATGGTACAACCGATTGTTGTATTGTGCATGAGGATGTGGCACGTAGTGTTGACCATGAGGTGGTTGTGTATTTGTATATTGTGAGGAAATATGTAGCGGATGGTTTGACTATTTGTATTAATTTCCTATCTAATTCTGAGGAGCCTTTAATGGATCAGAAGGAAATGCATTATTATTTCCCTGCCTATGAGGTGGTATATACTTTGAAAAACCAGCTGTCTGAGTAGTAATCTAGGCTTTCTACAATTTGAAGTCTTGGATTTCTTTTATCATTTGGATCTTTTCCTGTTCAGCTTTTTCTCTTTCTAATTCTTGTTTATGAAACTCGAACTGTGCTTCTACTTCTTCAAGAGTTGACAACTCATAATTTTCTTGAGGAATTACATGATCAATAGGATCACTTTGATTACCCTCCATTCTTTGATCATATTCCTGTTGATATATGATTCCTTCAGCTTTGAGTTTAGCATCAAACTCTGCTTGTTTCTAAGGATTATAGAAAGGATTTCTTTGATCTTCAGGGGTACAAGGTTTTGCACTTGAATTATCTCTCCATGTATCATAATGATCATATGTCTCACAATGTGGTCTTGATGCTTTGTCATTGTTTGTTATGCACATGTCCTCATTTATCTTCTTACCCTTATCAACCTTATCATCCTTGTGTGTCCACTTACTATTGCCAGCTGGACCTCCAAAAGGACCTCCCTTATATTGGGATTTTCTACCATTCATGTTGAATAGATGCAATGTTGTTGTTAGAGTCACCACTCACTTTGTTAAAATTGAGAAAAATGAAATTATTCCTATTCCTAGCGGAGACTATATGAATGAGGCAAACGTGACTTATGCTTATTTCTTTTAAAGTATTTTACCCACAATGGAAAATGCGAGTGGATAAATAGAATTTGATTTGGTATAGATTGTATAGCAATATCAAAGCTAAAACCTAATATATTTAGTTTAACAGATATGAATAATGAGTGAAACTAAAATAATGAGAATGTGGAGACTAGTGCCTTATTGGGTATGCAGAGTAAAAAAGAAATCTAAAATGAGTAACTTCTCTCTCGAAAGTACTCTAATTGTTTGACATATATTTTAGTTTATAACTTGTATAAACATGCAAGAATATGATTCCCAAGTTCTTCTTAATGATCCAAATGAGATTCCCTAATTACTATGATCAACTAAAAGGATTTAATCTTTTCTTGAAAGAACCAATTAATCAACCATACAGATACAGCAAGTGTGCACCGATAAACTGAATATAAGCTTGTTATATCAATTTAAATAACCAGAAAAAATCAACCTTGGAGACAACTTTAGTAGTACTTTCAATTAACACAACAAACAACTAATACCAGAAAAAATACCACCACATCAAATGATTTTCATTGATATCTCCATATCTTTAAACATGCATCATAGTCTTATATTCATAAAACATTGTAATCTACTGTATTTTTCTTCTATATCCTATATCTTGTTTCCCTACCAAAACGGATATTTATACATCAACTACTTGAAAGGACGAGTCCTTTCAGAAATGTCATATGTTAAAACAACAATAGATTAAAAGATAATTAAGCTTTGTTAAGCCATAAATAAATCTTTGATAAGTGGTCCAAGTAATCCTGACGCTCATGCATATCTGCATCTCCTAATGCCTTCCCGATTGTGATCTCCATTCTTACCATCATTTCATTTTGTTCATATGCCTCATCCAATGTTGTATCTTTCACTGTAGCAATCTTCAAAATTTCTTGTAATATTGATTCACTTTCACTTTTCCACTTAGTCATTTCTTTTAATCCTCCTTTATCATCAAAGAATGCAGTCAATCCTTTTATGGAGACATTTATCAGTCCCTGAGCATTCCCTCACAATTCTTGAAACAAGTCTCAGTGTTTATTCAAAAAAAATTTGCAGCCTCAATTGCTACATTATCAGAAACATCCCTCTGGTTTATTTCCTGAAACTTCTCCAAAATCCTACCATCCACTCTTTCGTGCTCTTGGAATGCAACAAAGTTATGTGAGTGTGTTCCCCAGAGCTTATTTAACCAAGTTACTAGATTGGCTTGTCTTTTCTTAATCATTGCCACAAGTGTATCATATTTCCCTTGAGAGTAAGCACTTGATCCTTCCCAATGATCTTTTTCTTGTGAACTTTCACCATAAGTGAGTAGCTTGGTTGATTTCATTGTGATCCCTAACAAATAATTCAGGTGGTCATTTTCTCTCAAGATCCTCTCGTTATTCATTTTGTACATTTCCATCTCCTTGATTAACATCTGAACTTGAGCTTTGTCTAATTTTGCTACATTGATTCAAATTTCTACAGTTGCCACAGGATCAGCCTCTCCAACCTTTAAATTCATAACATGCCCAAATGCTTTCTCAGTATCAATGACAATTGATTTCGTATGAGGTGGATATAAAGCTCAAAACATTAATGACCCTTCATCTGGATTGAATTTTGACCCTGCATTTACTTTTGTCACCTTTTCTGGGTTGAGCTTGTGTGTAGCATTACTATCTTTCAAAAAACTATGAAAAACTAATGCAGAATTGAGATACCCTAAAAAAATCATAACACCGACACTTTCCAGCATTTTCCTTCCCTTTTCAGGGGTCATACATGCAATCTCCCTATCCACACACATCCATAGGTCATTCAGTAATTTTTCTTCATTACCAGGTGTGATATTGTCAACCTTTTATCTTATTTATTTTCCATTTTGTTTGTATAGGAATGCTTTAAACTCTGGGGAGTTTACAAATTCATCATCTGCTACAAATGATTTGTACTCTACATACCTTTCATCCCCATCTACATTCTCTTTAGCACTCAATTCCCTGGCAGGGCAAGTGTAATGTTGAGTTCTCAATCTTGACATCTTATTTGGTTGGTCCTGTGACACATTATCCTCAGATGCCTCCTCCCCAGAAGATAACAGCTTTGTATCCTAAACCCTTGATTATATTTTTGGCCACTATCTCTACTTCTTCAGCTTCCAGGTTTCAGATCATATCATCAAATTGACAGGGCACACGTTGATACCCTCCAAAGTTTATCTTCAATTTAGCAGAATTGATATCCCCTTCTAGATCAAAATTCTTTCTAGGTGGTCCTCTTTTCATATTGTATTGCAATAACTTATCAAGGATCAAATTGTACCCTTTCTTGGCTAATATAGTAAAATCACCGAAGCACAATGTACTAGGCATAAAAGCCTGCTTTCCAAAGGAGCTCAAATTTATAACACTAGAAAAGTTCATCTGTCTAACAATTTCCAAGTATGCAATTTTGTTCGGGACTATTTTAGGAAAAATGAATGGGGCATCTTCAAATCCATAAACCCTAATCATGGTAGCATCGTCCAAGCAATACCAATCCCCCCAGTTGTGACTAATTGGCCCATTGAAGTCCTTAGGCCTTGGAAACCTCTTTATCTCTTCAGATAAAGAATAGTCACATGGATGATTATATAATTTGTACAATGTCTTCACAAAAAAACTCCTCAAAGTGTACAAAACTAGAGTTGTAAAACCTGTTGTCCCAGACAGCCATCCATAATTGAACAGGTAATGTCGTGCCTTCCTTGTCAAACTGGGAAATTCTCATCTCCTTAGGGAACAACCCTAACTCTTGTCCAAAATACAACACTATGTGCATCAACAATGAATAATGCCTAATATATAAGATAGAGGCTCTGCCCTTTATTGCATCAAACCAGAATCAAGCCCCTTAGAAATGTATGAGGCATAATCAAATGGTCCAGAATTGTGATACTAAATATTTGCTGAAATTATCATAGGCACGATTGACATATATTCAGGGACTTCCATATCCAATACTTGGCCTACCGAGAAATAAGTATACTTCATATAGTGTTCAAAAAGATCAACATGGAAAGGGGGTCCATCGCTATCCTCTAGAGGAACTTGTTTGCCACCTTGTCTAATTTTATGGAGTGGCAGCCTCCAACCCGTATAAATTGGGTCCATCCTCCTGAATTCCATTTCTATTTCTTCACATATTATTTTCTCATTACAAACCCCTTCCAAATTGAAAACCTCACCTATTACACCTTCTGATATGTATATTAGTGGTTTCCTAGATGGGTCACATATAGCTTTGAGTTTCGAATTATAATGGGCAGCCAACAATCTTACCAATTATGCATTGACAAATACATTAGGGCAAACTAGCTTTTGCTAGATTAATCTTCCATGGGTTACATACTGGTTAAAAATGATTTCTCCGATAGTAATGAAAGCTAAAAAATTCATAACCTCTTATTGAAGTCCAAATATCTCCTATGAATTTACACTTGTCATCCAATTTATCTATTTCTTCCCTAAGTTGTGTAGATCGTCTGGCTTTAGGTCTAGAGCCAGATAATTGGTCAATGAGATCTTGATTTAGCTTCCATTCAGTGCCCTCGGGCTCTATTTCAATTTTTTTCTTCCCTTTAGGATGACTGCTTTCACCATATTTTCTACCTTTTGATTTTCCTGAGTTGGAGGATTCCATTCCTCAAAAGTTACAGAAGTGAAAAATTATAGGAACTGAGGCGCAAAGAATTTATTGTATTTCGCTCGTGACCTTTGGACTAAAAGAATGCCCTATTTCTTCGTTCGCCCATCTGCTTCCTCCATTATCAATTCCACACTGATGTTTCCAATTGAGTTTTCCTTAATTCATGTAGTTATTTATGCTCTGTCACGTCATTAATGTTTTAGCTGAAACACGAGTGTAGCATGTCTTTTTTTTTAAATCTCATTGTCACATTATGTAATATGGTTGGTGAAACATTTTCAAATCTTGGGTGACCTTTCTATTATGGCTTTTACCAATGTTCATTCAAACATCCACCAAGACATCCTGTATTTTCCCCAACACTTCAAGTCTCCTCGAGAGTTATCCCTTCATCTCAAATATATCGCTATAACTCCCATTGATGAAAACATGTCGTTGTGACTTTGTAAGTTGGGCAGATATTCCTCTACTTATGTCATATCTTGCCTAGATATATTTTTTTGTCTATTTTCTGGTCGCTGAGAGATAATTATTTTCTTGCCGATGAAACAACACTCGGCGAGACTCTCATATCTTTCTCCGATGAAACTAGTCTAAAAAAAAATCAATACCTACTACTAAGCCCTTTACTAACACAATCATGTCGGTGTGACATATGGGTCGGCAGGACTCCCTAACTTCACCTTGATAATCATTGATAGACTACCCTTCCACTTTGTTGGCAAGATCGGATGAATGCTATAGGACTTCATTCTGATGGCTTTAGTCCGGCAGATATATCTCCTTGTGCACCAATCGGTAAGACACATATAAGTTCGATATGACTCATTCCGACAATTGTTGTTTTTCCGATAGGATCCTTCTGTTGCTGAGACTGTGAACTGCATTATGCCGATATTAATTTTCTGATAAAATGATATCGGTAAGACATTCACGACCTCTTGCTGATGCACTGAAAAATATGTGTTCTTATAAAATAACTTATGGGTCTAGAATACTTATACTATCTCATGCCGAAATGACTTTATATATTCAAATGCTTAGGGTCAAATGAATTTTATGGGACCAAATGGTAAATACTAATTGGAACATGGGTGAAAAAGAAAATTACATCAATTTTATTCATGACATGGGCTTCCTTGGGAAACTTTTATGAGTATGGACAACTATGAAATTTAAAAATTTCACAGTTCCAAAAATGGCTCCATCTGGGGATGAATGATTGTAAGGTCATTGCAAGGATTCAGATCTCTAGGTGAGCAGACCAAACTTTCAGAGTTATGGACCAATGAGAAGGATGGAATGAAAAGGAAAGGAGATGAAAATGATCCTATACTACTGTACATGGAGAGAGTTTATTTTAAATGAAGGAACCTCAGGATTGTCCATGTACCAGAAATTCCTATTCCTTTTATCCCCTAAACTACTGTGCATGGAGAACAAAATTTATGAGAGGATTATCAAGAATTTTTCATGCACTAGAAAACCTTAATCCTCTATATTCTTCAATAGAAGAAATGTTTTAAAAAGTTCCTGTGTACAGGAAACTCTTGTTCTTCACCAATCATGTTTTGTAAATAATAAGAGTTTTCACCTCCTTTACTAACAACAAGAAAGGGTCTCAGCCACAAGGCTTCAAATTTCTTGTGCTTAGCCTTCTCCTGACACCTTTCATTCCACATCAACACCAGATCATTCTCTTTGAATTTTCTATCTTTTTCTTTTCTATCAAATAAATGCTTCATCTGTGCCTGCAACTTCATATTCTAGTTTTGAGCTACTCTTCTTATCTCATCGAGTTCATCCAGCTGCTCCATTCTCTCCTCCATAGGTTCTGGAATATCTATATCTTCTTGAAGGATAAACTTGTAAACTGGTAACATATTTTGTAGAGGCATCCTAGCTTCTGTTCCATATACTAGTTCAAATGGGGATTTTCCAACTACCTTTTTTATAGTGATCCTACCAGCCCACATAGCCATTTTCAATTTTGAATCCCAAGCCTTCTTATTCTGACCTAGCATTCTGCTTATGATTTTAAGAAGACTTTTGTTGCTGGACTCTGCCTGACCATTAGCTTGTGGATGGTAGGGAGCTGCATAAGAAATAGTAATGCCATATGTGCTGCAAAACTCTTTGAATTCATCATATCTAAAACACATCCCATTATCTGTAATCAATCTCAATGGTGTGCCAAACTTGGTAATGATGTTATCCATTAAAAAATTGGTCACAACTTTACCTATAGCTTGCTTGGTTGGGACTGCTTCTACCCATTTGGTGAAATAATCAGTAGCTACCAGTATCCACTTATGTCCTCAAATTGATGTCTCTTGTATCTCCCCAATAAAATCAATCCCCCACTGATGAAAAGGGGCTTTAGCCTGCACAGGTCTAAGTGGTAAAGCTCCCTGATACTTCATTTTACCAGAGAATTTTTGGCATGCTTCACATCTTCCTACATATGAAAAAGAGTCATTAAAAACTTTTGGCCAGGAATAACCTACCCTGAGAATCTTATGTGTAGTTGTCTTCACAGAATAATGGCATCCACAGACCCCTTCATGCATTTCTCTTAAGACATGCTTATCTTGTGACTCATCTAGACAAAAAAACAATATCCTGTCCATGTTCTTCCAAAAAAAATTGCCTTCCATGAACACATACTTAGATGCTTGTAGCTTTAAAGTTCTTTTCTGACTATCACTTAATCCTTCTGGACACTTCATGTGTCTGAGGTAATGCATGATGTATGCATACCAAGGAGTATGCCCAATACTTGCAATTGCATTATTTTCCTCTTCTATATTACAAATTTGATTTGCTTCGATATTTGATTCTACCATTAGCCTAGCCAAACCTCGACCTCTCACCAATTTAGTGATTTGTATTTCCATATCAAACTCTTGGATTTTATTAATCCACTTGCATCTCTTTCTTGTTACCTCTAACAGCATCAAGATATCTTTAACAGCTACACCAGGAACATTTTAACAATCACCTTAGCTCCAACAAGATACAACTTGAAAGCCTTTGTGGCTTTTACCAATGCAAATGCTTGTTTTTCCATTATATCATATTTTCATTCTGACCCCTCCAATGACTTACTGAAAAAAGACATAGGTTGTTCATGACCTTCCTCATTTTTCTATAACATAACAGCAGCTATAGTATGCAACGAAGCAAATGAAAATATTTGAAAGGGTTTCAAAAAATCTGGTGACTTAAGCACAGGGGCTTCCTTGATGGCCTTTTTAATAGATATAAAATCTTCTAATGCTTCAGTAGTCCAATCTATTTTTTGTCCTTTCCTTAACATTTTTGATATGGGCTTAATGATTTCAGCAAAATTAGAAACTAATCTCCTAGCAAAGTTGATTTGTCCAAAAAATGACTGGATGGCCTTGACAGTTTTAGGGATAGGAACTTCATCTATGGCCTCAACCCACTCGGGATCTATTCTAATTCCATCCTTTGACACAATATGTCCTAAATATTTTCCCTCTGTGACTGCAAAATGGCATTTTTTAGGTTTCAGGTGAATACCATATTCTAAAGCTTTAATAAATATTTTTTCCAGATGTTCTACATGATCTTCAACCCTTTTTGAAAAGTAGTAAGGTCATCTTGATATACCACCATTATAGCATTAATCAAGTCTGCAAATGCTACATCCATGGCTCTTTGGAAGGTTTCTCCTGCGTTTGTGAGACCAAACAACATTCTCACATAAACATATGTCCCCCATGGTGTTCTAAAAGTTGTCTTATACTGTTTAGATTCTTTAACTTTTACTTGGTTATAACCTGAAAACCCATCCATCATAGATAACAACTCGCACCCTATCACCTTATGTAGTATAGCTTCCATATTAGGTAAAAGGTAATTATCCTTGAGGGATGCCACATTTAGATTTCTAAAATCCACACATAACCTGATATCTCCATTTTTCTTCCTCAAAGGAACCAGGTTGTAGAGCCATGTTGAGTTCCTGATTAGTTTGACGATACCCCCATCTCTGAGCTTTGCCAATTCTTCCTACATTTTTTGTTCCAATGTTGGGTTAATAGGTCTTTGTTTCTCTCTAAATGGCTTTGCATCTAGTTTCAATGGGATTTCATGTTGAAACAAATCCTCCCTATATTCTTTAAGATCTTCATAGGACCATGCAAACACATGTTTATATTTTCTCAGTAATGCGATTAACATTCTTTGAATTGTCGGGCTTATTTTCTTCCCTATGTATACCTTTCTTGGCGCCAGCTCAGTCCCTAAGTTGATCTCTTCAATATCCTCCCTCTTGACTAGTGTTCTCTTCATGAGGGACCGATCACTTCCATAATATACCCTCTCCAATGCCACTAGCCCTCTGGGAATCTTATTAGTTTTAAGTTGTAAGACCTCCTTCTCGAATATCTTCAGCTTCCCATCTACCTCTTCTACAAAGGCATTGAAATCAATTTCCTGAGCTTCATATTGATCTATACAGTGAAGGAATTTCAGGAGGTGAGTATAATCATTAAAAACCTACCAATGATATATATTATCAGGCACAACAGGTCTTGTTTTGAACTCAATTTGTGACACTCCAGCCAGTGTAATGTCATCTCTTCTTAGCACTACATTTGCTAAAAAAATATGCTATTATTTTTTTCGACCGATGTAGGTGGGCATACCCCAGTCACAGTGCCTTTCTTATATGCCCATATGGGTCCATCTGCAGGCGAGCAGTATGTAGGAAGAAATGGTACTTTGCCAATTCCTTTTCAGAATTCCTGGCACACTGGGAAGTTTGCAATTTATACATCCCCTATCCGAAGGCTAAGGGATAAGGGATCCATGCCAAGTGTTTAGCGTCGAGGATTGAATGTATATGTTGTAGGTGCCAGGAAATTTCTAACAATATGACCCAGTCATTGGGGTACAGGGGTAGCTTATTCGACCTTTCTGTGAAACCCTGGGTGTGAATATATGTGCATTTGGAGAATTGTATGAACAAGAATGCGTATTGTTTTAAGAACGCCCGTGTGCTGTGTGATACCATTCTCTCAAAATCTCCTCCTAGCAGCCTGATGATGTGGTCGATGAAGGCGTCATTCACCTTGAAGAACTCCTTGAAGTTTCTGAATTGTAGCTGGGGATATCAGTCATAGGCCTTCAATTTTTGGCCCTGCTCCTCATCGGATTCCACAAATAATCCACTATACTGCCTCTGCTCAGCCAGTGAATAGACCAGATAGGAGGTCATATAGAATTTAGAGCTCTTCTTTACATTGATAAACTGCTCATGGAAGCAGTCGCTTATGATGCCTCCCTAGTACATTGAGGCTTTTATGGTGACATCTTCATCCCCACGAAGGATCTACTCAATAAGATACACCATCCATTCCTGGAAAAACATAGCACTAGAGACGCTCATCACCCTACTCAACATGGTTACTAGGTTGTGGTAATCCTCATAGAAATCGATGTGAAAGATATCTTGAGGAACCTTTCCAATGCTACCTCTTTTCTCCTTGAGCTAGTATTGATTTATTAATTTCTTGCAGGCCATCGGGTGTTCATCCCATGTTGCCTTTCCTTCCTCCATGGTGGGCATCTCCATCTCCTCAAATGTAGGAATGTAAAAATTTCTAGTAATTCCATTAGCTGACATATCAGCGAGGATTTTCCCATCCCTATCGATGATGGTTCTTTTTTGTGGCTGGTAGGCCTGTCGGTAAGCCATGACCAATTCAGAGGATATGAGAGACGAGGGGAAGTCTACTGCTTTTGCAATCTCACTATGTCGAATTGATCTTGCATTGTTAGTTTTTGGGTGGACTCTAACCCTTTGTTTGAACTCATAAATATTGACATAGCCGATATTGGTGTCTGTGATCTCCTTCCAGTTAATGATGATTTTTGAATGTAAAGGCTCACCCTAAAACTGGAACTTCATCTGATCTTTGTCTTCTCTTCCACGAGGAGTTTTTCCTTCTATCTTTCCTTTGTCATTTTCTGCAGTTGCCCTTGAGGGTCCTACACTTGATTCCATATATCCTACAAACATAGACGTAATGAGCACAACCAATTAGGACAACATTATCATTAGTCAAAATCCCATAGAAAAAATCCAATTAGACATCATATGATAAATGAAGTTAAATCTTTACTTTCAGATGTCGTTAGTCATTTCTGAAGGGATTTTGGACAAACTGCGCCCAAGGGGCTGAACTTCCCTAGCAAGAATGTTGTCTTGAAAGGGTGAAAAGGCTAGGGAGATCCAGGTGATTTCACCCGTCTTCATGTTTTGATGGTTTCAAAGGCTCGTGTTGAAGAGGGTTGAATTTGAGCACGTGGGTCGAGGTTGGTTTTCAAAATTGAGGTCATTTTGGTCAATTTGGAGCATCCAGAGGTTCAGGGTCGGAAAGCTGTCAAGACTTTGTTGTTCAAAACAGCTTGAAAGAAACGGAGTTCCGGGGCTGAAACTCTAAGGTCCAGGACCCAGAAGGTCAAAACATGGCCAATTTTTTTCTTCAGAATTCAAGGTGCCCAGGCCCGGGGAAGTGGGAAGGCGTAAAGGTTTCGTCGTTCAAAACAGCGGTCATTGCACGGAAGCTTGGAAGGAGCTGCCTGGCGGACCGAACCCGATAGAGTGTTTGGTCATGGGTTTTCTCCTTGTGAAGTTTCTCTAGGTGAACAATGGGACAGAACCCAGAGGCTAGAAAGACGGGATCACTTCACCCTTTTTCATCGAACGAAGCCGAACAGAACCTCAGCGGGTGGAGCCTAAAATGCAAGCACGAAAAATGGAGGGCCATAACCCGAGAGGTGGGGGTACACAACCCAACAACCATTTCAAATAGCGGAGACTCCACAGTGGCCCATTGACAAAAGTTCACGGACCGGGACCTGGCAGAGCATTGGCACAGCCCTTTAAGTTTGAATCCTTTGATAGCAAATAGGCAAACAGACTTCAAAGGGCAGAAAGGCACACTCACTTCACCGTTTGGGAACAGCAGGGGCTAGGTAGAGTCCCAGGGATGGAAGTTCGATGGGATGAGCCTAAGATGGATGAGGGAAGTCCCAAAATGTTACAAATTTCAACGAGCGGAATTCGGTGAGACGGGGTTCAGGGTTCGAGAAGGCGGGAGCCTTCCACCATTTAGGAATGGTGAACATCTAGGTGAAACTCGACAAGGGAGTCCCGACAAGGTGGGCCCAGGAGGCTGGAATTCAAGCATTCAATTTTGATGATTCTGACGGTGATCGGTCGATGGATGTCTTGGGTAGCGGGCCCGGCAGAGCATTTCGCAGTTTTCAAAAGTTCTCATTTTCTAAGTTTTTAAACAGTGACAGGAGGGTTCGGGCCCGGAGGGAACGAATTCTGTGCGCGAAGAATGTTGGTGGCATGGTTTGGTTTCAGCTTGATCTTAGGAGGTGATTGTGGAGGTCTTTCAAAATTTGGAGACATGGGTTTTGCAAGCCTTATCATGTTCTATTAATTAAATGCATTTTTAGCTCATTTTATTCGTTATCTTAAGTACAAAATCATGAAAAACCTCTCAGGAGGGCAGATGGAAAACCTACCTCGAACGTTCAATGGGAGAAGACATGAAATCCACTAAAGGTGGCCAAATAATAATCTCGGACACGAGGGCGGTGGGCGACGAGTGCACTGATCTCCTCTGGCAAAAACTCTAATCTCTTTTGGAAAACCTGACAAATGAAAATGACAGGTTGGCCCCTATATTTATACCTGCATATGCATTTAGTGCCTATATTTTTTTCCCGTACGGTCAGTTGGTTCATTTGTAGATTCAATTTTATGGTCGGCGGCAGGAGGTCCAAGGCCTAGGGGCTGGAAGGACGTGGGTCCACAACTGTTTCAAAATGCACTTTGGAAGACGACGGTGAAGGGAGACCCAGAGTTCAGATAGCAAAGTGTCATTGAAGTTTTGCCACTGGAAATGATGAAGAATTAAAGGAATTCTGAGGACAGAAGTCTTGCGAACTGGACTCGATGCGAGCGAAGGTAGTCCAAAACTTGCAAATTTTAAACTAGCAAAAAATAGGGAACCAGGGCCCGAGGTTTGGGAAGGTGGGAGCCTTCTGCCATTTGGGAATGACAAACACCCGAGGGAAACCTAACAAGGGAGTCCCGGTGAGGTAGGCCCACCAGGCCCCAAGGTCCCTGGGAGAAGCAAACTATTGAGGAGAATCTAGAAGACTCTAGGACTCAACTAAGATGAAGGGGACAAAACATGGTTAACCAAAGATGGGAGCTCAAAGGTATGTTGACCATCTGGGACACCAAAATAGGGGGCATGCAAATTGATGCGATGAAAGAATGACCTAGCAAGGCGAAAGAAAAGAGGGTCCCCATTCTTAACGAGGCGTGTGCGCTGAAGGTACAACAAATGGCGACTCCGCTGGGGAATGCTCCCGAGCGTTCTAGGGATAAGTGTTCATTCTAGACCCAGAATCTTTGGTTTCACAGACCAGGAGTGGATTTCTAAGAGTGAACTATGAGAACAGGATCCTTAGTTGGGTCAATCTACAAGACATCTCAGAAGTGTGTCTGTGGTGAATTCATTCCTTTCTGTGAAACTATGACAAGTGGCTGCTAATCCAACCGAATTTAAGCTACATAAACCGTCCAACACCAAAAGTAACTTGGACATTTCCCCGCTGCCAGTCAGACGTCCATAGCATTGGCAGAGTTGTCATTGTGATCCCACGGATATAGCTCTACTACCAGTCGGACGTCCATAGCCCTGGTAGAGTTATCCACACACCCATATGGTCACTTGATTTCAGAATTTTCTTTTCTATGTTTTGATGTTTCTTTGAACATTCTTTTCTCACTTATCTTTGGCTCGACTGTGTAAGCACTGAAGCCTACAATGGGTTTGGTAACTGTAGTGGTCACTAGAGTGGACTTAGGATTTCTCACTCACTAGGGTATCATAGCAGCCATCGTACAGTCCCCTGGAGATATTTAATATGCATTTTGTGCGAGATTTGAGATGTGCGTAAAAAGAGCCAACCAAGGGTCAAGTTCTAAAGCAAAGTTCAAACAAGGAAACTGCTTCTAGGCAGCTTTCAGGGACTAATAGTCAGGAATGAATGTTTATTCAAAGAACACAAAGATCGGATAGCAAAGCGAACCGTTCATTGAATGAGCACGGCCACCACAATGGGACAGAGAACATCCTCTTCAAAACAAAATAGCTGGGAAACAAGCAAAATAGAGCGACGTGAAACAACAAAATGCGAGCAAGCCAACAAGAAACCTACCCTAACCTATGTACAGATATTTACTGGAAAGAGCTCGATAGAGCTCAGGCTTGGAAGTAATTCTTGAGGTGTTGCCCATTGACTGGCAATGGGACGTCTTCACCAGTTAAGGTATTTAGGTGGAAAGCATTGTCTCCAAAAAATTTAGATATTTGAAAGGGACCAAGCCAAAGCTTGTTGAATTTGTTGTGTCCCCCTTTCTTCTCATGGGCCTTGTCCCAATACAGGACTAAATCTAGAATTCTAAAGGCCTTGATATTGGCTAGGTGGTCGAACCATCTCTTAACCACGCCCTGATGTTTGGCAAAATTTTCTATTGCACGGTCTCAGACTTCTTCTAAATGCAAGAGCTCATCTAATCGAGCTTCTCTACAGTCTCGCCCTTCGTAAAATTCAATGATAAATTGGAGAGGGGGAATCTTCAGGTGGATAGGAAATATGGGATCTAAACCGTAAACAAGATGGAATGGGGAATCACCAAGGGCAGCCTTGTGGTGAGTGCAGTCTGTCCAAAGGGAGAATTGGAGTTGGGTATTCCAGTCCTTGGGATTCCTATCGAGAAATTTCTTGATCACTCTGATCAGGTTCTTGTTTGTGGACTTAGCAAGGCCATTTCCTTGAGGAGAGTAATTTGACAAAAAATTAAGGGAAATCCTATAGTCGAAGGCCCAACTAGCAAATTTTAATGAAGCAAAAGTAGGTCCATGATCACACACTAATGCATAAGGACAACCGAAGTGATTTAAAATGAAACTTTCCAAAAAAATTGTAACTACCTCAGTTGTGCATTGCTTACATAAAATTGCTTTTTTCCATCTAGTACAGTAATCAATAGTGGTAAGAATGTACATGTGTCCCACAGATCATGGAGGGCTTACCAGACCAATGAAATTGAGACCCCCTTGCACAAACAACCTCACCTCCAACATAGGCTTCAAGGGGACGACATCGTTCTTCTTCTTGGTAGCGGCAGTCTGACACGTGTGACATGAGTGAACATGAAAGTAAGCATCCTTGAAGACCATTGGCCAATAATACCCCGCTCTTAGTATCTGATGTGCAGTGGAAGGTCTAAATCCATGACTTGTGCCAAACCTGTCATGAAACTCTTTCAAGACTCAATCTTCTTCTTCCTTGCCAAGGCATCTCAAGAAGATGCATTCATGATTTTTCTTGTATAAAATGGATCCCTATAACATGTAACTGTTTCTCTTCAGTCTGAGAGCACATTTTTGGACTCCTTGTAGGTGAGGTGGACACTTGTGATTCAACAAATAATAAACAATGTCCTTGTACCACTCTCCCATGGAAACAGTAAGTTTAGGTCCTACTTCTACTGTTGTCTCAGCAATTGTGCGAGTGAGTGCCTATCCTCTTACCAACCTCATTGGTTAGATTTCCATATCGTACTCTTGGAGAAGTGTGACCCATTTAGCTCTTCGTTCTCCCAATTCATTTTGTATAAGTAGTATTTTCACTGCTGGGTCGTGGACAATGGCGAACATTTTATTGTGCAAGATATAATGCCTAAATTTCTTCACCCACCTAATGAGGGCATATGATGTATTTTATATGTTATGGTAGCGTAATTCAGCATCTTTCAAAGGAGCACTCATGGAAGTGATCAGGTGCTCATTGCCTTCATCATCTTTCTGAGTTAGAATACTGGCACAGGAATGCTCTGAAGCGAATGAATAGATCTAAAATGACTTCAGATAATTTGGGCTGATGAGGATAGGCACCTCAACAATAGCCTTTTTTATTTCTTCAAAATCTTTTTTGGCTTCAGAGGTCCACTCAACCTTGGAATCCTATTTTAGCATGACATTGAGTGGCTTAACAATCTCAGCAAAACTCATGATGAATTTTCTGACAAAGTTCATCTTTTCGAAGAAGGATTTCAATTCTTTCTTGCTGCCTAGCAGTGGGATCTTTAGCAAGGATTGGACGTGTTCATGGTCTATGGAGATTCCCTATTCTAAAATAACATCCAAGCAATCTACCCTTAGTCACGCTGAAAATGCACTTCTTTGGGTTAAGGGAAACTCCAAACTCCCTACACCTCTGAAACACCTTGCACAAATCAGAGACATGATCACTCTGCCTCTTAGAGAGCACAGTTAAATCATCCATGTAGATGATTTTGCACTTTCCAATCAGATCTTTGAAGGAAATATCCATGGCACGTTAGAAAGTGGTGCAAACGTTGATGAGCCCAAAGGGAATTCTCCTGTAAGTGAAGGTTCCCCACTTAGTGGTGAATGCTATCTTATGGTGATCTTCGTATTGTACCATCACTTGGTTATACCTGGAGTACCCATCAAGAAAGGACATCATTTGGGAGCCGCTAACAATCTATAGTACCTCATCCAATGAAGGCACTGGATAGTTGTCCTTCTCCGACGCTCTATTCAGGCTATAGAAGGCCACACACAACCTGATTTCTCCATTCGTTTTCCTGACTGAGACCAAGTTGGCCACCCATGTGGAATGCTTGACTAGGAAGATAATTCTTGCTGAGAGTAACTTTTGTACCTCCTTGTAAATGATGGGCTCTAGCAAGGCATTCATAGGACGTTGTCGTTGCTGGAAAGGCCTGACCTCTATCTTAAGAGGGATGGTTTGCATGATGATGGAGGTGTTATAAGTCTTTAGATCCTCATAGCTCCATGCCACCATGTCATGATACCTCTGCAATGCATTGATGATTCCCTTCTTTCCTTCGAGTGTGCATACTTTTCCAATAAAAACAATTTTTGTCTCTTCGGTTGTCCCAAGGTTATGAGCATCACACTAGTTTCTTATGGCTTCCTTCTTTATGTGTCAATCCTCATCTCTGATCTAGTCTGAGTCAAATATTCATTCAAGCTGAACCATACCTCTAGGAATCATGTTGGTTTTGAGGTTGATAACTCCTATATCCAATTTGGCCTCCTCTAGATCTGCTTCATCAATTATTTGGGTCGCAAAGACATCAGAACTCGTGATGAAGTCGAGAATGTGCTTATTGTCATTAAACACCTAAAAATGAGTGACATTATCTAGGACAGAAGGGGTGGATGTCAACTAAACTGTAAATTTCTTAAGCCCAGACAAGGAGAGGGGTTGCAAAGTGTTGGCTGCCTGAGCCAAGGCATTGGCTGTATGATTCTGAGTATGAGGGATCAGTTGTATATTAAATGCATCTAAACCTTCTAAGAGATCCCAGACCCTATGCCTCTAGTTTGCAAGTCTTTTATCATGGCAGGAATATAGTTTTCTAACTTGTTTGACTACGATTTTAGAATCCTCGAACACTTGCAGAATTTTCACATTTTTCTTCAAGGCCATAAGAAGACCATGCACTAGTGCCTTGTATTCTGCAACATTATTAGTGCAATAAAATTGCAACCTATGGGCAGCAAGAAAGGTCTTACCCATTGGTCTAATGAGTTCGAACACGCCACCAGCTCCTTGTTTTGATTTGGATCCATCGAATCGAAGCGTCCAAAAGCTAGAAAGCTCTTTGACTTTGGGCCCAACTTGGCTCTTATTTCCTTTTGGTTGGGTGGCCGCCTCTATGACCTTTGGGAAATCTTGCAGCTTAGTGTGTTTAGCAGCGGGTGGTTCTGCTAGCACCTCCTTTGGTGTTTTCTTCTGAGGGACAGCTAATTTTTTGACATGCTCTATTGCTTTTTGGCACAAGCAGCAATCAAACTCGGAGTGGGAAGCATTGTGAATTCTACATCAATTTGGTAACAAGAGATCCTGGAAATCCATTCAGGAACCCAAGCTGAGTTAATCCTTTGTGCACTTTTCCATGAATTCCTAGAAACCATTGAGTAGTCCCAAGTTATCATCTTCATCAGGTTTATTATCTGATTCTCCCAGCATCTCTATACTTTGAGGTATTTGAGTGAAGTCAGTTGGAGGGCTGCATTGCACCAAGAGGACTTTTGACAACACACTCTTCTTAGGGTTCAAATTCACCCTGGCAGGAAAAGGGATAGTAGTTTCCCAATTCTGTCTCAACAAACAACACCTCATTTAGGTTGTTGTACTCTGTAATTATGTACTTCATACAGGGCTCATGGTCTATACGGATTTGATTTGTTAGCCCTTTCCATGGCAGCCACATGTGAGAATGGTCTGTAGTGGCATATCCATTCAACATTCTGGTGAAGTCTCTGTCCAAGATGATCCCATATGTGTCAGGAATGTCAGCCACTTGAATATCAATGACTTGTTGTATTCTTGGATCTATAGCAATTTGCATCGGCATTCAATTCATTTCTCCCACAATGTTGATCTTTGTTTTTTCCAACTGAGTCATGTTCCTTCTCGAGGGTGTGGGGGTAATCCCAAGAGCCTTGCACACTGCAAGGGGCATAACATTAGCAGATGCTCCTGAATCGAGAAGGTAGTTGTGCAAATTCTTCCCAAATATCTGAATGGTGGTAAGGAAAGGAGGAGTTTCAAATTTTCCTTGGAAGAGGCCCATAGGCATGTCCACCTAAGGTACTTGAGCCCTATCTTTATCATTAGTTCTATCCTTGGTTTTCCTGGGTGGTTGATCCTTGGAAATATTCCTATTGTTCTTATCTGGTTCCTTTTTAGGCTGCGTACCCGTAGATTGATTTTGGGGAACATCCTTCCTTTTCCCTGTGTTGTCCTAAACTATAGGTTCCTACATCAGTTCTTCAAAGGTGACTCTTTTAGCTAATGCCTCCTATGTCATTTTAGAGGATGGGGTCCCATTAAGTACCTTGAAGAAGGCATGCTTTACAGTAGGGACTTTAAGCAGTTTGAAGGCAGATAAACTGATTTTCACTTTCTTGAACTCCTCTGCCACGTATTCACCCATTTATTTGATTTCAGAGTCAAAGGCTCGGCCTATGGCTGAGCTAGAAGGTTGGGTTTTTGCTTGGTTTGAATGGTTTTGAGGTTGGCCTAAAGGTTGATTCTGTGACTGATTTTGAGGCCTATCTTTGTTAAGATACTGAGTAGGTATATGGGGAAGCCTGGGGTTATTGTTGGCATTAGGGTCAGGTAGGGTAGTAAAATTGTTTGGTGGAGTAGAAGCTATAAAGGGCCCACCTTCCTACCTGTTTCTAAGGAAGTAGGGAGTTGTTCTTTGGTGGAACATGTGAACTTCATCTATATGCATTTCTCCCTCATCTAATGGACCATTATCTACTGAATCAAAAAGTTGAGCCAAGGTTTGTTCGTTACTTACCTCTTGCACTTCTTCACTCTCAACAGGGGTACACTCAACCTCGAGTTGATTGCGGTCACTTCGTGGAAATGGCACTTAGTTCACCACGAGACAGGAAGAGTCATGAGGCTCAAATGGAATGATGTCTCTACAACTAACACTATCAATAGCATTTTGGACCTCCACTTGGAAGATTTCAGCGGCTGTCTGAAATTCAAGACAATCCAACTCAGAGTGTCTATTGGTTTTGTGAATCCGGCACCATCCAAACAAGGCTGCCTTAGTGAGATATACCCCACTAGTCATTTTTTCATTGCTGGTCGGTTGATCAAGAGGAGTAGGGACACCTCCATTATTGGGTCTTGTATTCCATGTATGATTCTTCCTCTAAGAAGGTCTCCTTTCGAAGTTTTGAGTTGAATTCTGCCCTCTATCATAGTTCTACCCAAAAGATGTGCTTGCTTCCTGGTTGTCCCTACCATCTCCGTTGTCTCGGCTTTCCCGATTAAAATTAGCCTAGATGCTACACTGGGATACCTGCAATTGATTATTTTGGTTTTTTAGATGTGTCATTTCCATAGACATTTTCTTTATCATCTCGGTTAGCTCTTCAAGTTTGTCCTTCTCAACATTGTTGCTTGGGTGTGATACTGAATTTTGGAGAAAGATAGGTGGGGCCACCGGCTAATTTTGATGTGCAGGGGGGAATTCTAGACCTGGCAAGTACAAAGGTGCTTACGGCTACTGAGAGTATGCTTGATGTTGTTGGGGAGCCTGAGGATAACTTTGTTGTTGCTGAAGTTGCAAATAAGAAGGCATGGGAGGCACATGATTCATCGGTTGTCCAGGGTGCAGAATGATGGGCAGCTGGGGCACCTGGTTCATAAGACGAGTCTGATGGGCGAATGCTTGATTAAGCCCTTGAACTTGCATCGGGTGAGCAACTGGTCCCAAAGAAGGTAGTGGACCAGAGATGTTTTGTCCCAAATCCGCACTTGTGACAACAACCTCCGCATAAGCGGTTCCTAGTGTGGTGAGTGGCGAGCGCAACCTTTTTACCAATGCTGACATGAGATTATCCAACGTTGCATAGTAGACAAGGAGGGCAGCAGCATCATTATTTATATATGGATCCTGAAGTCTCATGAAGGCACGATGAAAATGATCATTAAAGGATCCAATAGATTTATTAACTTCCCTCCGGACGGACATAAACTGTTGGTATAGCTCTAAGGGGGTGATTGGAATCTTATACTTCTATAGGAAAACATTCTTCATGAGGTCCCATGAAGTAATGGACCCCCTCAAAAAATTGATGTACAAATAGAAGGCCTCGTCACCTAATGAATGCGAAAAAAGGTGGCATGCAATGTCTTCATGACCAACCTACATATCTGTAATTGTTGTTTCAAATATCTTGATGTGTTCTTTTACAGTCCTTTGCAGGTCACAAGGATGGAATTTTGAACAAAAGCCTTCCAGATTCTTGGGCATATTGTGGTAAGCATTGAATTGCAATGGAAAAGTATTTTGTGGCAACAAATCCATGATGGGAGGTGGAGGTGGTAACAACTACTATGGGACAACAATCTAGAGCTGCACCTATTGTAAAACAACAACTTGGGACTGCACCTAGGCTGCGGTTGTTTGGACTGTACCTTGGGCTGACAGGGTCGGGAGAGAGGAAACTTCCTGGCTACCGAAAACAAGAGGTGGAACAACAGTTTGGTATGGCCAGGTGGAAGATGAACAAGAGCTGAATGGAGATGAAGGTGGAAGGGAAGTGGGTGGGATAGAAGAAGAGGAGGAAGTAGTGTTTCCTCCCCTAGTTCATTTTTCCCTTTGGGGGGCTGGACCTCTCAAAATTCTCCTTTGTTTGGTGTCGACCGTAGAACTCTTTGAAATCTTTCTGAGGAGAATGACCCAATTTGATATAGCTTCACAATTCCCTCCTTCTAGTGTCAATTCTGTTGATGGATTTTTTGTACACTTTCTCAACATAGGCAATGCATGTGTGCACTACCTCTCTTGAAAGGAAATCTCCAACAAGAAGTTGCTGAAAATCTCCCCAAGGTCTCTCGGGTGTCAGGTCATGACTTGCATGGAACTCCTTAGTTGATGTTTGATGTGATTTTGCTAGTAATCATAGGGCAGACTTATGTAGCTAGATGCAGAGTGGATCTTAAAATTTTAAGTTTTTGAGATGGGAGTCAAGGTGAATTTTGTTGTAGGTTTAGATAGCAATCTAAAACTTCAATGTTTTCTTCAAGTTTTGGCTTTACAATGTGCAATGAACCTTAGCACAGACTATTTCTAATAAAAAGGGAAAAAGAGCAAGGAAAAGGGAAGGTTCCTGGATCTACAGCTAACTATGAATAGTAATCATGGAGTTCCTTCCATGGAAAACTTCCTTCAAACAAAATTTTACTTAACCAGAAAATTCAGTCTCGTGAAATTTATGCTATCTTCTAAGGCCTACAGGTATTTCACCATTCATTCATCATATACATGCATGAAAAAAGATAAAACTGTGGAGCAACTTTGAATTCAAGCCCAGACTAACTTTGCATAGTTATTTACCAGTAGCAAACAACAAAAAGTATGAGCTAGGAAGACATCTACACAGCAACAATTTTAAAAACTATAGAACAACATTACCAAAATCTACTCAAGCAATTTGAATCTAACATAAAACAACAATGTAAATCTAAATAAAGCATCTAACAATGGAGGTTGAACCATGAAACATGTGAAGAAGTCATAAAATGCACCAAGTCAATGTATTTTCATTATAAATTCTAGCAGCATGTCTTTGCAACTCAACTCTCTTTGGAAATGAGAGGAGACCCCCTATTTATAGTGCCCAAAAAGTAGAATGTGTTAGAACTATAAAACTCTGATGATTTTACATGTTGTTCATACTCATAATTTTCCAAAAAAGTCCTACCATGAGCATATTTTCCCCATATTTGGCCATGTAGTCCCATAAAATCATCTAAGTCTGAATATTTCACATTATAGTTCCTATCGACATGAGGATATCAAGGTCTCCCCGACCCATTGTGCATTTTTGCTAATATACATTTTTTGTGGTCTATTGGAAAGACTTCTTTGGTGTCACAGTGATCAGAATTCATCTATAGGCACCTGTCGGTAGGACATAACACATTGTCTCGGTGACAGAGGATTCATATCGGCAAGAGTTATGTCTTCGATATGTGGTCTTGCCAAACACTTCATGTCTTACCGATCAGTGCACAATGCAGACAAACACTTTAGCCAAAAAAATTGTATTCGGTATGTGGTCTCATCAAATGGGTCGTGTCTCACTGACCAATGCAAGGAGGTTTATCGGCCAAGCTAAGCGGTATCGATGAAATATCTTGGCGAATACATCGGGTATTGCTGACAAATGTAAATAGAATTGTATTAAAAGCTTTCGAAATGAAGTTATGAAGTCTCGCCGACCCTTGTGTCTCACCGATAAGGATATGCATCAGCAAGAGTCATGTTATCGAAGTGAGGTCTCACCGAGCACATTATGTCTTGCCAACCAGCGCATGTGGATATTCATCGGCTAGACTAAAAGCATCGGAGTGAGGTCTTGGCGAATTCATAGTGTCTTACCAACCAACAACAAAAAGAACATCTTGGTAAGACTCATGTGCATCGGAGTAAAGTCTTGGCGAGTGGCTCCAGTCTTGCCGACAAAACACAAAAGGGATTCTATCAATGGTTTTTGGTGTGAGGTTATATAGTCTTTCTGACTTGTTTTGTCACGCCGAATTGTTTCATCAGTGAGAAAATGAGCATGTCTCAGCGACATGATTGTGTCATAAGGTATTTCGGCAAGACGCGGGTGTTCTATGAAACCTCTTCCCGACCCAGAATTGTCTCAGTGACCATAAAATACACTAAAGAACACATCTCAGTAGGACATAATATGGTCTGTGGGATGTCTCCCCGACATCATAAGGTCACGGCAAAGTGAATGAGACAAAAGGATATTTCTCGGTGAGACATTGGACTTCGGTATGACTACAGAATGTCACAGTGAATATTTAGCGAGTATTAATTGAAACCTGAATACAGTTGCTCACTGACATTGGAATATGAAACAATGTGTCTTTTCAAATGCAAATATATAAATATCCATTTTCGATTGTAAGAAAAGGACATTAGATTAAATATGAGAGATACAGTAGCTAGATTAGAAATGGATACAGTAGAAGAAAAGTTTTAGATCAGAGACTATGATGCATGATTTCAAATGGAGATATCAATGAAAATCAGTTGATGTGGTAGTTCATTTCTGATGTCAATTGTCTATTGTGCTTATTGAAAGTATTACTAAATTGTCTCCAAGATTGATGCTTTCTAGTTGTTTAAATTGATATAACAAGTTTATATTCAGTTTATCAGTGCACATTTGTTGTATCTGTGTGGTTGATTGATCGATTCTTTCAAGAAAAGATTAAATCCTTTTAATTGATCACAATAATCAGGGAAATTCATCTGGATCCTTAAGAAGAGCTTAGTAATCACAGTCTTGCATGTTTATACAAGTTGTAAACAAAACATATGCCAAAAAATTTGAGTGTTCTCCAAAAATAAGTTTCCCATTTCTATTTCTTTTGACTCTGCATACCCAATAAGGCACTAGTCTCTGCAAGTTCACCATTTAGATTCATTCATCTTCTTTACATTTGTTAGCTAAACATATTAGGACTTAGCTTTAAGTATTGCTATAAAATTTATACCAAATTTAGTTTCATTTGTCCACTTCCATCTTCCATTGTGCGAAAAACACTTCAAAAGAGATAAGTATAAGTCAAGTCTTCCTCACTCATATAGGTACACCCGCTTAGGTCTAGCAACACCTAAAGAGTAGAAGGTCTAAACCATTTGACCTTGTTTGTTACCCTAAAACGTTGTGAAATCTTGGTAGACTTTCGTGGTTCAAACCTGCATTTTTGAGAGCTAACAGAATGAATGGCCAAGATTTAATCCTTTTGTGTGGCCAAGATTCACTCCAAACTAGGGTTCTACCTACCCCCCAAATATATTACAATTTAAAATACATTTCTTCCTCCTATTTTGTCATCTAGTGACAACACTATAGTATTTTGTCTTTTGTTGATTGCTCTTTCTTCTGTAGCTATTACTTCAAAAGTTCATCACTGATAATAGGGTCACCCTCCTGCTTCTTCAACGCTGCATACTCCCTGAATTTCAAGATTACCAATTGGAGATTGTCGACTTCTATAATCTCGGACCACAGCACTTGCTAACTCCATTCCTTGGATTTTTCTTCAAACCTCTTCTAATCTTCATCATATTTGGTGGTGTGATCTCTAAACAACTCTGACTAGGAGAAGTCAGGGGTGGAAAACCTCATGAAATCTGTCGTTATCTCATATGACATCCCATTCTCCATCTTCTTCTGGAAATGAGGTTTTATCTTTTCTGGATCAATTTGTACCGCGGACATTCCATATCCCATCATTAGCTTCAGATATCGGGTGCAATCTGCCCTAATTTCTTTGACCCACTCGATATTTTGATCCACTTTATCCACTATCTACTCTAACCTTTCTCTTATGTTATCAAAGTCTCACCTCCACACCTCCACTAGCCAATGGTCATCCCTTTTGAATGCAAGCTCATTTTCCAATATCGTACTTGGTAGCCAAAGGATAGCCTTGATCTTTGGATAGGTGGACTCGTAACTTGTAGGGAAGTCAGTGCAGAGCCTTCTTGTGTTCTCGACAGACTATTGTAAATCCAAGAACTTGTTGGCTGTTCGAATAGCTTAATTGATACCCATGTTTCCAATGTATAGAACCTATGGGAACCAACTCTCTCTAGTTTTATTCAAGTTCTTTCTCTTTTCCAGTTTGTCAATCTATTCCTTGGATAGATGTTGGGGTGGAGCAGTGGACATGGTAGGCATGTCTTCAATTGAAGACCATTGTTGAATGTAATTTGTCAAGGCAGCCACCTATGCTTTAAGCTCATTTTTGGAGACCTTGTCTTGTTGTATTAGGTGCACCACTGTAACCACAGACTCCTTGAGATGCCCCACCTTCTGCTGTCTAGTAGTAGTCCCAAAGTCAATGGTGGAGACATTATAGCTTACTCCCTCTTGGCCTACCACCGACATTGCTATCTATACGGTTTGGGACCCAGAAGCATCCATCGTTACCTTTGATCTAACTTTGGGCTTCTTCTCCTTCTTGGTTGAGATTTGCGCTTGGGCTAGGATAGCCTCTAGCCTCGCTCTTGTGTCCTTTGCTGCAGGAGTCTTCTTTTCAAGCTACTTCTCTAGCCATTCAGGCATAGTGGATTTTTCCTTGGAAAATTCTCAATCACCCTCGCCTTCCTCTGTCTAGATCTCTGTTTTCTCACCCGTGGGAGCCCCTTCTTCCATTCTAGTTTCTTCTCCCTCTTCCTCATCAGAGTCTTGGGTGAACGTGAGGCATTTCACAAGAGGCCTAGTAGGTAATCACCCTCGTGGGCCTTCTTCTATCTTAATTCCTTTCCCTTTCTCTTCCTTAGTTTGTTAGTCCTTGTGCCCATGCTCCTCAAGCTTTTCCTCTTCTACATTTCCTTCATCTCTATAAGGAGGTGGCACAACCTCCAGTTGTCCCCTTGTAGGGAGTTCTACCATTTTCATTGTCTTGTCACCTTCTTTCCCTTCTTCCTTAGGTGATGGCCACTCTGCCTCTTCTTCATCGTGCTTCAATTGTCTGGCCATTTTCTCCTCGAGATCATTATCAAAGGTCTGTACAATAGTTCTACCACCTATACCCTCCTCCTCGTCTCCACTTTCAGAAGATCCTATTCCTTCTTCCTCATAGACCACCTTGTCAATTTTTTGATGTTCATACTTTGATTGTTCATGGTACTCATTAGCTTCCTCCTCCATTGCCTTTGAGGCTTCTTTCTCCTGCCTTTCCCATTCCTCATAAATTAACATTTTGGCCTCCATTGTTGGTGGTCCTATTGGAGGTTGTGAAGGTGAAGCACTGGCGAGGACTCAAGCTATGGTAACTTGAATGGTGGGATCTAGAAAGATCTAAGAAATTTTGGAGGGGACATTCTGCATGTGCCATGAGAAATCCTTCAGTAATGCTAGTGTGGGCATTGGCGTTGTCACTACTACCAGCTGGAGTGATGTAGTAGATGACATGGTAGCGGAGGAAAGTAGAGAATTTGTGGCGGAGGAAGAGTCAATCATTATTATGGGTCGCGCCAGGGGAGAGGAGGCGAGATAGACTGAGATGTCCACTGCAAGTGGGGATGTAGCAACCCTGGCCTGGGAAATAGGCAAAAGGGTGGCGGAGACAGGGAAAGCCGGAGGAGGTCTTGGCTGATCTGTCTACCCTTCCTCACCCTCTTGAACGAGATCTTCCTAAATTAGTGGTTTCTCTGCAATGCTTCCCATCTGCTTGGGCCTCTTAGAAGCTGAGTCTCCTAATTTTTTCCTTGAATAAAATTTTGGGTCCGGAGACTGTTCCGCTTCAATCCCTTTCCTCTTCTTCGATCTTGTGATCGGAGGAGATTTGGATGTCCTGCCAGTTCAAGTTTTTGTGGTGACATCTTCCATGGCACTAGGATCACTCTTGAGCCCTTCATATGTCAAGATAACCCCTTGTTGCTTTAATCGGGATACTTTTCCATCAATCCATTCTTTGGTTTGAACCATGATTGGTTAAGTCACAACATTGAGGTCATCGACCCCCTATTCATCCCAATCTATCATTGGCAACAAAAAATTAGTGACTGCGGCATACCTGGGGTCCATGACAGTGCTCTTGTCCTCCTTGACTTGGTCTAGTAGAGGAAACCGTTGTACCCTTCTTACAAAGTATGCGGTCATCCACATGTAATTCCTTGCACACACCTCCTTGTCATCCTGGAAATCTTCCCATAAATCTTCAATGTGATGTAGGTAGGCATACCCCGGTCCCAGTGCCTTTCTTATATGCCCCATATGGGTCCATCCGCGGGCGAGTAGTATGTAGGTGGAAATGGTACTCTGCAAATTCCTTTTTAGAATTCATGGCACACTGAGAAGTTTTCAATTTATACATCCCCTGACTAAAGGCTAAAGGATAAGGGATCCCTGCCAAGTGTTTACCACCAAGAACTGAATGTATATGTTGTAGGTGCCAAGAAAGTTCTCACAATATGGTCCAGTCATTGGGGTACTGGGGTAGCTTATTTGGCCTTTCTACGAAACTATGGGCATGAATATATGTGAATTTGGGGAGTTGTATGAACAGGAATGAGTATTGTTTTAAGAAATCTCGTGCGTTGTGTGAGACCCTTCTCTCAAAATCTCCTCCTAGCAGCCTGATGATGTGGCCGATGAAGGTGACATTCACTCTGCAATACTCCTTCTTGAAGTTTCTGAATTGTAGCTGGGGATATCGGTCATAGGCCTTCAATCTTCAGCTTGGCTCCTCATCGGGTGCCACAAATAATCCGCTATACTACCTCTTCTTAGCCAGTGAAAAGACTAGATAGGAGGTCATATAGAATTTAAAGCTCTTCTTTACATTCATAAAATGTTCATGGAAGCAGTCACCTATGATGCCTTCCTAGTAAAATGAGGCTTTTGTGGTGACATCTTCGTCCCCACAGAGGATCTGCTCAACAAAATACACCATCCATTCTTGAAAAAATGCAACAGTGGGGAGGCCCATCACCCTACTCAACATGGTTACTAGGTTGTGGTAATCCTCATAGAAATCACTGCAAAAGAGCTCTTGAGGAACCCTTGCAACACTACCTCTTTTCTCCTTGAGCCAGTATTTATTTATTAATTTCTTGCAGCCCATCGAGTTTTCATCCCATGTTTCCTTTCCTTCCTCCATGGTGGGTATCTCCATCTCCTTAAAGGTAGGAATGTGAAAAGATCTAGTAATTCCCTCAGCCGACATATCAGTGAGGATGTTCCCATCCCTATCAAAGATGGTTCTTGTTTGTGGATGGTAGGCCTGTTGACAAGCCATGACCAATTCAGGGGCTATGAGAGATGGGGGGAAGCCTGCTACTTTTGCAATCCCACTCTGTCTAATTGATCTTGCATTGTCATTTTTTGGGTGGACTCTAACCCTTTGTTTGAACTCATCAATATCGACGTGGTCGATATTGCTGTCTGTGATCTCCTTCCAGTCAATGACGATTTTCAAATGTAGAGGCTCACCTTGAAACTAGAACTTCATCTGATCTTTGTCTTCTCTTCCACAAGGAGTTTTTCCTCCTTTATTTTCTTTGTCCTTTCTTATAGCAGCCCCCAAAGGTCCTGCACTTGATTCCATATATCCTACAAACATAAACGTAATGAGCACAACCAATTACGACAACATTATCATTAGTTAAAATCCCGTAGAAAAAATCCAATTACACATCATATGATAAATGAAGTTAAATTTTTACTTTCAGATGTCGTTAGTCATTTATGAAGGGATTATGGACAAATCAAGCCTAAGGGGCTAGACTTCTCTAGCAGGAATGTTGTCTTGAAAGGGTGAACAACCTGGGGTGATCTGGGTGATTTCTCCTATCTTCACATTTTGGATGTTTGAAAGGCTCGTGTTGAAGAGGGTTGAATTTGAGCACGTGGGTCGAGGTTGGTTTTCAAATTTGAGGTCATTTTGGTCAATTTGGAGCATTCAGATGTTCACGGTTGGAAAGTTATCAGGACTTTGCTATTCAAAACAACCTGAAAAAATGGAGTTCTAGGGCTGGAACTCTGGGGTCTGGGACCCGGAAGGTCAAAAGACAACTAATGATTTTCTTCGAAATTCAAGGTGCCCGAGCCTAGGGAAGTAGGAAGGCATCAGGGTTTCACTATTCAAAAAGGTCATTACACAGAATCCTAGAAGGAGTGGCCCGCGGACCAAACCCAACAAAGTGTTTGGCCGCAGGTTTTCTCCTTGTGAAGTTTCTCTAGGAGAACGAGGGGGCAGAACCTGGAGGCCGGGAAGACGGGCTCACTTCACCCTTTTGCATCAAATGAAGGAAAATGAAACCCCAGCAGGCGGAGCCCAGAAGGAAAGGATGGAAAATAGAGGGTTGAGACCCGGGAGGTGAGAGGATGCAACCTGACATCCATTTCAAATGGTGGAGCCTCCATGACAGCTCGCAGATGGAAGTCTATGGACCGGGACCCAACAGAGCATTGGCACAACCCTATAAGTTTGAATCCTCAAACAACAAATAGGAAAACAGACCCCTCAGGGCAGAAAGGTGCACTCACTTCATCATTTGGGAATGGCGTGAGCGAGGCAGAGTCCTGGGGATGGAAGTTCGACGGGATAGGCCTGGGATGGATGAGGGCAGTCCAAAAATGTTACAAATTCCAATGGGTGGAATTCGGGAGCCGAGGCCCGGGGTTCGGGAAGGCGGAAGCCTTCCTCCGTTTAGGAACGGTGAACACCTGGGGAAAACCCGGCAAGGGAGTCCCAGTGACGTGGGCTCGGGAGGCTGAAATGAAGGACGAAATTCGAGCTTTCAAGTTTGATGATTCTGACAGTGATTGGTCGATGGATGTTCGGGGTAGTGGGCCCTGTAGGGCGTTTTGCCATTTTCAAAAGTTCTCATTTTCTAAGTTTTTAAACGGCGATGGGAGGGTTCGGGCCCGAAGGGCACAAGCGCCCCGTGTGAAGAATGGTGGCGGTGTGGTTTGGTTCTGGCTTGATCTTAGGAGGTGATTATGGAGGTCTTTCAAAATTTGGAGACATGAGTTTTGCAAGCCTTATCATGTTCTATTAATTAAATGCATTTTTAGCTCATTTTATTCATTATCTTAAGTGCGAAAACATGAAAAACCTCTCAGGAGGGTGGATAGAAAACCTACCTCAAACGTCTGATGGGAAAAGACATGAAATCTACTAAGGGTGGCTGAATGATGATCTCAGACACGAGGGCAGATGGAGGCGGGTGCACTGATCTCCTCTGGAAAGCACTATGATCTCTTCTAGAAAACCTGACAAATGAAAATGATAGGTCGGCCCCTATATTTATACTTGCATCTACATTTAATGCATGTACGGTCGGTCGGTTGGTTGGTAGATTCAAATTTATGGTCGGCGGCGGGAGGTCCAAGGCCCGGGGACTGGAAGGAAGTGTGTCGATGACTGTTTCAAAATGCACTTTGGAAGCCGACGGTGAAGGGAGACCCGGAGTCCAGATAGCGGAGTGCCATTGAAGTTTTGCTGCCAAAAATGATGAAGACTGAAGGGAATTTCGAGGATGGAAGTCTAGCAGACCAAACCTGGCATGGGCGAAGGCAGTTCGAAACTTGCAAATTTTAAACCAGCGGAAAATAGGAACCGGGGCTTGAGGTTCATAAAGGCAAGAGACTTCCGCCGTTTGGGAACGGCGAACACCCAGGGGAAACCCGGCAAGGGAGTCCCAACGAGGCGGGCCCACCAGGGCCCAAGGCCGCTGGCAAAATCAAACTGCGGAGGAGAGTTCGAAAGACTCCAGGACTCAACTAAGATGAAGGGGACAAAAAATGGTCAACCAAAGATGGGAGCTCGAAGGTACGTTGACCATCTGGGACACCAAATATGGGGGCATGCAAAATGAGGCAATGAAAGAATGACCCGGCAAGGAAAAAGAAAAGAGTGTCCCCATTCTGAATGAGGCGTTTGTGCTAGGGCACAATAGAGACCTGTCCTAAATCTGCACATGAAGCAAACAGTTAGAAAATAAATGCATATGTTGGATGTTCTCATTTAATGCATTTATGCATCAGTTTATACATGCATAGGTAGGTGTGTATGTAAGGATTGAATCATTCATTGCTTAGATCCTCGTTCTAACATCATGTTCTCTTAAGATGCAGGGTGAGGAGTGCTACAGAGCTGGGAGGGACACAAGTGGTTCGAGGAAGCAACAACATGACAATGGGTGACTTGTAACCAGTCATTCACAGGCAATGACTGGTTCCATTCTTACATGCACATTCTCTTGTTTCATTCTACTTATTCATGTATGAGTTGTTTCATATTTGCATTGAATAAGAGAGCTATTCCCTTGGCTTGTGAGGGACATGTACCTTAATGATTATCAATAAAATAAATGACATTTGAATACATGATTCTCTTTCTCGCTTATTGTAATGCACCATTGAAATGACAAAATGTAATCTTTTTAGTTTGAAAATAACTCATTTATGCATATTGAAACTAGCAGTTTTAAGGTTTATCTTTAAATATTTAATCATGAAAAGAGAAAACACCAAGTTACCTGATTTTAGCTGAAAGCTAAAAATCAGGTAACAACTATTAAGTTTGGACCTCTTTGATAAGTTTAACAAATCATAATCAATCCATATGCTAGTGAGTTGTTGTGCCTAATTTTTTTCTATTTCATTAGAATCAATAGGGGAAACTGGATTCAAGATTATCTCATTGAATTTTTTGTGAATGAAATTATTATGTCTATTTGATCTGAGTTTTCTCAGTGAGTGAGTGATATGTTTCAAATCTTGAAGTAATGTTTTAGTGAATGGTTGTGATTGTATAATTAGCACTATGAATGTATGCAGTGGTGTAGATTATTCTATGAATCGTATCATGTTATGGTTTTGGTTGGATAAAGAAACACTCATTGTTAAGGTGCATGTCTAGATATTAAAGAATTTTTGTTCATATTTTACAGTCTTGAAACCCTGATTCCTCCTTTTCTATTTATTTATACCCCCCAACATAGGATAAACCATCAAAAGTTCCCTCCCACCCTTCCTAGATAAATCTATCTCACTCCAAACCCCTTTCTCACTCTCCCTCTCTCTCCCTTTCTGGTCTTTTTGTCTCTCTCACTCCATCTCCCTCTCTTAGGTCATTATCTTTCTCTCTCTATCTCTCTTTCAATTCTCTCCCTCCTACCCCCTCTCCCTCTCATAGCTCTCTCTCTCTCTCTCTCTCTCTCTCTCTCTCTCTCACACACAAACCCTCTCTCTCTCTCACTTCCTCTCTCCCTCCCTCTGTCTCTCCCACTCTCTCCCTCTCTCTCAGGTCTCTCCTCCCACCCCTCTCCTCTCTCTCTCTCAGTATCTCCCTCCTGGGCCTCCTCCTCTCTCTCCCACTGCCTATCTCTCCTTCCTCTGTCTCTCCCACTGTTTGTCTCCTCTCTCAAGCCTCTCCCTCCACCCCATATCCCTCTCTCTCACTCTCAAGTGTATCTCCCTCCTGCCCCATCCTCCCTCTCTCTCTTTCCTCCGTTCTCCCCTCCTAACCCCTCTCCTCTCACAGTCCTCCTTCTGCTCCTATCTCTCCTCCCTCCCTCTCCTCAATCCTCTATCCTCTCTCCTCTCCCCTCCCTCTCTCCTCAAGTATCTCCCTCCACCACCTCTCCCTCTCTCTCTTGGGTCCTCTCTCTTCTTTTCCGGCTCTTTATCTCTCCCCTCTCCTCCCATGCCTCTCCTCCTCTCTTTGTCTCAAATTATCTCCCTCATATAACATATCCTCTCTCAAGTCTCTCTTTTGTCTCTCTCCCTCCTCCCTCTATCTCTCCTCCACCCTCTCTCTCACTCCCTCTATCTCTCTGCCTTTCTATTAAGTATCTTCCTTCCACCCCCTCCCTATCAATCTCTCCCTCTTTCTTCGGTATCTCCCCCACCCCCTCTCTCTATCTCTCTCTATCTATCTCTATCTCTCTCTATCTCTCCCTCTCAAGCACTCCCTCTCCTTCCCAGCCCATCTCCCTCTCTAGGGTCTCTTCCTCCCACCCACTCTCTCGTACTTTGTCTCCCTCTCCCTCTCTGGGGTCTCTCCCTCCTCTCTCTCCTCCCTCTCTCTCTCTCTCTCTCTCTCTCTCCTCTCTCTCTCTCTCTCTCTCTCTCTCTCTCTCTCTCTCTCTCTCCCCCCTCTCTCTCTCTCTCTCTCTCTCTCCATTTCTCCATCCCTCTCTCCTCTCCCTCTCCTCAAGTCTTTCCCTCCCTCTCTCAAGTCTCTCCCTCCCACCCCCTTTCCTCCTCTCAAGTCTCTCTCTCGCTCTCTCTCATCAAATCCCTCTATCTCTCTCCCACTCCCTCTCTCTCTCACTCCATCTCTCTCTCAATCCCTCTATCTCTCCCCCAGTCTCTCTCACTCCCATTATCTCTCTCCCATCCCTCTATCTCCCACTCCCTCTCTCTCCCCATCCCTCTCTCTCTCCCTCTCTCTTAGGTAGGATGGGGAGACTTGAGAGAGAGTGAGGGGGAGTGAAAGAGAGAAAGAGGGTTGAGATTTTAGGGTTGAGTGTTTAAGGGTTGAGGGTATTGGTGATTTTTTAAGAACCAAACTTAATCTCAGTCATTACCTATGAATTTTCCACAACTTCTTTTCAAGCTTTGTGAAGACCCAGGAGGATAATCCTATGCATGCTCATAATATCTCAAATTACGTCAACAAAATTTCCTCACACTGATGTATTTCCTCAAAAAACTCACTTCATCAAAGGCTTGGAAGACCTCAAGTGAAAGTGTTATGCATTTCATAGAATGTGTTTATAAATTGAAAATTGGGGAAATATAGTTTAGAGTATGTTGTGAATTTTTCTTCATCTTGAATCCTAGGCCAAATTCATTACTAGCTCAGTTGGCCATGAGATAAACTAATAAAACAATCAATTCCCTATCTGAGGGAGTAATAGAGTTATAATTTGCAATCAATCAGTAATACAATTATGATTGAACATCAAAAATTAATGAACTATTAGTATGCCACTTTGTAGAATCTAACTCACTATATTTCAAAATATTACTTCCTTACTAAATCCTATATCCCTTTCCTATATATTGATGGCCTCATTTTAGCATTTAATCAATTAATTAAACTGAAGCATAAAACAAACTCATCCATTTGGTGCAAATGAGAGAAGACAAATGAAATTATTTTAAATAACCTCATTTAGAATTTAGAAGAAAGATACACAGGAGAGAAATATTTTAAAACTAACATTCTTTACATTACTAATATTTACTTTGTAAAACCATATTTAACATCTTTATACAATATAACTTTCACCCTATATTTCCTTCTGATATATTTTTTAATGTATCTATTTACATTCTATTTCTTGTAAGAGCAGAGTATTCATCTTGACCTATTCTGAACTCTCTTAACATCAACAATGAAATCCCCTTTATAAATAGGGGAGAAACAAGCATCCAACTGAATTACAATTTCATTTTTATTTTGGTTCATTTCAAAAAACCTAATTTAAATTGATTTCTTGAAGAACTCCCCAAGCGGTTTCTTGTGCAATCATTTGGGAACAGGGGAGGAAAAAAAGAAAAACACATGTGCAGGATACCATTAGTCATTGTCACTGCATTCATTGTTGAAACCAAAAAAAATCCATATCATATCAACTAGAGGACTTCCACATCAGCATGGAAAAGTAAAAGAAAAACCATGGAAAAACTAAAACAAATACCTCCTATGCAAAGAGGATGGTGTCATCAAAAACAAAAACAAGGTGGTGACCCTATTCATAGTTTTCAGAATCAAAGAATGCTCAACTGCTCCTTGTCCTCGATGAAATTGGAGGGACTGTCACCATGCCGTCATTAGAGCTCCCATATGGCACTAGAGAAAGGAGGTACTAGCCATATTTTGAATTACTATCACCTTCAGTGTCCAAAGGAGTAGCAGAAAGCACAATAGGAGAATTGTGTTTTCCTAGGAAATCCCTATGACTTTTCTCTTTTTTCCTAGCCTTCTTCACCGGTTGAGCCAGTTCCTTTCCTTTGAACTTAACCATTTCTCTTGGAATGGTTATGTTTCTCAAGATATATGTACTCTACACAATTGACTTCTTCTTATGACCTCTAGCTGTCCTTTTACCCTTTGAAACCTTAGGAGAAGCCTGGGCTTCCTTCTTAGTTATATCCTCATGATACTCAAATACATTGAGTCAGCTAGACCTCCTAACAATCTGAATTGTCACAATAGTTTTCCCCATTTCTAGAACAAGTAGAATTTAACAATTCAAGACAGAGCTATAGGGAGACACACCAACAACCCAGATAATTGTAACCAATCTAGCAGAGAAATTCCTAGCCAAACTAGAGAACCCAATTTGAAACCAACTTACTCAAGACAAGATTATTCAACTCAGGAAAAATAAACAGCCTCTAACTCCTCTTCACACTTCACCTTACATTCACGGTAGACTGGAAAGATGGTGAAAATGAATAGTGATCAACCTGCATTAAATAGACAATTGGAGTATGTAGAATTAATGATTCAAGAGCTCCTCGCATGACCAAGTTGATAACTTAATAGCTTGGCTTTGAATCTGGGTCGTTGATCTTAAAACAATTAAAACTTCATCTAAGGTGGCCATCAACATCATTTTTCGACCATTAGAAACTTGCTCCTAGAAAACAATGATGCTATCTCAAATGTTGCCATGTTCTTCGCTAATCTTGATAAATCATATGTGATCTGACAATTGGCATGCATCGCCAACCTATCCCATTCTCCTTCATTAATATCAACGAAGTACAGAAGACCAGTGTGATTTTTAGAGAAAATATTTCCTTATACACTTCATCGCTCATTGTTGATCATCCCCAAATTTTAGGGTGTAATCAGCAATGAAATTATTCATGTGATGATGTTTAGTCTATTGGATCATCCTATTTTAAAACCACATCAATGGTTCTCCAGTCATCTCATTACTTTCCTTTTTGCTTTATGCAAAATCCTCAGGATCCTACCACATTCCTTGTTGCATCAATAGTCATCTCCTATCATGGATGTATCTTGTCCTTCATCGGCCTCATCAGCGATGTAAACATCCCCATGATGAAATATCAACCCTTAGATCTGTGTCTTGTTCCTTGATCCCATCCTTCTTTCCATCGTGCATCGCTAATTCAAACTTTGCACCTTGGCACCTATCAGCGACAGGAGATGTAGTGAAGAAATCAAATTTAGATATGTACATCTACATGAAAATAATTGGTACAAGAGATCACACATAAGATCTTATCATATTAGTGAAAAAAACCTTTCAAATAATACCATCGCTCATCGCCAATTTGGAACTTAAGCTCTGCAATGAATCCATGATGAGCGATAAAACATAAGGTCGTCGCTCATCGCTAATTCTCCTCATATAGTTTGAAAGAAATTAGCAACGCAAGGATTTACATAGTTACGATGTCTATTGTATATCGCTAATGTGGAACTTAGCATTTAAAATATATCTGTGATACGTGAAAAAGAACATAAGGTCGAGGCATCACGCATCGCCAATATAATACTAAAGGCTTAAAAGCTATTAGGGATAAGTTATCCCTCAAGGAACATCACTCATCGTGCATTTGATTTAAGAGCTCAAGAAACTATTTGTGATGAGCATTATCAAAGAAATATCACTTCATCGCTCATTGCAAATTCAAAATATGCACTTCTAAAGAAATCAACGATGATTGATAAAGTAAGATGACCATCGGGACTTAAGTGAAAACCCTAAGCACATGCACTTAAGTTGTTCTAATGAAAGGGACCCTCGAGGATGACATGATAAAATGGGCTCAAGAACTTCTAAGTCATGAAATGCTAAGGATGTAAAGGCCAAAAGGCCCTCTACTTAACCTTATAAGATGGGAAATTCAGACCTAGGCAAGAGGGACCGATCACTTGACGACATTGATAGACATAAGAGAATTTTAAAATGACTGGAAACTAGAATATGAAGTCAATGAAAAAATATAATGTTACAAGCAATTATAAAGAATAAAACCTTAAACCCTCATATAACAACCCTACATCCTAATGTAACAAGGGTTCAAGATGGAACAAAAAAATTTAGGGTTCAAAATGGGCATTTCAAATTTTGCAAATTTGAAGGTGCCATTAGTGGGTCTGACTAGGGATGTATGCCCCTTGTGGGCATAACAATAATTTAGATCCTCTAGAGAAGCAAACTGGGTGCCTACTTCAATGGGTGACAGTCAAAAAGTCATCTCCCCCCAACTACTCTGTTTTGACAAGTCAAACCATATTTGATGGCCCCAGGCCACCAAAAGTTGTAGGTCTCTTCTTACCTCTATCATAGACAAAGTTCTCATCACATTTCACTAAATCTAATTTAAAAAAATCACTGCAATATGCCTGATTAAATGTGCTATCATCTCCTAATAACTCAGCATATACAACATTATCAACAAATTCACAGTTACCAAGCATCTAAAATTCAGGCATACTCTTAAAATGTTGATTATCACATGGAAGCAACTTATGATATTTATCATATGATTCATTATCAAGTTGAAAAAATTCTTATTCAATGTTTTTCATGTTGCCACACTTCATGAAAATTTCATCTAGATGAAAATAGTAGCACTCATATTCTACTACATGGCTGGTACTATCAAGCTCAATCTAATTGCTAGTTTGTATGTCAAAGTTGAAACAGTTATAAGAACTAATCAAAAGATTATGCACACCATGCAAACTATCTCCAAGTGTATGTAAAGAGATACACTCATACATTGACACATATTGTAACTATGCCCCATCATGCTGGTGTAGAGAATCATCGAGAATATCTAACCTATCTTCATCCTTACTCACTTTGATATCTTCTGAGCATAACATATCAACATCTTCAACATTCATAGCTTTTTCAAAACTAAGAAATTTTGGTTCAAAAATATAATCTATTTTTTCTTTGAAATCAGCCTCCACATCCATATGAAAAGACTCATAACTAGGCTCATCTAAATAAAAAAATGGATACTTATCCAAATCTACTTTAAAATTCTTAAAATTTGGCTTATCAGATATACAAACTTCATGGTTATTTGTTGTTTCTAACTCATCAAAACAAGTTTTTGAACTTGAATCAGCCTACACACTTTCATACTCATCATACAATGCATCATTAAAATCAAATGATTTTTTTTCATTACCCACATTATCACCATGCTGACCAACTAGTATGTAACTAGAAGGAAGATCAAATACCCATGCATCATATCTTGCATAGTGAAGGCTATCATCACTATCAAAATCAAAATGAGCAATACACAACAACTAAGGTTTACTCACGTGTGCATATTTCTGATATTCAGTGGTCAACAGATTTGAAATTTTTTCATTGCTCAATAGATCATTATTTTGATCCATTCTTTCAACCACTTCCTCTTCTTGACTTCCACTATAACTACATGCATTACCAAGTTGTAAATCAAGGTATACCATGATATTACCATCATAAAAGTCTGAAAAATCAATGGACTAATCACAAACTAGGTTTTCCCAATCACAGGAGATTGAATTGCTAACAACCTTGTCAAAAGCATGGTCACAATCTATCATAGAGAACAAGTTGTCCATTTGTTCATTCTTGCTTACTTTTAGGCTGTCATGACAACAATATACATCTTTCTTCATTTCAACACTTGACTAGGTGTCATCATTGAGCTGGTCATTTGCATCCTTTTTAGGATAGAAACAAACATTTTCACTATCATGAGAATCAATGGAAGATATTGCATCACTCTTAACTTCTTAATTCTCAAGTGTGCACTTTCCTATATCTAAAGTTGAAAACATCTGATCCTTTGTATTCATATAGTTTCTAATTTCATCAGCACGCTTATCCACCATTGAAGACAACAAACTTTGCACATATTCATTCCTCATTTTTTCCATATTATCTAAACATGTGTAAACCATTTGCATACTTAATAATCTAAAATCCTTTAATAGTGCACTAGATCCCTCCTCAAAAGAATCAAAATACATATGAATGCAATATGAGGTACTAGGTCTGAAATTTTTAGGGATTAGTGAAAGAGTAACAACAAATTTGTAACTGAAAGCAATGCTTGACTCTTCATCTTGTTTTTTAATTTGCTTTAACTTTGTGACAAGGTTAGAAGGTTCTTTTTCAAATCCATCTCTATAAGCATCCACTAGTTTATCCTAGCATGAAAAGGACTTCTTAGGAAAACCTAAGTACTAGTTCCTAGCTCTGGATTCAACAAATCTAACAAAAAATCGCATCCACATATCCTGATCTCCAAATGAATGTTTCACCATGAAGTTATAAAAACTTTTCACATGTGCATCTCCTTCACACACATTGTATCCATTAAATCTAGGCATCTTATAGACTTGAGATGGCATACTTTTAACCTTGTGATTAACCCATGATAAGTCTAATTGGTCATACAATGGATCAAAAGAATTGACAAAAGGTGCAGCAATTTGACTAGTAGATATAGTATGATTATCTCTTAACTAGGCTTGAATTCCATCAGGTGCCTTTTTTTTAACTCTTTAATTCCCCTTTTAAACACAGCTTTCCATTTTGGCCTTAGCCTAGGCTTGTTCACAATTGGGTTTCTATACTTTGGGGTTTCAACTGTTTGAGGATTATCAGACTTCTGAAGCTTCTTGACAATATGTAACAAGGTTTCTAATGGCATGGTTATTTCCCTTTGATAATCCATAGATACATGCAAATCTGGGTCAAACTAATTGTGCATAATCATAACAATGATAGTATGAAGGATCACTAGGATAATTGTTAATATGATGGTAAATTGGTCCTAAAACATATGATAATGCAAATAGATAGAAATTCCTAGGATATAAAATTCCATTCTAACTATCCATAATATAAAATTTGTGAATACTTAGACAAACACTTTAAATGGAACAATAATTGCATTCAATATGACAGGTTCAACAAATGAAAATACGCAAAGAAATATGTACCTTTACACCTCTAGTTGCTACAACTTAGAGTAGAGCACTTTCAAGTTACAACAACAAACAACAACCCTTCATGTGCATAAACTGTAGAGCAGAGTCGCCACCTCTTCAATAAGAGGAAAACCTTTGAAGCAAGAATATCTTTCTCTGAGTTCTTCCAGCAAAGCAACTTTCACATTTTTTTAAATGTGGGGCTGCTACAAATCAATTTGTGGATCTAGAACTTCTTCAATATCTGAACCAGATATTTAGATTCACCAAACTCTTGACTTTGATAGTATAAAACTAGAGATTCAAAGCTTTCACTAGCAGAATCGCCATTGTTGTTGGTATTTTTTTAAGAACCAAACTTAATCTCAGTCCTTACCTATGAATTTTCCAACACTTAATCATCAGCAAGGTTGAGGATTGGCCAAGAGTTAAGTAAAGTACTTAGTACCTCACTTCTTCTCTTTAGGCCCTCTAAAGACCCAAGAGGGTAATCCTATGCATTCTCATAATATCTCAGATTACGTCCATAACATTTCCTCACACATATGTATTTCCTAAAAAAGCTCACTTCATCAAAGGCTTGGCAGACCTCGAGTGAAATTGTTATTCATTTCAAGGAATGCATTTATATACTAAATATTGGGGCAATATAGTTTAGAGTATGTTGTGAATTTGTCTTCATCTTGAATCCTAGGCCAAATTCATTACTAGCTCAGTTGGCCATGAGATAAACTAATAAAAAAATCAATGCCCTATCTGACAGAGAAATAGAATTATAACTTGCAATAAATCAATAATACAATTATAATTGAACATCAGAAATTAATGAACTATTAGTATGCCACTTTGTAGCAGCTAACTCACTATGTTTCAAAATATTACTTCCTTACTAAATCCTATATCCCTTTCCTATAAACTATTGTCCTCATTTTAGCATTTAATCAATTCATTTAATTGAAGCATAAAATAAACTCATCCATTCAGTGCAAATGATAGAAGACAAATGAAATTATTTTAAATAACTTCATTCATAATTTAGAAGAAAGATACACATGAGAGTAATATTTTAAAACTAACATTCTTTCCATTGTTGATATTTACTTTGTAAAGCCATATTTAAGATCTTCATATAGTATAACTTTTTCCCTAGATTAACTTCTGATATATTTTCTAATGTATCTATTTACATTATTTTTTCTCTGAGAGCACAATATTCATCTTGACCTATTCTGGACTCAAAAAATTTTAACTCTCATAACATCGGCAATGAAATCCCCTTTATAAATAGGGGAGCAAGAAGCATCCAACTAAATTACAATTTCATTTTTATTTTAGTTCATTTCAAAAAACCTAATTTCAAGTGATTCCTTGAAGAACTCCCCAAGTGGTTTCTTACGCAATCATTTGGGAATAGGGGAGGAAAAAAAAGAAAAACACATGTGCAGGATACGATTAGTTGTTGTCACTGCGTTCATTGTTGAAACAAAAAATATTCCATATCATATCAATTGGAGGACTTCCACATCAGCATGGAAAAGAAAAAGACAAACCATGGAAAAACTAAAATAAATACCCCCTATGCAATGCCTATCGTGTCACGAAAAACAAAAAAAAGGCGGTGACCCTATTCAGAGTCGTCAACATTAGAGAATGGCCGACCGCTCCTTATCCTTGATGAAGTTGGAGGGACCATCACCACGTCGTAGTCAAAGCTCCCATATGGCACTAGAGAAAGCTAGTACTAGCCATATCCCGAATCAGTATCACCTTCAACGTTTGAAGGAGTATCAGAAAGCACAATAGGAGAATTGTGTTTTCCCAGGTAGGCCCTATGACTTTTCTCTTTTTTCCTAGCCTTCATTACTGATTGAGCTAGTTCCTTGCCTTTGAACTTAACAATTTCTCTCGGAATCGTTATGTTTCTCAAGTTGTACGTACTCTGCATAATTAACTTCTTCTTATGACCTGTAGTACCCTTCCACTCTCACCTTGGATGTGCAGGTAGTCTGGCTAGGGTATCTAAAGAGGAAAATGGAACAAGAGCTTCTAATGGTGTTTTAGTGAGTATGATGTATGTTATCGTGTTACGAGGATGCAAAGATTTAATTGGATAGTTAGGTGATGTAGTAGTATGTTGTGAGGATAGGTGGAGAGGGTGGCATCATACCATTGGACATATGGGGACATACGAGAATGAGTTACGATTGCTAGAGTCCCTTTCCATGTGATTCAACTATTATGAATATGTGTTCTAATTTGTATGTTTGAGTGAACAGGTACTAGGCTACGTCTTCACCTGAATTAGCAGGTCTGAGCGTGCCTTGAACCCAATGGATCTGTTGAACAGGAGATAACATTTGGTCCCATACCCTAGTCGCCATCCTCGACGAGGATGAGTCTAATTTGACACCCCATCAGTCTTGTCAGTTTTGTTAGTCTGGTCAGTCTATGTTGTTTGAGGATTTGTATGTTGACCTTGACTAGTGGTCAGATGATTAATTGGTATGTAGTCTATCTAATTTATTTAAGTTGTTGATATAAATCCATGAATATCTTATACATTAAAAATAAATTTTTAAATATTGGGGTATACTTTGATAAATAAGTATATAGATATAAATAAATATTTGTATATATATATATATGTGTGTGTGTGTGTATAATAATAATAGTTGATAATAAAACGAATTTATAATGTAATGATAAATAAATAAATAAATAAAGATTAAAGGGGTGGAGTATATAATTAATCATAATTTATAAGTAATTGAGGATAAACAATTTTACCCATTTGTATAAAGATTGAATATCTATTATATTATATTGTTATGATTTCTTTTAAAGAAAATGCTATTAAGTAATTTAAAATTAACTTGGTATGTAGCAAGGTAATTCAATAAATCAAGAAAAGCAGGGGGACGAGAGAGGACAAAGAAGAGGGAGAGGATTGAAAGCACTAATGCTTAATGCCAGCACAACATGTTGAGGAAGACACGTCGCATTCTCCACCACCCAAGTTTGGTTGCCAATTAATATTTTTGCTGTCCTCTTTTCACCCAAATTTTTAATGTCTATGAGGGATGTAAATACGGTGATTTTAAAACATTTGGACACCTGTAATGTGCATGACATTTGTTAATAGGTTTTCCCCTAAAGCTCCACATAGCTCTAGAAAAACAGGGGTTTTTACTATAGAAAAACATTCCATTTTTTTTTGGGGAGAGAGGAGGGGAAAAAGGGGGTTCTGCATGTATGTTGTGATGCTGTATATGTTTTGATGCTGGCTGAAACAAGTCTGCTATATTAACATATCATTTTCCTCGAAAGGATGTTGAGAGAGAGAGATCATGGAAATTTTCTTTACACCTAGGATTTACATTTTTTTTTTTGAAGAGGTACATTTGTTTGAAGAGGGTAAAAGCCTTGGATTTTTTTTCTACAGCTGGCATTTTTTTGGGGGAGGCAAGGGGAAAGAACTCAGGAAAAAGGCACAAAAATCACTACGAGAAGGGGGAAGCGGTGGTTTTTGAGAAAGGAGGAATTACGGAGGAGCTGGAGAAAACACGAGAAGGGTGAAGGTAAGTTCAATTTATTTTTATGTTTCGTATGCTATTTTCTGAGAGTTATGGGTAAAGAACCAGCATTAAAAGATTAAATACATATTTACTATTTTTTTTTAATAATAATAATAACACATAGCAATAGGCATCGCAAGTTAAATCCCATGCATAGCTGATGCACAGAGGTATAAATACAGTAATTTCTTTTGGAAGACTGTAACGCTGTATCACATGTAAATAGAGATTTTTGGAAAAATTTAAATATTTTGAAGTATTGAATTTGTAAATATATTTAGTGTATGATGTTTTTCTTCCTCAATCATGGTATTCTTAGCACCCAATTTGATTAGTTAATTTAATGAAGTAAAATTGCTTGCCCTACCTTTCTATAGCACTTATTATTTGGTGCATGAACTGAATCCCACCCAGTCAGCCATTGCTACTTCTGTTTAGCACCCTCAAAATAAAAATAAAACTTATGCATAACTTCTCCTTTGAAATCAGTTACAGCTTCTTTCTACTTTCAGCATTCATTATCTGTCACCAAATTTGTATTTTATGCAATTGTTACTCTTGTTTTCAGTCAACCCTAAATAGGTTTTTAGCATAAATATTTTTGCATAAGAATCATTAGATGATATTTACCCTCCACTTCTTTTACCTCTCCTTAAAATTACGCATGATTGGTATGGCATACTTAGTTCATGCCTACATTCCATTTAGATACGTGAGAAATGAAGCTTTAAGTTAAAATAGTACATATTAATTCTAATGAAGAGAATGAGGTTAGATGATACTATACCTTTAAGATTGATTTTTCTCTTTTTAAAATACTCCTTTTAATTGAATAGTTGTAGGTTTAAATATTTATGTGAAGATAGCTCTTTTATTTATAATATTTAGAACCTATGTAAGTATTTAAATAAATAAATATATTTTCAAATGATATTTACTAATTATATGGCTGCTTTTAATTAAAAATAGTTAACCAAGTAAAGAAATTAAATTTAAATTGAAAAGTAAATTATTAATTATATTTTACAAAAGATAAGTAATCTAATTATGGGGTAAATTTTATGTTGATAAGTAATTAAAATTTGAGTTAGACTAACAACAATTATTTACTCAAGGAGATTAGTATATTTGTCGAGTAGCCACATAGTTATATATGTTAAGGGTGTTGGATTTTTTGGTAAATTAACATCAAATAATAAAATCTAACTTAATTTAGTAGTTTTAAAGAGTTAATTGTTCTTTTTCTATGAGAGTTACTGCATCATCATGCAATCGGTAATTTATCTTTGTAGTATGTTTAAAATTAGACTTATTAAAAAAAAAACTTGTTTTATTAGATATGGGTAATTTCATTACCCTGTAAGTTACTAGAATGGTAATTTATCTTTGTAGTATGTTTAAAATTTGATTTATTTAAAATTACATTTATTTACAACTTGTTTTATTATATATGTTTAATTTCATTACCTGTAAGTTACTGGAATGGTAATTTATCTTTGTAGTATGTTTAAAAGTTGATTTATTTAAAATTAGATTTATTTAAAACTTGTTTTATTAGATATGGGTAATTTCATTACCCTGTAAGTTACTGGAATGGTAATTTATCTTTGTAGTATATTTAAAATTTGATTTATTTAAAATTAGATTTATTTAAAACTTGTTTTATTAGATATGGGTAATTTCATTACCCTGTAAGTTACTGTAATGGTAACTTATCTTTGTAGTATGTTTAAAATTTGATTTATTTAAAATTAGATTTATTTACAAGCTTATTTAAAATTAAATTTATTTTCAAGCACCTTTACTCTTTTAGATTTGTGACTGTGCATAAACCGTATATGGTAGATTTTAAATTAAAGTTTATTTATTTTGAAGTCAACAAAGGTAAATGTCATACTTTCAATTAAATTTAATTTGCAGTAAAAATCAGGTTACATTTGAATTAAATTTATTAGTTTAAAATAACAGATATATATATATATAGGTTAAGTTTTAATCAATTTGAAGTAAACAAAAGTACAGGCTATGAATTTTAAATCAAAAGAAAACTGATGTTTTGAATACTATAGGTTTTCCCAAGTGCTTATCTATTTAAAATATATTATAAAGGAAATGCTTTTAATCATAGTGGATTATTTAATTATTTATTACATTATTTTTAATAAGTTTGGATTATGTTCACGTTCGAATAAGTGGGTATGTATAGTCCTTCTGAACATGTTTGGATATTTATTTTGGTTATACTTTGAGTGCTCGTTGGAATTGATTTCTTATGCATACCAGTGGTTCCATGTTGATCATACTTTCCTCTTGCTTTATTTCGCTTTTGAGGTAATCTTTATGTATAGACATGTTTTGGATAAGTTGGGAACTCGTAAATGCTTAAGCCACTCCCCTTTGATAAGATATGGGTGGTAGATTGTTAGGCTTCCAAAGGCGATGGGAAACCTATTTTGTGTGGAATCTTCCCATGATTAGACCTTTGTGTTCCATTGATCATATTTCTATTTTGAGTTCGTGGGTGTACCATGTTCCATGATTTTCCTTGCCTTTGGTTATGATTATGAGCGAGATGGTTCATGCCTCGCACGTGTATTTGTTTGGTGGATTTTATGCATTGGTACACCCTTGTTGTTGTGAGTCTAGTTTCAAAACTGTTCGAAAGAGTCTCCTAATCAAGCAATGTTGTACTTGTTGCATGTTGTTTTATGTCAGTGTTATAGTGTTATGCGGATGAAGAAAGTCGAGTCGTTCATTGGAAAATAACGGTTATATCCCATGTGGGTGAGTTGGAGCAACTCAAGTTGTCGAACTACGGTGCCTCTGCGAATTATATACGTAGGCAAGGCCATCAAGTGATGAGCCCCCGAGGCATTAGGTCGGGCCCCTAGGACTGTTCTTCTAAGTCTTGTTTGAGACTTGTCATTTATTCCCGATAATGTAAAAACTACCATTGATTTATATAGCTTCTCTTAATAATCATGTGCTAACTATCTTTGATCTTATGTGTGTGCCAAGTCATGTAGACCTTGCAAGTATAGGCATTGGGAGCAAGGACTTGTCGATAAAATAGAATGTAAGAGGTATGTTAAGTTGACCTAAGTAAGTAGATTCTATTGCCAAAGTTAGTAAATCACTTCTATCTTTTCTTGTAACTTGTGTGATCATTGAATATAGCTATAAGTAGTGAATTGTGTTGTTGTTGTCTTATAAGTAAACAAAATTTAAAATAAAATAAAATAAAATAAAAATTATTGCAAAATTAGGAAAGATGTTATAGTTTTGCCTGGTTGTTTAGTGTGTAAAATGTGGGCATGAGTTTGGTCACTTTGTACCTTATTTTCATTAATTTCTCATTCTTGTACTCAATGTACTTTTCCCATTGATATTAGAAAAAAATTATGTGATGAACTATTGTATCTTTGATATGTTGTATCTGTGGAAATATGCTTTGCAGATGTATTGTTTTCCATGCTTGTGATCATTAATAGTAGTGTGTCATCACTATGTGTTCTTGGTTGTCTAGTTTCTTCCATTTGATAAAAGTTTATGATTTGTAATGACCGTTTCGTGTACCCCAGAGGACGTGAATGATTTAGTAAATGCATAATTGTTTTTCGTGTAATGTGTGCACACATTCATCATATGCAATGTTCCGCAATGTTTCACTTTCAAATAAATAAATAAATAAATAAATAAATTGTACGGTGTTTGTTGTCCTTTGGGGTTCACATGGAGGGGCATTACATGACCTCTATGCTTCCTTTTACCCTTTGAAACCTCAGGAGAATCCTGGGCTTCCCGCTCAATTATATCCTCATGATACTCAAACAAATTGAGTCAGCTAGACCTCCTAATAGGCTGAATTGTCCCACCAGTTTTCCCCATTTCTAGAACAAGCAGAATTTAACAATTCAATATAGATCTATAGGGAGACACACCTACAACCCAACCAATTGTAACCAACCCAACAGAGAAATTCCTAACCAGACCACAGAATCCAATTTAAAACCAACTTACTCAAGACAAGAATATTCAACTCAGGAAAAACAAAGAACCTCTCACTCCTCTTCACACTTCGCCTTACATTCACTATAGACCGGAAAGATGGTGAAAATGAATAGTGATCAACCTGCATTAAATAGAAAATTGGAGCATGCAAAATTAATGATTCAAGAACTCCTCACGTGAGCGAGTTGATAAGTTAAAAGTTTGGCTTTGAATCTGGGCCGTTGATCTTAAAACAATTAAAACTTCATCTAAGGTGGCCATGAGCATCGTTTTTTGACCATTATCAACTTGCTCCTAGAAAACAACGATGCTATCTCAAATGTTGCCACATTCTTCATTGATCTTGATAAATCATATGTGATCTAACAATTAGCATGCATTTCCAACTTAATCTATTCTCCTTCATTAATATCAGTGAAGTACATAAGACCAATGTATTTTTTAGAGAGAATATTTCCTTATACACTTAATCACTCATCGCTGATCTTCCCCAAATTTTAGGGTGTAATCAGTGATGAAATTATTCATGCGATGACTTTTACTTTGTTGGATCATCATGTTTTAAAACCACATCAATGGTTCTCTAATCATCTCGTTACTTTCCTTTTTGATTTATGTGAAATCCTTAGGATCCTGCCATGTTGCTTGTTCCATCAATAGTCATCTCCTATTATGAATGCATCTATGCCTTCATTGGCCTCATCAGCGATGTAAACATCTCCACAATGAAATCTCAACCCTTGGATCTATGGCTTGTTTCTTGATCACGTCGTTCTTTCCATCATGCATCGCTAATTCAATCTTTGCACCTTGTATCATATCAGTGATGAGAGATGTAGTGAAGAAATCAAATTTAGATATGGACACCTGCATGAAAATCATTGGTACAAGAGACATCGCACATAAGATATTATCATATTAGCAAAAAAAATCTTTTAGAGAATACCATCGTTCATCACCAATTTGGAACTTAAGCTTTGCAATGAATCCACGATGAGTGATAAAACATAAGGCTGCCGCTCATCGCTAATTCTCCCCATATAGTTTGGCTTAAAAGCCATTAGCAATAAGTGATCCCTCAAGGAACATCACCCATCACACATTTGATTTAAGAGCTCTGGTAGCTATTTGTGATGAGTGATATCAAAGAAATATCACTTCATCGCTCGTCGCAAATTCAAAACATGGACTTCTAAAGAAATCAGTGATGATCGATAAATTAAGATGATCGTCGAGACTTAAGTGAAAACCCTAAGCACGTGCACTTAAGTTGTTCTAATGAAAGGGGCCCTTGAGGATGACATGAGAAAATGGGCTTGAGAACTTCTAAGTCATGAAATGAAAAGGATGTAAAGGCCAAAAGGCCCTCTACTTAACCTTATCAAATGGGAAATTCAAACCTAGGCGAGAGGGACCGGTCACTTGATGACATTGATAGACAAGAGAATTTTAAAATGACTGAAAACTGGCAATATGAAGTCAACAACCAAATAGAATGTTACAATAAATTATAATGAATAAAACCCTAAACCCTCAGATAACAACCCTACATCCAAATGTAACAAGGGTTTGAGATGGAACTAAATTTTTCAAGGTTCAAAATGGGCACTTCAAATTTTGAAAATTTGAAGGTGCCATAAGAGGTTATAGGGTTGAGGGATTAGGTTTGAGGGTGGATTGTATTGGTTTGAGGGTATAGGGTAGAGAATTTAAGGGTTTAGGGTTTAAGGCTTGAGGATTTAGGGTTGAGTGTTTAAGGGTTTAAGGGTTGAGGTTATGGGGTTGATGGATTAGGGTAGAGAGGTAGGAATGGATGGACGGAGAGATGGAGTGAGAAATCAGATAGAGAGGAGTGAAGAGGAGGAAGGGACAAAGATAGATTAGGATTGAGGATCCAATGTTTAGGTTAAAGGATTGAAAATTGAGGGCATAGGGTTGAGGACCTACAAGGTATATGGTTTATGGTAGAGAGAGAGAGGGAGATGATTTATGGTCAAGGGTAGAGGGTAGAGGGTTTAAGGGTTAAGGGTAGAGGGTAGAGCATTTAGGTTTTAGGGTTTAGGGTTTAAGGTTTAGGGTTTAAGGGTTGAGGGTTGAGGGTTGAGGGTTGAGGGTTTAAGGGTTGAGGGATTAAGAGTTGAGGGTTGAGGGATTAGGGTAGAATTTTAGTGTTTAGGATTTATGGTTTATGGTTTAAGGGTTGAGGGTATAGGGTTTACAGTTTAAGGGTAGAGGGTTTAAGGGTTTAGGGTTTAAGGTTAGAGAGGATAGAGGGTTGAGGGTTGAGGGTTGGGGTTTTAGGGTTTAAGGGTTTGATGGTTTTAGGGTTTAAGGGGTTGAGGGTTGAGGGTAGGGGTAGATGGTTTAGGGTTTAGGATCAAGGGTTAAGGGGAGGGTTTAGGGTTTAGGGATTAATATTTACTATTTAAAAGTAGAGGGTGTAGGGTTGAGAGAGAGAGAGGGGGGGTTGAGGGTTTTAGGGTTTTAGGGTTTAATGGTTGAGGGTAGAGGGTTGAGCATAGAGGGTAGATGGTAAAGGGTAGAGAGAGAGAGAGGGTTGATGGTTTTAGGGTTGAGGGTAGAGGGTAGAGGGCTAAGGATAGAGAGTAAATAGTTTAAGGGTTTAGGGTTTAAGGGTTAAGGATAAAGGGTTTACGGTTTACGGTTTACGGTTTAGGGTTTAGGGTATGGTTTACGATTTAAGGGTAGAGGTTGTAGGGTTGAGAGAGAGAGGGAGGGGTTGAGGGTTTTAGGGTTTTAGGGTTTAAGGGTTGAGGGTTGACAGTAAAGGGTTGAGGGTAGAGGGTTGAGGGTTCAAGGAAGAGGGTTTAGGGTTCAGGGTTGAGGTAGAGGGTAGAGAGAGAGATAGAGAGAGGGAGGGTTGAGGTTTTTGGGGTTGATAGTAGAGGGCAGAGGGTTAAGGGTAGAGGGTTTAACTCTTTAGGGTTTAGGGTTTAGGGCTTATGGTTTAAGGGTAGAGGGTCTAGGGTTGAAAGAGAGAGGGGAGGGGTTGGGGGTTTAAGGGTTTTAGGGTTTAAGGGTGGAGGGATGAGGGTAAAGTGTTGAGGGTAGAGGGTAGAGGGTTGAGGATAGAGGGTTTAACAGTTTATGGTTAAAGCTTTGAGGGTTTAAGAGTTTAGCATTTAAGGGTTAATAGTATAGTGTAGAGGGTTGAGGGTTGAGGGTCATGATTTTTGGCAGAGGGTGTAGGGTTGAGAGAGAGAGGGGGGGTTGAGGGTTTAAGGGTTTAAGGATTTAGGGTTGAGGGTAGAGGGTTGAGGGTAGAGGAGAGAGATTAGATGGTAGAGAGAGAGAGGTTGAGGGTTTTAGGGTAGAGAGTAGATGGTAGAGAGAGAAAGATAGAGAGAGAGGGTTGAGGGTTTTAGGGTTGAGGGTAGATGATAAAGGATTAAGGGTGGAGGGTTTAAGGGTTAAGGGTTAGAGGGTTGAGGGTTGAGGGTTGATGGAAAAGGGTAGATGGAGGGTTTAGGGTATATACAGGGTAGAGACATAAAGACAGAGAGACAGAGGGTTGAGGGTTTCAAGGTTGAGGGTAGAGGTTAAGGGTAGAGTGTTTAAGGTTTATAGTTTAAGGGTTGAAGGTTTAAGGGTTTAGGGTTTAAGGGTTAAGGGTAGAGGGTAGAGGGTAGAGGGTTGAGGGTTGAGGGTTGAGGGTAGAGGGTTGAGGGTTAATGGTATAGGGTAGAGGGTTTAAGTGTTTAGGGTTTAGGGTTTAGGGTTTACAGTATATTGTTTAAGGGTAGAGGGTGTAGGGGTGACAAAGAAAGAGAGGGGTGGGTTGAGGGTTTAAGGGTTTAAGGGTTGAGGGTTGAGGGTAAATGGTTGAGGGTAGAGGGTAGATAGTGTTGGTTCCCAAATCAACAGATGCAATGAGTCCTAAAGAGTAGCCACTCTCTCATATTCAAACTCAATGGGTTGATATGGCCAACAAACGATAGAGAATAAAATACCCCTTTCTCCCCAGCACTTCAAGCTTTGTTAAATCTGGGAGGGTGATCCCAACGGTGTGCTTTCAGATACTTGTGTGCCAAAGTATCAAACACACAGTGAACAAATGTTTCTCTTTCGATTGTTTGAATGACATAGTACCCTAAAGACTTGGCTATCCTCTACAGTAATGCCTCATTTAAACATGAGATATATGATTCATTAAATTCCACACACACCCATAACAAGACTGAAAATAATATTTGATTTAATTTAAATTTGTGATCAGCTGTTGAGTCAACCAATAGAACATAACATGAATTAACCACTTAGATCAGTGCTTCATTTATCAGAATGGAGTCATCTTAAACATCCACATACTCTGATAACAATCTTTAAACTAACATTACATGAAGCTCTGAAATGTCACATTACAATATTTCAACATAATATCCTAAACAGTACTTCCTATTAGCATCCTAGCACTTAATTTAAATGAATCTACAAATTTATTCAAGCACTTATATTAATTCTTTGAATTAATGGGAAAGAAATAAACCACACCCACTAAATACCAGTGGAGATGAACAAAATAATCCTTGATTATATATATCCAAAATTCATAAAATAGGCACATAGGAGAGAAAGTAGTCTTGAAATTGCACTACTCAGTATTATCATGCCAGTTTGCAATCAAAATTACAAAGATATCATAAAATCCAGCCTAAAACAAAACCACTGATAAATTTTCTCTATTCCTATTATAGTGTTCTCTATGATGAATTTAAAAAACAACCTCTCTCAGAATGAGGTAGAAAGACAACACTTAAGGAAACAAAAAAACCCTAAATGTTCATCTGAAGAAGACACCTGGCACATTTAGGTCTGTTGATCTTCAACTTCCTTTGCTTGCTAAAGAAGTTCCAATCTACTCTTTGTTTTCTTGCTCCTCACTCCACTGCCCTGTAACAAAAAATATTCCTCCTTTTGAAAACTCATCATTCTCCATTCAGTCTTTTTCCCATGTTGAAAATTCCTTTACTTGTAGAAGACTTCACCTCCTTTCTATCTACTGTCAATAACCCTTGCATCTTCACTTTGCTATAGAAAATTTATTTCACCTGCATATTCATCTTTTTATTGCTCTGTAACTCATGTTCTTGCTTTTACTGTGAAAATATTTTATATTTTAAACAATCTCCGTGAAATATTTTATTTCACTATCTTTCAAATTTCACTTTTCTCTTAAATCTACCAACCTATAAAGTTTTTTTCCTAAAATCTTTATGAAGATTTTAAAAAAATGAAATGGCTGTAGAAAAACATTCACCCATGATTTTTACATTTTAAATGCCTAACATTTAAAATATTATTTTCAATTACCTGCACTTGAAGTTTTATTTTTTACTCGGGCAATGTAAAATTCACATACCCATGTATTTCCCTTTTTTATCTTATACTTATTTATTTACATCAACATTCCAGCAACCATTGCACTTTGCAAATGAAAATAAAAGAAGAAACATGAAACAACAATGGGAGATATGCATCACATGGCATCACACATCATTGATGTATTTGGGAAATGAAGAACTTAACAAAAATGTGCGATAAGAAAGGTACATCATTGCTTCATCGCTGATTCAAATCTAATTTTCCATTCAAAATGGAGATGAGTGACAATGCCGTGAGGGTTTGAGAATTGTCATGAATAGTCAAAAGTTCCTCCATCTAATAAGAAACAAAAATTTAACTTTCGTTTGCACAAAAACATTTGAAAATGCACTGCTCACGTGTCTTCCATCGCTTATCACTATTGTAGAAAAAACATAGAGAAACCAAATGGCGATGCCTGAGAAAATGCCCCGCCATCTCTTATCGCCAATACAATGAGGAGGAGGGCCTTTGAATATGTGATGGGCGATGAAGAGCCATTTCCATCGCTGATCACTAATGCAATGAGGAGGACGTCAATAATTTGTGAAAGTTGTGTTGTCGTCTTGTCGCCTCTGCACCAATCAAACGCAAGAATTAAACTTGCTTGTCCTCACAATATTTCAAAATGTATTTTCTATTTTCCCTTAATGCCCCTTTTTATTTGCACAATATTTAAAATATTCAAAATATTTTAAATATGGACATTTGAAACATTATAAAAATTTGTGACTTTTAATTATGCCTGCAACCCATTTGAAGAAATTTATTGCGGAAAAACGGTGACACTTGGAGGTGATATTTTTTGCGTGCAGTTATAATAAATCATTTAGAGAAAACCCATTTCCTCAAGTTTTTCCCCACCCTTAAAATTTAGGTACCTCCTTTGTAAATTGGCCCTCAGGACATGTTCACCGCAATAGAAGTACATTAAAATAATTTATCAAATTAGCTTCGATCTTGATGAAAATGGATCTATAGAGGTATTAGACCAAAACAAGAAATGGGTTGTCCTTAGATTTTGAAAATTGGAAACTTTTTGGGACACCATTTTTGGCCATGTTGCGATCAGAAAGCAATTAAATAACCCATCAGAACTTATCCTGGGAGCCTAAAACTGAGTAGGAATGTTACCATTTGACCCAAGAATTCATTTCAACAAATAGAATAGAAAAATTCTTCCTAAGGTGAAAGATATTAAATACCAAAGTTGCCTACTTGGACTTTTCTGCAATTTCACCTATCAGAAACCAATCAGGGCTCTCAAAGTCGCCACTTTGAAAACATATCAAAACAACTTCTAGGGGGATGCCACTGGAAACATAAGCTCATCTAGGCACACTGATTATGCGTGCAAGATGACCACTTTGAAGCATTCTAAAAATGCATGTGTAAAAAGTGAACAAACTGCATTTGCTTTTGACCTGGTAAAAATAGAAAATCTGACCATGGGGCTTTGAAATTAGACAAAGGAGTACATGAATGTAGGGAGAATGGAGAGAAACAATCCTTTCAACATGACAATCAATTGGCTCCAGATTGTGACCCTCCAAAGTAGGTCACTTGGACAGATTTTGCAGGTGCATGGTTGAGTGTGCAAAGGTAAATTTTTCAACATGGGCCTTCAAAATTTTAACAATTTTGAAGGTGCCATCAATCGTTCTTTCTGGGGATGTATGCCCCTTGTGGGCATAGCAAGAATTCAGATCTCTGGGAGAGTAGACCAAGTGCCAGAATCATTGGGTAATAGAGTCTTTATTTTTTCAACTTTTTAACCTTTATTTAGCGGCCCTAGGGCACCAAATGGAAAAGGGAAGTCAATTCTTACCCCTGTCAAAAACCAATCTATTAAAATAGTTGATCTATTTTAATCCATTCTTGCCTCTGTCACACCACATCAACAAAAGTGACTTCATTCTTGTAAACACAAATGTCAGGTTGCCTTTGAATTTAACTTTACTGTCACATGGCAACCAAATGACATAGGTTGAATCACTACCACTCATTTCATTTTCTGATTCTGTGGTAAGTGACAAAATTTGAGGATAGTGATCAAGACCATCTGAAAACATAACCTCATCCCATTTACCAATTCCCTCACAAATATTAAGCTCTGAAAAGTTATCATGCCTCTAAAGCAGTGTGCAATCCTTATGTGTTAAGTAATGAATGCTCACACATTTGTAACTCATTCAACTGATTTGCATCACATGCAAGTTTGTTATCATCCCGAAAACACAACATAGTGATATTACCATATGTCTCAATATCCTAAAAACAAGATTCACCAACACTCATAATACCTTCATTCACATTCAAATCAAAGCATTCTGAAGAAATGTCAGCATCCTAAACAGTATTTTGTATTCTCCACTTCATATTCATGGAAAATATTGTCAGCATTTGTTATATTATCACAAAAAGAAGTTTCAAGAGCAGGCTCAGATGACTCAGAGTTTACTTCAACAAAGTCCTCATCATGACTATTTAAAACACATTCACTGCTGCAAGAAGTATCATATTCAACACCACCTCCTACTGCACCAACATGACAATTTGAAGCATACTGCTCAAGAGGAAAACTATGAGTTACAGATCCATAAAAGAGGTCCTCATATGCATCCATTTGATTGACACAATCACATTCTTCAAGTGCAAACTCATCATAAAGAGCATCATTAGCTATACCAATGTTTATCTCTACTTTTTTACTTTCATGTACAACTACATCAGTGCTATCCTCATGCAAACATTCAAGGATAACTTCAAAGTTAGGAAAAGAAGTAGAAGGTAAAGCATCAAACAAAATAGGAGTTCCTTTTTTATCATTATAACCATATGCATGCTCCTCATAACCAACTACTTGAATTGATTCATCCAATGAATCACTTGCATACATATCCCCTTTGTTGATACTGTTGCTATAATTAGCAAGGCTACCTTCTTCACTTTCAAACTAAAAATCATCATTGGTTTCTTCATTGCAATTTCTCACACATGATTGCTCTAACTGAAAATCACTACATACTCTGCCACTTTCATCTAATATGCTGAAATTCTCAAAAGTACTCTTCAAATCAGTAGGATCTTTTGTATCATCATCATGAAATCTTTCATCAATGCTACACTCAACACCTATAGAAGAAGTAGGACCAATGACACCATAGCACTGCTTATCACACATGTATTCTTCAAACAAAATATTCAGATCATATCCATCATCTTGTTCTTGTGAGCTTTCAAAAATGTTATCCAAACAAGAATGATTTCCAACTAGTTGTAAACTTTCATCTACAACACCATTTTTCTCATCATGAAGACATGAACCTTCATAATCAGTATCATCTTCAACTATTTATTCAAAGTCCATAGAAGAGAAAACACTTTCAGTATCATCTACATCATTGCAGCTTTCATCTGATATAGAAAATCTGCTTTCTATTTATGTATTTTCAGAGCAAATAGAAGAAACTTCAGATGTTTCATCTATCTCTTCATGACCATTATGGCTGCAATCTTCATCTGGGTTTATTTCTTTTGTAGGTTGTTCAAAAATGACTTCCTCATAAGAAAATGATGCATCATTCTTGTCTTCTACTTTACCATCTACATCTATTGGACTGAGTCTTGCAAAAGTACCATCACATAAGCTATTTAGGAGATTAGTTCCATACTTCTCTATTATTTCTTCAATTATTGATATCCATTGATATAAACATTTAAGACTAGGGGGCTTCAAGTGATTTGGCATGGTACTTAGACCTGGATCAAGTCTTCCAAAAAAAACATCAATACACACTGATTCATCAGGTCTATTTAATGTTGGTGTAGCAAACATAATCTTCATGAATCTATCATAAAAATCATAGGAGGATTAAGCCTCAAATCTCTTTACATCATATAATGCATCAATAAGTGACATAGGTTCAACCTTATTTTCAAATTTCTCTTCATATTCTTCTTGGGTATGCAGATTTCTTTCTTCAGTCAGGCATTCATTGTCTATTGACTCTTCTTCAAAATAATAAATGAAATGCATTTTGAGCTCATGCCATGAATCTATGGAATGCATTGGTAAACTAGAGAGCTAGTATTCAACATCATCTTGTAAAGTTCTTACAAAAAACTTCATGACAGCATCTTCCTCTACTATTTGACAATATTCCATTACATCAAGAAAAACGTGTACATGTTGTGATGTTGATTCTTCAAAACCTACTCTAAACTTAGAAAAATATTCATTAATTATTCTTGGGACAGAACGTGGGTAACCCTGGATTTGATTAAAATCTAGAGGGTTATATCTTTCACTAGCGAACACCTTTTTTTGAGGACATGATTGTGTTCTAGGCACGATATTACAACTTGTAGAGGGAAAACTAGGACAACAATACATATTTGCAAATAAATTTATTCCCTCTACAACTAATTTCTTCTCAAGATATCTTTTCAGGATATCTTACTTTCTCATTTCCCTTTCTACTAGTTTCTTGAAATACTTAATAAGGGACAATATTAACTAGAACTTTTGTTTGAAAACCTTCATACAAAGATATTACAATAGAAAAATACCTGAGAACTACTGCAACCAACTCTTCTGATGATGTAGAAATTTATGTAGAGTCACCTCTTTAAAAGAGGAAAAGATCTTCAAGGAGCAGAAAGCTCCTTCCAAGATCTAGGTATTTTTTAGTTCTCTCCACCAGCAAAGCACCAGACTTCAAGAATACATCAAAAATATTGCAGCAATCTCCTTCAAGTATGTAGGTCCTTGGATCATTTTTAAAACTTCAATGACTCTTTGACTGAATGGTCTAAAACCAAATATGTATGGAATTGTCCCTAGTAGAGTCACCAATTTGTTGGTTCCTAAATCAGCAGATGCAATGAGTCCTAAAGAGTAGCCACTCTCTCATATTCAGACTCAATGGGTTAATATGGCCAACAAATGGGAGAGTGAATAAAATACCCCTTTCTCCCCTACACTTCAGGCTCTGTTAAACCTGGGAGGGTGATCCCAACCGTGTTCTTTCTGATACTTGTCTTCCAACGTATCAAACACATAGCAACCAAATGCTTCTCCTTCGATTGTTTGAATGAAACAGTACCCTAAAGGCTTGGCTAACCTCTACAGTAATGCCTCATTTAAACATGAGATATATGATTCATTAAATGACTGATAATAATATTTGATTTAATTTAAATTTGTGATCAGTTATTGAATCAACCAACAGAACATAACATGAATAAACCACATAGAACAATGCTTCATTTATTGGAATGGAGTCATCTTAAACATCCACATAATCTGATAACAACTTTAAACTGGCATTACATGAAGCTCTAAAATGTTGCATTACAATATTTCAGCATAATATCCTGACCACTACTTTTTATTAGAATCCTAGCACTTAATTCACATGAATCTACAACTTCATTCAAGCTCTTATATTAATTCTTTGAATTAATGGGCAATAAATAAACCACACACCCATTGAAAACTAGTGGAGATGAACAAAATAATCCTTGATTATATATATCCAAAATTCATAAAACAAGCACATAGGAGAGAAAGTAGTCTTGAAATTGCACTACTTAGTATTATCATGCCAGTTTGCAATCAAAATTACAAAGATATCATAAACTCCAACCTAAAACAAAACCACTGATAAATGTTCTCTATTCCTATTATAGTGTTCTATGTGATGAATTACAAAAACCACCTCTCCCAAAATGAGGCAGAAAGACAACACTTAAGGAAACACAAAACCCCTAAATCTTCATCCGAAGAAAACACTTGGCACATTTAGGTTCATTGATCTTCAATTTACTTTGCATGCCAAAGAAGTTCCAATCTACTCTTTGTTTTCTTGCTCCTCACTCCACTACCCTGCAACAGAAAAATATTCCTTCTTTTGAAAACTCATCATTCTCCATTCAATCTTTTTCCCACGTTGAAAATGCCTTTACTTATAGAAGACTTCACCTCCTTTCTATCTATTGCCAATAACCCTTGCATATTCACTTTGTTGTAGAAAATTTATTTCACCTACATATTCATCTTTTTACTGCTTTGTAACTCATGTTCTTGCTTTTACCATGAAAAGATTTTATATTTTAAACAATCTCCGTGAAATATTTTATTTCACTATCTTTCAAATTTCACTTTTCTCTTAAATCTACCAACCTATAAAGTTTTTGTGTGTGATCCCACAATAGTGGTTTACAATTTTTGGCCAAACTGGACACTGATTTTTTTTAAACTAAATCTTCAAATTCGGGCATCTATAGCGGTTAAACCGTGAGGAATTTGAAGATGATGCAAACTAGAGTCTTGTCACATTTTGTCTGTAGATTCTAAAAATATTTTTTTCAAAATTTTTGGAATCAGATTTCACTTCTTTTTCCATCTCCCACGAAAATAGGTTTTTTTCAAAAAACAACATTTTTAAAAAGTGACGTACACCGTATAATGTATAACTTTTTTTCCTTGAAAGATAAAATTCTAATTTTTGAATTTAGATTTGTAACTCCGATATCTAGTTCTTCCACTTGGTTAGATAGTTTTTTATTGAATATTTTTTCTTTAATCAAGTTTCAAAGTCAAATCAATTACAATTCAGACATAACGCGACCGTATAACGCATAACTTTTACTGTATGTATCAAAATTCTTTTCTTTTTTTTTCTTGGATCGAGGAATCCAATATCTGGTGCACTCATATGTTTTAATTTATTTTTTGATAATCTTCTATTTTTCCACATGTGCAGAACAAAGAGTTTTGTTTTTCTGTGAAAAACCTATATTTAATAAAACATAAAAAACAAATAGATAATATAATCAAAACATATTAAAATTATACTCATTAGATAGCTCGTTTTGAGGGAAAGCTGATACCAGTTGGGTTTCTGAGATCTCCTCCATTTTCATTCTCAAATTGAGCTTCGAAGTGCAAAATTATGAGCAATTTTGGTGCCTGAGAGGATGTGGGTGAAAATAAGTGGGTTCGGTCGAATAAAAAAATAATGTTCAGTCGAATAGGGGTTTGACCGAACTAGTGTTTGACCGAACCCATTTAAAATACAATAAAAAATAGATTTGAATGGGGTTCGGTCAAACATTCTAAAAATGTTTGGTCAAACCCCCTCTATTAAAAATTAATATTTAATATTAATATAAATATAAATTATATTCTTTTTAAATTATGACTTGAAAGAGAGATATGGAGGGAGTGGGAGAGAAAGGGAGAGTGGGGGGTAGGAGGGAGATACTTGAGAGAGAGAGGGGTGGGAGGGAGGAGAGAGATAAAGGGTAGGGGGTATAAGGGTTTAGGGTTTAAGGGTTAAGGGTAGAGG
>VDFB02281492.1:1049382193-1049436544 GCA_007258455.2 Sequoia sempervirens | reverse complement strand
TTGTGGAGTTTGTTGTTATTTAATTCATAGGTATGCACAACATATCTAGTAATTTTAGAATTTTGTTAAAGTGTAAAAAATGTATATTAGAGGTATAATTTGAATTGAATTTTCTTAATTATATTTTAATTGAATTTCAAGTTACTTGTCAAAAATGTATAATAGAGGTATAATTTGACTTAAATTTTCTTCATTATATTTGAATTGAATTTCAAGTTACTTGTCAAAAACGTATAATAGAGGTATAATTTGAATTGAATTTCAAGTTACTTTTCAAAAAGATTATATCTTGTTCTCAACTCAATGGCTCATGTTGCTTAAGTTATTTTAAAAAATATATTTATTGTGATCAACGTGAATGAACTTAATTATAAAGTGACATTGATTTCCCTAAAATTCTACTAGAGATCAAATGTATATTGAATATAAGGAAATGTAAGTTGTAAGAGATCTTAAAATAAGAAAACATGTTTGTATATTGAATATTTAAAGCAAATGCATACATATATTATGTGTAAACATGTTTAAACCATAAGCAAACACATGTACATACATGTAAATGGATTCAATACATATAAACATAACACATATTATAAGAAAAGAGGCAAATGTGTGTATATATCATATAAGAAAATATATGTACATATCATATAAGCAAAATGTAAATTAAAGATCATCAAATGTCGAATACTAAAGATAAAAAAAAATTATGTATATCATATAAGCAAATGTAAGTTAGAGATCATCAAATCTCAAATACTAAAGATCATCATGTATAAGAAAATACATGTGGTAAAGATCATAAATCTAGTGTGCATGGCCTAATATGAATGTCTACTCCTAGTCGAATGGCCATCTGAATGAGAACGGTCCTGCTCTGATGGATGTGTTGAGCCCTACAAATAAAATTGTGTATAGGATGTGTTAAATACATATAATTTATATTAAATATATTTTATGAAAGTTATTTTTAAATGAACTTGTATTTTTAAATATCAATCTAGATCTATGCATACATAAATATTTCATTTACATATACACGTGTGATTATATAAAAATGTAAAACTCACACGTCCACTGGTAGCAGATTCATCCACAGAGTCACATCGATCATGCACATAATTTGGACCAAGGCTAGGAGTGATATGAGGTATGTCCACCTGTAACAATATATATACATATATATATCAACTTACATGAATATCTAGTTAAGAAAAAAAAATAAAAATAATGAAAAAAGAATTGAAACATGCACATGCACACATACATGCACATCATCTAATATCGGATGACCTAAGTCCTCTAAAACAGTCGCCTCCACCATATCCACCAAACGGTCAAGCAACGAATCAACATCTGCATCCATCTGATCTATCCCATGTCATGCCAGAAATGATGAATGTAGAGGAATATGAAGGTGAGATGGTATCGGAAATGATGAACCAGAACCAATCAATATATCAGTAAAACCCATAGTCTGTGCAGTTGTCGAATGAATTGTAGGTGGATCCTGATGTGCACTAGTGCTCAACTGAGAGTGATGGGATCCTAGAATTGAACAATCTCTACATCTCAAATGATCTCTAACATGCTCTATACCGATCCCATTGTCTGATGCAATGTTGGCATATGCGTCCAACAGGTCCTCAGCCAAACAATGCAGAGTCATGTTTGCCATATCTCTTGTAAGTGCATCAAGTTGTGTAGAAGTAGGGATGTCGACCACTATAAAAGGATCCATGGTGATCCACTGTGCTAAAAATCGTGTGGATTGGGAATGTCTGGACATCAAATACTGACCTACACGATCATCAAATATCCTAGTGGTGGCAGCCGTAATGTCACCTACAGTGTCAATTGCTTCCTTTTCGGAAGTAATGACAACCTCATCTGCTATGGGGGCTAGAGCTGGGGTGAGATCAGGAGACCTCTCACCAACCAATACCCTAAACACTGGGGGTGGTCTATCTGCTTGATGATAGGTGGTCCTATCAGCAATCCTGCCACACCCCTAACCAGCATATGGTGGAATATCCAGGTAGTTAACTTTGAGGCCCAAATGGACCTCAACATACAACTGTTGAACAAAATACAATGGAATCTAGTCATTGTTTGGGTATAGACCATGTGCTATGAGAAATCATGGGTAGATCAATGAGGCCATAGCATGATCGACACATCTAGTGACCTGGTATCCCCTAACCTTACAAACATTTTGATAACATGGAAAACAAGTGGCTTTTATAATTTATTTGGTGACACTATCCTGTATTTGTTTAAGGGGAATCTCACCATGTACTTCTTCCTGCATGTGGGAAAGAATAGAAGCTACTCTATCTGGGAAATATTCACTAGTCCTCTCAAGTTCATCTTTTAGTTTTTCTAGACTATGCAATATTAACATGCATGGTTCACTATATATCCCCAGGTTTGCACCCTGTGCTAATGAATCTCTCAATTTTTTAATCTCATTAGTGGTATTTCCAAACAAATTTTCTTTAAGTGGAACATCTTCATTTTCCATGTTATATATGTATGTACACCTAAAGAAGCAATGAGACCTTGGTAAATAATATATCTAGATATAGAGAATGTATTTATCTAAAACAACTCTAATAATTCTTCTACTAATCAATAATATTTTCATACCATTAAAAATTTAAAAAGAATTGGAAGACAACTATAATCTATAACATAGCATCCTTAAATGGTTCAAATTCTAAATGAAACAAGGAAAGAAAGAATAAGAAAACAAAGATTAGTGTAAAATTATTTGAAAATAATTGGGGATAAAAATATCTAATCTAATAGTTGTTAACATAAATGAACTTCAAAATATATAATTCATGTTAAAAATATATATAATTTAACAATTTATACAACTTCTAATTATGATAAAGACAAGAATCTTAATCTATACCATTATTTTGAGTTTGGTTTAATAGAAATTGAAAAAAATTATAATCATAAAAAAATAATGAATAAACTAAGGATCATTTTAACAATGGTGAATTAGTGCCTAAAGATTGGCCTAAAAAAATACAATATTCAACATTCTCATCACAAAATATATATGAAAACTAAGGATCATTTGGTTATATATATTTTCATAGATTTAAAATTTGAATATTTATTACTATAACATGTTCATTACAATTAGATTTTTAAATAATATTGTAATAATTTATTATGTTTTTGAAATTTGTTTTGTGGATTTTAATGTTGTTTTTTAAATTTAAGTTAGAGTAAGTAGAATCTAATGAGATACCTTAAAAAGATTCAAGTTTTATAATTTAAATCTCCCTCTTATAAATATAGTTTTTTCTACTCTTACAATTTCTTGTGTCATCTGTTCAATTATTTTAGCTATGGATTTAGCCGCAATCTTGTAGGAGGTATTAAGAAGAGTAATTAGTATCCACCCTCAGATAAAAAAAAAATATTTTTCCTTTAGGAATTAATTTATCAGCCCTTGATTAATAGAATTTAAATGATGGATCCCTTTGATAAAGCTACAAAATATACCTCATAGAGTCCTCCTTGATGAATGGGCATATTGTTTTAAGGAATTGTGTAGCTAAACCATCTATTCCAAGACTTTTTGAGTATTCAAATCCTTCAAGGAAATATAAACCTCCTCAAGGGTGAATAATTTATCTAAATGTGCCTATTTTTTGAGACCAATTATTTTGGGTATGCAAGTGCCAATCAATTCCTCAAGTATATCTTGACGTGGATCTCCTTCAACTAGATCAATTAAAAATTATTTGTAATGTTGGAGGAAAATGGATTTAATATCATTAGATTTTTCATGGGACTACCTCTCTTGATCAATGATAGATATTATCCACTCTCAAGAATGTAAATATGTTTGAGATAAATAAAAGATAATTTGTATCCCTTATATCCTTTCATCCAATGTAGCCTATCTCTTAATTGAGATCCTCTACCATAATTAAGTTCAAATCTTCTAATTTTTATTTCAATGGAAGCAACCACTCATTGTAGAAAATTTATTAGTAATTGCTAAAGCCAAAACAAGTTCTTTTTTTTCTATTTGGATCCATATTTTTTTTCCATTCTAGATCTCTTTCTCTAGCCATATTCCTATTGTAAGATCATAGTAAGGTAGTGCAATAGATTTAATCACATCATTCCACAATTGTATCCACTTACCATTTTGATGAGGTCTAGGAACATCAACCAAAGGGATATTAGGGAAGCAAGGTGATCAATTTGATTGAGGTGGGAAGTGTTGAGCTTGGAGGATAGATTATTAGGTATGAGGAATATGAAGTTTGAAAATTTTAAAGAATTGGGAGGTGATATGTGAGATAGGTTTAATAGAATCTACTTAAATAAGGGTGTTTTGTGGAGAGAGGGACAATGGAAAGAGAAATAACTAAGTTTCCCTTAGTTCACCATCTCTTTAGTTGGTCCAAGTAAACTAGTGATCAATATAAGAATATTTTTGAAAATGGGATCCTAAACCCCTCATGGTATTTCTAGTTGGGATGTAGAATTCAATTATTTTTAGAGAGTTTATGAGAACTAAACCAACTTGTATCTTGGTTTTCCACCATATCATATTCACCTCCTTGTAGCCATTTTAGTCATAGGAGGCATAAAATCCATTCCACAATTTAACTTGAGATGAGGGAGTCATTAGGCATACAATAAAGAAAAATGAATAGGTATTCCTTGGATTAATTAGTAAGCACTAAGCACAATTATTGTTGGGATCCACTCCTCAATAGATGATAAACTTAATGAAGTATTGGGAAAGGTGGGTCAACCTTGCATCCTAATATTTTGATTTATTATTTTGTCCTCATATTAGGAAATGGGGCATCTCACTTTGTGTTGGTAGTTATTTGTCATTTGTTGAATGCTTCAAGGGGAGGTGTCTAAGATGTTCTAAGGCATATAATATCATTATAGCTTTATAAGATGAAACCCTCTTATGACATATTATTATGACATTTAAGAGCATGACTATAGAATATTTACAGTAAAGTATTGATTGGTCAACATTATGAAAAATCATAAGAAATATTTTAAGAAATAGCAACTATGTCAAGGAAAAAGATGTGGACATTTACAACTTTTTTTTTAAGCAAAAGTGGGAGACCATTTATAATTTTATTTATATATAATATTTTACATATAGCTAGTTCTGGCAGACATATTGGCGGGAAAGAGCCAACAAGAAAACTCCTAGTTACAGTCTAAGTAACAAATTTTACAAAATATCAAAAATACTAGTGAGTTACAGTACAAAAGAGCTGTTAATTGCCTGATTACAAGCGTTACAAAAGCATTGGTTTGAATACCATCAGTACATATGCACATTCTCTTATGCACCCACAATGCCCAAAGGGACATCATACTAGATATACCCGTGACCCGAATACATAACACAGTGGAGATTACAAAACCTTACTAAACATAAGACTGATAAGCTAGGAAGCCACTTTCAAAAAGATGTAGATTTTCCACCAACATGTTGAAAGCCATTAACCGAGCTTTCTTTTGTTTCCACTCGTTTACATTTGTGTTGGTGATCATGCTCAAATGAAGGTTTTGATTTGTTAATATCAGGCACATAACGATAACATAATTTCTTTTTGGATGAAGATGGAAGTTGAAAATCATGAATGCAAACATGACTTCTCAAGAAAGAAATGGCATGATATTTTCTTTTTAAATCATCAATCTCCTCCATGGAAGTGGCATATCTGTATCTGTTTAGAACTTGGTAGAGACGTGAAGAAGTGTCATCCATTGTGGATAATAACATGCATTGTAATATGTCAACATAGGTCCTTATTATGAAACAAAACCTTCTTTGAATAATTAACATTATAAATTAATACAATTTGGTGAGCATATTGTATAATCACACTAGAAACCAACAATGGAAGATTTAGAGTCTCAACTAAGAATTCCACCTTATAGATAACATTCATACTAGAAGCCAACAACTAAAGACCGAATTTCATAAATAAAGTTCATGTGTTATATATCATGCCTTTGAGGGGTCCACAAGTACCATGAGCCTTTTGAAATCCTTCTCCATCTAAATGCATCCATTCCAAGACCATTGGGAGGTGGGTATACAATATGAGCCAAGTATTAATTTCTAATGTTTTATTAAAGAAGGTATATAAAGTTTCAAGCATCTTAATTCTCATACAGAGTTACATCTTAGTCAATTTCTCAATGTATGAGTTCCATATATTTGTAAATTTTTCTTAATATAAAAACATATTTTATTTCATTAATTAACCTATCTATTCCATATTACAAAGGATGCTCTTATTTTTAAATTATAAGTATATAATTCAAAATTAATTAGTAATTCTCAAGATAGAAGTACACACAATTTCTTTTAGTTAAAATAAAATAATATTCTTATTTCCAGTGAGATATGGAATGGTAGTTTGATGTCTAGAAAATATTTCTTTTCATACATACCAATTTTTATCATTACATTATGGTGAATCATCTCAATTATATAGCCAAGCACATCAAAAAAATTTATAGAGTGGAAAGAAAAATAATCCCATTTATCATATTTTTATATGTATAAAGTTTCTACTATCAAACTATTTATACTTATAGATTAAATTATTTTTGAATTTGGTTATTTGGGTTCAACATGTCATGCTATAGGATTTTCTTGTGTTTTCACCATGTTGTCATGTGTAGATAGCTATGTATTTTATAGGTTTAGGAATTTTAGAGGAAGGCAAGGTTGAAAAAAATGAATAAGGATGAGATGGAGCCTTGTTTACCTTAGGATTTGGTTGAGACTCTCTTTGAGCATAATCGATGGGTGGTTGGTCCTCTTGTAGACATGACTAATTTAGAAGGTCTTGTCAAGAGAAATTTAGAGGAGATTGGTAGAGACAAGAATCATGTTACGGATGGATTAGTTGGAGTTCATTGCCTCTACCATTCTCTTGAATTGCAACATTCACCTCTTGGAATTTCTTCTAATAATTTAAAAATATGAAGAAGGTTCAAGTTTAGAAGATTATAGGAACCCTTTATTCCCTTTGGTCTCAAGTTTGGAAACTAAAGATGGCAACTCCATTACAAACCTGAACTAGGTTTGAACTGTTCAGGTTTGAACTCATGGAAAAGGATAAGGTTCACAATAAGATATAGTTCCTTGAAGAATTTTGGATTCAAGTTGTGAAATGATAGATCTACTAATGTTTATGGGAAAACGACCCCCTTTATTAGATAAATTGCCACTATTGGTGGAGCATTTCTAATTGGATGTTATTTTTCTACCTTACAGCTATATTTTTCTTGTTGTTGTTCCATCCCAATATGATTGATCATTTTTGTCTCTTTATTGGTCTTTGTAAAAGGGTGGGGCCCTTTCAAAATTTCTATTTCTAATTCATAAATTCAACCAAAAGTATTTACCCTAAAATTAAAATATAAATAATTTAAACTTTAAAATAGTCTTTTTTGATATTATATAATAGCCTCATGTATTTAATTTATAAATCATATTATTCTTTATTTTTAATTTCAAAATTTTAATGCTCTCAAGTATAGATTACAAGCACGAATTCTTTACATTTTTTCTCTTTCTTTTGTACTATTTTGTATATGGGTGTCTTATATGCATTGCCTCAAACATATAATTTTAATGTCCTATACCTAGTTCTAAATGTATTTTTATGAATGTATTCCTCCTTGATTCTTGGATATTAATGTTAATTGTTTATTTATTGAACATACATAATCAAGACAATTTGGAAAAGTGTCTTATCTTTCTTTTTCATAAAAATAGTTGGAGCATCCCATGACAAGACACTAGAACATATAAATCCTTTCTTTAAAATGTCATTTAGGTTCAATCCTTTAATTCATGCAAATATGAAGTGTTTGTTTGATAGGGATCTCTAGATATAGGGGCTAATTCATGCATGAACTCTATTAAAAAATAAAACACCCATTTAGGAGGAAACATGAGGAATTCGATCTAGGATTTAGACATCCTAAGACTTTTGTAATGGAGGTTTATTTTCATTTGAATGGTTCTCATTCACTTTTACTAAATAAAAATTAACAACAAACAAGGCAAACCCTTTTCTTTATTCTCTTTTGATTTGTAAAATAGAAAATTTAATAATACCTTCATTCCTTCTAATCCTAATAGAACTATATTATTATACATTTCATTCAAACAATCTAGTTTCTTTCCTCTAAATTTATTCAATTAATTAAAAACAAATACCAATCCAAATTTCACAAAACAAAAAATTAAGTTGAAACCATGTAACAAATCATCCATACCCACTCATGAAAAACCATTGTAAAGCCCTAATTATTCAATCCACCATTCCCAACTACCTTATTGAACTAAAAATAATTAAATTAATTCACTTTTTTATAGATTAAGAGTGAGCAATAATATTAAAGTTTCCCAACTCAAAGCCTTAATTAGCTTCAAGAATTTTTATTTATAAAATGTGAAAGCATGATGTAAAATGTATATATTGTAAAACATAATAAGATGAACCATTATGTAAAATGTATATAATGTGAAGATCACGATCTAAGAACCATAATGTGAAACCATAATGTGATTCATACATTTAGTTCACTAACCATTTTTGGAGTAATGTCATAAGACTCAAAGGAAAAATATGAAGAATTTTATCCAAGTTTCCATTGAATGCACCCTAAAATTTATATCATGAACTGTTTGATATAATGTCTCAAATAAATTTGTTAATGAACTGTTTGATATAATGCCTCAAATAAATTCCCAATAGTGTTTTTGACAGAGTATGATAGAAATAGTGTTTTTGATATAATGCCTCAAATAAATTTGTTAATGAACTGTTTGATATAGGGTGCATACAATGGAAACACTATTTCTATCATATTCCATCAAAAATTACCATGAACTGTTTGATATAATGCCTCAAATAAATTTGTTAATGAATTGTTTGATATAGGGTGCATACAATGAGAACACTATTTCTATCATACTCCGTAAAAAATTACCATGAACTGTTTGATATAATGCCTCAAATAAATTGGAGGTGCCCAGGTATAAATGTATGCAAAATGTGGAAGCATAGACAGGGCATGTTAATTTTTTGATAGAGTAGAAATGTACCATAGAAATAGTGTATGTTGAAATAGCTTTAGAAACTTTCAAACAAATGCAATTTCAAATCAACAAATTTGAAAAATTTTGCATTTAGGGTTTAGAAATTTAACAAACAAATGCATTTTGAAGTCTATGAAATTTGAATTTGACAAACCTGGTGAGATATGCAAGTCGGGTTGATGAACTGTGGAGAGATGAAGTCAAGTTCTCCATTCGCCAGAGAGATGAAGTCAAGTTTTTCGTTCGCCGGAGAGATGAAGTCGAGTTTTCCGTTCGCCATTTGATGTTCACGTTCGCCATTCGCTGCACGCACAGAACACGGGGAAAGCAGAAAAAAGAAAAAAATGATAGTGACAATTTCAGATTATTTTTTTATGCCTTATTTCAGGGGTTCGGTCGAACCCATGTTCGACCGAACCCCTTAAAATATTTTTTTTTTTGTTTGTGTTTTAGGTTCAGTCGAACATAAAAGGTTGTTCAGCTGAACCACAGAGTTCGACCAAACCCATTGAGTATGGGGAAAGGAAAAAAAATCAAATTTCCTTCCTCATAAAATTTGTAAACCACTATTGTGGTTTGACCCTTGTTCGAAAATCTTTATGAAGATTTAAAAAAAAATGAAATGGTTGTAGAAAAGAATTCACTCGTGCTTTTTACATTTTAAATGCCTAGCATTTAAAATATTATTTTCAATTATCTACACTTGAAGTTTTATTTTTTACTTGGGTAATGTAAAATTCACATACTCGTGTATTTCCCTTTTTTACTGTATACTTCATTTATTTACTTCAACATTCCAGCAACCATCAAACTTTGCAGATGAAAATAAAAGAAGAAACATGAAACAACGATGGGAGATATGCAGCACATGGCATCACACATCGTTGATGTATTTGGGAAATTAAGAACTTAACAGTGATGTGCAATGAGAAAGGTACATCATCACTTCATCACTGATTCAAATCTGATTTTCCATTTAAAATGGAGATGAGCAATGTTGCTGTGAGGGTTTGAGAATTGTCGTGAATAGTCAAAAGTTCCTCTAGCCAATAAGAAACAAAAATTTAACTTTCATTTGCTCAAAAACAGTTGAAATGTACTGCTCATGTGTCTTCCATCGCTTATCGCTATTGAAGAAAGAACATGGAGAAACCAATTGGCAATGCCCAGAAAATGCCCTGCCATCTCTTATTGCCAATACAATGAGGAGGAGGGCCTTTGAATCTGCGATGGGCGATGAAGAGCCATTTTCATCGCTGATCCCCAATGCAATGAGGAGGACGTCAATGAAAATAGCGAAGGGCGATGGAGTTTTGCGTGAAAGTTGTGCTATCATGTTGTCGCCTATCAACCAATTAGAAGCAAGAATTAAACTTACTTGTCCTCAGAACTTTTGAAAATGTATTTTATATTTTCCCTAAATGCCCCTTTTCATTTTCACAAGATTTGAAATATTCAAAATATTTTAAATATGAACATTTGAAACATTATAAAAAATTATGACTTCTAATTACGCCTGCAAACCATTTGAAGAAATTTTTTGTGGAAAAACGGTGAAACTTGGAACTAATATTTTTTGTGTGTGACCATAATAAATTATTTAGAGAAAACCCATTTTCTCAAATTTTTCCCAACCCTTAAAATTTAAGTATCTCCTTTGTAAACTGGCCCCCGGAACGTGTTCACTGCAACAGAAGTACATTAAAATAATGTATCAAATGACCTTAAATCTTGATAAAAATGTATTTGTATAGGTTTTAGACCGAAACAAGAAATGGGTTGTCCTTAGATTTTGAAAATTGGAAACTTTTCGGGACACCATTTTTGGCCATGTTGTGATCAGAAAGCAATTAAATAACCCATCAGAACTTATCCTGGGAGCCTGAAACTAAGTAGGAATGTTACCATTTGACCCAAGAACTCATTGCAACAAAAAAAATATAAAAATTCTTCCTAAGATGAAAGATATTAAATACCAAAGTTTCCTACTTGGACTTTTCTGCAATTTCACCTGTCAAAAACCAATCAGGGCTCTCAAAGTCACCACTTTGAAACAATATCAAAACAACTTCTAGGGGGCTGCCACTGGAAACATAAGGTCATCTAGGTACACTTATTATGTGTGCAATAGGGCTTCTCTTCAATCCACATTCATCAAAAGATATTAAGGGTCAAAGATGACCACTTTGAAGCATTCTGAAAATGCAGGTGTAAAAAGTGAACTGCATTTGCTTAACCTGGTAAAAATAGAAAATATAACCATGGGGATTTGAAATCAAACAGAGGATTACATGAATGTAGGGAGAATGGAGAGAAATAATCCTTTCAGCATGACAATCAACTGGCTCTAGATTGTGACCATCCAAAGTAGGTCACTTGGGCAGATTTTGCAGGTGCACAACTGAGTGTGCAAAGGCAAATTTTTCAACATGGGCCTTCAAAATTTTAAATTTTTTGAAGGTGCCATTAGAGAGTAGAGGGTAGAAGTTAGATAGAGACAGAGAGACAAAGAGACAAAGAGACAGAGGGTTGAGGGTAGAGGGTTAAGGGTTGAGGGTTTAAGTGTTTAGGGTTTAGAGTTTAAGGGTTTACGGTTTATGGTTTAAAGGTAGAGGGTGTAGGGTGGAGAGAGAGGGGGGTTGGGGATTTAATGGTTTTAGGGTGTAAGGATGGAGGGTTGATGGTAAAGGGTTGAGGGTTGAGGGTTGAGGGTTGAGGGTAGAGAATTTAAGGGTTTACAGTATACAGTTTATGGTTTAACGGTTGAGGGTTTAAGGGTTTAGGGTTTAAGGGTTAAGGGTTAAGGGTTGAGGGTTGAGGATTGAGGTTAGAGGGTTGAGTGTTAAGGGGAGGGTAGAGATTTTAAGGGTTTAGGGTTTAAATGTTTAGGGTTTAGGGTTTACAATTTAAGGGTAGAGGGTGTAGGGTTGAGAGAGAGAGAGATGGGGGGTTGATTATTTAAGGGTTTAAGGGTTGAGTTTTGAGGGTAGAGGGTTGAGGGTAGAGGGTAGAAGGTAGAGAGAGAGAGACTGAGACTGAGAGAGGGATGAGGGTAGAGGGTAGATGGTAGAGAGAGAGAGAGGATTGAAGGTTTTAGGGTGGAGGGTGGAGGGTAGAGGGTTAAGGGTAGAGGGTTTAAGGGTTTAGGGATTAGGATTTATGGTTTATGGTTTAAGGATTGGTAGTTTAAGGTTTTAGGGTTTAAGGGTAGAGGGTTGATGGTTTAGGGTAGAGAGAGAGATGGTTGAGGGTTTTAGGGTTGAGGGTTGAGGGTAGAGGGTAGAGGGTTAATAGTAGAGGGTTTAAGGGTTTAGGGTTTGCGGTTTACGATTCATGGTTTAAGGTTTGAGGGTTTAAGGGTTTAGTTTTTAAGGGTTAATGGTAGAGGGTATAGGGTAGAGGGTTGAGGGTAGATGGTTTAAGGGTTTAGGGTTTAGGGTTTAAAGGTTGAGGGTTGAGGGTTTATGGTTTAAGGGTTGAGGGTTGAGGGTAAATGGTAGAGGGTAGAGGGTAGAGGGTAGAGAGAGAGAGAGGGCTGAGGGTTTTAGGGTTGAGGGTAGAGGGTTAAAGGTAGAGGGTTTAAGTGTTTACGTTTTATGGTTTAAGGGTTTACGGTTTACGATTTAAGGGTAGGAGGTGTAGTGTTGAGAGAGATAGAAGGGGAGATTGGGGGTTTATGGTTTTTAGGGTTAGAGGGTGGAGGCTTGAGTGTAAAGGGTTGAGGGTAGAGGGTTGAGGCTAGAGGCTAGAGGGTATAAGGGTTTACAATTTATGGTTTATGGTTTATGGGTTGAGGGTTTAAAGGTTTAGGGTTTAAGGGTTAAGGGTAGATTGTAGAGGGTTGAGGTTTGAGGGTTGAGGGTTGAGGGTAGAGGGTAGAGGGTTTAAAGGTTTAGGGTTTTAAGGGTTTTAGGTTTTAGGGTTTAGGGTTTATAGTTTACACAGGGTTGAGGGGTTTAAGGGTTTTGGGTTTTAAGGGGTAGAAGGGTTGAGGGTTGAGGGTTGAGGGTAAAAGGGTTTATGGTTTATGGTTTTAAGGTTTAGTGTTTAGGGTTTAAGGGTAGAGGGTGTAGGGTTGAGAGAGAGGGGTTTAAGGTTTACAGTTGATGGTAGATGGTTAAAGGTTAGAGGGTAGGGGGATTTAAGGGTTTAGGGTTTAGGGTTTAGGGTTTAAGGGGTTTAAGGTTTTACAGGAGTTCACGGTTTATGGGTAGAAGGGATTTAAGGGTTTAGTGTTTAAGGGTTAAGGGTGGAGGGTTGAGGGTTGAGAGTTGAGGGTTTTAGGCTTTAAGGTTTGATAGTAGAGGGTAGAGGGTAGAGGGTAGAGGGTAGAGTGTTTAACGGTTTAGGGTTTAGGGTTTAAGGGTTTAAGGTTTATGGTTTACAGTTTAAGGGTAGAGGGTGTAGGGATAACAGAGAGAGAGAGGGAGGGGTGGGTTGAGGGTTTAAGGGTTTAATTAAGGGTTGAGGGTTGAGGGTTTACAATTTAAGGGTTGAGGGTTGAGGGTAAATGGTTGAGGGTAGAGGGTAGAGGGTTGAGTGTAGAGGGTATAGGGTATAGGGTACAGGGTCCTCCCCTCCCACTCCCTCTCTCAGGTCTTCCCCTCACCCTAATTGAATAACTCTCTCTCCCTCTCAAGTATCTCTCTATCAATTCTCACTCCCTCCCACACTACCTAGACTAATATGTCTCAATCCAATCCCCTCTCTCACACTCCCTCTTTGTCAAGTCTCATGTACCTCCCACCCTCAAACAAATCTATTTCACTCCAACCCCTCTCTCATTGGCAGGTCTTTCCTCCCACCCTAACTAGATAACTTTCTATCCCTCTCAAGTCTTTATCACTATCAGGTCATAGTCCCTACCACGCTACCTAGACTAATCTCTCTTACTCCTATCCCCTCTCCCTCTATCTCAAGTCAAAGCAACAAATTTGGGGCTCACCAAATTTGGCGAGCACCAAATTTGGCACTCTCCAAATTTGGCGAGTGTCAAATTTGTTTTACCTTGAAATGATAAAATAGGGGTTGAGCCTATGATTCAGGCCCACATGCTTCTGCATTTTTTTGGTTCATTGTTTTATCTGACTCAGAAAAATCTTTTTTATGCAGTTGACTCCTATTGTACCAATCTATGCTTGATCCATCACCTTTTTACCACCAATCTGCATGTTAGACAACGTAGATGAAGACATTTTGAAGTTTCTACATCATTTTGCATTATCTCGGGTAATATATTCATTTTGGTAATATTGAAATGTATATATTTAGTATATTTGTTTTCTTTTGACAATGAACTAAATTCCTTTAATGATTTTATTAATCATAACAATTGGACATAGAATTCAACATTGAATTAGATGGGAGTTGCATAAAAAAGATTATTTTTTATGAGATTGAAGAAAAAAATGAAAAACATGACATAATTTAGATGAATTCATGTTTAAACTTATATAAATGACATCAACTTAACACAAATTTGCTTATAAATTATGTAATTAGGGGAAAATAAGATATAAAACTAAAATAGAAACATATCAAATCCTAACTAGCACAATAGAGTATGAGCAAACATGAAAATCACAATAACAAACTAATGCAAACCCAAATCCACGCTAAACTCGATTTATCTCCATTGCTCTTCTCCACCTACATGAGAATGCAAGATTTTGAAGGATTGGTAATGGAGGAATGTTGGTTGCTCAATTTAGCAGTGTAACGACCTGATGAAAATAACAAATGAAGAATGATAGAGACAGATGGAAGATTGAAGAATGATTTTGACAGAGTGAGGATACTTATGAATGGGTGATCCCATAATAGTGGTTTACAATTTTTGGCCAAACTGGACACTGAAATTATTATTTTTAACTAAATCTTCACATTCGGGCACCTATAGCGGCTAAACTGTGAGGAATTTGAAGATGGTGCAAACTAGAGTCTCATCAATTTTTTTTATAGATTCTAAAAATATTTTTTCAAAATTTTTGGAATCAAATTGTACTTCTTTTCCATCTCCCATGAAAATTAATTTTTTAAGAAAACAACATTTTTAAAAAGTGACCGTATAACACAAACTTTTTTCCATGAAGGATAAAATTCTAATTCTTTCAAATTTAGATTTGTAACTCTGATATCTAGTGCTTACACTTGGTTAGATAGTTTTTATTGAATATTTTTTCCTTAATCAAGTTTCAAAGTCAAACTAATTACAATTGGCGATAACATGTAACTTTTTTTGTATATGTCAAAATTTAATTTAATTTTTTTGTTGGATCAAGGACTTCAATATCTAGTGCATTCATATTTTTTTCAATTTTTTTAATAATCTTCTATTTTTCCACATGTGAAGAACAAAGAAATTCATTTTCGATGAAAAACCTATGTTTAATAAAACTTAAAAACAAATACATAACAAAACCAAAACATATTAAAATTATATTCATTGGATAGCTTGTTCTGAGGAATACCATAATCATTTGAAATAAATTTTAAATGAATTCATTTGATCCCCAAAAGCTAAATCAAAAGTGATTTTTATCAGCATTTTGATAGGTGTAAAGGAGATGCATTTATAGGTATGGTTTAAAACTAGTGAGGTTCTATCCAAGGGGGTTTGATCTAAGCTGATTTGATCAAACCCTCTTCAATTGGAATCCTTAAAATGGAACTTTTTAAGGCTTAAATCATTATATTTTCTAAAAATATGTGATTTCAGCTAAAATATGTTCCTCTCAGGAATTGTAAACCACTATTATGACAGCACCCGAATCAACCCCCCTAAATGGATTGTAAGAGGTTGTATTTATAGAGCCTTAATGTGGACGAAGATAAGATTCGATAAGGATTTGATTTTTGACAAAAGAGGAAATACAACGAGATAAGATAAGATTTTTAAAAAGATAGAAAGATTTTGATTTATTATTTTAAAGGAAATAAATCCTAAAAAGATGGGAAGGATAATAAAATGATAAAATTATTAAATAATGATAAAGCATTATCTAATAAAGGATAGGGATGATGTGGAAACATAATTAAATAATGTAAAATCATTATTTAATTATAAAGTACGGTGAAAAGGATAATTAAATAAATACAAATTTATTTAATTATAAGAGAATAGATAAATGAGTAATTAAACAATTAAAATGATTATTTAATTAGAGAGGATAAATGGTCATGAATAATTAAATAAATAAATATTATTTTAATTATAAAAGTATAGATTAATGACTAATTAAACAATTAAAATAATTATTTAATTAGAGAGGATAAATGGTCATGAATAATTAAATAAATAAATATTTATTTAATTATAGAAAAAGGGATTGTGGATAAATAAGGAATAAATGAAATTAGTCAAATAACTAAGATTTATTTAACTAATTAGATGATGACATGGGTACCTAGGGAAAAAGATGCTACAAGATGTCTAAATGATGTAATGTCAGGACAAGGTATTGTAAGAGGACATTTTTGGGTGTCTACATTTTGCCCCTCTTTGAGATGATGTTCGAGATGATGAGATCTATGTCGAGTAACATCATTTAAAAGAAGATAAGATATAGATAGAGGAAAATGGATGATGATAGAAAGATAAGATAATGATAATGAGATGAGGGAAAGGATGGGATGATGATGATATGAAAATAATAGGTTGGATAGATAAGACATTATGCCCTCAAGTGTAAGTGACATAGAAGATAAACCTACACATGACGCATGTTTGCCAGCTTTTCATCATGGTACTTATCTAGGGCGCCTATTTGCCAGGTTTTCATCGTTGGATGAAGGGATTTCTCTTTACTCATTTTTTTTTACTTTTTTCACTTTTTGACTTTGTGGGTAGGAGAAGGGTAATATGGATGGGAGGGACTCAAGTGTCTAGTTCCATGAAAGGTGATAGTCACACTAGAGATGGATGTCATTGCATGGACCATGTCAAATGTGCTCATATATGTTGGTAGAGGGATGCATGAAAGGTAGATGGATTAGGCAGATAATTGATTATGATGTAGATTATGGAGGAAAATAGTGGATTATGATGTAGATTATGTAGGAAATATGATAGGGATTATATGGGACTTATGTAAAAGATGAATGGGGAGGCTTAGCAAAAAGCAAGGACCATAGGAAGGTAGTGGGGGAGATACATAGGATAATGAGTGAAGGGTGAGGGGATGGAGGTATGTGGAATTGTTGTGAAATGGAAGGGAACCATGACCAATGGTTGCACACATTGTGATAAACGTTGAAGCTTTTGATGTGGACAGGGTGTAGAAAGCAATGGAGATGCTTTCTTATTAGATGGGTGATTTAGTGATTTAGGTACCCACATAGACTTAGTATTTTTATGACTTTTATTTTTCTTGTGGGTTTTAGGAATTTGAGATTCTTGAATGGAATGTGCATTTTGGATGGGAGGAGATGGTTGGGATTTTTGTGATGTGGATGCCTCATTTGACTTAATTTCTTTTTTCTTAGGTACCCAAACCATTTTGTTTTTAGACATTTCTTTTGGATGTATGGGCTTATATAGCTTTTTAGATGTACTTGGCTTTGACTTTTTGCAATTGTATGCTAAGGCATTAGGACCTTTAGAATTTTTGAATTTATGTGTAGAGGCATCCAAATTTTTATTTTGGAATCCCTTGGGTTTGGTGGAATGAGTGGAAGCTTTATGTTTAGACAATGTGTGCATTGATTGGTCATGATTAAGATGTTTAGAGGATTTATGGGTAGGTGGATAAGGGGACTAGATAATGGGTATATTAGGTGTTGGGAAAAGTGGAGGTAGATTAGATGGAGAGATATTAGGAGTTGGAAACAATGGTGGTAGAGTGGATGGTGGAAGATGTATGGTCACATTCTTTTGAAATTTGTAGGATGATGGAGGTGGAATGACAACATATGTCTTGGGTGTATGATAGGGCTTATGATTGAAGGATGTGGACATAGGATGCATGGAGGAAGTACCAACATTTTGAGATTGGTGTCTTTGGGGTGAGTATCCAAGGTCAAATGAGTGTGGAGGGACTTTGATATGGATGGGTTCCAAAATACCTTGTTCATGAAGGTCTATAACTTTACCTTGGTGGTTCGTGTTTTGGAGTATGCAATGGATAATGGGACTAGGTGTAGGTGGAACACTAGACACAAGTTCCTTATTGGATAGAGAAAATTAATGGGACTAAGTGTAGGTGGAACACTAGACACAAGTTCCTTATTGGACAAAGAAAATGAAGCAAGGGAATATAATGGTTGTTGTTGTTCTAAGGAAGAAAATTCATGAATGATGGTGGAAAGACTAATAGGATATGATGGAGGACTTGCAATGGGGTTGATAGTGGGTGATGGAGAATCATTAGGATCTTGATTAGCATTGTGTTCACTTAGATCCAAGATATTTGTTTGATCTTCTATGTTGGCTTGGGAGGCATGTGTCTCATCATGACAAGTGAATGTTTATGGATCATGGACAGGACTAGGTAGGGGGTTAATAGGAGCGATGGAGGTTTCTTGCTCATGGATAGGTGAAGTGATAGGATTTTGACCATGGAATGCATAAACATTGCTAAGAGGATTATCATGGCCTTCTTGATCATATGTAAGATCATAGACGAGAACTTGATCATAAATAGGACCAAGTATGTTTTGATTGGGTTCATTTGATGGGCCTAGATCTTGATTAGAATGAGAAGTTAATGTATCTTCATGCTTAGGATAATGCTCTTGATATAGCTCTTGGGTTGCTTGGATTGAAGTGGAAGGGGATGACTCATGGAGAGACTTGACATGTTCTTGATGGTCAAAAACATACGAGCATGATAGAGGGTGACTTGGACTTATGAGGGGAGACTCTTGAATTGGCTCAAGGGGTTGTGGATGACATGGTTGGCTTGAAGGAATTGGCGTGATGTTTGAGGACTCTTTTGTATGTTCAAGTATATGTGTTGAATGGCATGGCGACAATTGATTCCTTGCTTGTATCCCTTGGGTCACATCCTTTATAGGTGTAGAGGTGGAAGGTGTTGACTTAGGGTTTTGATTTTTATTGGATGGAGGAATGAATGGATTGAGTGGGTTGGTGGATTTTGGAAACTCCACATGTTTACCTTTGTAATGTTTGTACTTTAGACATGGAGTTTATGTATTGGAAAGTGGATTAGAGGATGGTAAGGGTAATGAAGGGGTTAATGGGTTGGAAAGTGTAGGGACTAGTGGATTAGGACTAGGACATGGTGGCTTTAGGATAGGATTTTGATTGGATAGTGATGTGATATAGTCATAGGGTGCATGACCTAGATTAGTGTTCCCCTTGATAGTGGTTGCATTAGAACATGAGGAAGTTTGGCCTTGGTGCAAGGTAGAACTTAATTTCACATGTGTTTGTTGTGATGTGGCTTGATAGGTTGATGTGGCATTGACATGCGAAGAAGTGGATGGATTAGATTGGTATGAGGTGGAAGGGGATGGCACATTAGGTTGAGGTGGCATTGGTTGATAATAAATGGATAGGGGATGATGTTATTGTTTTTGGATTTGATAAGTGGAAATGAATTGATTGGCTTGAGTTAGGAGGTGTTGGATTTGAGGTGATTTAATTTGTTGAAAATTTTGGAAGAGGGTTTGAAGGATTTGTATGGTTTGGTGGTCTAGGGTTTGGGGTATTTGGTGAAGTGTTTGAAGGAGGTTTTGAAGTTGGGATGCTAGGACTTTGTTTTTGAATGTGGGAATGGTGTCACACATGTGTGTAAGCTCTTGCATATCGATTTGTTCCTCAAAGTATGCAACATAGTTCATGTCATCATTAGAGGCACTAGGAGAAGCCCCTTGAAGTATGATTTTAGGTTTTGGTTTTGTTTCATTATTTGAACTAGGGAGAGGGCCTCCTTGAATTATGATCTTGGGCTTAGGTTTTGTCTCGTGATTTGGACTAGAGGGATATCCCCCTTGGATTATGACTTTGGGCTTATGATTAGTATTGGGCTTGTTTATGATTAGGACCATTTTGATAAGTGGTGACTAGGACTAGGTTGGTGATGATGATGATGTGGAATGATTAGATTGGATGACTTGGATTGATTAGGATGAAATGGAAAGGATGTGAATGTGTTGGAAGAACGTGTAGAGTGACTTGTCTTTATGTGTTTGGTGTTTAGCTTGATTTGAAATTTTTTAAATGAATGATCACACATGTACACACATAAATCACTCACGCAAGACACATAAGCAATTTTGAAATTTGAAATTTGAAGAATATAATGATGATTATTAAACAAGCACACATGGAAGACACATCAACAAGCCCTATGACTAGTCAAGTGGGGTGTGGCTAATTAGGTCTCAATCTAGTCTGCACAAGGTTGACTAAGGAATGATTTGAAAGAAAAATCCTGCCACACAATCAGGAGAAAGGGGTAACCCACCCTTCACCTTCACTTTCCAAAGGTATAAAGTTCTTTGGGGCTTAGCCAAGAGTGACAAGATTTTAACTCCCAAACAAGCATGTCTTTTGATTCACACTTTGATTGAGGTCATCCCTAGGGGTGGTGAAATCCCCTAGCAGGCCTCCTATGAAGGGTTTGACAAAAGAAAACCAAGTGAGGTGTTTGTGATCACTCACGCACTTGATTCACACTCGTAGTTGTTAATTGACCTTAGAAATGAAATGTGTGTGCAAACAATGGAAGCACTTGTTCTTTTTAACCCAAAACCAAATGTGTAGGAGGACAGTGGTTAATTTTAGATCTAATTTTTGATATGTGATTGAAGAAAATTTCATTTTAAGAGCCCAAATCCAAATGTGTGACAAACAAGATCAAGAGATGAAAGATTAAACGAGTGCACCAAGACATTTTTGCTTTCCAATCTGCTATTTATGATTGATATTGTTGCTACTATAGCTCTTTATGATCACCTACAAGATCAAAAAATGATATTATAATGCAGCCATAAAAAAAAATAAGCTCATCAAAAAATTGCAATTTCAAATACATGTTTTTAACATAGCTGAATTAGATTTCATTATTTGAAGATTTTATTTATCTAAAAAATAAAAAATCAAAGAAAAGATCCCTACTAATTTTCTGAGAGCTTTCCATAAATGTAAAGAAGTCAAAAAAATTCCCCGTTTTGCACCCAAAAACACAGATTTGTGAAAACCATATAGAAAACAAAGATTGGATTTTTTTGCATTGTATTTGACCTCCAAATTAAATATGTAAAAAATAGACCCCCATTAGAATTTCAAAAGCCTTCAAAAATATAACTTTTTTTGAAAAAATCATTGATTTTTGTCCACAAAATCAATTTTATGAAAAAATATAAAATCACAATAACTCCTACAAAAATAATGATAAATCCTTAATTTTTTTATTGTAGCCTCTTGAGATGATGTGGAAGATTTTTTGAAAATATTGTAGAAAAATTTTCATCTATGTAGAAGATATGAAGAAATTTATAAAACCTGGGGTTTTGTCTAAAAAATGGTAGATCTACAACAAAAAGTCACTAAAACATGCAAAAAGAAAGCTTGATCAAAGGATTCATGTCAGGTTCACCAATGTAATTAGGAGAAAATCGTATATAAAACTAAAATAGAAATATATCAAATCTTAACTAGCATAATAGAGTACGAGCAAGCATGAAAATCACAATAACAAACGAATGCAAACCCAAATCCACGCTAAACTTGATTTATCTCCATTGCTCTTCTCCACCTGCATGAGAATGCAAGATTTTGAAGGATTGATAATAAAGAAATGTTGGTTGCTCAGTTTAGCAACATAACGACCTGATGAAAATGACAAATGAAGAATGATAGAGATAGATGGAAGACTGAAGAATGATTTTGATAGTGGGGATACTTAAGAATCAACCCCCCTAAATGGATTGTGAGAAGTTGTATTTATAGAGCCTTGATGTGGACGAAGATAAGATTTGATAAGATTCGATAAGGATTTGATTTTTGACAAAAAAAGAAATACAACGAGATAAGATATTTGAAAAGATAGAAAGATTTTGATTTATTATTTTAAAGGAAATAAATCCTAAAAAGATGGGAAGGATAATAAAATGATAAAATTATTAAATAATGATAAAGCATTATCTAATAAAGGATGGGGATGATGTGGAAACATAATTAAATAATGTAAAATCATTACTTAATTATAGACTACAATGAAAAGGATAATTAAATAAATACAAATTTATTTAATTATAGGAGAATAGATAAATGACTAATTAAACAATTAAAATAATTATTTAATTAGAGAGGATAAATGGTCATGAATAATTAAATAAATAAATATTTATTTAATTATAAAAATATAGAATAATGACTAATTAAACAATTAAAATAATTATTTAATTAAAGAGGATAAATGGTCATGAATAATTAAATAAATAAATATTTATTTAATTATAGAAAAAGGGATTGTGGATAAATAAGGAATAAATGAAATTAATCAAATAACTAAAATTTATTTAACTAATTAGATGATGACATGGGTACCTAGGGAAAAAGATGCTACAAGATGTCTAAATGATGTAATGTCAGGACAAGGTATTGTAAGGGGACATTTTTGGGTGTCTACAAATTCTATTTTCATTGCTTATAGTAGTTCATTTCCAACATGGCTAGTGGAATTCAATCTATTTCATTTTAGGTAGATATTTAAATTTAATTTTTATTTTTTTGACATTTAATAGACCATTCATTTGATGATTTTATTAATATTCATTGTTACACATAGAATTCAACATTAAACTAGATGTATGTTGCATGTAAAAGTTGAATTTTTAGGAGCTTGAAGATATAAAATGGAAAACATGACATAATAGATTTAAATTCATTATTAGTGATGTTGTGGGAAAAAATTTATTATCAATTAATTTGGAAAACCTAAGAGCTTTCATCAATGTTAATGCAAGTTTCCATTAATTTATTTGTGCCATAAAAAAATCACCTTCATCATGTGCTTAGATAAACTCAAGTGACTCAAGACATAGTGGGTTTAATGCAAGTTTCCATTCATTCATATCATTTACCTTTCTAAGAAATAAAAAAAGGGAAATTTTTGTGCAATTGAAAATGTTTTTTGTCTTTTTAAGTTACTTCACTACCAAAGAAATAGTGAATAATTCTAAGATATAGCATCACAAACCCTTCTTTGAATTCATGTTCTTCATGGCTTGGTTGATAATCACAATGTGGTTTTGACAATAATAAGCACAAGATTCTCTAGTTTTCAAAGGTGGCAGCAACTTATACCTTGGGTTTGACACAAGTTTTTGCTCCTAAGCACTTTTCCACACTCCAAATACTCCCCTCAAACCCTTCTTAATATTAAACAATGCTTACACGAAGCAATTTTGTACAAATCCCCCAAAGTAATAGGTTTTACATGTAATATAGTTGCAAAAAGAAATAAATTGTCCTTAATAAATCACACAAAATGATGATTCAGCAACCCTGTTGTTGTCAGCACATGCATATAGGCCTATAAAAAATTAGTACCATGTTTTATATAGACCCATCTATAATAACCTCTTTCGATTTTTCTTATTTTGAAGTCATTTTTTTCATGGTATCTAATTTTCACTTGATGGAAAAAGTGTCAAATGCAAGTAGTGTAAAGTTGCAAAGTGGTATAACTTTTGTTCTACAACTCATGTGACCAAACGGACTGTTCCAACACGTCTGAATGGGTACATTTACACTAGACATGGTCCTCTTTCACACCCAAACATGTCGAATTGCTCTAAGCTACATTCAACCAGTTGAATCCCTTAAGAGTCCAAAGTGCAAAATGGTTGCAAACTTAACATGTTTTTACTCGGACACCATGACACTTAGAAACCTCTCGTATAAGCCTATGGGATCACAATAGGCCCCTCTATAATAATCTCTCTTTTTTTTTGCTATCTCGAAGGCCTTTTCCTATGGTGGAAAAGTTTTGCTTGGGGAAAAAATTATCTAATGCAAATAGTTGAAAGTTACAAAGTGGTGCAACTTTCGTTCTACAACTCGTGTGACCAAACGAACTATTCTGACACATCCAGGTGGATATTTTTACGCTAGGAATAGTTCTCTTTTGCACCCAAACACCCAAAATCGCTCCAAGCTACATTCAGTCAGCAGAATCCCTTAAGAGTCCAAAGTGCAAAATGACTGCAAAATTTAGCATGTTGTTACTGGACACCGTGACACTTACAAACTTCTCATCTAAGCCTATGGGTTTGTATTAAGCCCTTCTACAATAAATTTTGTCAATTTTTTCTATCTTGAAGGCCTTTTTCGATGGTGGTGAATTTTTTTTAGGGAAAAAGTTGTCAAATGCAAGTAGTTGAAAGTTGCAAAGTGGTGCAACTTTCGTTCTGCAACTCGTGTGACCAAACAAGCTATTTTGATACATCTGGGTGGGTATGTTTACACTAGGAATGGTCCTCTTTCACACCAAGATATCCTGAATCGCTCTGAGTTATAATCAAACAGTTGAATCCCTTAAGAGTGTAAAGTGCAAAATGACTGCAATCTTCAGCATGTTCTTACTCGAACACTGTGACGCTTAGAAACTTTTCATATAAGCCTATGGAATCATGTTGGGCCCCTCTACAATAACCTCTCTTGAATTTCGCTATCTTAGAGGCCTTTTACTGTGATAGTGAATATTCGCTTTGGGAAAAAGTTGTCAAATGCAAGTAGTTGAAAGTTGCAAAGTGGTGCAACTTTTATTCTGCAACTCGTGTGACCAAATAAAATATTTTGATAGGTCTTGGTGGGTACATTTACACTAGGTATGGTCCTCTTTTACACCCACACACGCGGAATCACTTAGAGCTACATTCCACCAACAAAATCCCTTAAGAGTCCAAAGTACAAATGGTTGCAAACTTCAACATGTTGTGACTTGAAGACTGTCATTCTTATAAATTTATTGTATGATCCTATGGGTTCACGTTGGGAACGTCTATAATAACATCTTTCAGTTTTTACTATCCTAGAGGCCTTTTCCCACACTAGCGAATTTTGCTTGGAAAAAAGTTGTCAAATGAAAGTAATTGAAAGTTGCAAAGTGGTGCAACTTTCATTCTGTAACTTCTGTGACCAAATAGACTATTCCAACATCTTTGAATCGGTATGTTTATGCTATGCATGGTCCTCTTTCACACCCAAACATGTTGAATCGCTTCAAGCTACACTTAACTAGCTGAATCCCTTAAGAGTCTAAAGTGCAAAAGGACTACAAACTTTAGCATTTACTTAGACACCATGATGATTAGAAACTTCTCGTCTGATTCTATAGGATTGCATTGAGCCCTTCTATAATAACCTCTCTCGATTTTTTCTATCTTGAAGGTCTTTTCCCATGGTAGTGAATTTTTCGCTTGGGAAAAAAATTGTTAAATGCAAATAGTTGAAAGTTATAAAGTGGTGCAACTTTCATTCTGCAACTAGTGTGACCAAATAAACTGTTCTAACATGTTTGGGTGGGTAATTTTACACTAGGAATGGTCCTATTTCACACTCAAACATGTAGAATCGCTCTGAACTACTTTCAACCGACAAAAACCCTTAAGAGTCTAATGTGGAAAATGGCTACAAAATTCAACATGGTGTTGCTCAGACATCGTGACACTTAGAAACTTCTCGTATGAGCTTATGGGTTTGTGTTGGGCCCTTCTATGATAACCTCTCCCGATTTTTGCTATATCAGAGGACTTTTCCCGTGGTAGCAATTTTTTTGGGGGAAAGGTTGTCAAATGCAAGTAGGTGAAAGTTGCAAAGTGATGCAACTTTCATTTTACAACTCATGTGACCAAATAAACTATTTTAACACATCCAAATGGATACGTTTACACTAGGCATGGTCCTCTTTCACTCCAAACATGTCAAATCGCTCTGAGATACATTCAATTGGCTAAATCCCTTAAGATTCAAAATGCAAAATGGCTACAATTTTTGGCATGTTGTTACTCAAATACCATGATGCTTAGAAACTTCTTGTCTAAGCATATGGGATCAGGTTGGGCCCCTCTACAATAGCCTCTCTTATTTTTCACTATCTCAAAGACATTTTCCCATGCTAGCGAATTTTTGCTTAAAGAAAAAGTTGTCAAATGCAAGTAGTTCAAAGTTGCAAAGTGGTGCAACTTTTGTTCTGCAACTCATATGACCAAACAAACAATTTTGGTGCATATGGGTGTGTATTTTTATACTAGGCATGGTCCTCTTTCACACCCAAACACACGGAATCACTTCGAGTTATATTCAATCGATGGAATACCTTAAGAGTCTGAAGTGAAAAATGGTTACAAACTTTAGCATGTTGTTACTCGGACACAATGATGCTTAGAAACTTTTTGTTTGAACCTATGGGTTCATGTTGGGCCCCTCGACAATAACCTCTTTCATTTTTCACTATCTCATGGGCTTTTTCCTGTGGTGGCAAATTTTTCGTTAGGGAAAACTTGTCAAATATAAGTAGTTGAAAGTTGCAAAGTGATGCAACTTTCATTTTGTAACTCATGTGACCAGAAGAACTATTTCAATTTCATTGTATGGGTTCGTTTATTCTATGCATGGTCCTCTTTTGCATCCAAACACATTTAATCACTCTGAGCTACATTCAACCAACTAAATCTCTTAAGAGTCCAAAGTGAAAAATGACTACAAACTTTAGCATGCTATTACACGGACACCATGACACTTAGAAACTTTTTTATAAGCCTATGGGATCACATTAGGCCCTTCTACAATAATCTCTCTTATTTTTTACTATCTCAAAAAAAAATTCTCATGGTGGCGAAGTTTTGCTTCGGAAAAAAATTGTCAAATGCAAGTAGTTAAAAATTGCAAAGTGGTGTGATTTTTGTTCTGCAACTCATATGACCAAACAAACTATTCTGACTCATCCAGATGAGTACGTTTATGCTAGACATGGTCCTCTTTCACACTCAAATACACATAATCACTCTGAGCTACATTCAACCAGTAGAATCCCTTAAGAGTCCAAAGTGCAAAATGACTACAAACTTCAGCATGTTGTTAGTTAAACACTGTGATACTTTGAAACTTTTCATTTAAGCCTATAGATTCGCATTGGACCCCTCTACAATAACCCTTTTCAAGTTTTTCTATCTCGGAGGTCATTTCCCGTGGTGGTGAAATTTTGCTTAGGAAAAAAATTATCAAATGCAAGTAGTTGAAAGTTGCAAAGTGGTGCAACTTTCATTCTACAACTTGTGTGACTTAATGAACTATTCTGATGCATATGGGTGGGTACATTTACACTATGCATTGTCCTATTTCACACCCAAACACACTGAATCGCTTCAAGCTACATTCAATCAAAATAATCTCTTAAAAGTATAAAGTGCAAAATGACTATAAGTTTCAACATATTGTTACTCGAACACCATGATACTTCAAAATTTCTCGTCTAAGTCTATGAGATCGCGTTGGGCCCCTCTACAATAACCTCTCTTTATTTTTGCTATCTCAAAGGCATTTTTTCCATGGTGGTGATTTTTTTATTGAGAAAAATGTTCTCAAATGAAAGTAGTTAAAAGTTGTAAAGTTGTGCAACTTCCATTCTACAACTCATGTGACCAAACAAACTATTGTAACATGTCCAAGTGGGTATGTTTATATTAGGCATGGTCCTCTTTTGTACCCAAACATGCGAAATCACTCTGAGCTACATTCATCTGACAGAATCCCTTAAGAGTCTAAAGTGCAAAATGGCTACAAACTTCAGCATATTGTTAATCAAACATCGTGATGCTTAGAAAATTTTTATCTAAGCCTATAGGTTCACATTGGGCCCTATTACAATAATCCCTTTAATTTTTTGCTATTTCAGAGGCCTTTTCTCATGGTGGCGAATTGTTTCTTGGAGAAAAAATTGTCAAATGTAAGTAGTTGAAAGTTGCAAAGTGGTGCAACTGTCATTCTGCAACTCGTGTGACCAAATAAACTATTCTGAAACATCCAAGTGAGTATGTTTATACTAGGCATGGTCCTCTTCTACACTCAAACACGCAGAATCGCTCTGAGCTACGTTCAACTAACTAAATCTGTTAAGAGTCTAAAGTGTAAAATGGTTGCAATCTTCAGCATGTTATTCAAACACTGTGATGCTTAGAAACATATTTTCTAAGCCTATGGGATCACATTGGGACCCTCTACAACTACTTCTCTTAGTTTTTTCTATTTTGGAGACCTTTTTCTTTGTGGAAAATTTTTGCTTGGGAAAAAAGTTGTCAAATGTAAGTAGTTGAAATTTGCAAAGTGGTGCAACTTTTATTTTGTAATTTGTGTGACCAAACAAAATACTTTTTTGCATCCGGATGGGTACGTTTATGCTAGGCATAGTCCTCTTTCACACCTAAACATGCAGAATCACTCTGAGTTGCATTCAACCGATAGAATCCTTTAGGAGTGCAAACTATAAAATGGTTGCAAACTTCAGCATGTTGTTACTCGGACACCGCGATGCTTAGAAACTTCTCGTTTGAGTCTATCAATTTTTTTTGGGCCCCTCTATAATAATATTTTTTAATTTTTTCTATTTTAAAGGTCTTTTTTTCGTGGTGGTGAATTTTTCCTTGGAGAAAAAATTATCAAATGTAAGTAGTTGAAAGTTACAAAGTGGTGCAACATTTATTTTGCAACTCATGTGACCAAATGAACTATTTCAATGCATCCATGTGTGTACATTTACACTAGGCATGGTCCTATTTTACACCCAAACATGTTGAATTGCTCTGAGCTACGTTCAACCAGCTGAATTTCTTAAGAGTTTAAAGTGTAAAATGACTACAATCATCAACATGTTGCTACTCGAACACCATGGAACTTAATATCTTATCATCTAAGCCTATGGGATTGCGTTGTGCCCCTCTACAATAACCTCTCTCAATTTTCACTATCTCAAAGGCCTTTTCCTATGGTGGCAATTTTTGCTTGGGAAAAAAATTGTCAAATGAAAGTAGTTGAAAGTTGAAAAGTGGTGCAACTTTTATTTTGTAACTTATGTAACCAAATAAACTATTTCGACGTATTTAGGTGGGTATGTTTAAATACGAATGGTCCTCTTTCACAACCAAACATTTGGGATCACTTTGAGCTACATTCAACCAGTAGAATCCCTTAAGAGTCCAAAGTGCAAAATGGTTGAAAATTGTAGCAAGTTGTTATTCAGACACCGTGATGATTAGAAACTTTTCGTCTAAGCCTATAGGTTTTTGTTGGGCCCCTCTACAATAACCTCTCTATGTTTTTGCCATCTCGGAGGCCTTTTTTCGTGGTGGTAAATTTTTTCTTGAGAAAAAATTTGTCAAATGCAAGTAGTTGAAAGTTGCAAAGTGGTGCAACTTTCATTTTGCAACTTGTGTGACCAAAAAAATTGTTCCAATGCATCTAGGTGGGTACTTTTATGCTACACATGGTCCTCTTTCACACATAAATATGAGGAATCGCTCTAAGCTATGTTCAACTAAGTGAATTCGTCAAGAGTCTGAAGTGCAAAATGGTTGCAATCTTTAGCATATTGTTACTCAAACATCATGATGCTTATAAACTTTTCATCTAAGCCTATGGGATTGGGTTGGGCCCCTCTACAATAACCTCTCTTAGTTTTCACTATCTCGGAGACTTTTTCCCATAGTGGCAAATTTTTGCTTGGGGAAAAAGTTGTCAAATGCAAGTGGTTGAAAGTTACAAAGTGGGACAACTTTTATTCTACAACTTATGTGACCAAAAAAACTATTTGATGCATTTGAGTGGGTACGTTTATGCTAGGAATGGTCCTCTTTTAGACCTAAACACGTGGAATCACTATGAGCTACATTCAACTAGCAGAATCTCTTAAGAGTTCAAAGTGCAAAATGGTTGCAAACTTCAGCATGTTGTTAGTCAGACACTATGATTCTTAGAAACTTATCGTCTAAGTCTATGGGTTTGTGTTGGGCCCCTCTACAATAACCTCTTTGGGTTTTCATTATCTCAAAGGATTCTTCTCGTGGTGAAAAATTTTCCCTTGGAAAAAAAATTGTCAAATGCAAGTAGTTGAAAGTTGCAAAGTGGTGCAACTTTTATTTTGCAACTCGTGTGACCAAACAAACTATTTCAATACCTCTTGATGGGTGCGTTTACACTATGCATAGTCATCTTTCTCACCTAAACATGTCGAATCACTCTAAGCTACATTCCACCGATTGAATCCCTTTAGAGTTCAAAGTGTAAAATGGCTGCAAAATTCAGCATGTTGTTACTCAGACATCCTAATGCTTAAAAACTTCTCATTTGAGTCTATGGAATCACGTTGGGCCACTCTACAATAACCTCTCTCATTTTTTTCTATCTCAGAGGTCTTTTCTCGTGGTAGCGAATTTTCACTTGGGAAAAAACTTGTCAAATGCAAGTAGTTAAAAGTTACAAAGGGTTACAACTTTTATTTTGCAACTCATGTGACCAAACAAACTATTCTAACATGTCTAGGTAGGTACGTTTAGGCTATGAATGGTCATTTTTCACACCCAAACATGCAGAATCATTCCAAGCTACATTCAACCGATAGAATCTCTTAAGAGTCCAAAGTACAAAATGATTGTAAACTTCAGCATGTTGTTACTTGGACACAATGATGCTTATAGACTATTTTTCTGAGCCTATGGGTTGATGTTGGACCCCTCTATAATAATTGTTCTCATATTTTTCTATCTTAGAGGTCTTTTCTCGTGGTGTCCAATTTTTACTTGAAAGAAAAAGTGTCAAATATAAGTAGTGCAAAATTGCAAAGTGATGCAACTTTCATTTTGCAACTCGTGTGAATAAACAAACTATTCCAACACATCTAGATGGGTGGATTTACATTAGGAATTGTCATCTTTCACACCCAAACACATAGAATCACTCTGAGCTACATTCAACAGTAGAATCCCTTAAGAGTCCAAAGTGCAAACTGGCTACAATATTTGATGGGTTTTTACTCATATTCTGTGATGCTTAGAAACTTTTTGTTTGTTCCTATGGGTTCATGTCCATCCCCTTTACAATAACCTCTCTTATTTTTTGTTATCTTAGAGGCATTTTCTGGTGGTGTTGAATTTTTGTTTGGGGAAAAATTTGTCAAATGCAAGTAGTTGAAAGTTGCAAAGTGGTGCAACTTTCATTCTGCAACTCGTCTGACCAAATAAACCATTCCAACACATTCGAGTGGGTAAATTTTCACTATGAATGGTCCTCTTTCACACCCAAACACATTGAATCACTTTGATCTACATTAAACTAGTAGAATCCCTTAAGAGTCCAAAGTGCAAAATGGCTGCAAACTTCAGCATGTTGTTACTCGGATACCGTGATGCTTAGAAATTTCTTGTTTGAGCATATGGTTTTATGTCGAGCCCCACTATAATAACCTCTCCCAGTTTTCACTATCTCAGAGGCGTTTTCCCATGGTGAAAAATTTTTGCTTGGTGAAAAGGTTGTCAAATGTAAATAGTTGAAAATTGCAAAGTGGTGCAACTTTCATTCTACAACTTGTGTGACCAAACAAACTTTTCCAACACATTCAGGTGGGTATTTTTATGCTAGGAATGGTCCTCTTTTACACCCAAAAATGTTGAATCACTTCGAACTACATTCAATTAACAGAATCCTTTAAGAGTCCAAAGTGCAAAATGGCTGCAAACTTTAGCATGCTATTATTCGGATACCGTGATGCTTAGAAACTTCTCATCTAAGCCTATGGGATTGTGTTGGGCCCCTCTATAATAACCTCTCAGTTATCACTATCTCAGAGGAATTTTTCTCGTAGTGGCGAATTTTGACTTAGGAAAATAGTTGTTAAATGCAAGTAGTTGAAAGTTGCAAAGTGGTGAAACTTTTTTTCTACAACTCGTGTGACCAAAAGAACTATTTCAACGCATCTTGGTGGGTACTTTTATGCTAGGAATGGTCCTCTTTTATTCCCAAACAAGCTGAATCACTCTGAGCTACATTCAACCGATAGAATCCCTTAAGAGTCCAAAGTGCAAAATGGATGCAATCTTCGATGGGTTGTTACTCAGACACCATGACGCTTAGAAACTTCTTATCTGAGGCTATGAGATTATGTTGAGCTCTCTATACAATAATGTCTCTCAGTTTTCACTATCTCAGAGGCGTTTTCCCATGGTGGTGACTTTTTGCTTAGAGAAAAAGTTGTCATATGCAAGCAGTGCAAAATTACAAAGTGGTGCAACTTTTGTTCTGCAACTCGTATGACCAAACAGACTATTTCAACGCATCTAAGTGGGTACGTTTACACTAGGCGTGGTCCTCTTTCACACCCAAACATGTCGAATTACTCTGAGCTAGGTTCAACCAACTGAATCCCTTAATAGTCCAAACTATAGTTTTTGTCACTGAATAGTGCACCCTTGTTGAGATGCAAAACTCATCTTACTAGTGAAACATTGGATCCGGATATTCAATACCCATGGCGTATGGTTTGATGTCATATTTTTATTTTCACATGAAGAATATTCATGATACCATCTAACTCGTTGCTTACTATTATGTTGATTTTCACGTGAAGAAAACCCATGAGACCATAGACAAGGAAGTGAACTATTTTTAAAAATGCCTCAAAGAAATGTGGTCTCATGCTGATGGAATGGCATGACGAATTCCAAGAAAAGCAAATTTCTATTGATTGCCATGGCATTCCATCACCATGAGACCACATTTCTTTGAGGCAATTTTTCAGCCAGCTCACTACCTTGTCTATGCTATTGCTTACTATTATGCTTTGATAGATTTTTTCCAAGAATCCATACCTTCTTCGAAATCACCTATTTTAGGCTTTTAGCCATGGTAGCAAGGCAGTGAACTATTTGATAAAATGTTTTGGTAGTCATGTATGAAAATTTTGGTAGCATAGACAAGGCAATGAACTTTAAAAAAAAGCCTCAAAGAAATGTGGTCTCGTGGTGTGATGGAATGCCATGCATTCCATCACACCATGAGACCACATTTCTTTGAGGAATTTTTTCAACTAGTTCACTACCTTGTCTATGTTATTGCTTACTATTATGCTTTGACAAATTTTTTCCAAGCATCCATCACTTGTCTAAAATCACTTATTGTAGGTTGTTAGCCATAGTAGCAGGACAGTGAACTATTTGATAAAATTCTTTGGTAGACATGCATGAAAAATGTGGTAGCATAGCAAGGTAGTAAACTGTTTGAAAAAATGCCTTAAAGAAATGTGGTCTCATGGTGATGGAATGCCATGACAAACTAGGGAATTTTCTTGTCTTGGAATTCCATCACCATGAGACCACATTTATTTGAGTGATTTTTGTTGGCAACACAAGGGCAGACAACTGAGAGGGGGGTGAATCAATTGTAACTAAATTTCAAACTTATTAATCATTATTCGTAGATCTGATCAATATCAATGAAAGCATGAATCAACAACACATCAGAAACACACATAACACCAAGATTTTTATGTGGAAAACCTGTTAGGGGAAAAACCACGGTGGAAGTCAATCCACAAGATTATAACATGTTAGAAGCATAAAAAGAATAAATGGGAAATGCACATGCATTCAAGCACACTGCCTAGAACTCACTGCTCAATTACAAAGGAAGACGCACTATCTTACATAAAGATTCGAATTACAACCATCCAAATTTTGAACTAAGAAAATAGCATATGCTAATGCCTAATTACAGTTCTGCTTAAGCACATGAACACTTCTTCACTTTTCTTCACTTTTCTTCACACTTTGCTCTATCTTCGAATGATTTGAGCAATATTCACACACACACATAGAAGCACACCCTTGTAGAATTCAATTTGAATAAACAATCACTCTTATATATCTGCAACATGAAATTACATTTGCTACAAGTCGACCACAAAGAAATAATAAAATGAATACAAATTGTCAACCCAAAATAATAAATAATTTTCAATGCGAATCAACCACTGTTAGCCACAACATAGTGAAAACCCAAATCAAGATCTCCAACAAAAAAACACTTCAATTAATTTCTCCTCAAAGGTCCACAACATGCTTCAACACCTTATCGGCCAAGAACAAGAAAAATATGAACACGCAAGAGAAAATATCAGATTACGAGCACAATGATTAATGCAGACATGCAACAAAGATAGAGCATGATCTAGAAACATCCTCAATCATTATGAAACATCGGAGAAGCATCCACATCAACTGAACTAACTAGAATCACATAATATTCAATTTGAAACACCAACTAAAGCAACATAAAAATTGTCAAAATGCAAATCTTCATAACTCAATCAAATCTTCACGTGGATCTTTGAAACTCAATGTAGATAAAATAGATGCACTCAACAACAAACCCTTTAATCCACAACATCTGATTAACAACCTACGGAACTCACCAACAGACAAAACATCACTTCACCACTGACAGCATGCAACTCATTTATTACAATTTTCTCAATATCCTTGACATATATAGCTTTAAATTCCCTAATGCTAATAGTGTTGACATCAATGAAACCACATATTAGCAACACAACCACAACATCCAACAATCTCCCACTTTGGATTTGATGTAAACACATGATGTGAAAAACACCCTCAATGCAACTATCTCTTAACACTTACTCCCCCTTAGGTTCTGACTCTTTTTCTCCTCAACTCTTTCACATGATCTTCTTCCCACCAGGCTCTTTTCCTCAGATAATCACTAGTTTTTCACATTACTCTTCTCCCCCTTTGACATTAATGACAAAGATCTCTAAGCTCTAAACCACATATTTGAATTTCTAAACCATCTGACTACTCCCCCTGAGCAGCAGGAACCACAACATCACTCTAAAACAAGATATGATTATTAAATGAATAGACCAATGCAATGCAATGCATCCTTAGTTCTAATTAGGAGGGGTAATCACACCTAACTTCCCTCTGAGATACTCAAAAGTATCCTTAGGCAACGACTTTGTAAAGATATCTTCAATCTGCTCCTTGGTAGGAACATACTCCAATCTGACTTCCTTTTCACTTACCTTTTCTCTCAAAAAGTGAAACTTGATAGATATATGCTTTGTTTTTTAATGCAGCACCAAATTCTTAGAAATATTAATGGCACTTGAATTATCACATAATATAGCAATAGGCTCATTATACACAATTCTGATATCTTTCAGCATATGCTTCATCCACAATACTTGAGTATAATTGTTAGCAACAACAATGTATTCGGCCTCTACAATAGATAAAGAAATGGCACTCTGCTTTTTACTTAACCATGATATTAGCTTCTTACCCAAGAAAAATGCTCCACCACTAGTACTTTTTATGTCATCCACATCTCTTGGCCAATTAGCATCAATAAAGGCACTCAAGGTAAGATCGTCATATTTAGCATACCATAGACCAAAGTCAATTGTTCCCTTCAAGTATCTAAAAATTCTCTTCACAGTAGTCATATGAGACTCCTTAGGATCGGCTTGAAATCGAGCAACCATATATACAACATTCATGATATCAGGTCTAGTTTGAGTCAAATAAAGCAATCCACAAATCATTGATCTATATCTAGTCTGATTTTCCTTCGGAGAATCATCATCTATTTTCAACTTGCATCTGGTCACCATAGGTGTACCAATTCGCTTTGAGTCTTTCATACCAAACTTCTTCAGCAATTCCTTCAAATACTTGGACTGAGATATAAAAATACTTTATCTAACTAAGTAATTTGCAATCCCAAAAAGAATTTCATCTAACCAATCATTAACATCTCAAATTCACTCTTCATCTCATTAGAAAACTTTATGCACAAACCATCATCTCATCCAAAAATGATATCATCAACAAAAACTTCTACAATCAAATCTTTATCATCATTCTTGAAATACAAATTACTATCAACAATACCTTTGTTAAATCCAAGCTTCAACAAATACATGTCCAATCTAGCATACCATGTTGTAGGGGATTGCTTAAGTCCATACAGTGCTTTCTTCAACTGACAAACCATATCTCCCTTATCAATCAATTGAAATCCATCAGATTGCTCAATATACACCTCTTCTTCCAATTCACCATTTAGAAAAGCAGACTTGACATCCATCTAATAAACCTTGTAATCTTTGTAAGTAGCATAAGTAAGAAACAATCTCATAGCTTCAATTCTAGCAACAAGGGAAAAAGTCTCTTCAAAATCAATTCCTTCCATCTATGAATATCCTTTGCATACCAATCTTTCTTTTTTTCTAACTAATTCACCTTGCTCATTCAATTTGTTTATAAAGACCCATTTAGTTGCAATTACATTTTTATCCTTAGGTCTAGGAACAAGAATCCATGCATCACTTTTTCTCAATTTGTTGTAGCTCTTCTTTCATTGCTTCAACCTAGTGTTCATCTTTGCATGCTTTATTCACACTAGTAGGCTCAGTCTTTGAAATTAAGCAATATTCTTCTATAATTTTTCTCGTAGTATGGACACCTTTACTCTTATCACCAATAATTTGATCTTTTGAATGATTCAATCTTACATACCTTGGAGTCTTCTTAGAATGTTCTTGAACTTCAGGCTCTTGTGTTCTCTCTTCTAAAACTTCACTCGTTTCTTCTTCCTCTTGATTTTCCTAATTCACCAGAATGATTTGCACTTAATTTGTAGTCTAAACTTTATTTGTACTGACATTCTAATCATCAAAATCATATCCACAGGTTCTGGATGGTCTAGCAATATCTTCATCAACCTTAAAATTTTCACTTTCTACCATTTTCTTCAATCTCTTATTGTAACACCGGTAGGCCTTGCTTTTAGTAGAATAACCCAAAAAGATTCCTTCATCACTCCTAGCATCAAAATTTTCTATATCTTCATCTCTTCTAATATAACATCTACTCCCAAAGATTTTGAAATATCTAACAATAGGCTTATGACCAATCCATAGCTCAAAAGGGGTCTTACCAGTATCACCTTTGATTTGTACCCGGTTGAGGATATACATAGCAGTACTCATGGCTTCTCTCCAATAGATATGAGGGACATTTCCTTCTAGCATCATTGTTCTAGTAGCATCTTGAACTATTATGTTCTTCCTTTCCATAACTCCATTTTGCTGAGGGGTCCATGGTGCAGATAATTGTCTCTTTAGTCCATGTTCTTCACAAAAAGAATTAAACTCACCGGAAGTGAATTCACCACCTCTATCTGATCTCGAACATTTAATCTTCAGACCATTCTCTCTCTCAACCATAGCCTTAAAGATCTTGAACTTTTCCAATGCTTTAGATTTCTCTCTTAAGAAAGTAGCCCACATCATTCTAGAATAATCATAAATAAGCAACATGAAATACATGTAACCTTGTAAAATTCTGAATCTAGAGGGACCACACAAACCAGTATGCACAAGCTCCAACAATTCATTTGAACAATTTTATTTGCTTCGAAATGAAATTCTAGTTTTTTTTCCTAATTGGTATTCCTTGCAAATGACATTAGTAGGTTTTACCAACTTAGGTAGATCTCTCACAGCCTTAGTAGAACTTATCTTGACAATCTTATCAAAGTTAACATGACATATTCTCCTATGCCACAACCAAATTTCATCAACTTGAGCAATCAAACAACTTTTACTAGCAACATTCAGATGAAATATATTGCCTCTTGTTTTTGTACCTAATGCAATCACATTTCTAGAACATCCCAATATTATGCACTTTCCATCCTTGAACTGAAGATTGTAACCCTTATCAACCTTTTTTCTGACACTTAAAATATTATGCTTCAAGCCTTCCACATATAGGACATCATCAGTATTATTCTTACCATCAAGAGAAATGCATCCTCTTCCATGGATCACACCAATTGTATTATCACCAAATCTCACAACACCACCATCATACTTTTCCAAGCTCACAAACTTACTTTTATCTCCTGTCATATGATGTGAACATCCACTATCAATCACCCATTCATATTTCTCTTCAACTCGAGCAGTTAGGGCTTTCTCCACATTTGTACAACTAGCAGATTTAGTAGATACAAGATTATTTTCCTTGATAGCAATAAATACCCATTTGTCTTCACCTTTACCAGATTCATCATCTATCACACCTTCACCAACAACATAGTAACACTTCTTTTGAAATTTATGTTTTTTATGTTTTGGTTTAGAATCTCTTTCTGGACACCTTGATGCAAAATGACCTATCTAATTGCAAGAAAAACATTTAAGAGGAAATTTTCCTTCATACTTACCTTTTCCGCTCGGTACTCTTTTGGCAATAAGTGCTTAAAGCTCTTCTAGTTCTCTTTCTTCTTCTTCTTCAATCTATCTGATTTCATCCTCATGCTTGAATGTCTTTCTAGGTGAACTCTCACCCAGATCATATCTATATCTATCTCTTCTTGAAGTAGTAGCCTTAAATTCAGATTCAACCTTAGGAAGGGCATCACCAAATTCACTCAACTCAAAAGTAGTCAGCTTACCAACCAACATATCTCTAGTTACATTTTTTATAGTCAAGAGTTCTTCAATAGCACTAGCTTTGACTTTATAAGTAGTAGGCAAGGATCTAAGCACTTTAGCAACAATCTTTGATTCTTCCAACTTTCCACCAACACACCTGATGCCTCACACAAGTTCATTCACTCTTTGCATGAAAGTAGTAACATTTTCATCATCACCCGTTCTCAACATTTCATATTTCCCTTTTAGACTCTACAATTTAGCAATCTTCACATTAGCATCACCTTCATACAAAGTTTCCAACTTTTTTCCAGATCTAATAAGCAATCTTCAGATCCATAACATTTGTCATCTTAGTATCAGATAAAGCACTAAAAAATGCTTCCTTAGCCCTAAAATTATACTCAGCATAAGTACCATTCGGTGGAATAATATACCTACTACTTGTAATACTCTAGTAGGGTTCACCAATGCATCTCAAATGGCACTCCATTCAAGTCTTCCACAAAGAATAATCAGTTCCATCAAATCTATGACTATCCTTCTTGTATGTCACCATCCCATATCACCTCAAGTTGTTAAACTTCTTCCAGAGAACCTGCTCTGATACCAATTGTTGGAAACACAAGGGTAGACAACTGAGAAGGGGGGGTGAATTAGTTGTCACCAAATTTCAAACTTATTATACTTATTAATCCTTATTCTCATATCTGATCAATATCAATGAAAACATGAATCAACAACACATCAGAAACACACATTACACCAATATTTTTACGTGGAAACCCTATTAGGGGAAAAACCACGATGGAGGTCAATCCACAAGATTATACCTTGTTAGAAGCATAAGAAGGATAAGTGGGGAATGCACATGCATTCAGGCACACTGCCTAGAGCTCGCTCACTACTCAATTACAAAGGAAGACACACTATCTTATAGAAATATTTAGATTACAACCATCAGGATTTTGAACTAAGAAAATAGCATCTGCTTATGCCTGATTACAATTCTGGTTAAGCACATGAACACTTCTTCACTCTTCTTCACTTATTTTCACACTTTGCTCTGCCTTCAAATGATTTGAACAATATTCACACACACACACACACAGAATAAAACCCTTACACACTTCAATTCAAATAAACAATCACTCTTATATATCCGCAATATGAAATTGCATTCACTACAAGTCAGCCACAAAGAAATAATAAAATGAATACAAGTTGTCGGCCCAAAACAATAGATAATTTTCAATGTGAATCAACAAAGGTTGGCCAAAACATAGTGAAGACCCAAATCAACATCTCCAACACAAAAACACTTCAATTAATTTCTCCTCAAAGATCCACAACACGCTTCAACACCCTATTGACCAAGAACAAGAAAAACATGAACACGCAAGAGAAAATCTTGGATCACGAGCACAACGATTAATGCGTACATGCAACAAAGATAGAGCATGATCTAGAAAAATCCAAAATCATTATGAAACATCAGAGAAGCATCCACAACAACTGAACTAACTAGAATAACATAATCTTCAATCAGAAACACCAACTAAAGCAACAAAAAAACTGTCAGAATGCAAATCTTCATAACTTGATCAAATCTTCATGTAGATCTCTGAAACTCAACATGGATAAACTAGATACACACAGCAAAAAACTCTTTAGTCCATAACCTCTTATCAACAACATATGAAACTCACCGACAGACAGAACATCACTTCACCACTGACAACCTGCAACTCATTTATTACAATTTTCTCAATATCCTCGACATATACAGCTTCAAATGCACTAATGCTAATAGTGTTGACATCAATGACAACCACATATTAGCAACACAACCACAACATCCAACAATTTTTTCAAATATTTCGCTACCTTTTCTATGCTATTTCTTACTATTACGTAGTGAATTGATTGATAAAATGCTTTGGTAGACATGTATGGAAAATTTGGTAGTATAGACAAGGCATTGAACTATTTGAAAAAAATGCCTCAAAGAAATGTGGTCTCTTGGTGATGGAATGCCATGACAAGCACATTGAGACCACATTTCTTTGAGGCATTTTTTTGAATAGTTCACTGCCTTGTCTATGCTATTGCTTATTATTATGCTTAAATGATATATTTTTTCCAAGCATCCATAGCTTGTTTGGAAGCACCTATTTTAGGCCTTTAGCCATAGCAACAAGGTAGTGAACTATTTGATAAAATACTTTGGTAAACATGTACAAAAAATGTGGTAGCATAGACAAGGCATTGAACTGTTTGAAAAAGTGCCTCAAAGAAGCATGGTCTTGTGGTGATGGAATGCCATGAAAATCCATATAAATTTGTTTATCATGGCATTCCATCACCATGATACCACATTTCTTTGAGGAATTTTTTTCAAGCAGTTAATTGCATTGTCTATGCTATTGCTTGTTATTATGCTTTGCTATATTTTTTCTAGGCATCCATAGCTTGTTTGAAAGCACATGTTTTCGGGTTTTAGCCATAGCAGCAAGGAAATGAACTATTTGATATAATGCTTTGATATACATGTATGAAAAATGTGGTAACATAGAAAAGGTTGTGAACTCTTTGAAAAAATGCCTAAAAAAAATGAGGTCCGATAGTGATGGAATGCCATGACAATCAAAAGCAATTTGGTTGTCATGGCATTCCATCACCACATTTATTTTATCCATTTTTTCAAGCAGTTCACTACCTTTTCTATGCTATTTCTTACTATTATGCTTTTGATAGATTTTTTCCAAGCATCCATAGCTTGTTCGAAAGCACTTGTTTTAGGATTTTAGCTATAGCAACAAGGCAATGAATTATTTGACAAAATTCTTTGGTAGACATGTTTAAAAAATGTGGTAACATAGACAAGGCAGTGAACTATTTAAAAGAATACCTCAAAGAAATATGGTCTCATAGAATGTCATGATAAGAAAATGCAATTGGCAGCTACTCCTAGTTATTAGTTATGCAATGTGAAGTAATTGCATAACTGCTTAGGTTGACTTTGTAAAAATAATATTGTAATTGAAATTTTATCATCTATCAGCATCTAGTTATTAGTTATGCACTGTGAAGTAATACTTTGAGTTTGAAAGATGTGCAATGCAATGTAATAAACGATATGAGTATAAACTACAAAAATCTATTTTTTACAATTCATTAGTTAAAATCTTTATTTTATTTTCTCTCTATATCTTTGTGCTATGGAAATACCTTTCAATTTCCAAAAAAAAAAGTTTTATCTCTTGTTCTACAATTTTTTATGTTCTTTTAAATCTATTTTTTTCTCGATTTTTTCAAAAACTCTTATACTTTTGGTTTGCCGATTTTTTCCCCAAAAGATTTTTGTTGCTATGCACTGGAAGCATGAAGCATACACATGAATACATGCAATATATGTGAAGTATACATGTGAATAAGTGAAACATACATGTGAATAAGTGAGGCACAAGTAATTGAAGCATTGCAAAGGATAAAAACCACCAAGAATGGAGCTTATTGAGAAATCAATATTAATTAATTAAGCATTAGATGTAAACAAAATCCATGCCTACAACATTCAAGAATACAATTTACACAATACGCATGATAACATCATTCAAGAATGGCAGTAGCAAAATAATATTTTCTTTAATCAAAAAGTTGTAAGGCTATACAATGATATATATTAATAAAATTATATACAATATATCCAAAAATTCCATACAGGCTTAGTACAAAAGATCCATATGGACATAAATTGTCACGTATATATCGATAGTACAAAACATGTGTTTCAAAATGCCACATAGGCATACAACAAATGACCCAAATACATAGTCATTTCCCTCCAGGGCAAGGAAAAAGATCCCGTGCTACCTTAGAAATTCAGCTGAATGGAGTGTCTGTTGGTTCTCTTGTCTTTTGAACATGCTCACTAGACCTCCTCTTTAGACTCCTCTAGATCTGCATCTGACACAATAAAAGTATAGATGTTAATACATAGAAATTGAATTATGGAATGACATATAATAAAATATAGTCACTTACCACATACAAATAGTCATCATGCACATTTACAACATTATCACATCCATGATCTAGAGTGGCACCCACCTGTAGCAACCATCAAGATAGAAATTAAACTACATAAAAGTATCGTGAAAATTTTCTATAATAGACCATACAAGAGAAAATATAGTGTCAAATCGATTAATTTATTTCATACCTCTCTAAATGGATCAAAACTAGCTATTGATGCAGCAACTCCATGGTCCATCATGCCACCAACATCACCAAGGTTGTGTGATGTCAACAAATGCAAATGAAACGACATATCTAATAGTAATATAAAGAAGTTTAGGTAGTCCCTTTATAACTATCATAAATGAAATAGTAAATGGTTGGCCTTAGTTGAGACTACAGTATAGTGCTTATAGATCACATAATGGTGAAAGTACCAAGTCCACTGGGATAGTCCAAACTCTTGCAAATTCCAAAGTTCAGTGCTCATTGAGATTCATATTGCATATGTTGATTAACTAATGTTAAAGAGGGCATTTTGTCAACATGGTGATAATGCCACAATGAAGTTCACATGAATGAAGTGAGGATTACTATGTTACTAGCAGCTTTGAAAGGGATAATGGAACATATGATGAATTAGGACGTGTCTAGGTTTTTACTATAGTGCATGAAGTTGGTTGTTGAGGTGTGTAGCAGTAATGGAGAAGACAACTTTGGTCAATGATGAGTTGAAGGAAATATTTCTTCTAACAGTGTATAGGATAAAATTTGGATGGAGGTGCTATAGCATAGAAGGGATAAAGAGACAAGACCAATAGGGGATAATGGAACATACGGTGAAATAATAGAGGGTACAATGGGATGGGATTCAAATGCAATAATGGAACATGGGATGGACTAGAATAGAATAATGGAATGGGCTAGGATCGGATAACAAAATATAGCATGAACTATTAGAGGTTAATGGGATGGGATTAGGAGGGAATAAAGGAACATAGGGTTAATTAGGGAAATATAGTGGGACAAGACCAAGAGGGGATAATAGAACATAAGGTGAAATAAGAGAGGGTAATGAGATGGCAATAGAAGGGGTTAATGGAACATAAGATGGACTAGTATAGATTAATGGGATGGGATAGGATGGGATAACAAAATATAGGGTGGACAATTAGAGGTTAATGGGATGTGATTTGTAGGGAATAATGCAACTTAGGGTGAAATAGGAGGTGTCTAGGGTTTGACTATAGTACATGAAGTATGAACTTGACCTATGTGTAGCAATAATGGAGAAGAGTTATCTAGAATGAAATGTGGATAAAGATGGTATACCATAGAATGGATAAAGGAACATAGGGGATCATGGAACATCTAGGGTGAAATAATAATGAGTACAATAAGATGGGAGTAGAAGGGCATAATGACACATAGGATGGACTAGAAGATATTAGTGGGATGGGCTAGGAGGGGATCATGGAAAATAGGGTGAACTATTAAATGTTAATGGAAAGGGATTAGGAAGGAATAAAGGAACAAAAAGTGAATTAGGAAAACATAAAGTGACATGATCAAGGAATACACATGCAATGTTTATGTTTCTCATCAATTTTTTAGATTTGTATATGCAAGATTACGAAAACTAGCTAACATTGTTTTACAATACCATTAATGAATAAAGGCTACCTAAGTTAAGTTGTTTGAGGAAATGAATTGCGAGGTGTGGAGGCCGAAGGTCCACTAGGAAATTGTTTGAAATCCAAAGCATGTTATGAGACAAACATTCAAATATAACATTTAACTCTTCAAATGCAATAATAATATATTTTTAATACTAGTTGCATACCTATGGAATCAACGTCGAGAATGAAAGAGGATCTGTAGGAGTGGAGCACGTCTCATGAACACTCTGACCCTAAAATGTCATCATATCAAAATTCTACAAATTCAGTTATTCTTAAATTACAAAATATAATTTAATAGACAAAATTAAATGAATTTGTTGAATTTTACTTGAGTATCAATGTTGTATGTATTATTCAACAATTCATTTGTCATAGCCATCACATCTACAACTGATGTAGGTTGTGTAGCTGCATCTTGAGCACTCTGATAATTATACATGCAAAAATCACTACACGCTTGACAATGGTGGGGTGGAGCTCGAGGCCTACACATCTCCTCCACATCAGGCTCTACTAGAGGCCTCGCACACTATATAATGGTCTAGGTGAGCGAGCTAATAGACTCCAGCATGTCGACCTCTACACTGTCCTTAACAATGGAAGGAACAAAGACATGCTCCACCATGGGTTTTTCCAAGGGTCTCAATGCCAATTGTGGATTACGTCATGCAACATGTCTATCATGTGTGGAGCCCCCACCTCTACCCTAAAAGTCTAAGATGTCAAAATAATTTGGCATCTTATTAAGGAAAAACTCACAATAGATTTTACTCGAAAAGTATTGTGGTACCTCATGGTTATTGCATGGAGGTTGGTCAAATACCATCCACCACCACTCCCAAAATTTATTTTTAATTAATTTGTGGTGGCACCAATGAATGGGGAACCTCCTACATGCATGAGACAAAATGTGTGTTGGTTCTCGGGTCTGTAAATAGGGCACACAAGTCTACTTTGCTAATTTTTTATTTTTTCATATCTATATATGACAAACCACTAGCATAAAATTGTGTCATCTCATGCCTCTTATTTGACCAAAAATTTATTTTCTCTCATTTCTCCTATATGAGATACAATTGACTTCAATGATTCAACAATCCCTCTCCTATAAGGGTGGGTTTCGACATGCTTGGTTAATCTTCCAATTAATTGTTCAATGTCACTTTTATTGTTTTCAATTTGATTTAGGATATTTTATTGTGTTCCTTGAGGATTCCTATGAATTGATGGAGGAGTTTCAGGTTTTTCTTGTATAGGAGGCTCTTCATGAGGGGGTGATTGTGAATTCTCAGTGTTTGGAGGTGGAGATTCATTTCCTAAGAATTAGAACCATTTTTTAATTAAAAAAACCTATTTCAATCTACATTCTAGATCAAATTCAAAATTAAAACAATAAAAATACATACTTCTTCGCAATCTTCGACCTCTTTGACGTGTTGGTGGCATCCTCGTGAAGAATTGCAAGCTAAGAGTGCAAAAAATGGATGCGATTTGGTAAGCACGAGTTGCTAACCTCAAATCCTCCAAGCCAAGCCATAGGTTGAAATGAAAATTAGGTTTGAAAAACTTTTTGGGGTTTTAATTTAATTTTGCATTTGGCGAGCGTCAAATGCTCAATTTTGACATTTTTTCCGGATTTATCCAATTTGGCATCAAAATTGTATCACGAGTTGGTGCACTTACCTAGTATGGATGTGTTTTGGTTAATAAGAAGTGTTTTAGATATTGTAGATGTTTGAAAATGTGTTGTTAGTGTTGTAGTTGCAGTTGGTTCACTTGGTTTCCAAGTACTTTTGAGAAAATTTGAATAAAAGAGATTACAATGTGACAAAGTGGTGTTTGATGTTGTGCTCCACATTTCTTCATGGTTGAAGATATGCTTGTGTGTTTTGGATATGTTAATCATAGGTTCATAGGTGTTATATCTAAATTTGTAGGTTTTGGATCATACGACAGTGATTCAAGTTGTTTTCACCAATATGTGTGCTTGTGAAGAAGGTTGTTTGGGAGAAATGAGATTGCTCCACATTTCTTTGCATTGATTTTTCTTGTCTTGTGGATTTGGGTATGTGCTTATAATGTCTATATCCACTTTTCTTTGAGGTTTTAGGTGTTAAGGTGTTCTGTGAAGTTGGTTAGTGAGTTGGATTTTTGTGCTAGTGTGTTTGGTTGCACAAAATGATGATTTCCTTAGTTTCAGGTAATTGTGGCAGAGTTTTAGAATATTCGAATGATGTTAGAATATTCTGATATGTTGTATGGATGTTGTGATTGTTGTTATGTGGTCCAAAGAAGCATGTATGTGATTGCTTGTAGTGTTAGTTCAAGTTTGTTTGACCTAGCATTCTAGCGCTATTTTCGGAGGCACCTCATAGATTTTGTATGTGTTGAGTAGTATGGTGATATATATTTGGGTCCTAGTTAACCCTTGGTGTGGTTGTCCTTCACTTCTTTCCACCACAAAATTTTTTAGCGCCATCCTATTTTGTAATTGCACATTTGAGGTGCATAGCCAACCTTGGAGAATGTTTTCAAGGTTGTGGATGGTATAAATATAAGGTAGAGTATTGGAGAATGGGGTGTGGTGTGTTTTGGTGCAAAATGTGATCAAGTTGTGATGTGAGTGTGAGATTTGACGAATAAGGCTACTTGAAGTAGTGAGTAGAATGTGTCTACATTTTCAATGTACCTAAAGTTACTAAAGCCAGTGAGCTGAAGGTTGCAGATGGTGAAGAGTTATTGCAGTGGAACTTCTTGTTGCTCTAAGATGGAGTTCTCTTTGTAATAGTTCCTTTCTTTCTTCTTTCTAATCTGGTAGTGAGCCCTTCCTTATTTTGGGTTGTGAGCCTATTGCATTTGGTGTTGCAATTCATTTATATAGTGATCTAATCCTTGGCATGTTTATTCACTTCTTGGTTTTTCTATGTAAATGTTGTGTTCTTATGTGTTTGGATACGTTTTCATTATTGTTTCATATGTTTACATTCTACTAATGCATAATAAGGGTTTAATGGTTGATAAGGGTTTGAAAATACATTGAAGGTTTGGATGTTTTGATGTATAACTAATTCACCCCCCCTCTCAGTTGTCATATGCATCTAATAGATATGAAGAATTGAAAAAAATATTTTAAATATTTTTTGGTCTAAGTGGGATGGGAAACCTAGTTTCATTGCCTCTTCTTGGTCTCATTATATATACAACTAAGATCTATGTGTTCGCTTGTAGTGTTAGTTAAGGTTTGATAACCTAGCATTATAGTGCTATTTTTAGAGGCACCTCATGGATTCTATATGTGTTGATTAGTATAGTGATGTACATTTTGGTCCTAGTTAACCCTTGGTGTGGTCGTCCTTCACTTCTTTCCACCACTAAAGTGTTTGGTGTGACCTATTTTTTAATTGCACATTTGAGTTGCATAGCCAACCTAGGAGAATGTTTTCAAGGTTGTGGATGGTATAAATATAAGGTAGAGTGTTGGAGAATGGGGTGTGGTGTGTTGTGGTGCAAAATGTGATCGAGTTGTGATGTGAGTGTGAGCTTTGACAAATAAGGCTACCTGAAGTAGTGAGTAGGTGTCTACATTTTCAGTGTACCTAAAGTTACTAAAGGAAGTGAGATGAAGGTTGTGGATGGTGAAGAGTTATTGTGGTGGACTTTCCTGTTGCTCTGAGATGGAGTTTTGTTTGTAATAGTTCCTTTCTTTCTTCTTTCTAATCTAGTAGTGATCCATTGGCAGTGAGCCCTTCCTTATTTTGGGTAGTGAGCCTATTGTATTTGGTGTTGCAATTCATTTATATAGTGATCTAATCCTCACCATGTTTTTTATCTTCTTGGGTTTTCCATGTAAATCTTGTGTTCTTATGTGTTTGGATGTGTTTTCATTATTGTTTCATATGTTTACATTCTACTAATGCATGATAAGGGTTTAATGGTTGATAAGGGTTTGAAAATATATTGAAGGTTTGAATGTTTTGATGTAAAACTAATTCACCCCCCCTCTTAGTTGTCCTACTCATCTAACAGATATGAAGAATTGAAAAATAATAATTTAAATATTTTTTGGTCTAAGTGGGATGGTAAACCTAGTCTCATTGCCTCTTCTTGGTCTCATTATATACAACTAAGATTGATGTGTTTGCTTGTAGTGTTAGTTTAGGTTTGTCTGACCTAGCATACTAGTGCTATTTACAGAGGCACATCATAGATTTTTGATGTGTTGGGTAGCATGGTGATGTATATTTGGGTCCTAGTTAACCCTTGGTGTGGTTGTCCACTTCTTTCCACCATGGAAGTGTTTGGTGATGACCTATTTTGTAATTGCATGTTTAAGGTGCATATCCAACCTTGGAGAATGTTTTCAAGGTTGTGGATGGTATAAATACAAGGTAGGGTGTTGGAGAATGGGGTGTGGTGTGTTGTGGTGAGAAATGTGATTGAGTTGTGATGTGAGTGTGAGCTTTGACGAATAAGGCTACTTGAAGTAGTGAGTACAAGGTGTCTACATTTTTAGTGTACCTAAACTTACTGAAGGTAGTGAGTTGAAGGGTGCATATGGTGGAGAGTTGTTGTGGAGGATGTTCCTGTTGCTTTGAGATAAAGTTCTATTTTTAATAGTTCATTTCTTTCTTCTTTCTAATTCGACAGTGAGCCATTGAAAGTGAGAAATTCCTTATTTTGGGTAGTGAGCATATTGTATTCAATGTTGCAATTCATTTATATAGTGATATAATCCTCACCGTGTTTTTTCCCTTCTTTTCCACATAAATTTGGTGTTCTTATGTGTTTGGATTTGTTTGCATTACTATTTCATATGTTTACATTCTAATAATCCATGATAAGGGTTTAAAAATATATTAAAGGTTTGAATTTTTTGATATACAACTAATTCACCCCCCTCTCAGTTGTCATATGCATCTAATAGATATGAATAATTAAATATATATATATATATATATATTGGTATAAGTGGGATGGTAAACCTAGTTTCATTGCCTCTTCTTATTATCATTATATACAACTTATATCTAAAGGGGGTCTTAAACTCATACAGCCCAAATCTCAAGGACTTTTCTTTGTTGCAAAATAGATTATTAGGACTACTAGTGGAGATGAACCATGGAAAATTATAGTTCATCATCAAATTATGAAAGTTGCAATCAAGAAGAAGTGGAAAGATGTTAATTTGTTAAATAAAATGTTATTGTCTCCCTTCTTTAAGACCAAAGCTTCCTTTGCTCCATAGTCTATTTGGAAATCTTGGCAACAAGTTTTCCAATTTTTAAAGTGGAATAATTCTTCCTTGCAATGTGGTTTAAGTTTTCCCTCAACTTTAATTTGGTGGAATAGACTTATTAATTATCATAATCAGCCACTCAATATTAGTTTTCCAAGACATGCATATTATTTTTTTTTAAAATGAGTTCACAAATTTAAAGATAATTGAGATTGAAGTATGCACACTCTTTGTACTATGGACAATTGTTGACTTGTAATCTTCTTTGATTATATCAAAGACTCCAAAATTAGATTTTCATTATGAGATAGCAATCTACAACTTGGCAGTGTCTTGAGCGAGGGTTTTTTCAGTGTTGTGGTAGGGGAGCCTCTTCTCCCCCACAAAGGTACTATCCTTTGTACCTCGTGGTGCTTGTCAACATTTATTTCCTTCTAGTTTATATTGCTTTGTGCTTTTGTAGTTACATGTTATTTTGTTGGGGCTTGGTTTCTTTAATCTCTCTGGTCTGAAGGGCCATTCGTTCATGTGAACTACCATGGAGGGGGTACGAACCCTCCAATCTCTCTAGGAAATTATCTAATGAGGAGGGGAAAAATAATGACATTAATCACCTTAAATCCTTTCGTGATGCCCTTGGTTTTGACATACAAATTTTCCTAGATAATGCTAAATTTGTGTTTGAGTTGGTAGGTGCAGAAAGTGAAACAATTGATGGTGGATCACAAGGTATGTTCCCTCTGAACACTACTACAGTTGTTCCCAATGATAACATGCTTGATATAATTCACGTTGAGAGGGGTATGTTTTCTGGGGTGGAAGTGTTTTTTCATTATTATTAACCCGAATGCCCTCCTCACTAGGAAATACCTAGATAACTGGTTCAACACTATTTGAAATAAGAAATTAAATATTCAAATTACTTTCTGCAGAATGATTCAAAAAGGCTTGTTTTTATTTTTTTTCAAAAATCATGAAATGCAAACGAAAGTTTTAAGGAAAACTTATTGAAGTATAGGGAATTTTGTGTTTAGGGTTTTATCATGGTCTCATGGGGAAACTATGAGGAAATCCTTTCCCTTTTGAGCCCTAGATGGCTTCTGTTAAAAGGGGTCCCCTAGGACCTCTGGTCCTTCATCCCATAAATTATGGTGTCATTTGGTAATGTTATTTAGGTCATTATACCTAGGGTAATTCTCCCAGACTTAAAGGCATGGTTGTGCATCTCCCTTAACCCTAGCATTGAATTATTGGTCAATGTTGGGTTGAGGATTGAAGGCATCCTCTATGTCTGTTTGGTTGAAGTTCTTGGTGGTTTGGGGGCATTCTACCTTTATAGAAGGGAGGGACATGTCCACAAAAGGTGTTCACTTCTTAGCAAGTCCGCTGGAAATTCTCACCCCATGTCAAGTGCCATGGCCCAAAGTGTGGATTCCACCTCCAATTTAGTTATTTGTGGTGGTTCCTCCCTTGTTGCTCGTGGGGTCTCTTATGGTTCTCCTTTGGCTCCCAGTTTTGCTTCTCCCCCCTGAGCCTATGTCTTCTCCCTTGTTTCCTTTTTCTTTAGCCATCAAGCCACAACCTTCGGCTCTCCCTCCTTCCCCTGTCCTTGTCTCTCCTTCCAGTTTTCATATTTCCCTTGAGGCTCGACCATAGGTGTTCATTTGTAACTAGTTTGATCTTCTACTTCATGTGGCTCCTAGTTCCTCCTAGCTTTTTTATTTTCCTTCATCTAGCTCTGGCCTCGATCCTTCTCCCTATAATTCAGCTTTAATTTTTGCCAAAATCTATGAGGGCCCAACCCCTATTAAATAGAATTCCTAGCATTTGGCATTAGAAAAAAATAGAAGTAAAGGTGTAAGCAATAATTCTAATAGTAAAATAAAGATTATTAAAAATTATGTGAATAGGGTCCAATTTGATGAAGAAACTATTATCAGTAGCCCCCAAAATAATGTCAGTGCAGGTAAAAACACTTCCTTGGTTAGGTAGATTATCTCACCTGTTGAAGACAAAGAGTAGGGTGGAGCGAGTACTCAAAACATACCCACTCAAACCAACCATGGAAAAGATGATGGTGCCAATTTATCATCTAGTGTGGAGGATACCTTGGCTAAAAAAAATACCTTATCATAGAAGGAGAGAAGCAACACCAACAAAGTTAGCAAAGATAATTGTATCCCTAGCATAGTTGGAAGTACCCTAGACATTGTTATTAAAGACAACATAAACTTTAATAAAGTTGTTGAGACTAGTAAATGTCTTTTGATGGATGGTGGGAATGCCACTTCAAATGACTATGGTAATTCCTTCCCATCCACTTGGATGAATCTATGGACTCGCTAATTGAAATGGTTAGGAGGTGGATAGTGGATAAGGCTAGATTCTCTATAAAGGTAGTTGATAATCCCAACACTACCATTGAACCTGCAGACCCTAGTGGACATGGTGATGATGAGAAAACCATTGATAGGAAGGTGCTAGCACACAATTTGGTGTGATCCAAGATGCAAATGCCAATAATCCAAAAATCTCCTCAGTAGTAAAGAAAGAGTAAACCGAGGTTAAAAATACAAATCTGGAGGTAGAGGAGGAGATAAGGAAGGAGGACACTCCTAGCCCTCCTAAAAAACCCAAGAAAAGAGGTCAAAAAAAGGAAGCTCTATATCCATTAGCAAGAACAACTTGGGGATAATTAAGGGAAAGAGAAAAATACAAGTATAGTTTTGTCTATCCCCTCCCCCAAAAGAGCTAAAACTGAGGAGAAAGCACCTAAATACTTCGAGTTATTTAGGAATAGTAAAGAGACCAACTCCATTAATGTTAAAAATGATGATTAATTGCACTTCATGGAATGTTAGAGGGCTGGAATCCCTTGACAAGAAACATTTGGTTAGAAGGTTTCTTAATCTGGAAAAAAACAAGGACTTTTTCCTACTGCAAGAAATCAAAGTGGTTGGTTTTACTCTTGAAACTAACATGAAGTTTGTGTGGAGAGACTTTGTTCATGTTTTTCACAACATGGGAAAGGGAAAGGTGGGGTGGCTATTTTGATGGCCAATAAGTGGATGCCTTACTTAACAAATTCAAGGGTTTCACCCTAAAATAGAGTGGTGTGCGCCACTTTTGAGAGGGGTGGAACCAAATTTGGAATTTGTTCAATATATGCACCTAATTATTACTTAGGTAGGATCAAACTTTGGAAGTGGCTAACCTGACTCCTAGATGTTCCCTAGATCCGAGGTGGTGACTTAAATATGATTGAAAGAAAGGAAGATAGAAAATAAGACATTAACATGGAATGGAAGGGTAATGAAAAGAATTATTGGTTTAGGCTAAGAAATAAGATTAATATCATTGACCCTCTAGAAGGAATGGAGAATGAAAGTAGTAGTGTGTGATACACATGGTGCAATGCTTAGAAAAAGGGGAAATGGATCTACTACTAGATGGATAGGTTCTATGCCAATAGGGATTACTTTTACTTTGAACTCATCAATGGTGAATTCAAGGTATCACCCCGTCAAGGCTAAGATAACCATAAGTAGTGATGTTAAGATAAGCCCCAAAAGAAAAGACAACTTCATTCTCAACACTACCATGTTGAGGGATAAGGATTGTATAGATATTGTAAACACCTTAAGGGGAATCAACAATGTTGGTATGTGGTGACTGATCATGCTATACTGTATAGCCCATGGTATATTGAAAAGCGGGGGTTTGGGGGCGGCAACCCCCGAGAAAAATTTTCTTCCTACTTTTTCACATGATCACCGAAAAAGGGAAAAATCAATGAAAAAGGAAAATCCGATTTTGTAGAACCCTAAAATTTGGAAGCTTCTAAGCTTGGTAAAAATTGGGGTTGGATGGGTATTTCAAGTATGATGAAAAATGCGATTATTCGCAAGATTGTAAGAGGTTTTTCCACTGGATAATAAAGTATTGGATGGCTGCGGTTTGGTGGATGTAGCCCAGATTGGGTGAACCACGTTAAATTCTGTGTTATGATTTATTCTGTGCATGTTTTAGTTTCTCTGTTTATTAAATCTACATTTAATTGTTAGATCTGCCATCTCTAATCCTAACAAGTGGTATCAGAGCGGGTTGTGTTTCGATTATCATCTATAGGAAAGATCTCACGGTTGAGTGGGAGTCTCACGGTTGAGTGGGAGCAATGGCAGACAAGGGTAAGAAGGTTGAAAAGTTTAATAGGCAGAACTATCAGTTATGGAAGATGTAGATGGAGGACTATCTCTATTAGAAGGATTTATGGCAGCCATTGGAAGGGAAAACCAAGAAACCCGCAGCAATGTCTGATGAGGACTAGGAATTTTTGGATAGAAAGGCTCTTGGCAGTATTCGTTTGTGCCTAGCACAAACAGTGGCATTCAATATTACAAAAGCAAAGACAACTCAAGAGTTGATGTTCCCCGAAAGTTATATGAAAAGCCTTCGCCTGGGGCCAAGGTATTTTATGAAGCGCGATATTTAATATGAAAATGGTAGAAGGTGGGTCAATTACTGATCATTTGAATGAGTTTAATACGGTCACCAGTCAATTAACTTCTGTAAAAGTAAACCTTGATGAAGAAGTTAGGGCTCTTTTGATTCTGTGTTCTTTGCCTAAAAGCTAGAATAGCTTGGTAATGGCTATTAGCAATTCTATTTCTGGTTCGAATACATTGAAGTTTGATGATGTTGTTGGTGCTATTTTGAGTGAGGAAACTCGTAGGAAAAGCTCAAGTGGAACATCCACATCAGGCAATGTTTTGAATGCAGAAA
>VDFB02281492.1:1049358144-1049380311 GCA_007258455.2 Sequoia sempervirens | reverse complement strand
CCACAAGGATTTGAGGCCAAAGGTAAGGAGAAACTAGTGTGCAGATTGAAGAAAAACTTATATGGCTTGAAGCAAGCACCTCGGGAATGGTATTTGAAATTTGACAGTTTTATGGCTGAGCAAGGCTACAGCAGGTGTAATTCTGACCATTGTGTTTATTTTAAGAGGTTGGATAATAATAGCTACATTATTTTGTGTTTATATGTTGATGATATGCTTGTAGTTGGGTCTAACATGGACCACATAGGAGAGTTGAAACAACAGTTAGCAAAGTCTTTTGCTATGAAAGATTTGGGGGCAGCAAAACAAATCCTTGGTATAAAAATTCATAGAGATAGGAAAAACAGAAAATTATTTTTATCTCAGGTTAATTATGTTGAAAAGGTGTTACAGAGATTTCATATGGAGAATGCAAAAGCTGTCAGTACACCTTTGCCTAGTCATGTTAAATTGACTAAGGATATGTGTCCAAAGACACAAGAGGAGGAAGGAAAAATGTCCAAGGTACCATATGCTTCAAATTGTAGGTAGTTTAATGTATGCCATGGTATGCACCTTAGACCTGGATATTGCACATGTTGTAGGAGTTGTTAGCGTGTATTTGAGTCATCTCGTGAGTTGAGCATTGGAATGCAATAAAATGGATTCTCGGCATTGAGAGGTACATCCAATAATTTTTTATGTTTTGGGGGCTCTAATAATCGATTTAAAAAGGCTATGTTGACTTAGATTTAGCAGGGATATAGATACCAGGTGGAGTACCACAGGTTATGTATTTACAGTTGGTGGGACAACAGTGAGTTGGATTTCTCGATTGCAGAAGGTGGTTGCTTTATCCACCACAGAGGCAGAGTATGTTGCTGCAACAGAGGCGACAAAGGAGATGATATGGCTACAACTTTTCATGGATGAGTTGGGCAAACAACAGGCTGGAAATTATTTGTTTACAGACAGCCAGAGTGATATACATCTTGCAAAGAATTTTGCCTTGCATTCTAAAACAAAACACATACAATTGAGATATCATTTCATTCGGTCAGTGTTGGAGGATGGACAGGTTAAGCTGGACAAGATACATACAGATGTCAATCCAGTGGATATGTTTACGAAGGTGGTGACAAGGGAGAAGCTGAGCTCCTCTTCAGCTTCGATTGGCCTTCAAGGTTAAATTCAAGTATAACAGAGCAGCAGGGTCCAAGGTACTTATTTCCAGTGGGAGCTGTAATTGCAGCAGTGTCATCTAGGATCAGTCTCCAAGTGGGAGATTGTGTTGGTATGGAGCCTGATCAGTCTCAAGTGGGAGATTGTTGGTATGTGGTGACTGATCATGCTATATTGTATAGCCCATGGTATACTGTACATCCCAGCCCCCTGTCCTTGCCGGGGTCTAGGGCCGAGCTGGGCCTCGGGCGAGGGTTCGGGGGCAACAGCCCCCGAGAAAAATTTTCTTCCTACTTTTTCGCGTGATCACCGAAAAAGTAGGAAAAATCAATGAAAAAAGAAAAATTCGATTTTGTAGAACCCTAAAATCTAGAAGCTTCAAAGCTTGGTAAAAATGGGGTTCGGATGGGTATTTTAGTATGATGAAAAACACGATTATTCGCAAGATTGTAAGAGGTTTTTCCACTGGATAATAAAAGTATTGGATGGCTGCGGTTTGGTGGATATAGCCCAAATTGGGTGAACTACGTTAAATTCTGTGTTATGATTTATTTTGTGCATGTTTTAGTTTCTCTGTTTTGTTTATTAAATCTGCATTTAATTGTTAGATCTGCCATCTCTAATCCTAACAAACAATTGGCTACTCGGCGACTCTATTCCAATTGAAAGATGGAATACAAATGTGGCTGAATGGAGAATAATGTTTCAAAAAATTAGAAAAAAGAAGGAAATGGACCAAATATGGGAGGAGAATTTTCTCCAAGATGAACTACTGAATGTTAAAACTAAGATTCAGAAAGATCCTAGTAGTGATGATCTCTATGAAAAACTAAACTAAGCCAAAATCTCACTAAAGAAACTCCAAGAAAACAAAATCAAAGGGCTAAAGGTAAGAACCAAGCTCAACTGACTACATAATGGTGATAAAGGATCAAAGTTATTTTTCAGGTATATTAAGGACAAAGGTCTGAAGGAACAAATAGATCATATATGTCACAATGGTGCAACCTTGTCTAATCAAGATGAGATCCTAAGGTAGTTCATTATTTTCTACAAGGATATGTTTAAGTCAGAGGATATTAGGGGGGATGGTAGTGAGGCTAGATGCAAGATCAAAGGACTCATTCCTCCTAAAATCTCCCAAGAATATTCCACTATGTTTTCTACAACCTTAAATAAAGAAGAAATTAAAAAAGCACTCTCCTCTATGAGTAGTGATAAGTCTCCAGGGGGGATGGGCTCCCTATTGAGTTCTATAAGGTCTTCAGTGTTTGGGTTTGTTATGATCTCCACTAGGTTCACTTGGAAGCTCTATCAAAAGGTTCCTTGGGAACTAATATCAATCAAGGCCTCGTTAAGCTCCTACCAAAAGAAGGGGATAAGACCCTAATAAAAAATTAGAGACCTATCACCTTGTTGAATGTCCCCTACAAGGTGCTTGCAAAGCTCTTGCCTTGAGATTGTCTAGTATTCTCCCTAAGTTTATAAACTCTACCCAAACTAGGTTTATAAAAGGTAGATACATACTTGAAAACTTGATTACAAGTTGGGAGGCTTTGGATTGGGCTAAACAGTCTCATCAAAATGTTGCATTGTTTTTGTTGTATTTTGAAAAGGCCTGTGATATGGTGGAATGGTCATTTCTCAAAATGGCTCAAGTGAAGCCTTTGGTTTTGCACAAGCTTTTTAAAACATGATTGGAATTTTACATAAGGATGTCTTTACTCAAGTTGAGGCGAATGGTTCTAGGTCTAAGTTATTCCAATTAGAGATGTCCATTAGATAGGGCTTCCCCATCACTCTTGCCCTATTTGTTATTTCCTTTGATGCCTTACATTACTTGCTAAGAGACAACTATAACTCACCCAAGGTGAGGGGTTTGATACTTCTATACCAAAATGAGCTCCTAAATAATCAGTTTGTTGTTGGTACATCCATTTTTGTGGAGCTACAAGAAGATAACATGAACAATTTGATGGATAAGCTAGAAATCTTTTTTGCTTGGCCTCTAGAGCTAGAGTCTCTAAAATAAAGTCCATCTTGTTAGGATGGTTGGAATCACCTCTTAGGTAGCTACATAAATTTGATCTTAAGTGGGGGTAGCCCAAAATCAAGCGAGGTATATGTGGATTCCCTTCTTTATTTATCCTAATCTAAAAGAAATGTGGTTGTGGTTAAAAGGAAATTTTGAGAAGTTAGATGGGTGGAATAGGTAGTACTTATTTTTAGCAAGCAGGATCCAAGTGTACCAAAAGATCATGTCTTCCTACACTATGTACTTTGCTTTTGTTTGGTTCTTCAATATCTATTAGGTTAATGAGGTACAAAAGAGGATTGGGGGATTTCTATGGTTAGATGTGAAAGGTAGAAGGAAGACACACTTTGTCAAGTGGGATTGGTGCTATTTGGAGAAGGCTAATGGGGGCCTAGGCCTCAAAGATCTAAAGAGACATGGGGTGGGATTAGATTCCAAGTGGATCATCAAAGCTCTTGAGGGGAATGAACCCTGGAAATTCTTGGTCAGAAATAACATTTCTCAAGCAATCCCTAAATTGGCTAAATCTTGGAAATGCTTCCTTTTAGTGATTTTCTCATCACCAAGTATCCAATAGTGCCTGCAGGTTCAATTGTGTTTAGGAGCATTTGGAGGGTTTGGGAATCAATTAGGGATAATTACACTTTCCCTCTAGTAGTTTGTTCCAACAACAATTTGATCCATCCCAACAGGTCGATATGGTGAAAACTTGAACACAATGAGAAACAACTAGACTTTTTTCAAGCTTTCTTTGCAAAAAATGGCATTAGCCTAATATTAAAACATTGAAAAACATCATTAAGGATGGGAACCTAATTGGTTGGAACCAATTGAAAAAGGACTATGGGTTATCTAGTCTAATTTTAGAACTTATTATGTTATTAAAGAAGCTTGTAAAATTAGATTCCAAATCTCAATAATGAGAGTTGGGATGATAAGCCTATTGAGATCATATGGAAGGGTGCCCTCCCCCTACATGAGGTTAAAGATGAGATCATCTATAAAGAAATAAATAAGTTTAATACTTGAACTGAGTACCTAAATAAAGTATGGAAAAATCAGTCTGGAAAGCATTGAATGGAAAAAGGTGTTTTCTTCTTTGTGGCATAATATGCTAGATGCTAACAAGACTTGTTTTAGGTGGTTAGTATTATTCCAAAAAGCTCCTTATAAGTTAAATAACTATGATAATGATTTGTGCAATATTTGTGGGGTACACCTAAAAACATACATCACAATTTCTTTGATTGTTTCTTTTATAATGAAGTGTGTAATCTATTTTATAATGCTCTTAATTGTTGGAGAAGCAATGGGAAAGAAAACTAGAAAGAAATTTTTATGTGCATTGATAAAAAAATGAGTAAAGACATGCATTTATTTTGGTTTTCCTTGTCAATTGAAATTATTTGGTGTATCTAGAAGGAAAGAAATAAGGACAAGTGCAGTGGGGTTCGGAGGGCATTTACTATGTCAAACTAAAGAGTCACACTCTTTAATGTTTCCTTGCAGATATTTGCCACCATGGAGATTGCAGAAAGAAAGTTCCTAAAACTACTAAGAGATGGGGTGGTGTTGATTCATCAAAATGAGTTTAATTTTAGTCACTCATGGTAGCAGGGGCAACCAAGCTAGGAGATTTTTATGAAAGCACTGGAGGTCTTCAAAAAGGAGTTCAATGAACAAGTGGCCGGAGGGAAGAAAACCAGGGAAGAAATAACACCAAAACTGTTCACTAATGAGAACTATGAGATAGAAGAAGTCTTCTCCATTGATGAACTGGATGCCATCAACACTTTGGTTAACTGGGGATCTATGGAAAAATGTAGTGAGAGTGGGAATGGGGGATAACTATTATCACATTACACCTTTTTTTTAGTTTTTGTATCATGTTAAACAAGTATAGTGTATGTATCTTGTATGATCCTATACAGGCCTAAGAAACCTTCTGCCTAGCTATTTTTTGATATGTTGACCCTCTACATTGGCACACAGTTGATCATATATTGTAATCACCCATAAATACAATGTATCCTGGTTGTTCCTACTATTATTAATACAAAAATATATATTTGAGATTTTAATATGTTTATATGGGCCTCTTGGTAGTATATCATAGGGAATTATGGGTTGAGTGATAAATATAAGTATTTTTTGATATTTTTGTAGTCTTTAGTTCCCCTTAATCTTTCTATGAAACTTTGTACTTTCAAGGAATATAAATTTTCTAAGGATTGGAAATGGATATCATCTAGCCCCTTCCATTTTCTTCCTCTAAAGAAGATTTATTTGAAGATCTTATATTGCTGACATCTTACTCCTCGTCTTATTCTTAAATAGAAATATAGATTTAACTTCAAATTTTGGATTAAAATGAATTCTCAAATATGAAAATCAAAAGTTGATTTTCATACACAAGTGTCTTCTTGGAAAATTTTACATTATAAGCTACATTTTGGAGATAGATTGAAATGTATCATGGTTCAGCCAGTTAATTGTCCTTATTGCCTATGTGTTGAGAATATGAAACATATCTTTTGGGATTGTGTATTTGTTAAGAAGCAATGGACAATTGTGTTTAAAAAATTTCTCATCATTTTCTATCATGAGTTAAAATGAAATGAAGCTATTTTTGGTTTTGATATTCTTAACAATGTTATTGTCGATTCAATTAGACAAGTTATTCTAAAGCATATATGGAAGACTAGATGCTTTGCAGTATTTGTTGAAAACTGTCATCAGACAACGACATTTTAAAGCTTCAACAAGACTAGATGCAAGGAGAATGTGAAGCCTGTGGATCAGCTTCAACAAATTAAAGAGCAAGTGTTACAATTTAGTCGGATAACAATTTTAGTCAAAGTAAAATTGTTCAGTTTATGAAATGACTCTTTTGTATCATTCTATCAGTCCTATGCTGGCTGAGTTGTAATTATTGTTAGTGTTGTGGATCAGTTTCAACATTTAAAGAGCAAGTGTAACATTTTCTGCGGGATAACAATTTTGATCAAAATTGTTGTTTCAAATTGAGTTATAATTATTTTTGGTTTAAGGTTTTCTTCTTTCAACCACCAATTGATAACTTCATTTTTGTATCAGCTTTGTTTAATATAGAAAGAAAAAAAAAGTGTTTCATAACTTAGGAAATCTACCACCTCAATTCTTTTAAAATGTGTTTATTTGTATTTGAGTTTGAACACGAGTTATGTTGGAGTAAGTAAGAGTTTGAGTTTGAATTCGCCACAATGTATAGATAAATAAGTGTGAAGAATGTGGCAGAGTAGGAACGAAATGGAGTCAAAATTTCCGAGTAAATCAATATAAAAACAAGATTCACGTTGAAGTAAAGATAATCACAAATTCGCTGCAGTACACAAGCATAAGTTTGACAGAGATTGATTTGCAATGGCCATTGCCATTTATGTTCAGAATTGTACACCCTTTATTGAATAGAATCTTGAATACTTTCTCTCTGAAATTCGTGTTAAACAGTAAGGTCTAATAACAAATAAAAAATTTCAACTTGCTGAGTTCAGTTGTGACGTTAACTGAGATTCGCCCAACTGTTGTAGATTTTGAGAAGGAAATGGATTATGACCATTGACAAAAGATAGACGCTGACTGCCATTATATAACACAGGAAATTTCATAGCACTATAACAAGAAATTTTATATCAACGCACACTGAAGGAAAAGACTAAAAAATATTATATTCAACCTATACCAAAACATCAGGGCTGACTTGAATTTACCCTCACTTGGAAGATAGCTGTCTGTAGATCAATAGGCATTGTGAAAACGTTTCCTTAAACTTTACCTACTACCCACGTTTTGCCTTGTAAAGTTACACAATTTTGAATGTTGTTACTGCCGTGTAACTACTGAATTAGCAGGCAGGCAGGTAGAGGCCGCCACTCCATTGAATTCTAACAGGTGTCTCTCAAGCCCAATTCAACTTCATTGAATTCTAACAGGTGACTCTTAAGCCGAATTCACAAGCACAAGGTGGCTGTTTAATCCATCATATTCATGGTTGACTAGGGACCTTGTGGTCTTCCAGGGAAAGTTACATTATGATTAAAAGATCATCTCGAAAGACAAATAGTTTGTATGTTGTTTGTTATTTAATTATTTAGAATTTTTGAATGTTTACAAATTATTTAAAAGTTTAGATATATTTGTTAAGAAGTTGATGTTTCTAAAAGTTAGGTCAAAATGTTTGGTTTGGTTTACTAATTTAGTTGTGTGCATTTTTTGAGTTTGAGATGTTAGAAGAACTTTTTGGTTTCGTGGACTCTCATTCATCATTACATATCTTTGTCAAAAAATATTCTTAAATATTACATAGTACAATAATCAAAGGTCAATTTTTACTAATAAAAATTCGTCAAATGTTTATCATATTTTGATGACAACATCTATCTTGGATGCACATTTGACTGTAATTATTAAGTTTTTGAATTCAAAATCAATATGTACAGTCAAAAGCGCATCCAAAGTGTTGGATAGTAAATACAGTCAAATGTGCAGCCTCGTGATAAACCCATAAAGTATAAAATCACTATTGACTGTCTAAAAAACTCACAAGTCAACTAAATATAACTAAAACAATTTAAAATTTAAATTTGAACAATTTAAAATTTAAATTTGACGGTGGACATTGCTTTTTAACAGAACTTTTATTTCACTAATCTCAACATTGCCTTTCAAATAGCAACACTGGCCACAAATTTATATATTTTTTAACAGTCTCAAGGAAACTGTTAGTACGTTATCATGCAGACTTTATGAAATTATAATATTTTTCGGTTAGTTGACAATTTTAGTGTTCAATTTTTTAATCATTTTTTTTTTGTTAATATGTCCAAATCTTATATTGAATTAAACCTCCAATAGAAGTTCAAAACAGGCATTTCGGCCTCAAATTAATCAATGCACATCGTCACTATTTAGACATGTTTATGGAAAGTAATTTCTTCTCTTAAACTTTGTATTCCAGATGGATTCACAAAAAATTAGAGCTTTTTTACCCTTTCAATAAAGTTTTGAGCCCAAGTACAATCTTACGGCCTTTTCAGTGACAGGACCTCTGATGTTTCTCTAAGTTTGAAAAACTGAAAAGGCACAGATAATTGTTTTGCTTTTGTCACGGCAAGATTGATTATTGCCCTGGCAAGATTGATTATTGCCCTAGTCATTTTGTCACGGCAAGATAGATTATTGCCCTGGCAAGATTGATTATTGCCCTAGTCATTAATGGCGTAGGTACTTTTTATGCCTGGCAAGATTGATTAATGGCGTAGGTACTTTTTATGCCTCCTATATTTTCAATGCAGGTAGGTATAGGTCGAGAAATTCCAGTATGTTAACAAGTTTTAATAATATGGGAGATCTGAAAAGATTCATATCGACCATACGTAACGATCGAGAAAAGGAAAAAAAGTGTGCATCGAGACTAGAGTTTATTGGAATTTTGTATCTAAGTTTGACAATATGGGTTGATAAGCTGTACTACCATGGCGACTCCTGTTCTGCCATGTTCAAATCCAGTGACCTGTAACGATATGCCTTTCTTGACCAGTTACAAAAAAGGTGGTGGAGTCCTGTACGTCCAGTTTAACTAGCCAATGGATATCCTTCACAAAAGTCGTGTCCTTTGAAAGCTTTTGAGCTGCTTCTTTAAACTACTATATATACCTATAAACCTATATTTCAACGATCTGAGCTTCACGTGATGACTCCAAATGTTTGATTATTTTAACACATCAATTTCGTAGTACTGTGAATCACAGTTATTGGATGTCTTACGTTTTGAAATACTCTTTAGGATGAACGATTGAGTTACAGGGAAATAAGTTGCATTTACTTCTATAACTATTTATGTTCTTAAAAAGTAAACTAGCTATGGCACCTTGTGCAATGGGTACGCCGAAAAGGTGTGGAAGGTCAATTAGGGAGAAATTGGTTTATTTTTTTCCACACATTTGTGTAGTAAATGAGATCAATTGGAAGGTCATTTAAAAAATGATTTTAATATTATTATTAATTTTTTTAATTATTTTATTATAGAATAATATTAGTATATATATATTTTAAAAATTTATGTATTAACTATTATATTATTATATAAATATTTATTATTTATATCATTATTTTATTATATTTATTATTTATGTATTAACTATTATATTGTTATATAATATAACATTATATATTTAAAAGTAATTAATTATTATATTTTATAAGGGAAAGGATGCGGTAATGCTAAAACCTAAATGTGCTCGTTATTAAGGCCCTAGTGTAAATAGGGAATGCCCATATCTCCCTCTCCCTCTCTATCTATATCTCATTACCCCTCTCTCTCTCTCTCTTATTCACTCCATCTCTCATGCACTCTCTCTATGTCTCTCTCTACCTCTATATATCACTAAATGTAAAGTCAAAATATATATTATATAACAAAATAAAACCAGTTTTAAACTTTGTAAAATTGAAATATTAATAAATATTTAGTAAAAAATATAATTAATATATTACAAACAATACAAATTAATAAATATAAAATTATTATAAAGTTGAGCAAAAATATAATTAAGTTCATAAATAAATTAAATTTTAAATTTTAAAACCCTACTAAAATACATTAAAATTGTTAGAACTAAAATTGTAACTTTTATATTAAAACTTACAAGTGAAATCAAACTTAAGAAGTAAAAACAATCATTCAAAAGATAAAAAGTCAAGTGATAATTTAAATGAAATATATATATATATATATATTTAACACATATATTTTATTTAATTATATATAAAATGTAAATTATATAATATAGATTATTAAATATAAACATATGTATAATCAATATATAATATTTTTAATATAATATTACTTAAATTAATTAATTTATAAAATAAAAATAAAATAAAAAAAGGCCCATTAATTATTAAATCCCCCCTCAAATTAATACCTATCAAATTGGAAGGCGCGGATTCCCAATGGAATAAATGAAAATAAAATAAAACTGTGGGCGAGAAAAATAAACACGGGCAGAAATAAGGCAAACAAACGACAACTGTGAAATACGGTTACTGTAAAACCCTTTTCGAAACCTTATTTTCAGGGTGGAGCTCGCCAAAAATACCAGCGAGGAAGAGTTTGGAGGAGCGGAAACCGATAGCGGCGAGGAAAGCAGAAAAAACACGGCGAAAAACAGTTAGAAAATTGCGAAAAGCAGATGAAAATTGGCGAAAAATGATGGACGGCTGATATTCGTTTTAATGTCAACCAAGTCCTATCCTTCGTTTTGGACCGTTGACAGGGAAAATGAGCTCTGAAAAAAAAATAATAATAATAATATTTATGATTAATGAGTCAAGTACTTTATATTCATTATTTATATTCTATCAGTCTAAGTATTGTTTATATATTGTTTGTTTAATAAGTTCTATTTTGAATTGTGTGTTGCCTAGATTTATATAAAAAAAATCAGAGATAAAATATTAAACATTTATGTTAGAGGGAAATAAGTTACATATTTTTAAAAATATTTATTTTCTGTTTTCAAGTAGTTTATATTTATTGTTTATTGGATGAGTTTATATTGTAAATATTTGTGTTCGAGGGAAATAAGTTACATATTTTTCAAAGTATTTATTTTATGTCGGTTTAATAGTTTATATTATTGTTTATTGGATGAGTTATATTATGGATTATGTGTTGTTTGAGATTTTTATATAAAGTTTTCACAGTTAAAATATTAAACATGTGGAAGAACTTTTATTCTATCTATCTAATTTTTAAAAAAAAAACACAAAGTCCAAACACTTCCTTGGAAGTTTTCTTTCTTTAATGTTTAAAATATCTAAGTACAAAATGTTGCTTAGCTTTTAGACCTTTGATGTATTGGGTTAACTCATGGGGAAGTTTTATTTAAAATGTAATTACAAAATTTGCTTGCTTCCCATTGTGTTCATTTCTAAATGACTACTTGACAGATGCACATTTATCCAACGAAAATAAAATATTTGGAGGAAATTTTGGAACTTCTTTTGTAAACAACGATTAATATTATATTAAAAAATTTACATTTCTTTTGTTGGAAATTATGGTAGAAATGTTGTTATAATAACTTACACAAAATGATGCAAATCTTAAAAAGATTATCCACTTTGATGATTTAGGTGATTGTGATGGAACTTCAAATTTGTGTTCCTTATGTTTCACTCATGCCCTACCTTATGTCACTGGTCTTTCATGGTGTTGAAGATTTCTTAGGGTTGGGGTTTTAGTTTTGCCTACATGTAAAACCCTTGTGTTATTTTACGCCTAGTGGGATCTATTTCGCTGTTACTTTTTGAGGGGGTTTTAAAACAACTTATGTCCCATTGTTTGTTTAAGGTTGGGTCCTTTTGCTCTTAATGTTTTATTTCCTCCACAGGTTTTATTTCCCTAAGTCTTGGTTGGCCCTGTGTTTCATCGTTTAAAAACAACTTATGTCGTTGTTTACCATCCGCCTAGTAATGTCCCCTTGTCCTTTTAATGAATGTTTTATTTTGCAGAAGGGATCGAATTCGCACTACCATTGATCAAATTGCATTCAGATATCAACGGTTGCCCACCATCATGCGATCAGGAATTGCAGGATCTATATTGATCACGATATCGCGGGCAGGCGCCACGTGTCCTTTCTGGGGGATGAAATTTGTGCTACCATTGATCAACTACCTTTTGATCTCAATCGTTCCCCGCTATCCCACGATGGCCCCACCTCAGTGCTTTGGTTGATTGCAATATCATGGGTGGGTGCCATGTGTCTCACCTAATGAAGCCGAAAGAATAAAAGAAATGCTTTAATATGTTATGTTGCGGGTTACTAAAGTGCTCTTAAGGTGCACATGTCTCAAGTTGACGAAGATGTTATAATCTTGAGGGAAAAGTTGCTCAATGGTTAATGACAAGGCTAGCAACTGTGTTGAACGAATGAGATCATTGATGATTAAGATTAATGGTTGCTCGCCATCGCGTGATCAGAAGTTGCAGGATTGTGATATCGCGGGCAACTGCCACGTGGATTTCCTTCATGGCGTATGGTATCGTGGGACCCTTGTTGTCACGTTGTCGATTTTCTCAGCCTGTTTTGAAGGTAGCCCTTAGATGATTTGATCGAACTGAAGGATCAACGACTAGAATTTAAATCTGCATCAAATATTTCCACCGACTGATGATAATCGGTGGCGGTCATGGTGTCGAATTCTTGAGACTTTTGATGTTATTGTAATAGATTTTTGAATTATCACCAGGTGCTTCATTCTACTGGTGACATGTGTACTTTCTGGCCCGATGCTTGTTTGCTCCTTCATTCTCTATAAGAAGGATTTTAAGGCCAGAAGTAAGATTTAGCAAATTAGAAAAATTTTGGTCGAGTCTAGGTGAAGTTGCAGAGCAAATTGTAAAGACAAATATTTTTAGAGAAAAATATAATCTAGGTTTTGCATCATTCTATAATAGGTTTTGAATTCATGGGGATTTAATGCTGTATAACAGTACTAGCATTTGAGTTGAAATGATAAATTCAAACTCATGTCTCTCCATTATACATGCATATCTAAACTTTGAATAAAATAACTAAGGGTTGTTTCATTCATCTCACTTTGTGGTTTGTATGATTCTATTTTAGCTTTAATTAAAGGAGTTAATTAAAATGCTTGAATGGGATTATAGGTGGGTATGTTCATTATAGGGATTTGGTAAGTAGTATTGGGTTAGAATGCATATTGATGAGATTGTAATGCAATGTTATCAGGGATTTCATATGTTACGTGTTAAATCTGTCATATACCTTTAGATGCTTGTGAATTTGACTCCCCAATGGATATATGGCACTAATCTAAGTTGCACTTACCCGTATGATTCAATATTTGTTTGTCTTTGCCTACAGCGTGCTACAGATTGTAAATCAATGACAAATTATATTATGGATTGTGTTGTAATTATCTCTTGCTCCAAATAGTTGATATTACTGATAAACAACCAATTTATCTCAGTATTATCCTATTATGTTGAGCTATTAAGTGAGATAATCCGTTATTATTGCAGACATAGAAAATGTACCAATTGACATTATGCACCTGATCCCGACCACTAACATCGTTTCATCCTGAATCATCCCTCGGTCTAACTGTTTAATCAAATTCCCTTATTTGATTAAATTCATCAATATTCCTCTCTTAATTAAATAAATCATTTTATCTAATTAAGTTTCTCTCTTTTGTTAATTAAATCAATCACCTGATCTAATTATCCCCATTTAATTAAATAATCAATTTTATTTGATTAAATCTTTAAAGTCTATCTATTAAATTAAATAAATTAAAACCTTATTTAATTTGATCTAACATCATCTCCTTTAATTAAATAAATCAAAATCTTTATTTAATTAATCTCTTATCACATTCCTCTCATATTTGATTTAAATAAATCCATAAATTTAAGTCAAATAAGTCACATCATCTAATCTCCTATTAAATTAATTGACCCTTGATTAATTTAATTATAATCCATGTCCCATCCTCTAGCTTTTCCCACTTGCACATGAAAATAGACTTAATTGATTTATTAAATCTCTATTTTCCTCAACAAGGCATCTTTTGGAATATTCCTCCAAGTTGACATGTACATCCAACAAGGCATTTACTCCATCTTACATGTCCTTTGCCTTGAGCCAAGTGGCATTTATTGCATTTTCCCTTCCCTCTTGCTTATCATTTCAACAAATTTGAAATTCAAAAATAGGCATATATTTGCACAATCCTCAAAACTTGCACATCCTCCATCTATTCATAAATTCACAAGTGGCATCTTGCCATTGGATGAATGTTAGTCCCACATTGCTCAATTTTGGACATTCATCCTTCAATCTCATCTATAAATAAAGAGTTCATCTCTTCATTTCATCATCCACAAATTATGCAAAGTTACCATGCTCAAATATCTATCAAATTCCATCCATCATCATTGAATCTTAGCTAGGTTATGCAGGTTTTTAGCTTGGAGCACTCTTCAACATCATCAAAGTGGATCAATTATCATCAACACATTAAGGTTGCATCATAGGAATTGGGAAATGGCCAATTTTCACATCAAATTGGCACCAATTCCCCCATGGGATCATGTGTTTGCTAGTCTAATTAGGATTGAATCTATATTTTGTTATTTTCATTGTGTTGTTCATTGTTTTTTTCCTAATTTGAACTTGGTGAATGGATTTCATGGGGAATCCTTGTTCTAACTTGCAATCTCTAATCTAATGTGTTTGTTATTATTGTTTTGCAAGTATTAGGATTGGGGTTCACACATTTGGCACGAAAAGGAGGGCCTACTGGAAGATCAAATCACATTTTTTGAGGAAATTTTGTGGTTTTTGATGTTTTTGGTGTTTACAGCAAACAAAACCGTTCACATTCTAGCGTCCCTATACAAAACCGCTCAAAAAATTCAAACTGTACTGCTCAAAGCTCCAGCATCGCCATATAGCGCCACTACAAAATCAAACAGAGCCGCCATCACAAACAGAACCACTGGAATTTCTTAGTTTTTCATTCAAACTTAAAATGGCCATATCTTGGTCATTTTTTGGTCTTTTTCGAAACTTTGTTTTTTGAAATGGGGTATAATTTCATAAGCTATCCAATGGTGTAGGTTATTATCAACTTTGATAGAGTTAAAATTCTCAAATTTTTATTTAATGTCAAATCATAATGAAACTTGGTCTAACTTTTAGGGTTTTTATGCTCAATCATCTATCTAACCCTCATATCTTCTTGTTTCTTGATTTCATTTGACATTTGGAGCTTGTATTGTAGGTTTTGAAGGATAAAGAAGCATGGAATTCAAAGAAAAATCATTATCACATCATTGTAACAAGTTTTTTTAAACACTTTAAGAAGAAATTATAATCCCTCTTCTAAGGATTTGCTATCTTTCAAGCTTTTAGGACCTACTAAACTTCATTTGGGCTTTTAAAAAGAACCTTTTCAATTTTTGCAAAGGCTTAAAATGAACATTAGGACTTCAACTTACTAGAGTTTGTTTTTTGGTTAACAATTGAACAAAAAAACTCTCATTTGTCCTTTGGTGCTTTAAAAAGAACTCACAATTGCTTTGTGGCCTTAAAATGAACAAGTGCAACTTTGTCTTCATGATGGCTTACTTAAACTAACATCATTGAAAAAGGACGTATGCGCTTCTCTCACGCTTTATAGCGATCTTGAGAATCAAAAGGCCTTTTTTGTGGTTTTAGGTTGAGATAAAGCAATCACCTCCACACTTCATTTTTGGGTTTAAAATTGAACAAAATTTTGTGCGAGTGTGAATGAACTTATTGCATGTGTTCTTCCTTTGTTTCTAAACAAGGGTCGACCGAACTATGAATATGTTTATTTGCTTTTGTTTATCTTAGAGGGCCTGCCTTGGGGAAAAAGTACTCACCCAAGGGAACAACTCAACAGTAACACTCTAAAGCCAAGAGTATTTCCAACTGGGATATAAATGTGGGTATTGGAATAAACAATATCACGTGGTTGGCTCTGACAAGATGGATCTGAAAAGGGACTCTCGTCATATGGGTCAATCTCCACGAACAGAAAGCCTGAACCAAAACCCTTGTTTGTAGTAACCAACAGTCCATCCAATGAGTTTATCAAAGTGGTGCATTAGAACTTAGATTCCAAGAAGTTACTTGCCATGTCTGATCTTGGTTGAAATATAGAGGTTAAGACTTCATTCTTAACATACCTTTATATTTTTTCCTTGGTTGCATGTAAAATCATCTCTTCTACTATGAAGGGCATGAGGCAAGCCCACCAAGAAAAATGTACCAATTGAGCTAGGATGTTATATTGCTTGTGAGTCAAAACACTTTGAGTTAAACGCAATTGTTAAAGCAAACTTGGATAAACAACCAAAATTTAACTCAACGTAAAATCTAATCAAGAAAGTGTTTGTGGTAAAAGCAATTCACTAATAAAGATGAAATCAATTGAACCCCACACATGTGATTGTGCATCTTTTGTCTTATGGTATTTTGAGTAAACATTGATCTTTTGGTTTGACAGGAAAAGCATGTTCTTCAAAACCTTGGCCTTGTAAACAAATCCTTCTTAGGTTCATTTAGGATCAAAATCAAACACTTCATCAATTTCAAACATTTATCATCCCATCCCACAAGCAAATTTTTAGCTTTGGAAACATCATTATCTAGACTTGGGTACATCCTTAAACCAAATCAAAATCACCTTGTTTAATTAGGAGTATGGGAATGCATCCTTTCTCATACCTCTAGTTAAAATAGCACACCTTTGAACAATTTTATCCTAAAGATCACATCCAACATCTTAGGGTTTACAAGTTCATTATCCAATCAAAATCATTTATCCTAAATTCTAGCATTGATCCAAAGTCCCTAAATGTTCAACACTCATATCATTTACCCCTTTCATCCTTCATCTCGTCATTAGTCCTAAGAACCTTAGAGGTCACTTTTGCAACAAAGTCAAAACACAAGAAGAACATGGAATATAAACTTGATCCATACATCATAAGTGGTCTAAACCAACCAAATTATCAAAGCCTTACAATGCCAATTGATTTTCAAAACTCACATTTATATAATCCATACATGGCATCATTATCTCATACAAACCTCAATTGTACAACAAATGTGAGTATACCCAATCTAAATCTTGGAACACCTTTTCTGATGGTAGATTTAAATCCAAGTCCAAATTTACAAATCTATCAACCAAATACTCAATGCATGAGTCTTCAAAAAAACAACATTATCCCACCAAATCCATACATGCCGAATGAGAATATACCAAGTACAATTATACCAAACATGAGCATTTCAAATCCACACTTGGTAAAATTTTGGATAGATATGTTTGCAAATCACACAAATGTTGTTCAAAATCCATCACACCCATATGTCCCCCTCACCTTTCATAATGACCCATCATCATCATCATTTAATGCAACACCGCAAACCTCTCTCCCCATGACCTCACAAGGAGAAGGTGACCTATTTGGACCAGGGGGAATTTTTGATCAAACATCATCATTTCCCCAAGGGAGCATGCCACTCACTCTCCCACCACTCCCACCCTTTCCATTAACATCCATATCACCTCTTGGTTTGGGGCTACCTTCACTACCACCACTCATCCAAAACATCCCCCCAACCATCAATCAAGGTATCATACCAAATCATCCCCCCTTACCATCGATATCACAACAATAGATGGAAACCATCCCCATAGCACAAGCAACCAACACATTTTCTATCATCCCTCAAAACATGGTCTCTCAAGGACTAACCATATCAATCACACCATCCACCACTCAAATCCCAATCATCAATACAACAATACCTCTTATCACCAAAACAAGCACTATTCCAAAACCACCTCCACCACCACCACCACCCAAACCAAACACATCAAACTAATACAAAATTGTGTTGCAAGCCGCTCAGCAGGCTGCTTATCAGAAGGCACTCCAACAAAACCAAAATCGACAAGCTGCACAACTAGCTACTCAAAAAGTTGCACAAGCTGCTCAAGTTGACCAAGCCGCACTACAAGCTCAACAAGCACAAGCCCAGGCTCAAGTGCAAGTGCAAGCTCAAGCCCAATAACAAGCCCAACAAGCAAATGTTGTTCAAAATCCTAGCAAAATATTAATGACTCCATGTATCGATCCAAGTCAACGGTCACATGATCAAGACCTATCCATCAACAAACACATGGAAGATATTTCTACCTCATCCGAAGATCAAATCAACATACATCAAGAATCACTTTTTGATCATGATAAGAATCCCTCAACAATATCTGGCAATGATCGATTTCAAGGAGTGTTAACATTATTTGATCATGTAATCAACAATCCATTGACTAATGATCATGTGGAAAATGTCTCTACATCACCTAATGAGTTAGAGGATATATCTCAAAAATTTATTCTAAATCATGATCGACATATCTCACCAAAGTCTAGCAATGGTCCTTTCCAAAACATATTGACATCCTTCGACCTCATGATTTCCAATATTGAAGGAATCTTCAACTCAACACTTAATCCAAATTCATTCAAAGATCAAGAGGATATTGAGTCACTTCCCATCCAAGAACCCTTTACAAGTAATCCATACTTTGAAATTGACCCATGTCAAGAACTTGATCCAAAGCATGTTGAAAGCAATTCTGAAATCATTCAAGATCAAGAATTCATATCTCCAAGATATTACAATGATTTAATGGGCACTCTCCTATCTATACAGGATGTCACAGATAATGATCATATCCATATAGCACATACTCCTCCATCTACCCATGAGATGCTTCCTTTGGATGGACACGTAGATAATCTTCATTGAAAACAAGATTCTTTTACTCTTGACATTATTACACAAAAAGAGCAGGTTATCGATTCCTACAGTCAAATTGAGTTGTCAACATCAGGATTAGATATATCCCAAATTTAGACTAAGGACATCATGTATGAAGATATCCAACATTATCCACTCAAGGAAATATGTTAGACATAACATGATATTTTGGAGTCAGTAGAGCAACAAATTCTAATAACATCATCAACGATGGTCATTTATTAGAAAATGCATTCTAAACAAGAGCTCTCAAAATAAGAAAAAATCAAAGCATGAAGGTAATACTTCCACAATATTGGGGACAACTATGTCTCGAGCAAATGTCAACATAGGGAGCACGAAGACTCCTTATGATGAAACAAGTTCCAATACTACAACTAGCCACATCATGAATCTTCGTCCACCCATCACCCCATCCACGAATTGGGACCAACGTCAAAAGAAAGAATTGAATCAAAGTATGAAAAATGTTATCAAAGAAAAACAAGCTGGAAAGCATAATGGACAAATCAAATACATATGGATACCAAAAAATACAAAGAAAGATTATCCCTATCAAACTCCATCAGTCAAAGAAACTATGGGGCAAAATAAAAAAGGGAAAAGTATCCATCAAAGATGTCCGTAAAAGAAAAAGTAGGATTTTCAAGTGACGTACAAAGTATATCAAGCAATTGGTCCTAATTCCATGCACACTTTCGTATCCACCCATCATTGCTCATCTTCCCAAGTTTGGAGAGTCAAAAGTTCCAAACTGTCAACCAATCCATCGCTTATCCCTAAACACACTTCATCCAAGCCTCCATGCATGATATCCAATTCTCATATTGACCATGTATTGGAAATGAACCTTCATCATAAGGATTCTGAAGGCAGTCTATCGCGATGTACACACAGAGACAGAGTTAACCCTGATATCAATAAAGCAGATCAAGAATCCCAAAAGTTGCATTCAAGTGCACGAATCTTAGCAAAGAAACTTCTTCAAGCAGGATATCGATGGCACATTATGACAAGGGCCTCTACATTAGCAACACCTTGTGGTTTAACATGAGCTTTAAATCTTTCACAAAAAAATACAAAAAATAAAAAAATATGAAAATCCAAAGAAATCATAAAAAGGATTGAAAACAGTAAAGAAAAAAATTGTCCTCTAGTGAAAACCGCATGGGCAGCGCTTTGGGCAGGTACCATGATGAAAACCTGGCAAACAGGCGTCATGTGTAGAATTGAATATCTATGTGCGCCAGTTCAGGTGAAAGCATCTCATCCCATCCATAATAAATCCAACATTCCATCCATCTCATCCATAATAAATCCATTTCATCCATGAACCATTTATCCAATCCATCTGCATCCATAGTCCAAATTATCTTGATCTTGGTAAGATTTTGGTGCACACTTTACACATGCTTATGGTAAACATCTTGACATGGGTCATTTTCATTGATCCTATCCTACCTAGCATTATCTAAGCCATGAAGCATTATGCAAATGAGCATTCTTTATTTGAACACCTTATCTTATCACAAGATAATCCATACACCTGTCCGAGCATCCACACATCGCATTCCATACCTTGCTAGACACTGGGGGAAAATATTTACATCTTACTTTTGGAATAAATCTTGATCTATATCCTCAAACTTATGTGGTGATATGAACATTGGTAAACATGAAATAAAATTGGTCAAAACACTTGTGAGAAAAAAACTAAATCACTAGCCCATGGCACATTTTGACGAGAAGATGTTCCTTATCAGGTTTTATCTTTCATCAAACATCAATCCAAACAATCACTATTAGTCACATCTAATGTTTGCTTCAACGTCACATCAAATTATCCAAAGCAGATGTTGTTCCAAACAAGGCTTCATCAATCTTGATAAAATCAAATCCAATCAATCCCTTATCATCTTGGGATATCCATCATAATCCTCGTGTTGCTTAACACTGTCCTTGCATTGTTGTGCATCCTCAACAATGATATCATCATCAATCCATCGATCCAAGCAATCAACCTTAGCTTGGTTTTCAACAAAATCCTAAATAGAGCATTGATATCATCACACATATCCATATCCAAAATCATGTGAAAATCCAAAAACACTCATAAATTCATAAAAGTGTCAAAAACACTAGATCCGAACTATGTCGTCTCTGAGCTTAAACGTAGGCAAGTCTAATCTTTGATCAGCCCCTGAGACATCAAAATCCAAAAACATTCAAAAAACACAAAATCCAAAAACATTCATAAAATCTCACAAAACTTAAAACATTTAAAATTTGGAAAATCAAAACATTTGCAAAATTCAAAATACCAAAAACAACCTCAAAACATTTCAAAAAAGATCAAAAAATCCAAAAATCCATCCGCCCCATTTCGCTTTTCACCTAATTTATAATCAATCATCCATAATAAATCAATCTCACACCCTCGCCCTTTTGCAAACAAAATAAAACAAATCCACAACAATCAAGAAAAGAAAGTTTCAAACATAAAATCAAAGCAAAACTTCTAAACTTTAAAACACAAAATCAACCTTGATCATTCACAAACATGTCAATCAACTTTTATATGTGCAATCCATTTCAAAACAACTTATCAAACCATCATCATCCCATACAATGCATGTCCTAGGATATACTGCCTCGGACAATGGGCATCATTTGGATATCACCTTGGATTTTTATCCTATCAAAACACACCCCTTTGGCTAAGGGTATGAAGAACATTGGCTTGTTTGTGTACTTGATCTTTTCTTTTGATTTATCTTATTGCACTCATTCTAATGACCTCTCGATGATGTCTAATCAAAGGATTTAGAGAGAAAGGAATGGGGCATCGATCATTATCCTTTTGTTTGTTGTGCTTGTTGGACATTCTTGTAATATAACTTAGCGAATACTTTCTTTGTTAGGTGTGTATGGAGGGTGTTTTGGGCAGCTTGTTGACTATTTCATTGATGGGTTATACCTTTCCGTGTTTTGGTCCAAGATGTTAGAAACTTTGGAAGTGCATCCTAGCAAGGTTTTTGTATGTCAAGTGTGAACAAGAATACTCTTATCTGTTTGTTAAGTCAAAGTCCATCACACTAGGTACAACACCATCCTGGTTCTTTATACCCTGATGCATCGTGCCTATGTGTGTTATCAAAACATAAGGTAATTGGCCCTTTTAAAAATCCCAACTCCACGGCAAGTAGTCATCATCATTTGCATCATCTCTTATGTCTTGTTGGAATCTCTTGTTTTCTTCCTACTTCCTTTTGCGCTAACATGGTACCATGATAGTTAATCATAAATCATCAATAATGCATCCATCCTGAATCCACAAAACCATCAGCATACTGCATAATGCATATCATATCATATAGAAAGCATTAATCATACCACCTACATTCATCTCCATCATTGCATAATATAGATTGGTTATTCTAATATTTTCATAAACCATACATCTATCACCCATACACATAATCATAAAAGCATCACCATATCATGCATGCATCATCATATCATCCATTA
>VDFB02281492.1:1049304241-1049358044 GCA_007258455.2 Sequoia sempervirens | reverse complement strand
TTTGCATTAGTGGCAAACCTTTTATTAGCTTCTAGGAAAATCCTTTGACAAATTTCAATCTCCTTTGTATTTGAAATCTCAAAGGGGTTTATTCTTGAATGTGAGTATTGTCCACAGATACACATGACAACTAAGAGGGGGTGAAACAATTTTACATTAAAACCTTCAAACCCTCATTAAGTATTACCATGAAAGTAAATAAATGAAACAACACATTCATAATCATTCATAATTGAACACCATATTTTTACATGGAAAACCCTAAAAGGCAAAAACCATGGTGAGGATGAACTCACTATATGAAAACCAAAACCAATTACAAGAGGATCACTGCCTAGGAATCACTACCCAGAGGACTCACTATCCAAAAGAAAGAGGCTCACTATCAAGGGCTCACTGTCCAGGAAGATCACTTCTTGAGAATTACAAAGAAATAGTTATAAGGAGGTTCTCTACCTCAGAGCAATTGGAGAATCCACCACAATGTCACTTTACCATCTACAACCTTCAACTCACTTCCTCTAACAACTTATTGCACACTAAACAATATACACCCTATACTCACTACTTTCGGTAGTCTTAAGCATTCATGCTCGCACATAGATCTCAACACATGATCACACATTCATCATTCCACACCACACACATTTCCTAAAACTTAACCTTGCATATATAGCTTCTATAACCTTAAAAAACTTTCTCTAGGTTGACTCCAATGAAATGTATGCTCCTGAAATGTGCAAGCACCAAATAGGTCACACCAAACACCTTCGCGGTGGAAAAAAGTGAGGGAAGACCACATCAAGGGTTCTACATCGACACGCTATACAAGCCTTCCAAAACCTATGAAGCACTTCTGCATATAATGCTAATACACCAAGTTAGCAAAACCACTATAAACACTATCGAGTAACCAAATTCACACTTAACCAAGGCCAAAAAGCATCCCGTAGACCATGTAGCACCATTACAAAATACCCTAGAATATTCTAGCATCAACAAAATATTCAAAAGCACTAGATCAAACACATGAAACTAAGAATACTATCATCTTATGCAACTAGTCAAACTGTCATAGTGATATAACTCATGAACCTAGCTTACAGAGTAAAAAAACACCGAAAAATCCAAGGGAAGGTAGTTATAGGAAATATTAGCACATTCCCGAATCTGCAAGACAAGAAACCCTAACCTGGAGAAATGCAAAGCAATTACATTTCTCCTAGATAACCCTCTTCACAAGCCAAGAATAGCACAACAAACTATCAAATATATCTTCTATTGCCTCTTGATCTAGAACCTAAAAATTTGGATATAATGCCTTCAAAGACTTCCTATCATCACTTTCAAACCGCAAAAGCATATCTTCAAGAATGAAGAAATGCAAAGAAAAATATAGAACACTTCCCAGTCACTTTGTACGATCTTTATGCAATTTTTCTCAAAAGCACTTGGAAACCAAGTGAACCTAATACATCTACAACTCTTGCTCAACACCATGCACACCTTCTCAACATATCCATACCAGAGGTTCACATCAACGAAAACTTTGATGAGAACATTGTGCAATAGTTTATGGGTTATTTTGTGTTTCTTGTGGAATGATACTAGTTGCAATTGTGTGATTGAGGTTAGGTGGGTGGAAAATAATCCCTTGGAATGGAATTATAGTTTTTTTATTGGAAATGAGGCTTTTCTTGGTGGATTTAATTCAACACAATTATATAATAGATGGTTCTATTGTTCCATATGCTTATTATAAATATGAGCTTTGGTTCTTTTTTTTTGGCTCTTGGGTGCCTTCTCTAGGTGTACTAATACACAGACACACACACTAGATACATGAAATAATCCAAAATTCTAAAATATACAAATCAAAATAAATAGTTTATTAAATAAATATGTAAAATACATCAGATCATAAATATAATGATATTATATTTTTAAAAAATAGATGTACTAGGGTATATCATCATTAAAGTCTAGTGGTCTCTTAGTTTCATTAAAAATAGAGAGATAACCTCCTATAGTGCTAGTACCACGTCATCCTAATATTAAGTTCTATATTATAAACCTAGAAGAATATAAGAGAGAATTTTTGAACCAATATTAAAAATTACTTGAGAGCATGCATTCTTTGATTAAATAAAATAATTCATAAAATATGTGATTTCAATATAGTTCTAGATGTATATACTACCATATGATCATCATGTGCCTCACCTTGTATATGTGAACTAATAGAGGTGGCATGTGAAAGATACTACACTTAAATAAAAGGAATTTGGACTAAGTATTAAATAATAGAAGAATAAAAAGACCTAAATTACATAACATATAATTTATGTAAAATACTATTATGTAGCTCAAATAGTCCAAAATCAAGTCACACGTGATGAACCACACCTTTTTTCACCTCTAATGCATTATCTATAATGCAATTTAAAGATCATTTATAATTAAACAAGTATACAAAATTTAAACCAACATAGGTAATATGTATAAAATTTAAAATTTGACACATGTGAACTTGTACAAATAATTCATGCAACAATTGTAATTTTCAAAGCTTATGCAAGTAAGACATTAACAAACAAATGCTGGAGTAATTAGGAAATCACTTGATAATTAATTATTAATTAATTAATTATTAAGTCTCTTATTACTTTAGTTCACTTAAGCTAAACTTAGGAGTTCTTTTTTATTATTAGTTTGAATTCAATATAAGACAATTTGTCTAATTGCATGAGATTAGAACTATTGTCACTATCTAGTCAAATCTCCATCTAGTGTTTTCTTTTGCATGATTTTATAAAGTTTACACATTCATTGTAATAATACAATTCAAAACCATTCAAGTTAATGCATTGCACATATTAGTGCTCTTTTGGATTCAATCTTTTCTCTCTTGGTTGCATAGCAAATCAGTTGCTTTGATCTTTCTTTTGTGATAGGATAATTGCTTGCAGGTAATTTCTGGGTGATTTTGGGGTGCTCATGACACATAAAGAGGTAATAGACATAGATGAATGTCATTGATATATATCCATGTGCACACAATAGTAAAATCATAATAAATGAGTTATACATGTGTATATCAGTCATAGCTTAAGGTTCAAGAATCAAGGTATATAGTTCAACCTTTATGGGTTATAATTTAGAGTTTAATGTATAGATTTTAGGTTTCAAGGTTTAGGGTTCAAGTTTTTGATTCAAGTTTTAGCATTTATGGATTTAGGTTTAGGATTTACAATTGTAGGCTCATTAATTAAGTATTGGGACCTTAGTATTATGAATTGAGGATCAATGTTTAAGTTATAGGATGAAAGGATAAAGGTTCAACATATTTATCATTAAGAATTATAGACTAGCATTCAATGTATAATGTCTAATGTTTGAAATTTAGGATTTAACATGTATAATTTAATGTTTAATTTTAATATTTTAATATCAATATTTAGAGTTTAGGTTAATTAGATTTCACATTTGAGGTTCAACTTTAAATTTTAAGGATTTACTATTTAATTTTTCATATTGAGATATATTGGTCTATATTTAATAACTATCATTTACCATTCAAATTTATTTATCTATGTATAGGGTTAAATGATACGGTTCATTATTTAGGGTTAAAATATCAATAAATAAGGTTAAAATTTTAGGGTTTAAGGTTTAGAGTTCAATTATTATAGCCCAACATTTATATTTCAACATCAAGGGTTCAACATTAAATGTTTAGCATTAATAATTAATTTTTTATTTTCAATATTCAATGTTTACAAGGTTAAGGTTAATAATGAAACAGGATAAAGGTTAAAGTATTCTGATTAATATCTTAGGGTTTAAAGTTCAAAGTTCATCTAAGGTTTATGTTTTAAGGTTTGGGATTCTAGGCTCATGTTTCTAGGTTTAGCATTCATCATTTGGTAATTAAGGTTTAGGTTTAAAATTTAGTTATCAAGGTTTAGGATTCATAGCCTAGGTCCCAAGATTCAAGCAACTTGACTTTGAAGTTATGGCTTAGAGCTCACTATTTAAGGTTTAGGGTCTATGACATAGGTTAAAATGTTTATCATTCACCATTTTATGATTTAACTTTTAACATTTTATATCTAGTGCTTTGTATTAATGTTAAATGATGAAGGCCCAAGGTTTTCCAATTAGGGCCTAGGGTTTAGAGTTGAAAATTTAAGGTTTACGCTTTACATTCAAGGTCTAGATTTCAAGTTAAATGGTTTAACATGCAATTTTCAACATTAAAATTTAGTGTTTTTTATTTAATTCATATCATTTAGTGTTAAAATATAGTTGTTTGTGTATATGGATCAATATTAAGGTTCATTGTTTAAGGTTGAATTTTGTATACATGGTTCAATCCTAAGGTTCGTTACTTAGGGCCTAGGGTTTAAAGTTCAAGGTTTAGGGTTTAAGGGGTCACGTTTATGATTTAGCTTTCAATGCATTGATGTTTAATAGTCTAGGTAGTGATTATCATCTAGATATTTAGATTTAATTATCTATTTATAGTGTTTAATATTTGGGTTCATTATTAAGGGTTTAAATGTTAAGTCTCAGGGTTTAATTTTTAGAGTTTAGAGTTTATATTTTAAAGTTTATGGTTTAGGTTTTAAGCTTCAAATTTAGGATTAGGGTTTAGGTTTCAAATCTCAATGTTGGAATGAATGATCAAGACTTTGATCCTAGGGCTTAGTGCATGCATACCAAGGTTTAGGGTTAAGGGCTCATGGTTCATATTTTCTTATTCATCATTTAATATTTTATTAGTCAAAGCCTAGTGTGGAAAAATTATGGTTTAGGTCTTAGTGCTTGAGGTTCAGTATTTAGGCTTTAAGGCTTAAGGGTCTTGGTTTAGTTGTTTGGGTCCAAGGCATGAAACTAAGGCTATTTTCTTAGGGTTGATGGTTTAAGGAATATTAGTTCTCAAGGTTTAGGATTTTTGGCTTTTAATTCAAGTTTTAATATATTATTTAATATTTAAGGTTTTGGGTCCAATTTAGGGCTTAGGGTTTATGGATAATTTCTTATGGCTCAAAACTTAATGATCTAGACTTTGAACTTAAGGCTTGGGGATCAATGTGAAAATTTTAGTGTTGAAGTTCCAAAATTTGACACTTATCATTCATGGTTTATGGTTTTTAATTTAACATTTAATTTATAGTGTTTGGTGTTTAGGGTTCAATAGTCAAGGTTTAGAGTTCAATTTTTTAAGTTAGGGTTTAACATTTTCATTAAAATTATAGCTTGCAACTTTAAGTGTTCAAAATTTAGGGTTTAAATACTAAACCTTAAATACATTTTTATTTAAAAAATTAGTTTAGTTATACATTTTACCACTATTTAAATTTATTTATAAAGTAATTAAAAATTATAATTTTTAAGGTTTAGGGTTTATGGTTTTAGGGTTTAGCTATTAGCATGTATATTGGCTTATAGTTTAGGGTAAGGAAAACCCATTGCAAACGTTGGTCCCTAAAACCTAAAAACAATAAACTATAAATTTTGATATTTAAAACCTAATTCCAATAACCATAAATTTAACCCTAAAACATTTAGAAAAACTTGAAAATAATTTAAAAATACACTAAGAAATGACAACATACCTTAGAAAATTTTAGCCTATAGTTATGGAAGGAGGAGGTAATGTCTAGGTGATGTAGTCATTAGCAAAGGTGGACATTGTTTTTTCTTTGTCATTTATGCTCCATTCACTATAATAAAAATTTCAAAAATGCCCATGGGCATGGTAAAAAACATATATATACTATTTAGAATGAATGCATATTACTAAATAGGAATTCTTTGATTTCACATGCCCACATAAAATGTGTATCTATTATGAATGGGCCTTAGCTTGTCAACATACATCTACTAAGGTTTGGGTGTCTAATATATAATGAATACATATTTTTAGAAAATAAATTTATAATTTTTTGTGAATGAGTGGCAATTTTATGTGATAAATTTTAGCCCCATATTTCCCCCTTAGTATAGAATTATTACATTGCATTGAACCCATAGATTGAGAAGAATGATAAATGTGATTTGGTTGATCTCTCTCATAGAATATTCATAGTTGGAGGAAAGTAGATCTGCAAGCTCTAGTTTAATATATATGCAAAGATTTTAAGATACAAGAAAAGACTTGAAATAGGTATAACCCTCCTTTTATTTTTTATTTTATCTAAATTTTATTGTTTATCAAGTATATACTAAATCTACCTTATTCAATGGATATTAAAACCTAGAAGTTTGATGTTGAGTAACAATAAGGATTTATTTACAGAAGAAGATGAGGATAGGATGTGTATTCATAAGAAGGCCAATAGTATCTTCAAATTTTCAAAATTTGAAGTTTCCATGATGAAAAAAGTTGAATTGCACACTTAGAAATGAACTTGAAAAATCTACCCTTGTGACCTACTTTGGAGGGCCATAATTCAGAGCCTATTGTCCTTCATGCCAAACCCCTTGGTGAACATATTCATTTGAAATATGGTAACATGCCTGCTCAGTTTTAGGCTCCTACAATGAGTTTTGATGGGTCATTTAATTATCTTTTGACTACAACCAGGTCAAAATTGGTGTTCCTAAAACTTTCAAATTTTGCGATTCTAAGGGAAACCCATTTCTCATTTTGGTCCAAAACATCTCCAGCTGCATTTTCATAAAAAACAGAGGGATATGATGCATTATTTTAATGCATTTTAGTTGTGGCAAAGGCATCTGGTAGGCCAGTTTACAAAGGAGGTCCTAGAAATCTTTCGGTGATGCAAGTTTTGAGGAAATGGGTTTTATTTCTAAATAATTGATTAGGATCACTCGCAAAAAATCATGGCTCCAAGTGTTCCTATTTGTGAGCAGCAAATTTTCATCATTTTGCTAGCAAGAAAATTGATTTCTCCCCTTTACAATTTCCAAATTTTGCAAAATTTAAGGCATTTTTAATGTTTTAAATGTTAGGGGGGGACTTGAAATGAATTTTTAAAGGTTTTATGATGAAATTGAAATTGAAGCTTTTCACCAATTGCCTTTCCTTGCTAGCCTGCTGAAATTATGGAGAGGTTTTGAAAGAGGAGCGAGCTGGCAGGTGTTGACGATGATTTTACTCACAACAACAGGGTGAATAAATTCTTCACAGACAAACTACAAATAGCCTATCCTTCTTGAAAGATATGGAACAAAGACAATAAAAAATGAGAATATGTTTTAACAAGAAAATATTGATTCAATTCAATCCCAAGTCTTTGATAGTCAGGTCTTGGACTGTACTAGGTTCACTCCAGGGTATGATATGATATTGCTATTAATCTCAAAGGGAATATGGTTGTTTAAAATCATATATATTAGACACTGAGTTTTCAGTTGGATCGTAAGAACAAATATCATGAAATCGAAAGATTTGAAATAATATTTCATGAACATCAACAATTTATTAGCTATCACTTAAGTAGATTTAGCATTAAGCATTCAACAATTTCATAGGAAACAAAATATTTTAAATAAATTTCCATTCATTCGTCTATTTTTTAGAACATTTTCAAGAATTTAAACATCTATTAAAAACAAAAGCATAAAAATATTGAAAATTAAAATTTCTCCCAGTTATTCTCCACACATGCCCCAAAGAATTAATCAAAGCAAACCGCTTTATACTTCACCAGATCCCTTCACAACTACATATAAAATGGTGTGAGCTTTTAAAGAGAGGGGTTTTAATTTGGACACCAAGTAGGTTCTGTATGCACCCTTAAATGATGCAACACACAATCTTGTTTGGATGAACTAACAAAACTAGCCACAAAAGATTCATGAGATAGGTAGCTATCAAATTGGATCTAATATTGATTAATGTCTACATGCATACAAGTTTTTAGACTAGAATGATTCAAAAAATAGGAAAAAGAACAAAACTTAGAGAAGTTTTGGCTCTTTCGACATCCATAAATTCTGAAATTAGCTTAAAAAAGGTATCCTCTAGCCTTTTATAGAACACAACACACAAATAGGATAAGACAAATACATGAGAGGAAATCCAAGGGACAAATCAGATCAAGGCACGTGGAATGTAGTGACCGGTAAGAGAATTGTAATCAAAGTCAACAAAGGTCAACTCCAGTTGCACATTGAAGCTCTTCAGGCTTTTATCTTTTATCATTAGGATTCCTTCTTGGAACCAAACAAATCTGCTCAAACAAAATGTAGGAACTTCCCACAAATTCAGAGTGATCAGGTGGAATTTCTACCCCTACATTTCAGGTTCATCCTTGGTTTGAACATTCTAGGAATGAGCAACTCCCATAATAGGTACACTTCATTGTCACATTGTTAAACTCCAAAGTCTTGGGCTCCTAGTATCTGACACATCTTTGCAACAAACTCTATTCCAACATGAGCTTTTAAATTGTATCGTTGAACCTGGCAACACCATTAGATCTGTCCGAAAATTTGATTTTTCTGACTGTCCATACCTGAACTTTGCATCACAATCTGCATCTCCTATTGTAGACACGTAAAAAATACAAATTGATCTTGTGCACTTGATCCTGATTACTAACACTAGTTCATCTTGAATTATCTCCTTTTCTAGTCATTTAATTAAATAATCTTTATTTAATTAAATTCATCATATTTCATATTTTAATTAAATAAATCAATTTTATTTGATTAAATCATCTTCTCTTAATTAAATAAATCATTTTGTTTAATTAATCCTAATTTTATCTTTTAATTAAATAAATAAGACTTTATTTGGTTAAATCATAATAGTCCCTCTTTTAATTAAGCTCTAAAGTCATCTCCTTTAAATTAAATAAATCAATCTTTATTTGATTTAAATCTAACACCATCCTCTTTAATTAAATAAATCAAACTTTATTTAATTAAGTCTAAAATCATTATTCCTCTCATTTGGATTTAAATTAATCCAAAAATCTGAATCAAATTGTCACATCAACTAATCTCCATTTAAATTAATCAAATCTTGATTAATCCTAATCTTAATCCATCAAATCCTCTAGATTTTGCAACTTGCATAATAAATCAATTTATTTAATTTATTAAATCTCTATTTTCATTCAAAAAGGCATCAAAGATGAAATATTCTTCCAATTCAAAATTATCTCCCCCCAAATGGACTTGTCCCTCCAACAAGGCATTAAAAGCCTCTTACATGTCCTTTTCCTTGAGCCAAGTGGCATTAACTCCATTTTCTTCTCCCTCAAACTTTTCACTTCCTCAAATTTGAAATTCCACCTAATATCATTTATGTGCACAATGACCAAAATGTGCTCCACCTTTGTCCACTCACATGTTGACAAGTGGCATTATGCTATTGGTTGGTGTTTGATCCCACATTCATCCATTTTTCCTATTCCTCCATCCTTCTCTCCTATAAATGGAGAGCTCTTTTACTAATTTTGGATCCATAATCCATGCAAGATTATGATCCACAATCTTAGGTATTTTCATCCACAACTTGTGCAAAGTTATCATCTTCATGTTTTGAATCAAGTTCATCCATTTTAATAATTTCATAGCTAGGTTATGGGAAAATTTCATCAAGGAGCATCAAATCTTCACCATTGATCATTCAAGCTTACAAGGAATTAGAAAAGGTCCATTTTCCACATCAAAATGGCACCAATTCCCCCATGCAATTGAGAGTTTGGACATTAAAATAGGATTTACTACCTTTTTTACTTGTGTTCTTCACTTATTTCTTATTTTCATGCTTCAAATGAATTTCATTGGGAATGTCATTTCTAACTTGCATATTGGACTAATATTATGTTTGTTATTTGTGTTTGTGCAGGTCTAGGATCACCATTCACATTTTGGCGCTAGGAGGAGGGCCGATTTAAAGAAATTAACACATTTTTTTTACCAAATTCTACTATTTTTTTAAAAATTTTGTGTCTATAGGAAACTAGATTGCTGACAATCAAACTCCGCCACTATCAGTCCAGCGGTGCTATTTAGTGATGCTATCAAACTCCAAACTGTGCTGCTCAAGTCATTCTCCACTCAGTCTGGCCAAGTCAAACTCCAAAGTCCGTCGCTGGGTAAAATAGCACCATAATTGCACTCATTGTTTCTCCACAGTCCACTGCTGACTTCACTAGTCTGCTACTGATATCTTCCAAACTACACCGCCATTGCAGACTATGCCACTAGGGTGGGATAAAAGATAGATTTTAATTTTATTCAACATGTGCTTTTTTTTCATTTTGATCCATTTGAACTTCTAACTAGTTTTTGGCTCTCTTTTTTATAGTTTTAACCAATTTTTGTAGGTTGACTTGATCAAAAGTGGAAGGAGGAAACAAAAGAAAGTCTTCTCATGACATCTTCATTCGATTGTATCAAGTGTTTTTAAACACTTTGGGGAGCAATTATAATCCCATTTCTAAGGACTTTGTCATCTTCAATATTTTTAGGACTCAATAAATTTCATTTGGGCTCTTAAAAGAATAAAACAAAGGGATTAAAAAGAACTTTAGCAAACTTACTACATTTTTTTTTGGGTTTAAGAATTGAACAAGAAAATTTCACACTTCATTTTTGGTGCTTAAAAATAATCCATTCTTGCTAGGTTAAAATGAACATGTGTCCTTTGTGTTTTGTAATCTTTTATACAAATTAATCTCATCTAAAAGGGTGTATGCACTTCTCTTGTGATTCACAGTGATCTTGAAAATCAAAAAATATAAAAATCCAAAAAAATTAGAAAAAGGATTGAAAACAGTAAAGAGAAAAATCGTCCTCTAGTGAAAACCACTCCAGTGGTGCTTTGGGCAAGTACCTTGGTGAAAACCTAGCAAATAGACTCCTTATGTAAATAAGCACTTTCCATCCACTAGGATCCCTGCGACTTGTTTTGCATCATTCATCCATCATCCATCCATCACTCTTCCATATTCCATCACCCATCCGCGTCCATATCATAGCTTGGTCCTGTGTTCATGTCATGATCCCTCTTAGTACTACTCGACCCATTTCCAAGGTCAGTTTGTCCTTCTTGTATTAGAGTAGTCTATTGCATCACGTTGGGGGAATGTTCTTACATTGGATTGGATTCGTGTATATTTTTGAAGTCTTCCTAAAATCAAAAAATCCAAAAACATCAGAAAATTAGAAAATCCAAAAACATCAACAAATCAAAAAATCCAAAAATATCATAAAATCAAAAAATCAAAAAATAGTCTTAAAATAAAAAAATCCAAACACATCAAAACATTCAAAAAATCCAAAAAACAATTCAAAAATCCAATCAAAAAAGTCAAAAACAGAGTCGTCTTGTTGAACTATGGGTCTCTGAGCTCTGAATGTAGGCAAGGTTGATCTTTGATCTTTCCCTGAAACACTTAGGTCAGTCCTTTAGGAGTCCATCATAATAAATTGGCAATCCATTTGTTCATATCTTACCAAATAAATTGAGTATGTGTCAGTCGAACTACGTGGTCTCTACGTGTATAACGTAGGAAAGGATAATCTATTGATCAACCCCCGAAGCCCCCAGGATACGTCTTTAGGTTAGTCTCTTGGTCAAAATCTCATAAAACCTCAAAACATTGAAAATTTTGAAAATAAAAACATTTGTAAAACATCTCAAAACTACCAAAAATAGCCTCAAAACATTTCAAAACTTTAGAAACATCCAAATATATGAAAAAGATCCATTTGTCCCATATCGCTTTCACTTGCAATAAATTCTTCTCATAATAAACCATCGTCATCCTCAACCTTTGGTAAAACAGTCAGAAACAAGTCTAGTAGGTCAAAAGTGAAAACTCAATCGTCAAGGTCTCAAGTCTAGGTCAATAAGTAAACAAGTTTGTCAACTCTTGGTATTAATAGCTCATCATCCAATCAAATCCCAAATCATCTGATAACATCATGTCCTAGGATGCATCTTTCCTACAATGGACATCAACATTAGGAATCATCGTAGTTTAGTCTTGGCTAGTGGTGTGAAGAACATTAGCTTGTTTGTTTACTTGATCTTTGTCTTTTGATTTATCTTTTTGCGCTCATTCTAATGACCTCTTGATGATGTCCAAACAAAAAAATTTAGAGAGAAAGAAATGGGGAAACAATCATTATCTTTTATTTGTTATGCAGCTTGTTGGATATTCTTGTAACTTGGTCATTTGTGCTTTGTTTGGTTTGTAGGGAGGGTGTTTTAGGTGTCTTGTTGACCACATAGGAAGGCTTTCCTTTCTATGTTTTGGTTTGAGATGTTTGGTATATCTGAATTGCATTTTAAATGAGGTTCTGTATGTCAGGTGTGAACAAGAGTACTCCTATTTGATTGTTGAGTCAAAGTCCATCACACTAGGTGCAATGCCATCCTAGTTTTTTATACCTTGATGCATCGTACCTATGTGTATTATCGAACATAAGGTACAAATATCCCTTTTAAAATCCCAATTCCTAATAAGAAAAAACATCATCATCATCATTATTATCTCTAATAAAGTCTCATAGATCATGGACTTGTTGGATCCTCTTATCATCATCTCATTTCTTCTTTCTTCTCTGTGCACTAACATCGTACCACATGTGACAATTAATCATTATCAACAATGCATCCATCCTGCATCCACAAACCATCAACATGCTTCATATCATTCATATCATTCACATACATTACATTTTCATCATTGCATGATATAAATATGCTAGTTTAAGCATCTCATAAACCATACATTAACATAAAACATCCATTGCATAATCATATAGGCATCATCACATCATCCATCTCAAATGCATTGCATCATCATTTTAAGTTGGTTAGGATAATATAGATTTTTTATTCTAAGCATCTTAAACCATCTCATTTGCATCATCAACATTACCATCCATGCATTCATCTTGAACCTCTTTGTTGTGAGATCGACCCTCAAACCAAACTTTTCGCTCGATCTCTCGAGGGGGTAGTGTACTAGTATACTTCTTTTTGTTGGGGCATCCAAAAAAATAGAATTTTTTTGAATTTGGATCTCTGTAGGATTATTCTTTGAACCAATGCAGTAGGTACATTGCTTCAAAGAGGGGCAAAATGTAGACACGTAAAAAATACAGATTGATCCTATGCACTTGATCTTGATTACTAACACCAGTTCATCCTGAATCATCTCCTTTTCTAGTTATTTAATTAAATAATCTTTATTTAATTAAATTCATCATATTTCATCTTTTGATTAAATAAATCAATTTTATTTGATTAAATCATCTTCTCTTAATTAAATAAATCATTTTGTTGAATTAATCCTAATTTCATCTTTTAATTAAATAAATCAGACTTTATTTGGTTAAATCATAATAGTCCCTCTTTTAATTAAGCTCTAAAGTCATCTCCTTTAAATTAAATAAATCAATCTTTATTTGATTTAAATTAATCCAAAAATCTGAATCAAATTGTCACATCAACTAATCTCCATTTAAATTAATCAAATCCTGATTAATCTTATTCTTAATCCATCAAATCCTCTAGATTTTGCAACTTGCACTAAATTGATTTATTAAATCTCTATTTTCATTCAAAAAGGCATCAAAGATGGAATATTGTTCTAATTCAAAATCTCCCCCCAAAAGGACTTGTCCCTCCAACAAGGCATTAAAAGCCTCTTACATGTCCTTTGCCTTGGGCCAAGTGGCATTAACTCCATTTTCTTCTCCCTCCAACTTGTCACTTCCTCAAATTTGAAATTCCACCGAATATTATTTATGTGCACAATGACCAAAATATGCTTTACCTTTGTCCACTCACATGTTGACAAGTGGCATTATGCTATTGGTTGGTGTTTGATCCCACATTCATGCATTTTTCCTATTCCTCCATCCTTCTCTCCTATAAATGGAGAGCTCTTTTACTAATTTTGGATCCACAATCCATGCAAGATTGTGATCCACAATTTGATCCACAATCTTAGGAATTTTCATCCACAACTTGTTCAAAGTTATCATCTTCATGTTTTGAATCAAGTTCATCCATTTTCATCCATTTTCATAATTTCATAGCTAGGTTATGGAGAAATTTCATCAAGGAGCATCAAATCTTCACCATTGATCATTCAAGCTTACAAGGAATTGAGAAATGGCCATTTTCCACATAAAAATGGCACCAATTCCCCCATGGGATTGAGAGTTTGGACATTGAAATAGGATTTAATAGCTTTTTTACTTGTGGTCTTCACTTATTTCTTGTTTTCATGCTTCAAATGAATTTCATTGGGAATGTTGTTTCTAACTTGAATATTGGACTAATATTGTGTTTGTTATTCATGTATGTGTAGGTCTAGGATCACCATTCACACCTGTAATCACAAATTCCACTCATTAAATCCCTTTGAAAGAAAACATTTATAAACATCTCATGTAAATAAAACCATTATGCAAATGCTATAACATAAATTTCTCATAAACAACACGCTTTCTAACATATCATAAATCCTTGCATGATTATCCTCTACATATACCGGGTTAGTAGACTATCAGACTCATTAGATAACCTTAATATTTTAAAATTTCATTTCACATCACAACCCGGTACCCGGTACTCAATATTCAGCTTTACCCATGAACTTTCCCCAAACTTCGGTTTAACTAGACTTCCATCTTACCAGACTCCAAGTATCGGACCAAAACACTCTACTCATATTTGCATCACTTTTTTCACCTTTTCAAACATTCTTGGTTCTCGGTATCTAGTATCTGGTACTTGAAATAATTACATCACGAAGTACTATTTGATTAAAGATTTCCCTTTACTTTTTACTTCCAGCACCAAGATCTTTCAACTAGCTAGCTCTTTCCATAAGAGTTATATATTTTTCACTTTGGTCCCCAAGTCTTACAGTCTTAGGGTGTGTTGTGAGACCACACAACAACTTGCAACCAATAAAACCAAATTTTTTAAAAAATTGAAATTAAATCACCAGTTGTAAATTATAATTTATGCATATTTTAAAACAATAACTTTTACATTTACCTAGATTTTGGCATAAAAAGTAAAACTCCCCTGGAAGCATCCGTGCGTGCTTTGATTAATTCCAATTTTTGGAACTCAATAAAAAGAATCAGTTCATTGACATTGAACTACATAATATGGTAATCCTCCAAATCCAAACAGGGATAGAGCCTTGCTGCTAGTCAAACATCCATAGCCTGAACAAGGTTATCTCTGTAATTCCCCCCAGACATAGCTCTACTGCCAGCCAGGTGTCCATAGCCCCGGTAGAGATATTTGGATTCCCTAAAGAGTTGATTTCTTTTTCTTTTTCTTTTTTTAGATATTGCAATGATAGCCCATTTTTTTCTTTTGATATTTCAATAATAGCTCATTTTCAACTTACAGGAAATGAAGCCTGCCATTAGGTTGGCAATTATAGTGGTAGCAAAGGTTACCCTTTTATTTTTCACTCAATGCAAATCCCTTCATCAATTCACTATTCCCCAATAAATTATTTAATAATTCTTTGTTGGTGCATATTTTGGGCTAAATTTCACCACTTTATGCCAAATACTAGCTAATTGCAACTCGCTATATGTTAAAAAATATGCATAAATTAAAATTTATCAACAAAAAATTTAATCACCAAATTTAAATCTAAATTTAGAAACATTAGTTACCACCCTTGCGATTAAATTTTATGGAAATTGCTAAATATTCGGCTAGCACTTATGATTTGATGGCATTGCACCTCATTAATAGATCGAAAATGTCATGATTACATTGAAACATGATAACATTATTTTACATTAAATTCTCACACCTAACTTTGCACATATCATTTCTTTCAACTTACCCGAGTGATGATGTGTACTGTCTTACTAGCTTCATTTTCCTTTCTGCTTCACACACATAAGCACCTCCATAATTAATACGACTTAAGAAAAATATATGAAATGACCACTATTAACTTCAAAATATTCAACTTGCTTGATTCACAATCTTCGTACTGCTCAAATTTGAAGCAATTTATCACTAACTATGTGCAAAGAATTAATTTGATTGAACATTACATTTTGAAGATAATTATCTAGTTGCCACCTTGCTTACAATTTCAAAGACGTCACTCGAGGCAACTATATACCACAACTTCCTCACAGATTTCTATAAATTCTACACTTCTCAAATTCTTCACACTTTTTCTTAGCTTTCTTTTCTTGTTCTGCATTTTTTTCTCTATTTATTCTCACTTGCTTCTAGACCATGGATACTCCAATTTTCTTAAGGTGCTCTCGCCGCCAAAATGATTTCTTAGGAAGTATCACATTGTAAAGGCTTGAAAAGGTTTTCTTCATTCAGATTTCTAGTTTCACTATACCAAACTTGTGCTTAGTCCTTGGGGAAAAGCATGTAGAATCCAACCGCTACTTTGGCTTTTACTTCGACATGGCTTCTCATTTTGTAGCGCCACTTCTGGATATTGGGCTTCCTATGGAAGATGTGCACTCGACTACCAATTTGATAGTAAGGCCTGAATATTTGGTGAATTTGGATACTATTTTGTCTGTTGCACACCTGACCATCAGAATCCTTTCCATGGATGATATTCCTCAATTCCTGGAACACGAGGAAGTGGTTCCACTCCAGCCTTTCCTCACTGACCTTCATATTCATGACTTTGAATTTCACCGGGAACTCGCCTACATAGGGTATTTAGCCCTGATAGATGAGGCGTCCCATATCGACTGAATGGCTACTACTACCTATAGCTAGACTTCTTTTTTTTGATCTTTTGAAGCAAGAATTTCAATAATCATGTATATACATGATATACACACACACATATATATAGCTTTTAGTACATCTTAAAGTGTGTATTTACTGTGCATGGTTTTATTATTTTGCATTTCACCGTATAATTTTACAAATGTTTGAATTAAGTCTCGTGTAAGAGAAGTTAAATAAAATTTTCTAATGCAGAGGCCAAGTGAAAAGAAAAGAAAAAGAAAGAAAGAAAAGTGACAACAACGAAAAAACAAACAAAACAAAACAAACCCTACGAAAAAGAAAACCCTAACTAACCAAACTTCTAATCTAACAAGAAATTAACCCTAACAAAACAACTTATTTTAATTTCTATGACTATTTCCATTGTCATTTTGGTACAAATTATAGAATATTTATCCTTAAATTCATTTTGAAAAATTTAAACAACTCTACTGTAACAATGAATTATTTTAAATATTTTGTGTTTAATAATCGTAAATTCAAAAGTGTACTTACCAATGACTTGGCTCATATGTATGAAAATGACTTGATTAAAGGTTGATTGCACACAATTTGTCAAATGTGACCATACTCTACCTTCTTCCAGCCCTGGTTCATGGTTTGTCTCTGTACTATGTTCATTTCCACGAATAGTTGTGTCCATTTCTCGACTTTCTCTTTTGAGAATCTTCATGTCTTTGGTCCTGTCTTCACTTTACACTTTGTTAGACCAAGATATATCACAATTTATATTGTTATTAGAGAGATAAAAAAGTAAAAGTTTGATACTCAGTATCTTGTATAATATCAAGAAAATTTCCTTTTTTAACTTATAAATTTTCAACTTGGAGCAAAATACACGCATCTCCTGCTCAGTTTTCCCGCTCCTTTTCCTCATTTGTATTTTCCATGTATAAGGAGAATGATGAATCATCAATATTATTTCCTCATTTCTAATGTGATGTCTCTGAATCTGAATATTCTCGCTTATTTTCTTGCAAAATGTTAGGATTTTCTTTATAATAATTGCAGTTATCAAACTATCTTGATGTATTGGCTATTTTTTTAATTTTTCCAATTCCACTAGGGTTGCACATATTTCTTGTTAATAATTCCTTTCTTCTAGCAGTTAGAACTTCTTATGTTAACATAATCACTTTACACATGGCCAAGCTTACCCAAGTTAAAACAAATTCACAATCAAGTTCACCGTGAGCAATTGTATCATGAATTTTACACTCGGTGACTCTACCAAAGGTGGATAAACTCAAAGGATGTAATCTCTAGTTAATTTTTTTTCAAAGTTTCTCAACTTCCATACTTAAATAACAACTTGCACTCAATTTTCACTTTACAAGCTTCCTTCTTAAACTCAGGACTAATATAAAATTCAAAATATGCTCTCCCTCTAGTGCCAGTTCCTGTTGACGATGATTTTACTCGCAGCAATAGGGTGAATAAATTCTTCATGGAAAAACCGCAAAGAGCCTATCCTTCTTGAAAGATATGGAACAAATACAATCTAAAAGGATTGACTCAGTTCAATCGCAAGTCTCTGATAGTCAAGTCTTGACTATACTAGGTTCACTCTAGGGTATGATGTGATATTGTTGTTAATCTCAAAGGGAATATAGTTATTTAAAATCATATATATTAGACACAGAGTTTTCCATTAGATCATAAGAAAAAATAAAATGAAATTGAAATATTTGAAATAATATTTCATGAACATCAACAATTTCTTTGCTATCACTTAAGTATATTTAGCATTAAGCATTCAACAATTTCATAAGAAACAAAATATTTTCAATAAATTTCCATTCATTCGTCTATTTTTTGGAACATTTTCAAGAATTTAGACATCTATTCTAAAACAAAGCATAAACATACTGAAAATTAAAATTTATCCTGGTTATTCTCCACGCATGCCCCAAAGAATTTACCAAATCAAAGAAAATTGGTTTGTACTTCACCAGATTGCTTCACAGCTACATATAAAACAGTGTGAGCTTTTAAAGAGAGGGGTTTTAGTTTGGACACTGAGTAGGTTCTGTATGCACCCTTAAACAACATAGCACACAGTCTTGTTTGGCTAAACTAACAAAACTAGCTACAAAAGATTCATGAGATAAATAGCTATCAAACTGGATCTTATATTGATTAATTTCTACGTGCATACAAAAATTTTAGACCAGAATGATTCAGAAAATAGGATAATAGAACAAAACTTAGAGAAGTTTTGGCTCTTCCAACATCCACAAATTATGAACTTAACTTAAAAAAAAGGTATCCTCTAGCCTTTTATAGAACACAAGGCACAAATAGGATAAGACAAATACATGAGAGGAAATCCAAGGGACAAATCACATCAAGGCATGTGGAATGTAGTGACTGGTAAGAGAATTGCAATCAAAGTCAATGAAGGTTAACTCCAATTGCACATTGAAGCTCTTCAGACTTTAATCTTTTATCATTAGGATTCCTTCTTGGAACCAAACAAATCGGCTCAAACAAAATGTAGGAACTTCCCACAAATTCATGGTGATAGGTGGAATTTATGCCCCTACATTTCAGGTTCATCCTCAGTTTGAACATTCTAGAAATGAGTAACTCCCAGAATAGGTAAACTTCTTTGCCACATGCTTAAACTCCAGAATCCTAGTCTCCCGGTATCCAACACATCTTTGCAACAAATTCTATTCCAGCATGATCTTTTAAAATATATCATTGAACCTAACAACACCATCAGATTTGTCCACAAATTTTATTTGTCTGACCGTCCATACCCAAACTTTGCATCATAATTTGCATCTCCTGCAATCACAAATTCCACCTATTAAATCCCTTTTAAAGAAAACATATATAAACATCTCATGTAAATAAAACTATTATTCAAATGTTATAACATAAATTTCTCATAAATAACACGCTTTCTAGCATATCATAAATCCTTGCATGATTATCTTCTACATATACCAGGTTACCGAACTATCATACTCATTAGTTAACCTTAAAATTTTAAAATTTCATTTCACATCGCTACCTGGTACCCGGTATTCAGCTTTACCCATGAACTTTCCTAGGACTTTAGTTTTACTAGACTTCCATCTTACTAGACTCCAAATATTGGACCGAAACACTCTACTCATATTTGTATCATGTTTTTCGCCTTTTCAAACATTACCAATTTCTAGTATCCAGTACCTAGAACACTTACATTATGAAGTACTCTTTGATTAAAGACTTCCCTTTACATTTTACTTCTGGTGATCTTTCAACTAGCTAGCTCCTGCCATAAGAGTTATATATTTTTCACTTGGGTCTCCATGTCTTACAGTCTTGGGGTGTGTTGTGAGACCACACAACAACGGGGAAGCCACTTTTTGGCATTTTTGAGACTTCTAGAAGATTGTTTGAGGGCTGAATATGTCTCCAATCCTTAGTTGAACACTTGGGGAAAGTTTTGGAGCATTCAAATTGATGAAATTTGTTGATTTGAGCCTCCAAAAATGGTCTGCAACTTTTCTCACGCCCCAACATTTTTTTGGATGCCATTTGAAGAATTTTTAAAAGCTTATCAGCAATGAAAATTCTTTGCTACTCCTTCCAACACCTATCAATCAAATAAATTGCTTTGCTTCATTGACAATGGCTTGCAATTACTTCTCAAATTGACATAAATTTAAGAGTGCAATCACGTTTCTAGCTTTGGGGTAGATTTTTGAAGTTGTATATCTTTTGCAAATAATGTTTTTCAACTTCCAAATGATGCTTGGACTTATCCACATGTGTTGGGAACACTTTCATTGCTGTTCTGACCATTTTGTGGATGCCTGCAGTCATCAAAACACCCTCTCATTCAAAAAAACGACCCCAACTTGAATTGGCAGTGAAAATGTATCAAAATAGTTTGAGGATATTCTATTTTTTTAGGGCTTCGATGCAAATAGGATGGAGTCACATATTGACTACTGCAAACATTTCCTTTGGCCACCATGATCAAAGAACTTGCAGATCAAAGGAATTTAGGCTAGGGAAGAGAAGCCTTGAATCGACGGTTACAAGAGTAGAGGCCACGTGGATGCATCTGTATTGTAGCCCGCTAGCCTATGAGAGGTAGAGATAACACCAGCATGAGCCCACGGGGAAGCGGGGAATTGTAAGAATATGAGTATTTGTTGGAATAATGAAGACTAACATCTCTTTATATAGTTTTGTGTTGTCATTGATGTCACCATGTTATATGAGTTGCAACTACAATTTTAAGCTTGATATAGTATTCTAGAGTGGTATCTGAATGGGTATGCAGTCACTATGCTCTAGTATTTTGGTCCACAATCCTCCACTGATGATTATCTTTGCTTGCAGTGTTTTGGATATGTTTTTTGGATGTTGGAAGCTTGTAAGTTTAGAGTCTCATGTGCATGGGTGCTCGTATGAGGAGTTGGCAATACTCTGTTGTTACATTTTTCTATTAGGTCAATGTTTGGTTAACCTAATGTATAGTTGATGATGTAATAAATTAATTTTGTGTTGCAAATGTATGTGTGACCTATCTTAGGTCCATGTCAACATGTTGTAGCATGCTACATGCTTGAAGTCGACAATTATCCTTTTGGTGAATAAGTGTTGTATCTAATTAGGCTGGCCTAATTGATGTTTGCGGATGTATCAGATATATATATATATATATATATACATATAGGATAGTTTTGAGATTGTTGGTGTGAAGTCTGAATTGAAATGTGTAAAGATAGAATATGATGAAGTGTGTAAATTCAGTTTACTAAGCATCAAAGGAACTAAATCAACACTTGTTAGGTGCAACTTTATCAGTTCATTTTCTGGTTGTAAGCCATTTTTTTACTGTATCTTTTGTAGGCAGTGAGCCTCCCATTTTGGATAGTGAGTCCTAGAAGTGAGCCACCCTTTTGTAATATCTTATAACTAGTTATACTATATTGTGAGCCAATCCTCACCGTGGTTTTTCCCATTTTGGGTTTTCCATGTAAAAATCTTGGTGTTCATGTGTTGTGTACTTTTATGTTCTATTAATGCTCTTGCTCATTTTTACTATTATATTCATCAAAGTAATTTGATGGTGTTTGTTCAATAAGTTTAAGAAGATATTGATTCACCCCCCTCTCAATATCTTAGGTATGCAACAATTGGTATCAGAGCATGGTTCCTCCGAGGAAGCCTAACAGCTTGAGGAAGATCCTAAAGATTAAACAAATGGATGATAAAGAAGAACTCTAGACTGCTCTTGAAGATCTTGACAAGGCTGAAAGTGAAAATAGAGATTTGAAAGAAAATCTTGACGAGGCAAATGAATGAATTCAAAAATTGAAAGAGAAATTGAAGAAATTCAAAGAAAGACATAGATAAGTGAGTGAGCAATTAAAACAAGCTAATGAAGAGATTACCATATCAAAGGTGCAAGTGGAGGAAGAGAAGAGAATTGAAGATTGTATGAATACAGTGGTGCAAAGGAATTCTGATGAATGCACAAGACTTGAGCAAGAGGTGGTGAACCTAAAAGAAGATCTGGAAAAAGAAAAACTCTATGAAGATAATTTCAAGACAAGCTCCACCAAGCTTGATGAATTAATTGTAAGACAGAAACCTATTAAAGACAAAGGTGGTTTGGGAATAGAAGCAGGTGAAATCTCAAAGGCTATGTAGACCTCAAACACAGTGGATAATCAAAAGACTCAAAATAAAGGAAAACATACAAGAAATCCAAGAAACTTTGTTAGAAGATTGCTTATCAGATAGCCAAATGCTCAAAAGTACCCATCCTTCAATGGTGTTTTCTTTTCATGCAATAAATTTGGTCATAGGGAAACAAAGCGTAGAAGTAGAGTGAACTAGTATGCTAGTCCCTGCTTCGAACAATGTTTTGCATGCAAGAAAATTGGACATAGAGCTAGTGAATGCAGAACTCAGATGATGAATTGGTTTAATGTGGGAAGAATGAATCGATATTTTTCTAGCTACTACTATACATGTAATAAGTTTGGAAACAAATCAAATCAGTGTAGATAAAGGGTTAATGGAGGTCAAACAAATTAGAAAAATGTTGTTTGCTACAACTACAACAAACTAGGACACATTTTAAGAGTTTGCAGAAGTAAAAAGGGAAAATAGTCTGATCCAGTAAAGAAGACTGAACTAGTGAAGACAATTGACAAGAATCAAATTAATTAAGAAATGAACAATATGTGGAAGAATAAAAAAGATCTAGAAACGTTAGATGCATTAGTGCCCTCATCTAGTGTAGACAATTCCTTCGACAATTAGACCCAACATGGTCTTAGGGGGAGCATTAACAGAAAAATGTTCAAACACCCTAGATATTTGGCATGTCAGTCATTGGAATGAAGATATGTTGTAAGGAATGGATAGGTAGAGGTTATGCAAAAGGAACTGGAAGAAAAGGTGCATAAATGTTCTTTTGTGGAGCAAATTAGGGTTTTTATCAGCTTTTTGAAATCTGTCACATTTAATGTGAATTAGGGAAGATCATTGGTTTATAAAGTGAACGTGTAAGGCATTGTGATCATTTGTGCATTTGAAGAGAGTGGAGAGTGATTTGGACCATTCTTGAGGCAATTTGAAGAGTGAGCTGTGCAAACCCTAGTTCTGGTTTTTTGCGAAGGAAAAAGGTATTTTGCTTTTCTGTATTGTTGTGGGTTTGTGAGAATTATCTTTTTTGAAATCATTTGATCTCGAATTGTGAAAATGGAAACTCTTGTAGTCGTTAGTGTGTCGTAAAGACCTAGACCATCCTACAAGAAATATTCTATGAAGGTTTTTGAAGATGACCCTCTAGGCACCTTCTCATCGATTCAGCATGAAGTTATGCATATTGAAGACACTAGAATGTATATTGAAGTTAAGACTAAGGAATACAAAAAAAAATTGATAGACATATGGTAGAATGAGCTCACTGGGGATGAATTCTTGATAAAACCCGAGTATTCAAATATTGTTGCGAAGAAGTTGGATAGATGGAATTACTTTCCTAATTTCAGCTCTACTATTGATGATAAATATATAAAACCAGCTCTAAGTAGAATACATGAAAAATTCTTATGGATTGATAGACCTCACCTTATAACCAAGGAAGCAATTAAGGAAGTTACCAGAATCTATGACACTAGACTGGTATCCATATTGAGTTCTATGAAGAATGAAGTAGTGATGAAACTCACCGGTACTCATATGACATAAGGACTCTTGCTACAAAGCCTATTACTAATCTTGCTGTGAAGTATGCTGCAATAATGATTGGACACAAGATCTACTTTAGGAATAGAGAGAACTCTATATATGCTACATCAATATACACCAATTATGACATGGCAGCTAATGGTGCAGATTATGATTTATGTGAACTTCTCCAATAGCAGTTGTTTGAGAATTTGAAGATGAATAGGGAGAAGAAATATGCTTTTAAATTTGGCTCCTTGATTGTGTGTTTGCTATTCTAATTTCTTAGAAGACTTCCCAAAAGAGATGATGTGGTGTTTTGGGACACATCTAGACCGGTTACACATCAAATCTTTGACTACATCCACAATTTGGGTGATTTGAAGAGTCGAGATAATGTTCTGACAACATTTTTTGTTGTTTTCAAGATTAACATGAATAAGAGAGAAATGATCCCAAGGAAAGTTGTTGAGAAGGATAAGACTGATATCATATTTCATGTTTCCTCTAATGAGTGCATGATTGAAGCCGTTGAAGCCCAGATTGTCTAGATACAGCTGTTGAGTCATGAGATTACAAAGGATGAAGCAAAAGGTTATGTGCAAGTTTTTTTGAAAAGTCCTAAAGATATGAATGAACCTAGAGTTGGAACTTATGTAGAAAAATCTATGGAAGTTCACATGGAGGATAGGAAGCTTGTAATAAGGAAGATGGTGGATGAAATTCTTAGGAATTCTAGCTTCACTAATGAGAAAATTGCACTAGGTAGAGCTATGGGAGAGCAGATGGTGCGAGAATCATCAAGACCAAGGAGATCTAATAGGAATACTCCTTCAAAACCATCTATAACTTTTGCAATGAAAGTTGAACCCAATATTCCTAATAAAGGTAAAGGCCTAACTCCTAGACCCAATACAAGATCTGGTAAAAGAAAAGAGACTCCTCTAATGATACCTTTCAAGAGAGGAAAGAAAGAAAAGGCTACGAGGGAAAAGAATCTTAGCATTACTGAAGAACAAGAGGAAGAGGAGGAAGACCCTACAGCAAAATTGGTATGAAAGAGAAGAAGTAGCATGTCCTTTGGTGAAGGTGCTTCATAGGAAGCTAGTGTTGGTAGTAAGATATTTCATTATGTATCATCCTCTAAAGAAGATGAAGAACAGGGTTTTGGAGTCCATGTGCACAACAAACCAGAATCAAAGAAAGCAAAGGTGTCAGAAGAAGCCTCTCTAGACCAAGAAGAACCCTCTCTAAACCAAGAAGAACAAAAGGACTCTTTGGTAATACCTGGTTCCCCTTTCAAATTAGAGGCAATAGTTAATACCTTGATACATTTTGAAGATATGCTGAAGCCTACAACAAAATATTATACTCAAGTAGGTAGAGAGGACATAAAAAATTTAATTTTGGCTATCATTCAGTATGTCATTACTTTGGACTTCAGTTGGGATGATGTTAAGAACAATGTGCCTGAGAAAATATGGGAAACCCTGATGAAGCGGAGATCTGAGGCTATTGAATTAGAAGAAAAGATAAGAAATGAAGCATTTGAGAAACTTGAGTCCTCTTTGACCCCAAATGATTTGGAAAATTTGAAGAAGGCATGTTAAAAAATGTTTCGGATGAAGAAAAGAGTAAATACTCTGATGACAAAGGACAAGAAGCAAATAAAGAAAATAAGGAAAAAAACTGCAGAAGCCATTAGGGGTATAGCTGAAAAATATGGTATGCTTGGTGCACTCCCATCTAGTTCTACACCTAAATCAGGAGAAGAAGTTTCTATAGAAGTTGAGACATTCCTTATAGTACAAGTGATACAGGCATTCCTCCAGAAATAAATGATGTAGATATCCCTCTAGATATAGGTGTTGCAAATGATCCTCTAGAGATAGAAAAGAAAAATGTTGAAGAAGCTAAGCCAAAGAAGCGTGATGTTGTCCCTTCCAAGCATGATGAAGATGAACAAGATAAAGATGAAGGTAAAGGGAATGAAGAAGAAGGAAAAAAAGATAAAGTTGAGGAAGAAGAAGAGAAGGTAGAGGAAAAATAAAATGTAAAGGAAGAAGAGAGAAATGGGGAATTTGTCTGAAAGAATGAAGAAGATCAAAGGCAGGTTGTCTAATATCAAAGGTCTCCTAGAGAATCCTCCTTCGACAATGATGTTTTGAAAGGTTTGTTATCCAAGTAGATCAGGTTCCAACTAGTTATTCCTCTAGAACTCCTACAACTCCCCATGATTCAAGGTAGTGTGGACTTGGATAAGATTTCTCTTGTTCATAAATTGGTGAGGGGATGCATTGCATGCATTCGAAAGAAGAGAAATTATGGAAACACACCAGAAGGTTACAAAGCTTATTGATGATGCTCTTAAAGCTTTGTAGGAGGCCACACCCGGTACATCAATGGGTACATCTCTTACTTGGGTAGAGAATTTGAAACTTCTATTGGATTCCTTTAAGGAGTTTTCTTCTAGACTAGGTGAGAAGACAAGACAAGAGGTTGAGGAGAAATTTGCAAAGAGAAGACTTTTGGCACTTCATGATATGTGTGCTCTGGCACACACAAATGTTGAAAAGATTCTAGAAGTTGTGCAAGGTTGTGAATATGAAGCAAATGTTGTCTTTGCTTATTGCATAAAGTGGTAAGATGCTACTCAGAATATCAAAGATCTCATGGACTCCATTGATTCCTAGTTGATTGTTGTCTACAATACCTACAATGCATCCAAAGATAAAGACAAGATGACCTGAATGCTATCTCTGCTCATAGAGACAAATTCTTTATTCTACAGAAGCATAAATAATATATCATCAGAAGATTCAGTCAGTTAGGTGACCTTATAAGAATGAAGTACTCTCCAGTTTCCAATGCTTTGGAAAATGCAAAGAAATTAGAGAAGATAAATCCAACTCCAGGTACTCTAGATGATGTAGAAGAAAGTCTGATGGAATTATAATTTTTGAATAGAATGTTGATAGCTACTAAGAAGAGTTGGGAGAATGGTAAGACAGCTTGGCAAGGTATTCTTAAGGAGCTTGAAGTCTCACCATCATCCAGGTAATGTTTTTAGTTTTCATATTTTTGGACTGCCCTTTGTCCTTGATGTCAAAGGGGGAGAGAACGTCTGTAGGGGGAGAAAATTTTATGAAGAGGAAAGGGAAAGAGTGTGTTGTACATAGGAAGTTTTTTATATTCTTTTGGCACATGTTTCCATAAATGACAAAGGGGGAGATTGTTGGAAGAATGAAGAAGAACATCTTTTTATACAGTTTTGTGTTGCCATTGATGTCACCATGTTATATGAGTTGCAATTGCAAGTTTAAGCTTGATCTGGTATTTTGGACTGGTATCTAAACCAATATGCAATCATTATCCTCTGGTATTTTGGTCCACAATCCTTTTTTGATGATTATCTTTGCTTGTAGTTTTTTGGGAAATGGTTTTTGGATGTTGGAAGCTTGTAAGTTCAGAATTTCATGTGCATAGGTGCTTGTATAGAGAGTTGGCATTACTCTGTTTTTTATATTTTTCTATTAGGTCTATTATAGTTGATGATGTAATGGATTAATTTTGTGTTGCGGATGTATGTGTGACCTATCTTAGGTCCATGTCGACATGTTGTAGCATGCTACATGCTTGAATTGTTTTTGGAAATATTTTGTACATACTTGAAGCCGACAGTTATCTTTTTGGTGAATAAGGGTTGCATCTAATTAGGCTGACCTAATTGATGCTTCTAGATGTATCAAATATATATATTAGATAGTTTTGAGATTCTTGGTGCGAAGTATGAATTGAAATGTGTGAAGATAGAAGATGATGAAGTGTGTAAAGTTAGTTTACTGTGCATCAAAGGAACTGAATCAACAATGTGTAACTTTATCAGTTCATTTTCTGGTTGTAAGCCATTGTGTTACTGTATCTCTTGTAGATAATGGGCCTCCCATTTTGGACAATGAGTCCTGGCAGTGAGCTACCCTTTTGTAATATATTATAACCAGTTATACTATATAGTGAGCTAATCTCACCATGGTTTTTCCCATTTTTGGTTTTCCACGTAAAATCTTGGTGTTCATGTGTTGTGTGATTTTATGTTCTGTTAATTCTCTTGCTCATTTTTACTGTTATATGCATCCTGAGTAATTGGATGGTGTTTGTTCAATAAGTTTAAGAAAATACTGATTTAGCCCCCCCCCCCTTAGTATCTTGGGTATTCAATAGTATTTTCCCGTGAGCCTGCGCAAACAAAAGCTACCATCAAGGAAAGCAATGGGAAGGCAAGGAGTAGCCAAGGTGGGCCCAAAAAAAGTTTTAAAAGGCAATTCTTAAAAACATTAAAGTAGCCAAAGTGGGAATTTGAAAATGTGATGGAAAGGGTAAGATTTATTTTACCCATAATGTAATACTTGAAGCGCTCATTATTTTAAAATGCAGATCTAAATGTATGGTGAAAAGTGTAAATCACGAGGAAAGAGAAATTTGGTTCCCAGTGAATGTAGTGAATAGTTTCACTATTTAAAGGCAAGCTTTAAATAAAGATTGAAGTAAATAAAGGATGCACGAGAGAAATGTTAAAATGGGAAGTATTTTAAATGATTGTTGAGAAAATAGATAAGGGAATGGTGAATGTTAGAAGAGTTAAATGGCTCCCATTACAAAAGAAATTTTTATCTGCTAGAGGTAAAATAAATCACAATGGAAAGCAAGATTAAAGAGGCTTCTATTATAAAAGTGAATATTTTATTTACTAGAAAATAAACGTGAAGTGCACAGGGTAAAATGGAGAGCAAGTTAAAAGGATTTCATGGAGGAAAAAAACACTTGCAACAAGAAGAGATAATTTTCATTGCAGGGGAAAATGTGGGAGAAGTAAAGTTTTTTTCACAATGAAGTAGTAAGTTTGCAGCCCGGGTAAAATGGAGTAAAGGTTTTCACAGTCAACTAATATTTTCTATGGAAGGGAATAATAAGGAAGGTCATCATGAAGGGAATGTTTTCCTATTACAGAAGGAAAATGAATGCAAGATGCATGAACCAGGGTGCAGATTGGAGATTCTTCATGAAGCAAGGGCAGTTACACATGAACAAAAGATGAAGGATTTAGGTGTCAATTGCAGATGTAGCTTTAGGGTTTCTCCTTCTATATATTATTTATTCTTCTCATTTGTAAAGGGTTCTGAAGTTCTGAATTAGGAGAGTAAGGTAGAATAGTGATGAGTCTAAGTCATCTATAGAATATGTAAATTGTAATAGTTTGATTTTATGAGCAAGTGGTAACCAATTTGTGCAAAACAAAATTATTGTTCATGAAGTTGTCTCTAGATTTGTATGATTTTAATTATATGAATTCAATATATCAAGTATTATTTGAGTTTTTCATCACAACTTTCCTATGATTATGTTGTCTGGCCATGGTTCTCTTTCAAGTAAAGAGTTAAATTACTTTGATTAGTTAACTGCAATTTTGAGTGCACAAGTGGGATTGGTAAGTAGAAATTCATGGAAATATGAGTGGGTTTGTTAATGTAAGGCATTAACATATTTTAAATCCATTGGTTGAACTTAATTTGCTAATAGGATCTCTATTGCAGTTTTATATTTGACTCCATGGCCCATGATTAGGGACTATTCTATCACAAATCCTAAGACATTTTTAGAAACAAATCAAATCATATTAAATCTCTATTACTTTGGTCCTTTTGCTTTGTTGTTTAAGTTATCTCTGTTCTCTATATCTTCGTGGTGTTTCAAAGAGTATAGAGGCTGAATTTGAGAGAATTTCATCTATTAACCCTCTATGTGTTTGAGATGAAGATATTTATGTTATGTTTTCTCAACAATGTTCAATGCAAATGGGATTATTCTTGAACCTAGTAGAATATACAATACCCATCACTCATATACCTAAGAAACATCCACTTACATAGGCTTGTAGTTTTTTGCTTGACAAGTTTATCATATGATCAGACCTACAATTAGGAACACCCTCCTGAGTCCTGTGGAGCTCAAAGTGCAGAAGGCTTTCATAGACTTGTTCATTGGCTTTTCTTGTCTTCAACCTATTGATAGTGTAGATTCCTTGTCCTAAATATTGAATCCCTTAGTTTAAGGAATTGTGTTTCTCCTTAGGGTTGAAAGCTGCAAGGAAAACAACCAACACATTGACGACTCGGCAGGGGAGAAAATTCTGATAGAAAATCATCTTTCCTTAAAGAGTCATTAAAGTTTCAAAAAAATTGTAACCAGGGATTGAAATTTCTAGAGTCTTATTTTCCCATCCGAGTCACCAACAGATTGGTGACTCTACTAGGGAACATTAGAAGAGTATCCATTTGCATAGAGTCAAGAATTTGGTGTATCTGAACATTTGGTTTAGATATTGAGAAATTTTCAAACCTGGAAGTGGTTTTGTTGTAGAAATTTAAAAGGATTTATATGTGGCTCTGCTGGTGAAAAGAACTGAAAAGGAAAATCATATTTGAAGGAGCTTCATATTGCTAGAAGTTTAGTCCTTTGTGAAGAGAGGTGGTGAATCTGTCAAAAGAACCTGATGAATATGTGAAGAATTTTTAGATCTACAAAGATTTCCAATCAGGAATGAAAATTTACAGCAGTTGCAACATACCCAAGTATTTTCTATATTTTGATTTTCAAGAAGCGTAAATCTGTATATAAAAATCATATTTGATAGTTTGAAAGAATTTTGATTCCATATTGAGTGAATTAATCACTAAGAAAGGGAATGTCAATGGTAATTTTTTCATACTTTTGAGCTATAATTTGAAGCTTCTATGTTGTAATGAAGAAGTATGCTTGTTCTTGAAATTTTCCCATTAGAGAGATCTTAGATGCAGATGTATTTGAGTTATGCATTGTAATATTTTAAGGTCATGATGAAAGCAAGAAATAGGGCAATGATCAATTGTACAATTGATGTTTGAAGTTTGTAAAGGGGTGTGAGAAAATGTATCATTCACTTGTACATCCCTCTGGGGTGTCTGATGCAAGCATGAAGAGAGTGAAGCCCTTGTCATGTCATCAAAGAAGTTTCTCTGTGGAAATATATAGACCATTGAATTTTAATGGTATTCAAGGTTTTCCAAACCCTGTTCCTAATGAAGCTAGGGAACGTTTGCCAAAGTTCAAAGGGAAAAGATCAAAATCAACATCTCAACATCTATAAGAATTTTTTGATTTGATGGGATATTATGAGATAAGTCATGAAGATTTTGTCATGAAGTTCTTTGTTCAATATCTCAAGAAAGATGCTAGAGATTGGTTTTCATGTTTGCTAGTGTGTTCTATCTCTTCATGGAATGCGTTCATGGCAGCATTCATAGAACAGTTTGGAGAAAGAATTAATCCAAATTTAGTGAGACAAAAACTTATGAACATCTAGAAAGAAGATGAGTTAGTCCCAACTTTCAATCTCAGATTTTCAAAAAAATTAGGTGACATTCCCAAAATAATGAGACCAAATGATGCAGTATGTTTGATTGTATACTTCGGTGCATTTGATGAAGAAATGAGTTATCTGCAAAGAGATAAAGAGCTTGCAACATTACATCAGGCATATCAAAATGCCATGGATATTGAGAACAATTTGAAATATTCAATGATGAAAGGATACATGGCTGCAAGTGTTGGTTATCTTAGCACACCTCATGCAAATGGAATTCATGGATCATACAATAGAAATGATTGTCAAGATGATGATGCTACTGCAGTTCCGATTTGTCCATCACTACAACACACAAATCATAGTGAACTCCAAGTTGAACATCAACCAAATTTGAGAAAAGTTGATCATATATCTTTTGTTCAAGAATTGTCTAACATGAAGAGGCATAAGGGAGAATCACCCTATGATTTGTTCTCAAGATTTTTGGATTCCTTGTTGGAAGTCCCCAAAGATTTTAGACCTGAGGATTCAACATGCATTGATTTATTTTGTGAAATCTTTGAGCCAGGGCTGGGTACCTTGCCAAAAGAATTGAAACCTCATAGTTTTGATTAGGTACTTGATTGGATAAAGATTGCATAAGGATCCAAGTGTGACTATGCACAAAATATGATGTCTCAAGATGTTGATGGCAACTATCTTATTGAGAAAAATTAGAAAACAATGCAAATAAGTGACAAGGGTATATCAGAAAATGAACATCCATCTTGTTGTATGGATGAAGATAGTGATTGTAATTAGTCCACAAGCAACATCTATGCAGATCTATATACTGGTGATGGAGATAAAGATACACTTGCAAGTGTTGCTGATTTCTCATCACAAATCAATGGTTAAGATATTGAAGATGAAAATCTAAGCATGCACTTTGAAAACTCTGAGCATAATTTATGTAGTGATGAATTTTCTTGTGATGAGGATCATGATGAGAGTGAAGTTTTTTATTATTTTTCTGAGGATTGTGAATGTTCTTATGAGGATGATCTAGAGGTATTTTCTTCACATGAAGGATGCAATGATATGAATGTTCATGAATTCACTTGTTCACAAGTGAAAGAACACATCCTATTTGATGCATACCTAGAATAAAATTTGGGTTTGGAATCAATGGAGCATATTAATTGTATGAATGATGAAGAATTTAAAGATAAGAATGTGTGTGTTGAGTATGTTGATCTTGAACATAGTGCAGCTAGAAGTGATGAAAATGTTGATGAATGTGATCATGACCCTACTGCTTATGATTGTTTATATGAAGCAGATATGGAGATGTCAGCTATGCATGAATAGGATGATGATGTTATTATGGATGAAATAAGGGTTTCATTATTGAATGATTATAATGTACATCATGACAAGCACATGGATCTCGAATCAACATTATTATCCATTGATAATGTGAAAAAGTTTGATGAATTTTCAAATTGTGTTGATATTGTAGAACCTTTTGGTCTATGTGTAGAGTAGCCATATGACTCAAACAAAAGTGGATCTCATGATAGTGAATGTGAAATTGAGTTCTTTGTCGATGTTCCTTATCTTTACAGTATGATTATGGACATGGTTTCATCCAATGAAGGAAGCATTTATGTGAAGGAAAAAAAAGATGCTTATTCAAGTGCTACTGAACAAATTTTAGATTACAATGAGTCTTTGGCACATAGTTCAATATGCCTATCAATTGATAGTGCACATGAAGTTACTACTGCACATGAAAGTGTTTTTGCTAATCTTGTGGTACAGGAGCACCCAAGCCCATTAGGAGTCAGTTCAAGATCCAGGAGAGTGTAGGGGTCAGGAGGACCTATCCATCATATCAAAACATTAACTATGACCTTTTAAAGCCTATAATGGCATTTGGAAAGGATAAATGTGTTAAGAGAGTCAACTGTCCTAAGGGTCTTGATCAGGACCATAGGACCAAAATGCTATGTAATTGGAATTATCATGTTATAGGGCTTTAAATAGGAATATAATGCTTTAGTTAGGTCAAATAAGGTTGGATATTTATGATCCAATAGGTTTTAGTTTGTGGAGTTTAATAAATTTCAAGATTGGAAATTCAAATTTTTGAATTCCAATTTGGGCGGGTAAATGAGTTTTGTGAGTTTTAATCACTTTGATGTAACTTAATCAACCCCAAACGGTTTGATCAGTTGGGGAATGGTTCTATATCCCAAAAATAATAATTTTTGCAGAGGTTGGGCATTTGGAGCAACGACTGTATGGACTGCTACAAGAAATAGTGAAAGAAATACAATTTTCTTGCAATTTCTTTGAGTTTTTTGATGAGTTCTTGATTTCCATTGAAGTTATGATCATTTTTATTATTTAGGAACTTGAACTTACATGTTTTGAAATAGTTATAGGTTCTGAGAGCAATAATAAATAAATTTACTGTACAATACATTGACTGTCCTAAAAAAGAACACAAAATTTACACTAGTTTGAGGGTTTTTCATGGATAAATGATCCATTTCATGGAATTTTATGACTGTATCTTGTGAAATGGATCATATTTAACATGTACCATACTGGACTAACAATATAATGTGCAGGAGAGATGAATACTATGGTGTATACCAAGACTTGATAATGAAAAGTGCTTGAAGATGGAGGCTAGGGTATAGCAGCAGAAGATTTGCCTTAATGAGGGGTGTGTTTTTGAGTTGGGATAGACTAAATATGTTGTCCTAATGGTGTAGAGTCAATGAGAAAGTTCTGGAAGTGATTGGAAGGTTAGTTTTTAAGAAGCCCTACTTTTGAGGCAAGTTAAGGAGGGTTTTGTGTTTGAGCGTGTTAGGGGTGTCATAGAAACCTAAAAACTTGGAATCCTTGGTTTTGAGTCATTTTAAGGGACTGTTGAAAGTTTCATGGTCAGGGGTTGAGTTTAGAGAGGGGTTTCTTTTGAAAAGAGGGCTAATTAGGCCTAGTTTTTTAGGAGACAACATATTTTGGAAGGGTTTGTCTGAAGCAAGTGATGTCAAGGTTTGGATATGTTGTTTGTCATCACAAACCACATCTGAAATAGTCATTAGATTGGAGGTTCCTTTGGAATATTTGAGAGCAAAGTCAAAAATCCTTCGCTAGAGGCCTAGTTGGGCTAGAAGCCTAGTTAAGGTGAAAAATTGGTTTTGTGTCTAAGTCAAAGGGTTGGGCTTTGAAATCATTCAAGACAAGTTTGTTTGAGTCTCTTAAGAGTGTTCCTAGGGTTTGGGTCCATAAGGAAGGAAAATAAGTCATTTGCTGCATTATTGAGGTTTGTCTCCACTAGGGTGCCTGAAGAAGGGTTGAGATTGCATCATTAAGTTCCTTGAAATCTTTGTGTTTGTTTCAAATTCCCAAAACCTCTACATTAAAGTGGTATTAGAATAGTGATTAGGTCCTTTAGGGATTGAAGAAACAACAATGGCACCAAAAAATCAATTGGCAAAAGAGTTAGAAGAGTTGAAGGAAATCTTGGAAAGGGAGAGAAGGGAAAGAAGGGAACAAGAAGTAGCAAGAGAGTAGGTCAGAGCAAGAGAAGAAAGGTAATGGAGAAGGGAGAGAGAGACCATGCAAGAAAGGATAAATAACCTTGAGAGGAGTAGGAGGAGAGAAGAGCAAGAAGACCAAGAAGACAATGATGAAGATGAAGAGCATGTGAGGGTAAATTAGGAACAACAAGCAGATGAGATAGAGGACCCTGAGGAAAGGAGGTTACTAAGATTGTTGAAGGTAGTACAAGGTCATGGAGGAAAGAGTCACATAGATTTTCCTATCTATCAAGTGAAGATGGATAGTGAAGAGGTTTTGGGATGGCTTGATGCCTTAGAAAACTATTTTGAGTTTGAGGAGATGGATGAGGAGAGGAAGGTTAAGTTTTCCAAAACTAAGTTGAGAGGCACAACATTGACATGGTGCACTAGTTTTCAGAATGATAGCATGGCTAGAGGATTGGAAAAAGTCTCTACATTGGCTAGGATGAAGAGTTTGGTCAAAGAGCAGTTCCTACCATCTGATTATACCATTCATGTGAAAAGGATGAGGCAGAATTTAAAGCAAAAGGACTTGGATGTTATGTCCTATACTGAGAAATTTCACAAGCTTACTATCAGAGGAGGTTATGAAGAAGAGGATGAGAAAATAGCCAGGTATATCAATGGCTTGAGGTATAATCCACAAGATGAGATTGGTTTGCAATTGCCAAGGACATTAGGAGAATGTTTTCAATTGGCCATTAGAGCTAAGGAAAAGGTGAAGAGGAAGCAAGAAAGATCAAGCAATGGTGGAAGAGGAGGTAGTTCAAACAGGGGCAAAGGTAATAGAGAACAAGGACAAGGCAGCAATGACAAGAGCAGCAATGACAAAGGCAAAGAGGTATTTTCTGATCAAAGAGGTGGATACACTCCTAGAGGAGGAGGCAGATTTGGACAAGGTAGAGGCCCATTCATAGGTAGGTGTTTCAATTGCAATGAACCAGGGCATCCTTCCTTCAAGTGTCCTAAATGGGAACAAGCTGATAAGGGATAAGATAGGAGAGCTAACTTGGTATAGGAAGAAGAGGACAAAAAGGAAGAATCAAAAACATTCATGGTAGACCCTGTGACTGATGGTGAGTTTCTTATGGTCAAGCAAGGAGAAAGACTTCATCAAGAACCAAAGGTAACTATCTTTAAGACTAATTGTCTCAGTCATGGTAAGATCTGCAGATTGCTCATAGATTCAAGGTCACATAGCAATTTAGTTTCACTTGATATGATAACCAAGTTGGGAATTGAAACATTTGTTCATCCTACTCCCTACAAGGCCACTTGGGTAACTCAAGGACAACATGTAGAGATTGGTAAAAGAGCTTTTGTGGATTTCTCAATTGGATCATATCATGATAGGGTGCTTTGTGATGTCATTCCAATGACTTGTGGTCATATCATCTTGGGGAGACCATGGCAGTATGCTAGAAGGACATTGCATGATGGATTCCATAATACATATTTGGTGCATAAAGGAGATGTTAGATATCAGTTGGTTCCTTTGCCTTTGGATCATTCTAATGAGAACTTTGTGATTTTTTTTGAGAAGAATTTGTAGGTAAATGAGTAGGGTAAGACAGGGGAAGACATTGGTAGGTTGAAAAAAGACAAGTTGCAATAGGGTTATGAGGTGGATAGTCCTTCAAATCAGACTTTGTGGGATTTGGGTAGTATCAGGTTTGGAGGCATTGAATGCCATATAGTTGAGGGTGATAATGGTGGAGTTATCTCACCAAGGAGTCAGTGGAGTAAGGGCAAGAACAGGGTACAAGGGCAGGTTGAGATCAAACAACCAAGAGGGCAGTCTCATCAAAGTTTTGATTCTAACAAGAGTGCAGATTGGTAGAAGAGGAAGAAAATAACTTTGGGAGATTACATACCCTCTCATTGGAAGATGAAAACATATGAGAGTAAGGGGTTTTTTTGTGGCAACACATGGGATACTTCTTGGGACAAGAAATTTTTCCTTCTTGGGGAGAATGGTGCAGGAGCACCCAAGCTCATTAGGAGTCAGTTCAAGAGCCACAAGAGTGCAGGAGTTAGGAGGACCTATCCATCATATCAAAACATTAACTATGACCTTTTAAAGCCTATAATGGCATTTGGAAAGGATAAATGTGTTAAGAGAGTCAACTGTCCTAAGGGTCCTGATAAGGACCCTAGGACCAAAATGCTATGTAATTGGAATTATCATGTTATAGGGCTTTAAATAGGAATTTAATGCTTTAGTTAGGTCAAATAAGGTTGGATATTGATGATCCAATAGGTTTTAGTTTGTGGAGTTCAATAAATTTCAAGATTGGAAATTCAAATTTTTGAATTCCAATTTGTGCGGGTAAATGAGATTTGTGAGTTTTAATCATTTTGATGTAACTTAATCAACCCAAAACAGTTTGATCAGTTGGGGAATGGTTCTATAACCCCAAAATAATCATTTGTATGGAGGTTGGGCATTTGGAGCAAGGACTGTACGGACTGCTACAGGAAATAGTGAAAGAAATATAATTTTCTTGCAATTTCTTTGAGTTTTTTGATGAGTTCTTGATTTCCATTGAAGTTATGATCATTTTTATTGTTTAGGAACTTGAAATTACATGTTTTGAAACCCTTATAGGTTCTGAGAGCAATAATAAATAATTTTTTTGTACAATACATTGATTGTCCTCAGAAAGAACACAAAATTTACACTAGTTTGAGGGTTTTTCATGGATAAATGATCCATTTCATGGGAGTTTATGACTGTATCTTGTGAAATGGATCATATTTAACATGTACCATACTGGAATAAAAATATAATGTGCAGGAGAGATGAATACTATGGTGTACACCAAGATTTGATAATGAAAAATGCTTGAAGATGGAGGCTAGGGTATAGCAGCAGAAGATCTGCCTTAATGAGGGGTGTTTTTTTGAGTTGGGATAGACTAAATATGTTGTCTTAATGGTGTAGAGTCAATGAGAAAGTTCTGGAAGTGATTGGAAGGTTAGTTTTCAATAAGCCCTAGTTTTGAGACAAGTTAAGGAGGGTTTTGTGTTTGAGCATGTTAGGGGTGTCATAGAAGCCTAAAAACTTGGAATCCTTGGTTTTGAGTCATTTTAAGGGACTCTTGAAAGTTTCATGGTCAAGGGTTGAGTTTAGAGAGGGGTTGCTTTGGAAAAGAGGGCTAATTAGGCCTATTTTTTAGGAGACATCATATTTTGGAAGGGTTTTTCTAATGCAAGTGATGTCAAAGTTTGGATATGTTGTTTTTCATCACAAACCACATCTGAAACAGTCATTAGATTGGAGGTTCCTTTGGAAGATTTGAGAGAAAAGTCAAAAATCCTTCGCTAGAGGCCTAGTTGGGCTAGAAGCCTAGTTAAGGTGAAAAATTGGTTTTGTGTCTAAGTCAAAGGGTTGGGCTTTGAAATCATTCAAGACAAGTTTGTTTGAGTCTCTTAAGAGTGTTCCTAGGGTTTGGGTCCATAAGGAAGGAAAATAAGTCATTTGCTGCATTATTGAGGTTTGTCTCCACTAGGGTGCCTGAAGAAGGGTTGAGATTGCATCATTAAGTTCCTTGAAATCTTTGTGTTTATTCAAAGTCCCAAAACCTCTACATCAAAGTGGTATTAGAGCAGTGAGTAGGTCCTTTAGGGATTGAAGAAACAACAATGGCACCAAAAAATCAATTGGCAAGAGAGTTAGAAGAGTTGAAGGAAATCTTGGAAAGGGAGAGAAGGGAAAGAAGGGAACAAGAAGCAACAAGAGAGCAGGCCAGAGCAAGAGAAGAAAGGAAATGGAGAAGGGAGAGAGAGACCATGGAAGAAAGGATAAATAACCTTGAGAGGAGTAGGAGGAGAGAAGAGCAAGAAGACCAAGAAGACAATGATGAAGATGAAGAGCATGTGAGGGTAAATCAGGAACACCAAGCAGATGAGATAGAGGACCCTAAGGAAAGGAGGTTACTAAGATTGTTGAAGGTAGTACAAGGTCATGGAGGAAAGAGTCACATAGATTTTCCTATCTATCAAGGGAAGATGGATAGTGAAGAGGTGTTGGGATGGCTTGATGCCTTAGAAAAATATTTTTAGTTTGAGGAGATGGATGAAGAGAGGAAGGTTAAGTTTTCCAAAACTAAGTTTAGAGGCACAACATTGACATGGTGGACTAGTTTTCAGAATGATAGCATGGCTAGAGGATTGGAAAAAGTCTCTACATGGGCTAGGATGAAGAGTTTGGTCAAAGAGCAGTTCCTACCATCTGATTATACCATTCATGTGAAAAGGATGAGGCAAAATTTAAAGCAAAAGGACTTGGATGTTATGTCCTATACTGAGAAATTTCAAAAGCTTACTATCAGAGGAGGTTATGAAGAAGAGGATGAGAAAATAGCCAAGTATATCAATGGCTTGAGGTACAATCTGCAAGATGAGATTGGTTTGCAATTGCCAAGGACATTAGGAGAATGTTTTCAATTGGCCATTAGAGCTGAGGAAAAGGTGAAGAGGAAGCAAGAAAGATCAAGCAATGGTGGAAGAGGAGGTAGTTCAAACAGGGGAAAAGGTAATATAGAACAAGGACAAGGCAGCAAGGACAAGAGCAGCAATGACAAAGGCAAAGAGGTATTTTCTGATCAAAGAGGTGGATACACTCCTAGAGGAGGAGGCAGATTTGGACAAGGTAGAGGCCCATTCATAGGTAGGTGTTTCAATTGCAATGAACCAGGGCATCCTTCCTTTAAGTGTCCTAAATGGGAACAAGCTGATAAGGGCTGAGATAGGAGAGCTAACTTGGTACAGGAAGAAGAGGACAAAAAGGAAGAATCAAAAACATTCATGGTAGACCCTGTGACTGATGGTGAGTTTCTTATGGTCAAGCAAGGAGAAAAACTTCATCAAGAACCAAAGGTAACTATCTTTAAGACTAATTGTCTCAGTCATGGTAAGATCTGCAAATTGCTCATAGATTCAAGGTCACATAGCAATTTAGTTTCACTTGATATGATAACCAAGTTGGGGATTGAAACATTTGATCATCCTACTCCCTACAAGGCCACTTGGGTAACTCAAGGACAACATGTAGAGATTGGTAAGAGAGCTTTTGTGGATTTCTCAATTGGATCATATCATGATAGGGTGCTTTGTGATGTCATTCCAATGACTTGTGGTCATATCATCTTGGGGAGACCATGGCAGTATGCTAGAAGGACATTGCATGATGGATTCCATAATATATATTTGGTGCATAAAGGAGATGTTAGATATCAATTGGTTCCTTTGCCTTTGGAGCAGTCTAATGAGAACTTTGTGTTTTGTTTTGAGAAGAATTTGTAGGTAAATGAGCAAGGTAAGACAGGGGAAGACATTGGTAGGATGAAAAAAGACAAGTTGCAGCAGGGTTATGAGGTGGATAGTCCTTCAAATCAGACTTTGTGGGATTTGGACAGTATCAGGGTTGGAGGCATTGACTGTCATATAGTTGAGGGTGATAATGGTGGAGTTCTCTCACGAATGAGTCAGTGGAGTAAGGGCAAGAACATGTTACAAGGGCAGGTTGAGATCAAACAACCAAGAGGGCAGTCTCATCAAAGTTTTGATTCTAACAAGAGTGCAGATTGGCAGAAGAGGAAGAAAGTGACTTTGAGAGATTACATACCCTCTCATTGGAAGATGAAAACATATGAGAGTAAGGGGTCTTTTGGTGGCAACACATGGGATACTTCTTGGGACAAGAAATTTTTCCTTCTTGGGGAGAATGGTGCAGGAGCACCCAAGCTCATTAGGAGTCAGTTCAAGAGCCAGGAGAGTGCAAGGGTCAGGAGGACCTATCCATCATATCAAAACATCAACTATGACCTTTTAAAGCCTATAATGGCATTTGGAAAGGATAAATGTGTTAAGAGAGTCAACTGTCCTAAGGGTCTTGATAAGGACCCTAGGACCAAAATGCTATGTAATTAAAATTATCATGTTATAGGGCTTTAAATAGGAATTTAATGCTTTAGTTAGGTCAAATAAGGTTGGATATTAATTATCCAATAGGTTTTAGTTTGTGGAGTTCTATAAATTTAAAGATTGGAAATTCAAATTTTTGAATTCCAATTTGGGCGAGTAAATGAGTTTTGTGAGTTTTAATCACTTTGATGTAACTTAATCAACCCCAAACGGTTTGATAAGTTGGGGAATGGTTCTATAACCCCAAAATAATCATTTGTATGGAGGTTGGGCATTTGGAGCAAGGACTGTACGGACTGCTACAGGAAATAGTGAAAGAAATATAGTTTTCTTGCAATTTCTTTGAGTTTTTTGATGAGTTCTTGATTTCCATTGAAGTTATGATCATTTTTATTGTTTAGGAACTTGAACTTATATGTTTTGAAACCGTTATAGGTTTTGAGAGCAATTATAAATAATTTTTTTGTACAATACATTGATTGTCCTAAAAAAGAACACAAAATTTACACTAGTTTGAGGGTTTTTCATGGATAAATGATTCATTTCATGGGAGTTTATGATTGTATCTTGTGAATTGGATCACATTTAACGTGTACCATACTGGACTAACAATATAATGTGTAGGAGAGATGAATACTATGGTGTACACCAAGATTTGATAATGAAAAGTGCTTGAAGATGGAGGCTAGGGTATAGGAGTAGAAGATCTGCCTTAATGAGGGGTGTTTCTTTGAGTTGGGATAGACTAAATATGTTGTCTTAATGGTGTAGAGTCAATGATCAAGTTCTGGAAGTGATTGGAGGTTAGTTTTCAAGAAGCCCTAGTTTTGAGGCAAGTTAAGGAGGGTTTTGTGTTTGAGCATGTTAGGGGTGTCATAGAAGCCTAAAAACTTGGAATCCTTTGTTTTGAGTTATTTTAAGGGATTGTTGAAAGTTTCATGGTCAGGGGTTGAGTTTAGAGAGGGGTTGCTTTGGAAAAGAGGGCTAATTAGGCCTAGTTTTTTTAGGAGACAACAGATTTTGGAAGGGTTTGTCTGAAGAAAGTGATGTCAAGGTTTGGATATGTTGTTTTTCATCACAAACCACATTTGAAACAATCATTAGATTGGAGGTTCCTTTGGAAGATTTGAGAGAAATTTCAAAAATCCTTTGCTAGAGGCCTTGTTGGGCTAGAAGCCTAGTTAAGGTGAAAAATTTGTTTTGTGTCTAAGTCAAAGGGTTGGGATTTGAAATCATTCAAGACAAGGTTTTTTGAGTCTCTTAAGAGTGTTCCTAGGGTTTGGGTCCATAAGGAAGGAAAATAAGTCATTTGGTGCATTATTGAGGTTTGTCTCCACTAGGGTGCCTGAAGAAGGGTTGAGATTGCATCATTAAGTTCCTTGAAATCTTTGTGTTTGTTTCAAAGTCCTAGACCCTCTGCATCATCTTGTTAAGCCTAAAAGTGATGACATTCAAAGTGATTCAGATGAAAGTATTGTGCATGTCGATATATATGATTTTCAAAACCTTGAAGCATGTGATAATGTGACTGAGTTGTGTTGTTGGAATGATAATGAAATGACCTGTGGTGCAATTCAGTTAAAGTAGTTTCAAATGTGTGAGCATTCTTTTCTCAACACACAAGAGGATTGCACACTATTTCTGAGCCATGATATCTTTTCTAAGCCTAATCATTGTGAGGGAATTGGTAAATGTGATAAGACTGTGTTTTTAGATAGTCTACATCATCATCCTCATATTTTTTTACTTTCCATAGAATCAAAAAATGAAATGAGTGGCAGTGATGCAGCGTATGTCATTTGGTTGCCATGTGATAGTAAAGTTAAGTTCAAAAGCAACCTGGCCGATGTCTTTGCAGGAATATAGTCACTCATGTTGTTGTGGTGTGATAAAGGCAAGCATGGATTAAAAGAGATCAACTCTTTTAAAAGATTGGTGTTTGATAGAGGCAAACGCTAGTTCTCCTTTTTCATTTGGTGGCATGGGGCCACTAAGTGAGGTTAATTTTTTTTTAAAATAAAGACTATCACCCAATGGTTCTGTCACTTGGTCTACTTCCTAGAGATCTAGAATATCGCCATGCCCGCAAGGGGCATACATCCTCAATTGGCTGATGGCATCTTCAAATTTGAAGTGTCCATGTTGAAAAAAGTTGATTTGCACACTTAGAAATGAACCTGAAAAATCTTCCCTAGTGACCTACATTGGAGGGTCATAATTCAGAACTAGTTGACTTTCATGCCAAACCCCTTGGTGAACATATTCATTTGACATATGGTAACATGCCTGCTCAGTTTCAAGCTCCTACGATGAGTTTTGATGGGTCATTTAATTGTCTTCTGACTGCAACCAGTTCAAAATTAGTGTTCTAGAAACTCAAATTTTATAATTCTAAGGGCAACTGATTTCTCATTTTGGTCCAAAATATCTCCAGCTCCATTTTCATAAAAAAGGGAGGGATATGATGCATTATTTTCATGCATTTCAATCGCAGTAAAGGCATTTGGTAGGCCAGTTTACAAAGGATGTCCTAGAAATATTTTGGCAATGCAAGTTTTGAGGAAATAGGTTTTCTCTAAATAATTGATTAGGATCGCTCGCAAAAAATCATGGCTCCAAGTGTTCCTGTTTGTGAGCAGCAAATTTTCGTCATTTTTCCAGCAAGAAAATTGATTTTCCCCCTTTGTAATTTCCATTTTTTAAAAAATTTAAGGCGTTTTCAAATTTTTAAATGTTAGGGGGGGACTTGAAATGCATTTTTAAAGGTTTTATGACAAAATTAAAGTTGAATTATTTTACCAATTTCCTTTCCCTGCTAGCCCGTTGGAATTCTGGAGAGGTTTTGAAAGAGGCACGGGCTGGTGGGGAAGCCACTTTTTGGCATTTTTGAGATTGCCAGAAGATTTTTTGAGGGCTGAATATGTCTCCCATCGTTAGTTGAACACTTGGGGAAAGTTTTGGAGCATTGAAATTGATGAAATTTGCTGATTTGAGCCTCCAAAAATGGTCTGCAACTTTTCTCACGCCCTGACAATTTTTTGGATGTCATTTGAAGTATTTTTAAATGCTTATCAGCAATGAAAATGCCCTGCCACTCCTTCCAACACCTATCAATCAAATAAATTGCTTTCATTCATTGAGAATGGCTTGCAATTGCTTCTCAAATTCATAGAAATTGAAGAGTGCAATCACTATTTTCGCTCTAGGGCAGATTTTTGAAGTTGTATATGTGCTACAAATGATGTTTTTCACCTTCTAAATGATGCCTAGACTTATCCACATGAGTTGGGGACACTTTCATTGTTGTTTTGACCATTTTCTAGATGCTTGCAATCCTCAAAATGCCCTCTCATTTAGAAAAAATGACCCCATCTTGCATTGTCAGTGAAAATGAAACAAAATTGTTTGAGGAAATTTTGTTTCACTAGGGCTTTGATGCAAAGAGGATGGAGTCACATATTGACTACTGTAAAAATTTCTTTTGGCCACCATGATCAAATAACTTGCAAATCAGAGGAATTTAGGCTAGGGAAGAGAAGCCTTGAATCAACGGTTATTAGGAGTAGAGGCTACGTGGATGCATTTATACCGTAGCCCCCTAGCCCATGAGCGGTAGAGATGACATCAACATGAGCCCATGGGGAAGCAGTGAATTTTAAGAAGAGTGTTTGCTTGTAAGACCACACGAACAAAAGCTACCATTAGGAAAACAACTGGGAAGTAGCCAGGTGGGCCCGACAAAAGTTTTAAAAGGTAGTTCTTAAAAACATTGAAGTAGCCAAAGTGGGAATTTGAAAATGTGATGGCAAGGGTAAGATTTATTTTAACCATAATGTAATACTTGAAGCCCTCATTATTTTAAAATGCAGATTTAAATGTATGGAGAAAAGTGTAAAGCACGGGGAAAAAGAAATTTAGTGCTCAGTGAATGAAGTGAATAGTTTCACTATTTAAAGGAAAGATTTAAATAAAGGGTGAAGTAAATAAAGGATGCACGGGAGAAATGTTAAAAAGGGAAGTATTTTAAATGAAATATTTTAAATGATTGTTGGGAAAATAGATAAGGGCACAGTGAAGGTTATAAGAATTAAATGGCTCCCATTACAAAATAATTTTTTATCTGCTGGAGATAAAATAAATCACAGTAGAAAGCAAGATTAAATTGGCTTCTATTATAAAAGTGAAGTGCATAGGGTAAAATGGAGAGTAGGTTAAAAGGCTTTCACGGAGGAACAAAAACACTTGCAGCAAGAAGAGATAATTTTCATCGTAGGAGAAAATGTGGGAGAAGTAAAGTTTTTTCACAATGAAGTAGTAAGTTTGCAGCCCTTGTATAATGGAGTAAAGGTTTTCACCGTCAATAGATATTTTCTATGGAAGAGCATAATGAGGAAGGTCATCATGAAGGGAATATTTTTCTGTTATAGAAAGCAAGTGAATGCAAGATGCATGAACCAAGGTGTGGATTGAAGATTTTTTAGGAAGCAAAGGTAGTTACAGATCAACAGAAGATGAAGGATCCAGGTTTCAATTGTAGATGTAGTTTTAAGGTTTCTCCTTCTTCTATATCTTCTTTCTTCTTATCATTTGTAAAGGATTCTACAGTTCTGAATTAGGATCTAGTAAGGTAGAATAGTTCTGAGTCATCTATAGAATATGTAAATTGTAATAGTTTGATTTTATGAGCAAGTGGTAACCAATTTGTGCAAAAACAAAATATTGTTCATGAAGTTGTCTCTAGATTTGTATGCTTTTAATTGTATGAATTCAATATATCAAGGATTGTTTGAGTTTGTCATCACATCTTTCATGTGATTATGTTGTTTAGCCATGGTTCTCTTTCAAGTAAAGAGTTAAATTATTTTGATCAAATAACTATAATTTTGAGTGTACAAGTGGGATTGCTAAGTAGAACTTTATGGAAATATGAGTGGGTTTTTTAATGTAAGGCATTAACATATTTTAAATCCATTGGTTGAACTTAATTTGCTAATAGGATCTTTGTTGCAATTTTATATTTGACTCCATGGCCCATGATTAGGCACTGATCTATCACAAACCTTGATACATTTTCAAAAACAAATCAAATCATATTAAATCTCTGTTACTTTGGTCATTTTGCTTTTTTGTTTATGTTATCTTTGTTCTCTATATCTTAATGGTGTTTGAAACAATATAGAGGCTAAATTTGAGATAATTTCATCTATTAACCCTCTATGTGTTTGAGATGAAGATATTTAAGTTATGTGTTCTCAACAATGTTCAATGCAAATGGGATTATGCTTGACCCTGATAGAATATACAATACCCACCACTCATATACCTGAGAACCATACACTTACATAGGTCTATAGTTTTTTGATTGGACAGTTTATCATATGCTTGGACCTACAATTAGGAACACCCTCCTTGTTGGGAAAATTTTTGTCATCTCAGAGAAACCTCCAAGAACAATAGTGCCTTCGGTAACTTTAATTTCAAATAGATTGCCTGAAAAACATGTACAACTATGTCACAAAGTGGAATCAGACACAGTTTAATTCCCACATTAATCCTTCTAAGAGAAGCACATGTAAATTCAGTTTGAACAACTTGCATAAGCAGAGTCAACAAACAAAACCTTTAAACATGAAAGATGATACATAACATAAGAACACACAGATTTACATGGGGAAAACCCTTTCGAGTAAAAAACCCCACACTCCAAAAGATCCAAGCCATTGTATTATTCAACAACAAATAGAGTTACAATACAATCTCAGGCTCTTAGCCCTTTTCATTGAGATTACACCTTGTTTCATTCTGGAGACAAACTGGTAGCAACCTTGTTCTGTTTCCCTCTCATTTTTACATTTCCTTGATCAACCTCTTAGTCCATACAACCTTTGCACTGTTACAATGCTCTCACATAGTACACAGTGCAGATTAACATGAGAGATCAACCAAGACACTTAATCTAAAGAGATTTAGGTAGCATAATCCTGCCTCAATCTTCCTCTCTCACTTCGTACTGCAAAACATCCAATGTATATACATTCGTCTTCAACAAACAAGAAACGGTTCAACTTCTGTAGATCAGTTCGTATTCCAACAGTCAGACCAAATTCCAACTAGTCTAACTTCTCCAACTCACTCATTATCCTACAATGAACATCATACACATCAACTGTCAACCAAGTCAACATCCTTCCAACCACGGTCTTCTTTCATGTTCATCGGCCAGAGTCTCCCCGATGTCTTCATTATCTTGAGGTCTGAACCAGCCCCCATCGAAAAGACAATGCCCATCGAAATGAGATTACAATGCTGGGCCAACAAGACAAGTCACCCCGATGATATTAAGTTCAACCAACCCAATACAGACCATTGACCTGAGTCACACCAACTATCACGGGATCAGCCTTATCGGCAAGAGAATAAGCATCGGAGAAGGTTTCACCGAGGTCCCATGTCACACCAATGAAAACACCTCATTGGTAAGAGAACAAGCATCGGAGAAGGTTTCACTGAGGTCCCATGTCACACCAATGAAAACACCTCATCAGCAAGAGTTACACCAAATGAAAATCCCATTGGCCAAACATGCTCTATCGCTAAGAATCTTATAGAGCCTTCATGTCACCCCGATCAAAGTGAACACCCATTGGCACATCGCTAAAAATGATAACTTCATAACCACCACAAACAAGTTACAGATTTATTGATCCTTGCGACAAGCTGGTACCACTGTCGCCCAGTCAAAGAAAACATAAACTTCATAACACCGCAACAAGGTTCTTAAGTTACCAAAACCAACAATTTGATGACAACGAAGGAGGTCATCCAGTTAGGAAGTTATGGAACTTCTAAACACCAAGAAAGGTTACCAAAACCACTGAAGCTGCGACAATGAAGGAGATCGGCCAATCAAAAAGTTATGGAACTTCCAAATACCGTGACAAGGTTACCAAGTTACGGAAACCAACAATCGACTGACAATGAAGAGATACAAGCCAGCAAGTAGAGACACAATTTCCAACAATCTCCCACTTGATGAAGACTTATTGGCTTCCTCCAAAGCACTCAGGAATCAACCCATTAGCAAGAGTCGCAACAATATGCATCAGGAACAAGTCCATCGGCAAGAGAACCACTATCGACAGCAAAATTGAAAACTCACAATGATAGCTCAAGTCACACCGATCCCATCCATCGGTAAGATAGACTAAAAGTCACACTGATATCGGCCAGACTTCTATCGTCGAAAAAAGCTTACACTAATAGTTCAGGTCACACCGATGACCCTCATTGCCAGGACATTCCAAAGGTCACACTGATATAGTCATGAAGGAACTTTACAAGGAGAATTCAAATCTGGCTGAGTCACACCGATCTCACAGACAGTTTAGGATCACTTAAGCAGATCGACTAGACATCTCAGTGGTCACACTGAAATAGCTCACTCAGAGGTTTAGGCTTGTGGGATTGAGGCACACAATTCCAACAATCTCCCACTTGACGAAGATCACACAAGCACCTCCAGAGCACTAAGGAACTAAGATCACACTGGCTCCACCAGTCTAGACCCTGCTCTATACAAGTCTCTATTCAACAACACTCAGGACACCCAATTAGCAAATTTCTATAGATACTAGTCTACCAAAAAATCTGCAACAAAAACAAGTGTCCAACTGCAACTAACTATCCAACATTGCAACCAATCACAACCTTCCATGAAACCACATAGATCTCAAACATGCTATCATTCTCCATCAAGACTTCTGCACCAACATCCAAGATGTCCACCATTCAGGAAAAATACCTGACATCTTCCAACATGCCACCTATGGAAGAAAGGTACAAGCCAGGGTGAATAAGCACCAGTCCAACAAACATAAGCAAAGGATCCCAGTGATATCATCAACAAGAAACTACCATCACTCTAGAAAAAAAGATAGAACATCAGCTAGAACAACAATCTTGACTGCTTCCATCCAACTGATAAACCCACGTGATTGAAAATAGCACCCACAACAAGTGCTAGATCATCCAATCAACCATACCTCAAGGGTATACACATTAGTAAACTCATGCCAGTAGTACAACCAATCTACCACTGCAGATACAAGCTCCATGTACTCACCAATCAAAGAAGACAAAGTACAACCAGAAACTCCCACTACATAGGTAATTCCAAATCCTAAAGATAAAAAAGCATAACAAATATACCAATAACAACACATAGAAATGTAACCATGTAGTACCAAGGAACATTCACAATGATATGCACAACCTGCAAATTAATAACCTGCAAGAACAACTCTCACCACAAGTCTTCACAACTCTCCCAAGTTCTCCACACCCAACAAAAGAAAAATATTAAGAACCTCCATGTCATCTCCCATGAATCATGAGTGAAAACACATGACCACAAGCTAGTGATCACTACAACTCCAACTAAACCTCAGACCAATGTAATGTGAAACCGAACGTCAAGAAGACTACCAAGACCAAAGAGAGAAAACTCTACACAACATATACCTATAGAACATCCTCCTTCATACACTTCTAACAACAAGCTGTGTCAAGTATGATCTCCTTCCCATCCCAAAGAGATGCCATAACAACATCCAATCGTTCAATCACCAAGATCAAGCATAAAAAATGTAACATGTAAACAAACATGGATGTAAGTCTCTCAAAGAAAACCAAACTATTTCATTTCCCATTTCAGGAAATCGACCCATAAAGCATCTCCTACCAGTTCTCACCAATAAATAATATAACAAAAAAGCTCAAGGAGATAAACCATAATGTACATCTTCCACTATGAATCCTCCAAAACCATTTAAATAGCAATTCAAGATCCATATCCATGTAATAAAGCACAAAACACCTGAGAGAAACAATGGGAAAATACCTCTCAGATAAACTGCTAAGTAGACCAAGAGTGGGAATGAGAATACTCCTTCAATATATACAAGCCATCATGACTAATCCAAGAGAAATATCCTGATTGGTCTCTGTTGAGATCACGTACAACCAAGGTGTAGGCTACTTAGAATTTCAACTGTAACTAGCACCAAGAGTAACCATCAGCAACCTCACCTTATTCTTCATGTATCCATGAGTAATGGCAACCAATTATCACATGCTAAACTCCAACTGTATCACTGCACTAACATGAAGTATCTGAAAAATGATCAAAGCACCCAAAACACAAAGAATTAGCAGACCACTATCAAAGCTCCACATATTTGAATTAGGAACTTATCAAGACACCATGATCTACACATCCCCCTTAGGAGATACCATGCTCCGAGTGAACTTACCATGGTCTCAAGAACAATGCATCATGCCAAAACTCTAATCTAGAATGAAGAGCATACCATGACATAACACAAACAAACTCAAAACCAACATCACATGTCAAGCATTTCCAACACCTCAGCCAAAGAATCCAAACGTCTTCCATGGTTCCAAGATGTTGCACATCTTCAAATAGTGTCCATACAAAAGTGAAAGAACCCTTCTGCAACAACAGGATCAAAGAGGTCCTCCTAGTAACATCTGCAACACTAAAGAAGACCATCCATCACCAAGTGATGAATCCACAGTCACTGCTAAAGCTCCCACTGAAATGTGACATCTAAGCTTTCCAAGCATCATGACCAATCATCTGTTGATCTGAAAATCCTCCAAGTATAATTGACATGTCCATCTGACAACAATGCTAAGCAGCACCAAGATCTCCAAAACAAGCAGAGATTACCATCACTATCAAAAGCTTACACAAAGCAGTGTATCCAAGCTATCCATGACATCATGATACAACATGCTATAGGTCCCCATAGCTGACTATTCAAGTACTCAACACCATCCATCCTCTCATCTCATAGCAATCACACCAATGCACAAGTGACCACAAATAAGGCCAACTTACAAGTCTACACAAACATTGCATCGACCTTGTGGATATAGACAGTCCATTTCTGAGTTGTCCCACAACAAACATATGGGTAAAGACAACCCATAACTTTGCACAACCAATAGATCCAATTAATGAAACATGAAGACTCACTAACACATCAATGTCTTGCACAATATGAGATCTCACAAGAGAACAACCATGTAGACACCCTAACTCAAACACCAAATCATGCCAAATCTGATTTGCCAAACATGTCCACAACTAGCACCATAGTCAAGGAACCCACAAGCAACACCACAAGAATGTTGAGTGACAAATCACATACCAACACTCTCATATAGAGAAAGCATCTCACCTCCTCATACCATGCCGAAGTATGCATGCAGAACTACAACCATCTCATCCAGTAATGCCCCCAAAAGCCAGGGTCTAGAAAATAGTTTAATAGCAACTCCACATAATCACAAGTTTTTCTTGACGTGTAACACCTGCAAGACCACATAAAACATGCAAGTACAATACATCCTTAAAAAGGAAATAATAGTTCAAGAACATTAGGCCCCTTTCAAGCCAATTCCAAAACCATCAATATGCACATGCATCTGAGAAAGAGATAGGCTATTTCAGAATCTTTCAAACCATCTAATGACTAAATCTATATCCTTCATGTATTTGAGGTTAACAAAATACAATGCCTTCCAACACTAGGAAATACCACCCAACATAAGCACTCTCTTCCATGACTGAGACACAACCCAAGCTTCTCCATATCACCACAGAGCCTCTCACACAGACACCCAATATGAAAGCTTTGCTGCAACTCAACCAAGAAGCAAAGAAATTCACCTCATACATTAAGGTTATACCGCCGCCAAGATAACCAACTCCATCTTCACCATGCTTCAAACTATGTTTTGTCTTTGAATACTACAAGACTTCCACTCACCAAAGGATCAGTACATTAGCCAATTCCTCTAGATTTCCTCAAGCCTAACAGATTAAGAAATCTTCACATGAGAAATACCCATAACCAACAACCAAAAGAAGGCTCTGATACCACTTGTTGGGAAAAAAATTGTCATCTCAGAGAAACCTCTAAGAATAGTAGTGCCTTTGGTAACTTTAATTTCAAATAGATTGCCTCAAAAACATGTACAACTATGTCACAAAGCAGAATCAGACACAGTTCAATTCCCACATTAATCCTTTTGAGAGAAGCACATGTAAATTCAGTTTCAACATCTTGCATAAGCAGATTCAACAAATAGAACCTTTAAACATGAAATATGGTATAGAACATAAGAACACATAGATTTACGCGGGGAAAAACCTTCTGGGTAAAAAACCCCACACTTCAAAAGATCTGAGCCATTGTATTATTCAGCAACAAATAGAGTTACAATACAATCTCAGGCTCTTAGCCCTTTTCATAGAGATTATACCTTGTTTCATTTTGGAGACAAAGTAGCAGCAATCTTGTTATGTTTCCCTCTCTCCCTTTTACATTTCCCTGATCAACCTCTCATTCCATACAACCTTCACACTGTTACAATACTCTCACACAGTATATAGTGCAGATTAACACAAGAGATCAACCAAGACACTTAATCTAGAGAGATTTTGGCAGCATAATCCTGCCTCAATCTTCCTTTCTCACTTCGTATTGCAAAACATCCAATGTATATACATTCATCTTTAGTAGATAGGAAACAATTCAACTTTTGTAGATCAGTTCGTATTCCAATAGTCAGACCAACTGTCAACTAGTCTAACTTCTCCAACTCACTCATTATCCTCCAATGAACATCATACACATCAATGGTCAACCAAGTCATCATCCTTCCAACCATGGCCTTCTTTCATGTTCATCGGCCAGAGTCTCCCCGATGTCTTCATTATCTTGAGGTCTGAACTAGCCCCCATCGACAAGACAATTCCCATCGGAATGAGATTACAATGTTGGGCCAACAACACAAGTCACCCCAATGATATTAAGTTCAACCACCCTGATATAGACCATCGGCCTGAGTCATACCAACGATCAATGAGAGCACCAACTGTCATATGATCAGCCTTATCGGCAAGAGAATAAGCATCAGAGAAGGTTTCATTGAGGTCCCATGCCACACCAATGAAAAAACCTCATCGGCAAGAGAACAAGCATCGAAGAAGGTTTCACCGAGGTCCCATGTCACACTGACAAAAACACCTCATCAGCAAGAGTTACACCAAATGAAAATCCCATCAACCAGACATGCTCTGTCGCTAATACTCTTATAGAGCCTTCATGTCACCCTGACCAAAGTGAACACTCATCAGCACATCGCTAAAAATGATAACTTCATAACCACCACAAACAAGTTACAGATTTACCGATCCCCACAACAAGCCAATACCGCTGTCACCTAGTCGGAGAAAACATAAACTTCATAACATCGCAAAAAGGTTCTTAAGTTACCAAAACCACCGATGTCGTGACAACAAAGGAGGTCATCCAGTTAGGAAGTTACGAAACTTCCAAACATGATGACAAGGTTACCAAAACCACCGAAGGCACGACAATGAAGGAGATTGGCCAATCAGGAATTTATGGAACTTCCAAATACCGTGACAAGGTTACCAAGTTATGGAAACCAGCAATCAACTGACAATGAAGAGATACAAGCGAACAAGTAGAGACACAATTTCCAACAATATCCCACTTGATGAAGACTTACTGGATTCCTCCAAAGCACTTAGGAATCAACCCATCAGCAAGAGTCATAGCGATATGCATCAGGAACAACTCCATCGACAAGAGAACCTCTATCGACAATAAAACTAAAAACTCACAATGATAGCTCAAGTCACACCGATCACATCCATCGGCAAGATAGACTAAAATTCACACCGATATCGGCTAGAGTTCTATTGTTGGACAAAGCTTACACTGATAGTTCAGGTTACGCCATTGACCCTCATCGCCAGGACATTCCAGAGGTCACGCTAATATAGTCATGAAGGAACTTTACAAGGAGAATTCAGATCAG